>CM020181.1:20412049-20519822 GCA_009805545.1 Oryza longistaminata
CTAACTTACACCTTCTTTTTTTCTGTACTGCAGGGTCCAAGAGTTTTTCTCTGTGCAGTCATTACTGCAGGTATGCATTATGGGACAGCATTTTCAAACTGTCAAGTTTGACTTGCTGTTCCCAAATTCTCTTCAAACTTCCTTATGTGTTCATTCCGCTTTTTTAGTGTCAGAGAATTATTGCTTCTAAAATATGCGCTACCCTGATACTCATTGCTTTTCTGGTGCAGCTGCTACTGTATCTAGTTTGCCATCCATGTTGGGAAGTCAGAAAAATGTCCTTTGATGCTACCAAAAGAATCCTCTCAAGCTCTATTGGCTTAGCTGAAGATCTTCTCTTCTTATTTACTAATTGGTTGTCATTAGTTGGAGAGAAAATGTCTATTTTGAAACAAAGGTATGCTTATTTAATGACCTTCTCTTGGTATATTGGTGATCAAGCAGCGTTATCTATCATTAATTCCTCACCCTTCTTTTGAAGTGATCGCACCTAATAAGGCATCAACTTCAGGCAATTTTGATATTATTTGTTGGCTTGAACCCTTCAAATATATCCTGACACGTCTCTTTCAATCAGTGATACAGATAGCACTGCTGATTCACAATTACCATTCATTCCATCTACTGAGGTCCTTGTCAAGTGCTTGTTGTTGATTGCACCTTACGCAGTTGGCCATAGTCCGATATCATATTCTCAACTTCTACTGTGCTCCCACCACCCTTGTATTTCCAGCTCAGATCGTTCTGCTGGTGTCTGGAAGGTTGGATCTTGCTAGCTGTCTTCTGTCCACTTTTTTCTGTGCCTAACTGGTTTGCTTGCTCTATTTCAGAGGTTGCAGAGAAGGTTGAAACAACAGAAGATATTCTTTATTGAATTGATCTCTCCGAACATTTCAGTTATCTGCAAGGTAATTCTTACATTTGGAAACATGCTATACTTTGCCTTAACCTGATGGCTTACAGAATTCCTTTCCTGTTAATGTGTGCTGCTATTTTAATAGTGCTGCCTGAAGATATTAGGCCATGCCACTATATGTAATTCGTACTATATGCTATAAGGAAAAGAGCTGAATGTGTACTACTACTTATTATGACTTTTTAATGGTTATTTGTAGTCACATGGTACACACTAGGATTTGGTTCTTTGGCATCGATTATAGGCCACACACTTTCTGTAAAAAAGCACTATTATCTTCTTGTGTCAATAACCCATAGACTTTCCTTTCAGGAATTACTTTCGCCGAATGGTTTATTTAGTTCCAACAAACAAGTTCAATGTGCTGCACTAAATTCATTATCAACGCTGATGACAATAACACCCAGTGATGCATTCCTTGAGTTTGAGAAGGTATGTTTCTCTTCATATTTCAATTGAAACTTGCAATACCTTCTTCTCACATTTTTTGCGTACTGTTACCTTCGCAGCACTTCATAGGGCTTCCAGATCGCACTTTGCATGATGGCTTCTCTGAGAATGATATTAAGGTGACCTTTTAAGAATGTGATGTTTTTCTATTAAGAATTATCGAGCCCCCATTTTATGAACATGCATGGATGCGCCAGCTTTCTCTGTCCTCATATCTCCTTGAAATGAACTGAATTACTGTATCTGCACACCAGTCTCACAGTCTGTAGTAAGTTTAAGTATTAACTTGTCAAGAATGGCTATATTTTGCTATGACACTGCAACTATGTATGTAGTGTATTTTCAAAAGGTTTCCACATTCTTTGAGCAATTTATATGTACTAGTATCATTAGTGTTTGTGCCTTTTCAAATGGCTTCTATTCCTACTGTAAGAACATATATTTAGAAGTTCTTGTCTCCCC
This sequence comes from Oryza longistaminata, assembly GCA_009805545.1. Taxonomy (NCBI): domain Eukaryota; kingdom Viridiplantae; phylum Streptophyta; class Magnoliopsida; order Poales; family Poaceae; genus Oryza; species Oryza longistaminata. Next base: position 20,413,878 of record CM020181.1, read on the forward strand.
AATGTAGATACTCTATACTCCAGAGGGGCAGTTATCTACCGAGCAAGGAATTTATGTCGCTGAGGCTGTTGCATCCAAAAATACAAAACTTGCGAAGGGCCGTTTTCGTGCATATGATGATCAAGACACGGTAATTTTTATACTCTTTGACACCATGAAGAAAAAGATATTCCATTGGGCAAGAGAAATGAATTGTAGAAATTAGTATTTCTGTACAGCCTCTCTTTTTCTTGTTTGTTGGAGCATTTTTGCATCCCTTCTGGAACTGGAAATATGCTACTTGTGAGGTGTCTTGTGACCAAGGTTTGAGTTCCAGTTCCAGGAAAAAAAAACCAGTTTATCCTAAAAACAGTTAACCGGTCGGTCGGTTACCAGACAAAAGTTTGAATCCAAAATTTTAAATTTGAAAACCAGTAATTTTTGGTAAACCAGTTCTTGAATTAAAAAATGGATTCAAACTTTTGGCGTGGTTAATGCACAGTATTTTCATATATCTGTTATATAAAATGCATTGATGTACCTAGACATGAGTCACATGAGTACATGACATTGGAAGAAAACTTACAGTTTGTACAATTTAAAATTTTGAATTTGAATGGGTACCAAACTACCAATTGGCTGCTCAGGACCTGTAACCGGCTGGGTAACTGGCGAGATTTCAATCTCTGGTTGTGACCAAAGTATGTTTGGAAGATGATGTATTGTGATGTCTTATTTTATTACAAATGTTTCTGTGAGAGCTATAAGCATCTGGCTCAGACAATAACTAATCTGCATTTGGTATGCGATATTTTATAGGACTCTGCTCGATCTGGTGCCCCCACAAAGAGTGACAGAAGAGAGTCCTCTAGCATTGGCAAACGAGAAACAGGGAAATCCACAAAAAAGACTGGTATGATAAGCTAAGGTTCTGACACAGATTAAGTTTTCCACACTGTTTGGTAAAAAATTATCTGTACAATTTTCCAGCTCCGGCTGACAAGGCCAAGACTGCCAAAGAGGAGGCCAGAGATTTGCTTTTGAAAGAGGAAGCATCTGTGCGTGAGAAGATTGGACATGTGCAGAAGAATCTCTCCTTGATGCTGGATGCTCTTGGTGAATTGGCTATTGCTAACCCTATATTTACTCATGGCCAATTGCCTTCTCTGGTTAGCAACCCTATCAGCCTTTTTTACTGTGTGTGCTTGTTATGATTGTTTAATATTGGGACTATAACAATTGGAAGTCTGGAATCACAATGGATGGCTTTCACCATATGGTATTTTTTGTTGTAACAACAGAACTACCTTGGTCACAACAAAAAAAATGTCATCCTAATTCACGCAGTCAAACTATGCGAATATTGATCAAAGATATTTTCTAAAAATGTACTTTGGCTATACAAAATGGAATGAATATATTATACTATTTGTTATGCAAAATACTTTCATAATATTATAATTTTTTAACCATTGCAATGAATTTTACTTGTCAAACTCCCTTCTGTTGACTTTGGGAAGTAAAAAAATGACATTTTTTTTTGTGAGGAGGTTGTGCATATTTTGGACATGTAATCGTGGAAAACGGGACCTGGTTAATGATCTGACTGTCAAATATGCAATTAAAACATAAATTGTAGCTGTTTGGTCGTTCAGTGTCCAAGAAGCATATATGAGTCTTAATTTAATACTTGATGGTGTTCCATGCAGGTAAATTATGTTGAACCATTGTTAAGTTCTCCAATTGTAAGTGATGCCGCATTTCGTGCAATGTTAAACCTAGCACGCTGCACAGCCCCACCTCTTTGCAATTGGGCACCTGAGATTGCTGCTGCTATCCGTGTAATTGCGGTTGATGATTTTGAAATGGTTATGGACCTTATGCCTGTGATTGTGGAAGAAGATAGCAACAAGAAATCATCACCTGGCCTCTTTGAGCAAATAGTAACTGGGCTGACAGTTGCATGCAAAGCAGGGCCTCTTCCAGCAGATTCATTTACTTTTGTCTTTCCGGTATTTCTTCTATTCTATCACTACTATAATACTACGATAAGTTTACTTTTATTCGTTCTGATCCTCCCCTTTTTTATATGGCACCTTTCCCTTTATTTCTTGTCATTAACTTGTCATTTTGTTGTTCAGATAATGGAGAGAATTCTTCTTTCTACAAAAAAGACGTGCCTTCATGATGATGTGCTTCAGATACTAGCCATGCATCTAGATCCAATATTACCTCTTCCTCGACCTAGGATGCTATCAGTTAAACATTCTTAGTTCTTTCATACTGTATGATCTGCATTGCTTTATTCCCCTATTATGAACTAACTTGTCTTTTTGTTGTGTTAGGTTCTTTATCATGTGCTAAGTACCGTTCCTGCTTATCATCCTTCTGTTGGACCTATGCTGAATGAGTTATGTCTGGGTCTAAAAAGCAATGATTTGGCACAGGTTGTTATTTTCTGTTCATTTCTCAGCATTATTTGTTTCACATGATGTTGTGGTATTCTGAATCACTTCTTTACATAGGCTCTTGTTGGGGTATATGCAAAAGAAGTTCATGTTAGGCTTGCCTGCTTAACTGCTATAAAGTGCATTCCTAGCCACTCTGTACAACGGGATTTACAGGTATCAACAAGCCTCTGGATTGCTGCCCATGATCCGGAAAAGGTCGGTAACATTCCAACTATATTTTTCATGAAACCGTGTTTTTTACTCCTTTTACATCCTTGAAAAATGTTAGAACTTTTGATTGTTTTAGAAACTGATTATTTTATTGTACCTATCGGTGCATATGCCTTTTTCAGGTGGTTGCTGAATTAGCAGAGGAGTTATGGGATCGCTTTGGTTTTGATGTTTTTACTGACTATTCCGGTATCTTTGATGCGCTTTCCCATAAAAATTACAATGTTCGAGCTGCTGCAGCTGAAGCTCTGGCTGCTGCACTGGATGAAAATCTTGACAAAATGCAAGTAAGTTTCCATTGGTACAAGTCCCCCCTTTCTTCATTATGTATGTACTAGTGTCATTATGTTTGTTTAGCTGCAAAATATTAAAAAGGCATCAGAGCTTAGCTGTTCTTGACTAAAGAATACTTTGTTACTTTGGGAGGGACCTTCTAATTACTCTATGGTATTATGGCAGGATACACTTTCTACACTTTTTTCTTTGTACATCCGAGATCTTGGTGCTGGAGTTGAATTTGGAGATATACATTGGCTTGGAAGACAGGGTGTTGCATTAGCACTCCATTCGCTTGCAGATGTTTTGGGTTCTAAGGATCTTCCTGTTGTTATGACATTTCTCATATCACGTGCCTTGGTAAATGTTTCTCTTTTACATTATGTGGATTCTATTATTTTTATTCCTCTTGCATTGAGTTGTTAATGCCTTATATTGAACTTATAGGCTGATCCTAATGTGGACGTTCGTGGTAGAATGATTAATGCTGGAATCCTTATTATTGATAAACATGGAAAGGAAAATGTCCCTTTGTTGTTTCCTATTTTCGAGAGCTACTTGAATAAAAAGGTGAGTCTTCCTTATAATTTCTGTTACAACTGAGTAAATTGCATTACTACTCACTAGTACAACAACTTGGCAAGTGGGTGCCATTTCGTATAAGAACTTGCAAAGTGATCAGATGGGTGAAACAACTTGACAAATGGGTGAAAGCTAGTACAAGAAATTGCAAATTGATCAAACCAGAGCAACTTGGTAAAGAGGTGCATTCATCAGTTATGAGGCTCCATGTGGGACTGTGAGCCCAGGGGCGGAGCTAGAGCAAAATGGAGGGTGGTGCCACTTACTTAATTTACTCTACTTTAGATCGAGTTTAAGCTGATGCGGGTGCCTAAGTTTGTATTGAGGGGGTGCATACATAGTGAAAATAGATGAGGTATAGCTAAAAGTTTTTTTTGACCGGGTTCCTGGGCACCCCCCTAATATATACTAGCTCTGCCCCTATGTGAGCCACATCAGCAGTACCTGGCAAATGGACCGACCCAATGAGCCACACATGCAGTGGTGCTCACTAGTTAATAATTTTATGTCAAATTCCGTACCTTTCTTGTTATTTACCTCCATGTTTTCTTTCCTGTGTTGATTCACTGGACGGTTTATGTTGAATTGAACCATAATGTAGATCTTCATGCTTCAACTTGCACCGGTGGACCAAAGGATTAGTTTGTGATGACACGCAAGGTTATTTAAACTCAGATCTGCAGGCCACCAATATTTAAGGTCCTTGTGAGATAGAACCACACATTAATCAAGCAGCGTAGACAAGATTTATGCAGCTAAATCTTACAGATTTAATGGCTAACTTGATAAATAATCATTGCCTGAATGTCCTATAATGCCATGTGGGCCATGTGGCGCCTTCTAGGCATAAAAACACACTCAAAGACCAATTTGTTGCGGTAGATTGGTCAATTTTAAAGTGTTGATGTACTCCCTCTGTTTTTATTTATGTCACTTTTGATCATGCACGTAAATCAATACGGTCAACTTTTTCCAGGCAAATGACCAAAGTGCCCCTAGTTTAGTGGGATATAGAATCTAGAATTTTCAAAATACATATGCCACAAATATCATCTTAGGCCCACCAATGACAAAACATGAATCACCTCCTTTGTAAGTGTGCAGTGACAAGTATTTTCAAACTTAAAAGTTGTCAAATGTGACAAGCAATGAAAACAGATGTTGTACTAACTAGCAACCATTTACCAAGTTGCACCGAATTGATCACTTTGCAAGTTCTTATACTAACTAGAAACCACTTGCCAAGTTGTTGCACCGAATCGATCATGTTGCAAGTTCTTGCACTAATTTACGCTCATCTGTCAAAGTTGTTTCACCCACCATGCAATTTACCCATTACAATTTATGTTGATGACAAAGCTCTTGGATTTGCTTACCTGTTGTATATAATAACATTATTCTCACTTTTTTTTTCTCATTTGCTCTCAGGCCTCGGATGAGGAAAAATATGATCTTGTCAGGGAAGGTGTTGTGATATTCACTGGTGCTCTTGCAAAACATCTATCAAAGGTACATATATTTTCACTTTTTCAGACTATGGTGGTTATAGGCTGAGTTGTCTTGAATTAAGCGTCATCTGTATATGATATCACCATGCTAATATAAACTTTAAACTTTGTAACAGGATGATCCTAAAGTCCACAGTGTTGTTGAGAAGTTGTTAGATGTCCTGAACACCCCATCGGAGGCAGTTCAAAGGGCTGTGTCAGACTGTTTATCTCCACTTATGGTCTCAAAACAAGTGAGTTGCATGGCATTATCAGTTTCATCTCCCATTGCTGATTACTACTCCTTTTGTTATGTTTTCCTCCTTCTCTGTTTTATATTGTTATAATTTGCACTTCTCTATAACCAGGAAGAGGCCCAAGCTCTTGTATCTAGACTTTTAGATAGGATGATGAAATGCGAAAAGTATGGGGAACGACGTGGTGCAGCCTTTGGCCTTGCTGGTGTGGTTAAAGGATTTGGAATTTCTTCCTTGAAGAAGTATGGCATTGCTGCAATACTGCGGCAAGGTTTGGAAGACAGGTTTGCTATTTTTTTTAACTCTTCCACCAGTTCTACATGAAAGACTTACTAAGCTTTGTTTCTGCATTCACCATGTGACATATAGTTTCATCATATAATATCTAATGTGCTTGCGGCCTTTTGAAATTACTTCTTTTGCTGTCTATTGTCTAGTTGCTTTTAGAGCACTGTGAATTTGGCGCCTGTCATTGTGATCACTCTCAGTAATTGAGAAGCTCTTCCTTTGCCCTTAAGGCCCTGTTGAATGTGACAATTTTCCCTGATTCCTAATAGAATTCAACTTTGTGGAATTTATATGTTCCAAAAATGGCCTAAATTCAGCATTTTGAAGACATATGACCTCGCTCGTGCATCTTTCAATGACAGGATAATACTTTGCATCGTACTTTCTTCTTTTGTGGATTCTCTGTCCTTTTTGACAAGAAACTATAACTAAATCTGTCCATTCCAGAGCTTCTGCAAAATCTCGCGAAGGAGCTTTACTAGGATTTGAGTGCTTGTGTGAGAAGCTTGGCAAACTATTTGAGCCGTAAGTGAGATAGCATTTATTGTAGGCTTTGTTTGATCCAAAACGTTTCATTGTGATCCTTGTCTTGCAGGTATGTCATTCAAATGCTACCGTTGCTGCTCGTGTCTTTCTCAGATCAAGTTCTGGCAGTGCGTGAATCCGCGGAATGTGCTGCTCGGGCAATGATGTCCCAGCTCACAGGTCATGGGGTGAAGCTTGTCCTTCCTTCACTTCTTAAGGTGCGGATGCCTTGTTTGAAATTACCTTACTGATTCTAACGCCTTTCATGTCTTGTTTGAAGTTATCATACCTCCCATATTTGTACAATTGGTCACTTGCTGTTGCAATCCACTAACCAAACTTCTGCCATTACATCTAGATTTGATGCATTCCATTATTTTCAAGGTTCAGTTTGATTTGAATATACACAGCATCTAGCACCAGAAACTACTAGTTGCAAGTAATCACATGATTTCAACTTAAGTATTTTGCATAAATCTGTGGGTTTGTGAAGCATTTTGACCCAATGACTGGAGTTCTTTGAAACGAATTGTAAACACCTAAGATTTGCGGAACTTACACTTCATTTAATCAACTAGAGACTAGATAGAGCTGCCCGTCTGTGATGAATGATATTCTGTCAATGCCCTTTTTTATTCGACTCCAATGTTTATGCTGTTTATGTGAGTTTTTATATGTAATCTTATTGATTTAATAGTTCAGATACCATCTGGGGGAAAAAAATCAGATATATGGTCACGTTTATTTCCCTGAAGGTGAACTTAGGGGGATATCTATTTATTTGCTAAATAATTTCTTAAGATGTGCATATGTGGATAATTATCTTCCAGGGCCTAGAAGATAAAGCATGGCGTACTAAGCAAAGCAGTGTTCAACTTCTCGGTGCTATGGCCTATTGTGCTCCTCAGCAGCTATCGCAGTGTCTTCCAAAGATTGTTCCAAAACTTACAGAGGTATATGATGGAATCTGTATGTTGAGCTTATAAGCTGCGTATAATACTTTCATGTCTTCTTGTACTTATGCTTAGAATGCCGTTTTATATGCTACGGTTAGCATGTGATTTATATATTTATTCCGTATCTTTGCTAGGTATTGACTGACACACATCCTAAAGTCCAAGCAGCAGGACAGACAGCCCTCCAGCAGGTAATGTATTATTTAATGTAAACTCTGAGATGTTGATGCCTTGTTTCCAATGGATGCTATGATGTTTTTCCAGGTTGGAAGTGTTATAAAGAATCCTGAGATATCTGCACTTGTTCCTATTCTTCTGTCCGCTCTGACAGATCCAAACAACCACACTAAACATTCTCTTGACATCCTTCTTCAGGTAAAGCAAGCTTTAAATTAACACACTTTTTTTTTTTACATGTCAGCTGCTTGCATCATACTGCTTTTGTAAGAGGAACTTTTTAATTATTATATTTACCTTATATGTCCTTTTTTTTGGCAGACAACTTTCATTAATTCAATAGATGCACCATCACTTGCACTGCTGGTGCCTATTGTGCATAGGGGATTGAGGGAGAGAGGTGTTGATACCAAGAAGAAAGCAGCTCAAATAGTTGGAAACATGTCTTCTTTAGTTACAGAGCCAAAGGATATGATTCCTTACATAGGGCTGCTCCTACCTGAAGTAAAGAAGGTAACTTCTGTGCCCCTATTGTGGCACAAATAGCTTATCGAAGTGAATACATGCAAATAGCAAACCATTAGTTGATTTTCTTTACGCCTTATACTCTTCTCGACAATGTTTTTTAGGTTCTGGTGGATCCTATACCTGAAGTCAGGGCAGTTGCTGCTCGAGCTCTTGGATCTCTTATAATAGGAATGGGTGAAGAAATTTTCCCAGACCTTGTGCCATGGCTATTAGATACGCTCAAATCTGATAGTAGCAATGTTGAGCGGTCAGGAGCTGCTCAAGGACTAAGCGAGGTTGTTTTCTTTCCTTTAACATATCAGTGCTTCTCTTGTGGCCAAACTTTTTTGTACCTAATAGAATGTGTGTGTTTTAGCTTGGTATATTTTTGTACTCTTTTGGAATCACCTGCTGCAACAATGCAATATTTTTGTTGCCAAGAGAATTCACTTCTGTAATGTCTGATATGTTTATTATTTATTGCATTGGTTCACACTTCTCTGACATATCATTCAACAAGGAAAAATGATTTTACTTAACAAAATTGAGTGTGTGTCATGTAGTCCATTCAGGGTTCCTAACCCAGTGTTATTATCTAAACACGTGCCATGGGTACTCTTAGGCAATAATGAATAGCTGGTTCAGCCAGCACGCTATCTGTTAATATATAATTACACTAAAGTTATTGCCAATTTTCAGGTCTTGGCTGCTCTTGGAAAAGACTATTTTGATCAAATTCTTCCTGACATCATCCGTAATTGTTCCCATCAGAAGGCTTCTGTTCGCGATGGGCACTTGACACTATTCCGCGTAATTTACCTCTTATTTCTTATGTTTTTCTCTTACTACTATGTCACTTTTAATGTTGAATCGTTTCTAACTAATATACATTTTATAGTATTTGCCAAGGTCCTTGGGTGGAGTTTTTCAGAATTACCTACAGATCGTTCTTCCTGCTATATTAGATGGTAAGATAGTTGAACTTTGGGCGTGTTTGGATGGTGCCCTGACCTGAGCGCTCTCACTCAGGCAGGTGCATCCAACCACAGGCCACCAAAATCGGACGCCTGAGAATCATGCCTGACTCAGGCGTGATTCTCAGGGTGAACCAAACAGGCCCTTTGTCTCTGCTCTGATCACATTGGTTATCTAATTACTTACTTCTGTCAGGACTTGCTGATGAGAATGAATCTGTTCGTGATGCTGCACTTTCTGCCGGTCATGTATTTGTGGAGCATTATGCTACATCGTATGCTCTCCCATTTGAATTAGTTTGCTGCTCATTTTATCACAATGCTATTGATATGTGATGACATTTTCACTATGTTAAATAGGTCTTTACCTTTGTTGCTTCCTGCCATTGAGGACGGGATATTCAGTGATAATTGGCGTATCAGACAGAGTTCTGTTGAACTATTGGGTGATCTTTTATTCAAGGTCTCTTACCTCCTTTATGTAGCACTCTCTCTTTGGTTTTCACCTTTTCAATGGTTGCACCATCTAGTAATGCTATTTTTGATAGGTGGCTGGAACTTCTGGGAAGGCAATCCTTGAAGGTGGAAGCGATGATGAAGGTGCTAGCACTGAGGCTCATGGGCGTGCAATTATTGATGTACTTGGAAGGGAGAAACGTAATGAAGTTCTTGCTGCCATTTATATGGTCCGTTCTGATGTCAGCTTGACCGTCCGGCAGGTATATTTGTGTTTTTCCCTTGCCTGTTAGAATATGCAACTGCTCAGTGTTGCCAGAACATTCCCATTCAACCTACTTCTTTCAATGTCAGGCTGCATTACACGTTTGGAAAACTATTGTAGCAAATACTCCAAGAACTCTGAAGGAGATTATGCCTGTACTTATGGACACACTTATTTCATCACTTGCATCATCTTCCTCAGAACGCCGGCAGGTTTGGTCTATTACATATACTGTTTCAATGTTGTGGAGAGTTCTACTTCGACTTTGCTATATATGGACATTTTTCAGGTCGCTGGAAGATCACTTGGTGAGCTTGTAAGAAAGCTTGGTGAGAGAGTTCTGCCCTCTATTATTCCAATTTTGTCTCAAGGACTCAAGGATCCTGATGCTAGCAGGAGACAAGTATGTATTTTTAGCTTAATACGTTTACAGAAGTTTACAATGATCTCTTTATTTCTTAGGAGTAGTGGAGAATGAAATGAAAATCTTCGTATACTCAATTGTGTTGAGCTATGTTTTCCTTATCCTTATCATTTTTTTTTGTCTTTCACCCTGGAGTTCCTTGTCAGCTTTTACTGATGCTCTTTATGAATTTTACTCTGTACAGATTATTCATTTCATTGAACATACTTATTCTAGGAATGATCAATATGCTTTATTTTTTTTGGTTTTCAGGGTGTTTGCATCGGCTTGAGTGAGGTTATGGGTAGTGCCGGAAAACATCAGCTACTAAGTTTTATGGATTTGCTAATCCCTACCATCCGAACTGCTCTCTGTGACAGGTTTGCTTCTTGGCTGTGAATTTTTTTATGTTTTATAGTTAAGTCTCAATAAACAATATGTTGTTTGTGGCAGCACCCAAGAGGTCCGTGAATCTGCAGGATTAGCATTTAGTACTCTGTACAAGGTATCACAGAGACCACGTTCTTATGTTATGGATTATTTGTCGTTCTTGTATGTTGACTTTTCCACCTTTTATGTAGAGTGCTGGACTGCAAGCCATTGATGAGATTGTCCCCACTCTGCTACGGGCTTTGGAAGATGACGAAACATCTGCGACAGCCCTTGATGGTCTAAAACAGATTCTAAGGTTCTTTTCATTCTCTCATTTGGTGAAATTGAATACGTTGACTTGGAATTGCAGAGAGATGCTGACCTTTCAGTCTGCTTTTATAGTGTCAGGACTGCAGCTGTTTTACCCCATATATTGCCCAAATTAGTCCAGCCTCCTCTCTCGTGAGTGGACCACTGCTATTCGCAATTTACTATAATTATGCTTAAATTAACACCCTCCTTTCTTAACACATACTACATTGTACTTGGCTAGTTCATTCAATGCACATGCATTAGGAGCTTTAGCAGAGGTTGCTGGGCCAGGTTTGAATTCACATATTGGAACTGTCCTCCCAGCATTGATACTTGCCATGGATGATGAAGATGCTGTAAGATGCATTCAAGACACAAACATACTTTGATTTATCTAATTTCTTATTCATGTTATTCATTATTTATACTCTTAAGATCATTATCTAATATTTCACTCTTTGGTGCTTAAAGGATGTACAAAACTCGGCTAGGAAGGCTGCTGAAACTGTTGTGTTGGTTATTGATGAGGAAGGAATTGAAACATTAATACCAGAGCTTCTTAAAGGAGTCAATGATAGTCAGGTAGTTTCACCTGAAAATTCTTTTTAGGATCCTAAACAATATTATTCTGTTCATTTTAAGGGTTTTAACAAAATTTTCCCCTGCAGGCATCCATGCGGCGTGGCTCAGCCTATCTGATTGGTTTCCTCTTTAAAAACAGTAAATTGTATTTGGCTGATGAGGCTCCAGATACTATGTCCACCCTAATTACTTTGTTGAGTGATACCGATAAGGCTACTGTATCAGTGAGCACGTGCCATCCAGTATGCTACAGTGTTATTTATCTACTTTTAAGACTTATTTACTTACAACTGTCAACAGGCTGCTTTGGAAGCATTTTCGCGAGTTGTTGGCTCTGTTCCAAAGGAACAGCTTCCTACACATATAAAACTAGTACGTGATGCTGTCTCCACTGCGAGGGATAAAGAACGTAGAAGGAGAAAGGTGCTACTCTGAACTTCTAAACTTCAGCTGTGCATAAGTGGCAATCTGTCCTCTCATAGCTCGGGAAAAAAAATGTTGCCACAATATTTTCAGAGACACTTCTTAGTTGTTCTGGCAATATTTTCAGAGACACTTCTTAGTTGTTCTGAATGTAGATTCTAACAAAAGTGAAATTCAATTTCAGGGTGTGCCTATTCTCGTCCCTGGCTTATGTCTTCCGAAAGCACTGCAGCCCTTTCTTCCTATATTTCAGCAGGTATGTTTTTTTAGAACTATTTTTGATATTAAGTATCCCTGCTATAACCAAAATGTGCATTTCTGGATTGAGAAACACTAAAAACGAACTGCATTTCTTTTCTTTATCTTATACCATCATCTGGAGGGTTCAGCACATTTTATGATACCTCTTCTGTTCAACTCCAGGGTTTAATTAGTGGATCAGCCGAGACAAAGGAACAGGCAGCAGAAGGTCTGGGGGAGTTAATTGATGTTACAAGTGAGAAAACTCTTAAGGAGGTTGTTGTGCCGATTACAGGGTATGGCTGATTCATCAAAATAACTTCAATTATGTGGTTATCATCTTTAGCTTTAAATTTACATGGAGCATTATGTTATCCCAACTTTGGCTTTAAGACAGATCCAATATGGTTTAATGGGTTCCGTAACAACCATCTGTCATGCTGAAGGGGTTACTGCAAACTTCTATCAGTTTCCAGTAACCGCAAAATGCATGGACTGGACAGTGTTGATGGTCCTTAAGTTAATTCGCCACTCTGAAAGCTGTCCTGAACTTCACGTAGTTAGCTCCTCTTAACTTAAGTATTGCGCTGATCAATGATGACCAGGGAGTTAGCTCCTCTGCTGAATATGCAGTACCATCCTTCCGAGGCATCTCTGAACTTCAGATATTTCAGACATATTTGTGTTGTATAGTCCTATCAAGTTAGACCAAGTTAGAGAATTTTGAACAAGAGTTCTTTCTGATCAAGTTGTATTTCTCACCATTTAATTGAAGAGTTCTATTATGACTTACACCCAGATTAATAAAAAAGACCAACAAGAAGTAATATTTTTAATTTGTATCCACATTGTTAGTTCCCATCATTCCGTCGTGTCTTTGCTCTATATGTTTTAGACAATTCATTTATTCTATATATTTTTCTACCATGATATTTTGTAACTCATAAACATAACAAGGTTGCTGATATTTTTCACTACTATTGCTTTCAAGATGTAGTCCTTATGTTGTTAACGTTTAACAAAGATACCTTCGATCTTCATCAATTGAATGGCATCAATCTAGCTCTCCCTTACATCTAAAACACAGCACTTGGTGATCATATTTTTGGTGCTCTGGATCCAATATTAGTTAGAAGTGTAGCTTTGGCAGGTTTCAAACTGCTCCTCCTGCCCGTTGAATATTATTTTATAATGGCCATACTAATCTGCTTGTATACCATAAGCTAGAGAGTTTACATAGGTAAATACAGTCATAGTATCCTGGTATTGACCCTATAGTGCATCCTGGTATTGATCATAAAGTGCATTACTGACCTGTCTATGTCCCATCTGCTTGGTACATGGTCTAATGTAAACACAGAAGTGCTAACTAGGGCCCTGCCCTCTGAGACTGTAAATACGTCCCCCAAACTAGTACTTCATCCGGCAAAAAATATGTGACGTTTGACTTTCTTCACGGTCTTCAAAGTTAACTTTTGACCACACTTTTATCTTAGAATAAGTTTGTAAAATATTGTATGGTTATGATATTTTAATAGTAGTACTTTGCAAGGCAAACCTACAAATACCCTTTTTTGAACCAAGTATATTAGAAGTTATTGATAGTCGAAAGTTTCAAAAGTTCGATCGAATCTTGTCCGGAAGATCAAATATTTATGGCTGGATAGAGTAAATGTGTTGTCCCGCGTGACCATAAATGGCCAGGCACTATTAGCGTCCTGTCACTAAGATAGTGGATATAAATTAAAATATAGCACTAACATTTACTGCACAAAACAATTCTTTTACCATGATCTACCTTGAAGAAACAACATTAAGTAGGCAAATGTGAAAACAAAACAGGAGCCTAAGCAATGCTCTAATCTAATGTTTTTCTGTTTATCCTCATTGTAGGCTGATTTACTTTTGGTTATATACATATATATATATATTTGCATGTCTACGTGAAGCTCTAATCTGTCCTTTTCTTTTTTCATATAGTCCTCTTATCCGTATTCTTGGAGATCGATTTCCGTGGCAAGTCAAGTCAGCTATCCTATCAACTCTGACTATCATCATTGCTAAAGGGGGGCTTGCACTTAAGCCTTTCCTTCCACAACTTCAGACTACATTTGTCAAGTGTCTGCAGGATAACAATAGGTTGGTGTTACTATCATTTCGTTTTGCAGTTTGTTCAATTGTTCTACCACCTCTCACAAAATTTGAACAACAGATCTGTTCGAACAAGGGCTGCATCTGCTCTTGGAAAGCTTAGTGCACTTAGCACGCGAGTGGATCCTTTAGTTAGCGATCTGCTGTCCATGTTGCAGGTAGTTTTGACTTCTGCACACCCCCTCTTCTCTTTGTTTTGATGAAGTTTTGACTGCTTGTGCAAAACAGTAATTTTAAGTTTTCTAGTCAGGGGATGATGCGGTCAAAGAAAGCGTACTTTCTGCACTTAAAGGTGTTGTCAGGCATGCTGGCAAAAGTGTTAGCCCTGTAGTCAGATCTCGCGGGTGTGATCTTCTCAAAGATTTACTTCAGGCTGATGCTGATGACGTCCGCAGTTCTGCGGCAAAGGCAATTGGTACATTGTGTCAGGTATGGTTACTTTTGCCCTTCTTTTATCCATATAAACTTTTCCCTTGTGATGCAATGGAAAACCTACAAATTTGATAACTATGCTGGTAGTACTGCACAAGTGCAATTAGGGCATTTACAATGCGGTGACATGGCGAGTGGTCTTGCGCTTCCACATCGGATCCGAGCCACCACCTCAGCTGGGAGAGTGACCTCGAGTGTGCCCTGATGAAGGCACAGGAGCCTTGGCTTGGAAGGTAGCCTGGCGCGTGGAGCCACCACCCAGGGAGCCGCCTTGTGCGAGCAGTGCCCTTGTCACGGTTGATTTTTGGGGGACCATCCAAGCTAGTAACGCATTGTGATGGAAGTGTCCTCGATGGTAACCTACGTAGCACACTCTCTCTCCTGAGACCATACCATTAGACCACTTTGCTCTGTAAATGCCCTTCCGCACCAGCTTCTCCACATCTAAATGGCTGGCCCCATCGTTAATCAGTCATATTGTCATTGTGCTGAACGTGAACGGAAGGAATCGTCAAGCTCAGTGGAAATAAATGTCATCCATGCCAACTAAGGAGAATGGTTTCTGACAGGTGGCTATGTTGATTGGCATCTGATAAGCTCAGAGAGCCTTAAAAAGAGTCTCCTCTGGCTTGAGAGTGTGTGTAGCTATGGTATGGATCTGTTCTGAACAGCAATGCGTCAAAAGAAGATCTGATCTGAAGACCAGTGTACATTGTGTTCCTGGAGTACACCTTCTCTATCGGCAGCTACTAGTAACAACAGATGTTGACCTCCTTTCTTTTCTGTATAAGACTTCATTCGAAACCTTGTGATAATCACACAAGTGAAGGAGAAGAGAATTGGTCCAGTGGGAACTCATTTTCTAAGTACTGATTGCAACACTGGCTCAGTATCCTTTATTTGTTTTCCTCTGACTGCTCTTTGTCACCCTCTCCAAATTCACTTTGACACTGGTGCGTGACCTGCTGAAGACAAAACCTAACTTGTCAGTACCACACACCACCATGATCATAAGATGCGCCCATGTATCAGTGGTTAATGGGAAAAATAATTTCCTATAGAATGATCAGATTGAATATGCTCCTATCTGAACCTTGTGACTGGTAACAGAGTAGCCTTGTGTCTAATAAGGTTGTTCAAATTGCTAGTCCTATTTCTTGGGAGCTTTTTTTTTTTACATAAAGCATTGACCTATCTTTGTTGGATGTGTTAGACACAATGTCCTTTTCATAACTGTTGTGTTCTTTTCCTTTCATTTGGCTGTGCATCCGTTAATTGTAATATACCTTATTTCTTCAGTACATGGAGGAGAACGAGACTTCTGACCTGGTGCAAACCTTGTTGAATATGGGAACCTTACCAGACTGGTGTACCAGGCATGGTGCTTTGTTAACATTCTGTTCGATATCGATGCATTGTTCATCTAAGTTGTGCCGTTCGATGTCATTTCCTTCTATTGTTGATCTTCTGAAAGATTCTCTGAAAGATGACAAGGTAGTGAATCATCCTGGATACCTTAGTTTCTGCAAATATAACTGTGCCCTTATGTGCAAGTCTTGTCTGTCTTGTGAAGTTCCCTGTTCGTGAAGCCTCGACAAAAACTTTGGGGAGGCTACTCTGTTACCAGTTGCAGTCTGAAGCTAGCACCTTGCAACTTATCCAGTTACTTGCCTTGGCATTGCGCGATGATTCAAGTGAAGTTCGAAGGAGATCTTTGTCTTGTCTCAAAGCTGCTGCAAAGGTTTATACTCTGATCATATGTTTCTTGATGATCATTTTTATCTTTAGTTGAGTTGGTATGGCTGGTAATCTAATGACTTGGTGAGTTGGTGTTGTAGATAAATAACCCAGCCCTTGCTACTCATCTCTCAATATTGGGCCCAGCAATAGCTGAAGCTTTGAAGGATACGAACGCGCCTGTGCGTGTAGCAGCAGAGCGTTGTGCCCTTCATGTTTTCCAGTTGACAAAAGGTACTTCACATGTCTTTGCCTTTCTTTTCTGCTCATATTATATTATACCAACTTCATGACAATATGTAAGGACTCCGTGAGGCGGTGATAAACTTAACATTTGCCAGAATTTCAGTATCATATTGTTTAATGAACTTTTCAAAAACTAATGTCGCTAGCTCTGTTTCCAGGAGCAGACAATGTTACAATTGCTCAAAAGCACCTGAACATGACAGGTTTGGAAGTAAGGAAAATTGCAAAACTTCCAGAGGAGAGGTTAGACCTATTGTGCTACCTACCATTGCTGTTATGTGTGATTGTTCGTTTTTTCTTTTCATTAATGAATGAAATTAGATGAGAACTATCTATAAAAAAAATGACCATTTCTTTCCACTTTCATCTGCAGTGATGGCAGTGAGAGCAGTGACGATGACAAGAGGACATAAAACGCATTACTCACTGCAGCCACTCGGACCAAATTCTGTTTGTTGTCCACCCATATATGATCTTTTCTTCATAGTTGTGGAAATATGGTCATTTTTCTCCTCCTGGCCATTGGTATAAACACCCTTTTTTGACAAAATACAGTAGCAGAGGAAGACAGTTCGGCGTTGTTCATATTCTTCTTACTAGAAAACGTTGTTCATATTACAATGATAGTGTTAATGAAGATTAATTAATCCCAGATGCTGACTCTACCGAGGACTTTTGGTGATCATAGTAAAGCTAGAGTAGCATTGCAAAAATAGCTGATGAAAACATTGCGGTCTAATGAGTGAAATGGTTGCAACCATACTGGATTACTAATCAAAACAAAATCGGTTTGACAAAATACTCAAGTAGGTAGTCCCTTGTTCTTACGTAGTAGTAGTGGACAGTATAATAATAGCCTACAAAGTACAAACAATAGCAAATCTGTTCCCTCAATCATGAATAATAATCACGTAGTACTACATCTCTGTCACAGTACAAGCTGCTCCAGTAACCGTAAAACACCTGAACCAAAACGACACAAAGAGACACACCAAAGCACAAATGACAAATCCTCAGCCTCCTACCATCGCTCGTCCCCTTCCCAGTTGTTCTTCTCCTTGGGCCCCGTTCAGATGTTTGAACATATATATAGAGCATTAAATGTAGGAAAAAATAGCCAATTGTATAGTTTACATGTAAATTGTGAGACAAATCTTTTGAGCCTAATTACGTCATGATTTGACAATGTGATGATATAGTAAACATTTGCTAATGACGGATTAATTAGGCTTAATAAATTCGTCTCGCGGTTTACAGGCGGAATTTATAATTTGTTTTATTATTAGTCTATGTTTAATACTTTAAATGTGTGTTTATATACTTCAAAAACTTTACACTCAAAGAACTAAACACACCCTATTAGTTTACAGAACTAATATGAAATTCCAAGATCAGGCCATTGTATCGATATGAAGTCAAAAAATACAAGAAAAGGGTTGGCATGTTTCTGGGATCCTGAAACAAGTTCTACTTGCAAATTTAATCTTTTATTTACTACATCCATCTCATAATATGAGATATGCATATATATTAAGAATCAACTTTTAAAAGGTTTGGTCAACAATTAGTATAATATGAATTGAACTTTATTTACTGAAAATAATATCATTGATTTGATATTTTAGTTTACCTTATATAGTTATAATTTAGTTGCTACAAAATTATAGTATATGAGAAATTATAAATCAAAGATTAATCTTGGAGAAAATACATGCTTCTTGTTAAGTTTGGAGAAAAAACAAAAGATTTGGATTCCTAAGGATTAATTCCTTTGGGTGCCATTTGGTTTGTAGGAATGTAAGTATAGAAAACCATTAGATTTATTTTCTTTCCTAGAAGTTGTAAAGAGAAATCATAGGAAAATTTTCAACAACTCATACCTTTTTTTAAAAAAAAAAATAGATTAAAGTGTACCTGCATTCCTATTTCTTTTTTTCCCCCTATTTCTATGGGTTGAAATTCCTCTGAATTGAACAAACCCTACTCTGTTGAGTGGCAGAGTGTTGAGATCAAATGTCATGGTAATTTGACACAAAGCATTTATTCCTGTCGTTATTTGTACTATATATTTGCGTGCATCTTTTTTTTTCCGAAGGAAGTGAACTGAGAATCTTGGTATCACATTCGAAGGCCCAAGAGACTTTTTTTTCTTGAGAGGGTAGGCCCAAGAGAACGAAGGTGGTAGCTTAGCTCTCCTACAAAGCTTCAGGGACATAATGTCCTCCTCGAGGGGCAGAAGACTAGTGCAGCGGATTTCACCAACCGAAGACTGCAAGGCCGTCACGAACGCATGTAAAAGGGCCTAAAAAGGAATTGAAATATCGAATTGAGGGAGAAAAAGCAGACCGAACTATCCAATTTCTATCAAGTTAACATATCAGCCACAGAGAGGTAGGGACTTCATCACATTCCTATGAGCAAGCAACACATTCGTGGTTCCTCTGAAATGTCAGAACTCAGAAATATGAGAAGAACCAGATTGATCTCCTAATGTCTCAAAAGGAGATGTGAAAGAAGAGTCCACAAATTGGACAGTTTGGTAACTGATTAACCTAATGCTAGTAGTGACAGTAGACTAATCCATTGTCAGGGACTGTTCAGATTTCAGAAAAACAGAGGAAACTTTTACTCCTCTGGAGCCATCCCGTTTGCTGTAGTAAAATGGTGGAGGTGTCGATGGAATTGTCTGATCCTATTCTTTTTTTTTTCCCTACGCAGCGTCAATATCTGGATATAGCGCCTTCTTCTTGAGGTGTGTGTTGAATGGAATGAGAGGAGCTCCTTTTATAGCTGCTAATGATGGTTATGGCAGTTGGAAATGTCCTAACTACCCCGCAACCATCATTGAGGCTGCATCCTGGACGTCCATGCAAAACCACAGGATGAACGGCGCTGATGGGGTTCGGCCGGTTCGGCCGAATCATGATCTGGCCCAAACGGCCCAATTTTTGGCATGCCGACTCCTTGTTTGCTCCTCATCCAAAATAGGGAATTTTTGACTTATTTGATCATGTCATTTCTGAGTTCTCAACCCATCTATCCATAAGTCTAATCCTCGACAGTGTCTGATTGATCGTTCATCTATTTTCTGTCGATTCTCCTCCATTTATATGTGCTTCTCCTACATAGATGTTAGTAGTATAGTATATAGTGGAAGTAGATATTTTATTCGGGAATTATGCATCGCAAGCATAGCCATCTTCATTAATTGGGTAATATTGACGGTTGAAACTGGTTGATAATGACCGTCAACAATGGCGTACCAGTAAAACGACCGGGAAAAATCGTCTACCTTTTCTGAGCGATATGAAATAAGAATAAAAATGATCTATCGTATCAAACGGTATCATACTGATAGTGCTTTCTCTATCTTTGATTTGGTAATTGGTATTAAGTAGTTTTAATGTTTTTAATCAAGTTATGATGTTATAAGTCGTAACTTTCTGATCCACGAACTCTATAATAATTAGTTGTAGCTTTTCCGAAGAAAAGGTCAAAATGAATTTCATCATAAAATAACAAAATGGAAACTATATAATCACTAATGGTAGGAAAACTCCACATACATATAGGTGTGTTTGATTACTCATATCTCTCTAACCTAGTCCATTTCTCTCGTCCAGACTAAGTTTCGTTTGACTTAGGGGTATACAGTCTAGGAATCCCTCGAGCCTCACCGAGCAACAAAGTGAGAATTGACCATTTCCGCCTCCATGGGAAGCGGTATCCTCCGTCATAAGGGCTTTCACAGTACGTTCAGCTACCATTCAGCCTCAACATCCCACATCAGAGATTCCACACCACGTCTGCTTCTCTCGTTACCAAGTGAAGAACGGGGAGCCAAATGGAGACCCACGTTCTAGTTCCTCATCAGAGTTTGTCAGGGTGGGGTGTGGCACGGCTCAAGTAGTGCGTTGGGAGAGGGCATGGCCCCGTGTGATGCCCCCACACCCTGTGTAAGGCAGCGGTGGTGTCACGCCCAGAAATTCACGAACCAGAATTTCTAAGCTGAATGTGTATTAAACCCCTGTCCAGGACTAGCCAGGGTACACAAATGACAATTGTTGACATACAGATCCACGTCTTACAAAAATATACTCCCTCCGTCCAAGTTTGATCGTCATATTTCAAAAAATTGTATTTTCAATTTTGATCGTCACATTTGCAGTCGGCAGCCGTTCCATCTCGTCCGATGCGCTGGCCGTTCCTATTCGCGTGCGAAATTAATCAGGTTGCGCGCGGACGCCTCGGGAGCAGTCTAAAAAAGCTTGATGCATGCATGCAAAATTAATGGCAATCACAGTTGGCTACAGATCATTGGTTCCGTCGTGCATGCATGGGCCATTATGATTAGAAAGATGTAAGTGCAATAATGAGTAGATTAGGAAAATGATAAGTGCGTTTCCTGTCCTTGGTCTGTGTGTCAAGCCAAAATATGACGATCAAACTTGAACGGAGGGAGTAATAAGTAAGATGGGCAGCGGGATGCAAGTGTGACTTACAAAACGTACGCTCGAAAAATGAGCTCAAACCCAAGTCTCTTTCTATCGTGGCAAGGCAAATTAGAACGTTGGTGCTCACGTGTTCCAGAGGGCAAGTCACAAATTGGTACTAGGTTTTTATTTTTAAATTGATTTTATACGAATCGACAAGGCAATGAAAGAGCTTTATAAAAACTGACGGGCAACAGTGTATGTATAAACAACATTCAAAGCTTTGATAGCTCTCCTACAAAGCTTCATAAGAAAACAATGTCCTCCTCGCGGGCGAATTGCAGTATTGCACAGACCGAAGCCTGCAATGCATGCAGGAAGGTAACTAATTCAGAGGGGCTCGGCTGGCCCACTGAAAGGGCATAGCATAAAAAAGGATTTGAGGGGAAAAAATGCATACTGAAGTATTCAATTTATAGCAAGTCACAGAAACAATTAACAGAGAACTAACGACTTCAGCACATTCCTATGAGCAAGAAGCATACTCATAGTCATAGTCATACTTCCAGCGAAGTGCCAAAAACATCAGAAGAACAAAGCCGTCTCCTAATGTCCAAAAGAGTTGCGAAAGAATCAGTCCAGGACTGTTTTTTTTTTAAGGGGGTAACTGATTATCCTATTGCTAGTAGTGACAGTAAACTGATACATTGCCAGGGACTGTTCAGAAAAACCAAAGGGGACTTTTCTAATCCTCCAAAGCCATCATGTTGCTGTAAAATGGTGGAGGCGTCGACCACACTGTCCAGGGGAGGCCGGGAGGGGAAGAAAGTGTTGCCTGCTCCTATTCCTATCCTTTTCTCCTATGCAGCATCAATATCTGGAAAGCGCAGCCGCCTGTACCCTGGGGGTCACAATGTCAAAGGTGAATGGTCAGAATTAGGAATCCAGTAAACAAATTACATTTACTGAGTGATACATTCAAATAATTTATGTTACCGATACAGTTGCACAAGACATAATAACACTATTCCATTTCTGATAATAGGAGTGGGAGAGGGCTTGACCTCTCTTTCTCAAAAAAAGAAAAGAAAAGCACAGGACATAAGCAGTGAGAAAATAGCTCCTTATTTTTAAGAATCCTAAACTAGATCACCAGCATATACTTCAAAGTAAACAGAGGAATGTTGAATGCGAACAGATAACAGATATGGAGTACACGATACAGCATGAAAGCAGGCAAAACCCATCAGCGTGAAAGCAAATTTAAACATTAGTTTTCTGCTAGACTAATTCTTTTGTATCAACGTAGGTATTAATGTGTATTGACTTCTCTTCACCGACATGCTGGATATACCTTTTCTATAACTTTCTATAATCACACTTCCCAGTGGTAAAACACACAGCTAAACAAAATAAATGTCTGACAGTGTGATGAAGGTTTGGCAAAACAAATAGCTCCCTATTTCTGACAGAAGAACAATAGTGTGCAGAAGACTGAATGGGGGAGTTCATCAGTGAGAAGTTTCTCACCTGGTGTACCAACCATGAACACCACGACCTCGAAGTAGTCAAGTTCACTGGGAAGATCAGTGAGCAGAGGGAAGGGCTGCCCAAGACTGCCTGCTCGAATAAAGATGGACATGTTCCGGAAGCGAAAGTTGCTGCCGAGTCGATCTTCCAGGACACTGCCCAGCTCAATCAGACTCCTTCCAGGGACCGACAGATTTTGCGGGCCCGGGATATTGAAGTTCCCATCATCATCAGCCACCCTAACACCGACTTGTATCTCTCCAGAGCCTCGGCGCTGTAGCCCACAAAGCTGCTTATGCAAATTTGAAGAAAGATGTCAGTGGACAGTGAACACAGAGGTATAAAAACAGACTTGGACATGACCACTAACTTGACATAGATGACACAAATAGTGATCTCATTTATAAGAACACCCAATTCACCAATTGACATCTAAAGAAGAAGGAAGCTACTTTTGCTTCAAAGACATTCAATCAAAAACTTTTCGACAAAACTAGCTGCTCGTAATTGACTTTGCAGTTACAGAAAAGGTGCAGTAAAAGAACTTATCAGTACAGACAACCAATTGTAGTAATCACTTACTGATCCTATCATCAGAACTTAATTCCAAGCAAATCTATCATCAGAATTTTATCAACCAAAGAACATAATCTGTAACACAAGTTGAAGCTACTGCAGACCAGGAATCAGCAACAACTAGTCCGTTAATCTCTGAACTAACAGAAGAATTAGCCACAAGAGGCAGACTAGAACTATGTTAGTGGACACAGAGGAATAGAATAGACTTGCACATGAGCGCTAATTCAGCATAGATGCATCTCATTTAAGAACCCAGTCCACAAATTAACACCTGAAGCAAGAAGGAAACTACTTTTGCTTCAAATAATTTTAACCAGAAACTATTCGGCAACAGCTAGCTGCTTGCAACCGAGTTTGCAGTTACAAAAAGGTGCAGCAAAACTAGAGTCCACAAATTTTGTCAATACTGCCGACCAATTATAACTACCACTGAATGATCCTATCATCAGAATTAGTTTCTCCAAAGAACCCAATCATTAACACAAGTTGAAGCTTATCGCAGACCAAGAATCAGCAAGAACAAGTCTGTTAATCTCTGAACAAATAGATTTAGATCAAGTGTAAAGGTTTGAAGAATTGGCCACAAGTGGCAGAATAGTATTTGCACAACTAACAGAGCATGGCAATTGGCAGAGCAAGTCTTTGATCACACAATACCTAGAACACATACGTCTCCACAAATTTCGCGCAACAGAAATGGTAGAAAGAGCACTTCTATTTGCAATAATAGCCGAACAGATCAATCGCCGATCAAGTTTGTAGAATCACCAAGAACTGTGCAAGAAATGAGGGTGCGGGTAATGAACTCACCCATGCTGCTCCTCCCACCTGGAACGGTGGCCTCTGCACCCTCGTGGGGATGACCTGAACCTCCCACTCCATCATCGAGCTGAAGCGCGCGTTGAAGCGGTCGATGCACTGGAGGCTGACGCCCGTGTTCCAGCGTTGGTACTTGCCGTTGGTCCGGAGGGCCCTCAGACCTCCATTGAACGAGCTCGCGTTGATGAGAACGACGCCTCCGCCTCTCGGGCCCGGGACGGTGCGCCACATGACGTTGGTGTCCATCGTCTCCAAGACGCGCTGCGTGACGAGGATGCCGATGTGGCCCTCGTCCGCGCCCAAGGGCGTGCCGGCGACGTAGCGGCCGTAGGCGCCGCGGAGCAAGATGTGCGGGGTGTCTCCCCCCAGGATCTGCACGCACCACACGGTGTTGATCAGCCCGCGGCGGCAGTCGGTGCGCACGCGCACCCCCGACTCGTCTGCGAAGAGGTAGCCGCCGCGGCCGCGGTTGAGGAGCCGCACGTACTGCCCGTTCTCGAACGGCGCCACGCCAAGGCGCGCGGGCCCGTCGCCGGACGACGCGAAGCAGATCGAGTTCAAGCCCACGCCCGCGCCCGGCTGAACGTTCGTCCCCGGGCTCCAGCAGTGAGGGCTGTCGCCTGTGCTCGTCGACGAGCTCCCGCCCGTGCTGCTGGACTCCGTGCCGAACATGGCCATGGCCTCCGGCCGCTCCGGCGCCGACACGCCTCACGAACCGGATCGCGTGCGGCTTCCTGCCCTCGTCGCCGGCGAGGAGCGAGCAGCAAGCGAGAGAGAAAGGGGGAGAGAGAGAGAGAGAGAGGCGAGGTGGTTGCTGTTGCGGCGGTTAGCGCCGAGGCGGCGTCGGGTTTAAATAGGCTCTCGGCGACGAGAGAGGCGGGCGGCGAATCTGACGTGGCGGTTGCCATCCACTGACATGTGGGGCCCACATTTGGTAGGCACAGGGAGACACGTCACCTGCGTGGAGCCTGGCTTGCTGAGGAAGGAAACAGCTGCCGCCTGCTGGTCCCGTCCTGTGCGGCGGCCGCTCGCAGACGCCGGCGGCGGAGCGTCGCGGCCGCGGCCGTCCGAGCCTCCCGTCGGCGACGGGATTCTCTTCAGCAAAGCCCATGGCGCCGGTGTTTGGAGGGAGTTCTTTGGACACCGGACACGGGCACGGGGCACCCAGACCGGCCGGAAAGGCGGACACAGACTGGCCTCACCGCGGCGGCGGCGGCGGCGGCGGCGCGGGTGGCAGCTGCTGGAGCGACGGGCGATACGGTGGATTAACACACAACGCAAGTGATGGGCCTGGTGAATTCTGTGAAAAGACAAAAAAGTTCAGTTTTGGTCCTTATTTAAGGACCGAGTTTCGATCAAGTCCCTCAACCGCAAAAAAATTACAACACATCCCACATCTATCAAAATTCAAAACCAGCGTAAATGTAGTCCTAAGATAGTTTAGACATTGCTTACAACCAGAAAAGAAAATAGCGAGACCCAATATCAATAACATGACAAAAAAAACATGGGAGACACATGTCATCAATTCCTTCATTCTTTCCTTTCCTCTGGGGATCTAACTTGGTCTTCATCCACCTATCTCTCTTGGCAGGATCGAAGGGGGACTGCACCGGCGAGAGCTCAACGACGCGTTCGTTGACCACAAACTACTCGGCGCATGGAGTGGGCGGGCTTTAGAGCTCCATGCCTCTACTGCTTGGTGAGGCTGGCCTCATAGGAGGACAGGAGGCGCAACGCCGCTACAGCACCATGGCGACAAATATTGACGCTATGGAGAAATCTTCGTCGAGGCCATCGGGCCCATGGAAGCGGAATAGGTGGGCGATGAGTCGACGATGCCACCGCCGAAGGTGAAGGGGTCAATAGCAGTAGGTTAGGAGCAATGGATCGAGAAGGAGTAGAGAGGGCCGGACAAGGCGGGCCTCGTCGATGTTGTTGAGATGTCTTCCGGCAAGCTGGCGAGGCCAAGTGGTGGCGGTAGACAAGACGGCAGCGCATCAAGCAGACGCTCAGGTGTGCGACGCTGAGGAAAAAGGAAAAGAGAAAGAAGGGATCAGGGTTTGGGTTTGAAGCCATCCAATGGTCTAAAATTACAAAATTTTGAGAGGTGTTGTTTTGTCAAATGTATGATCGGCAGTCCTCTATGCTAACGCGAGAACCTTGTCTGTAACTTAAGCAGTCAATGTCATTTAGCCGTAATTTGAATGTTGGATTGGATTGGATTGAAACTAATGTTATTGTCTCTTTCTTTATTTATAAAACAAGAAGACATTTATTTCCTATCATGTCTGCTATATTTCATTTGAATAAACACTAAACTGATGATACTTTTCACTAGAACATGATATTAGTACTACCTTTACTCTTTTAGCGTTAGTATTTGATTTATTACTAAATATTATACGAAACAACACACATTGATGTTATATAATTAAGTGAAAGTATAGCATATTAGACATATAATTTTTAAGAAAATTTAGAACCTAAAGCCTCGAATTTCTAGAGATGTTCCTGCACTGTGAGTCTGTGACACCAATTAGGTGTCGCTGAACCTCTAGGTGAGACTGGCACATCAATTTGTTTGCCACTAGTGAGTGTACGTTTCTATAAAGTTTCTCCCAAACAGTATGTTTATGCAAAAAGTTTTGGTAAACAATATATCTTTTTAAAAATCTCAAATAAATTGTGGGTCTAAAGTATAAAAAAGTGTGACAAAGCCACGAGTGGTAAATACTCATCTATCTTAAAATATAGCAATTTCTATGCGTAGACTAGAAATTAATCTCTCCTTCTACTTTTATATATGTTGGTGGGTTATTTTTTTACTAATAGCTAATGAACATCATACAAAAGTGTAACGAATTGACGCTTAACAACAAGTTTAGTAGTATAGCTAACTATTGGCTATTAGCCCATATTAAAGTTAACATGTATAATAGGTTAACTATAAAGTAGGCTCTATTTTTTTTCTCTACTATCTATTTCTCTTACTATAAATTTAATTAATGTAAATATTTTGGAATACGTGTATAGTTAACTCATTCATGAGAGCCAACACTTCTCATTTTATTTTATGAGCATTAATTGCTAGATGTACTAAATTTCTTTTATAAAACTCTTATAAACAATGATATCAACCATTTGATTCAAGTAGATGAAAGTTATAGAAAATCTAGATATACTCACAGCGTAACACGTAGTGTCATTAAGAGTTTTGTACATATATGCTCTTTTTTTTTTAATTTCTCTCTTTCACATAAGCTTCGGGTATCTCAAACATAGTTGTTGGATGGACGTTTAGGAGAAAAAAAAATGGGGTTTTTTTTAAAAAGAATCGAACCAACGCGACGCTAAGAGCAAGTTCAATACTATAGCTAACTACTAGCTCCAAATCACCTACAGTTAACTTAATAGCCAATTCATCAATAGTAGTATTGCACTATTAATACATGGTCACACCTATCATACACATGTTGTGTCTTGGAGCCGTATTGCAGCTGGCTACAAAGCCCGCTGCTCTTTTCTATCATATTTTATTTTCTCGATATGTGTTTATAGCTGGTATATAGTCTCCTATTATACCTGCTCTAATCCATGGCATCGCTGCTGCACGAGGGGCTGGTGTTTAAAACTTTAAATCAGTGACAAAGTAATTTTCGTGCAGGCCAATGATAGGCTCCAACGATTCTATGCGTTTGAGCCGTTGTGAGAAAGAGGATATTCCTCTCATTCTCTGCGCACACGCTTCACAAACTGATAAACGGTGTATTTTTTAAAAAAAAATCTGTATAAAAGTTGCTTTAAAAAATCATTTTAATTTATTTTTAAAGTTTAAAATAGTTAATACTTAATTAATTATGTGCTAATGCACCCGTGCATTAGAAACGTCTGGCTCTTATCTAGGGTGCTTAACTTTGATCACATTCTAAGCACCTGTATAAACACTTAGCATTGGAGATGCCCTTTGCTCTAACTAGTTGATTCACTCTCTCTTCTTTCTTTTCTTTTTTTTTTTGGCAACGGCTGCATGCATATGCAATGGCAAAACATGATACTCCTTGCTTTCAATAGAAGCAGGGTCCTAGTGACCTTTTCTCTAAAAAAAAATAAAAAAAACATGATACTCCATCCCTTCCATGCATTGCAACATGAAGCCCTTAATTGGGGCGTTTAACTTTTTTTTTTATTTTTTAAACGTCCATGACTTGGCGAAGACCACGACACACACGGTTCGCGTTCCCTTCTGGCTGGCGTCGCACGGGAGACGGGATGAAGGGAGCAGTCGTACTTCTTTCTCGAGTCGGTTTGGGCCTCCAAGCCGAACCACCCATCCCGCGCATCCCGTTTCCGTTCCGACTACTCTTCCTCTTCCCCCTCTATATATCGTTCCGCATCGACAGCGATCCCCTTCCCCAACACCAACGCAACGCCTCGCGTCGAAAGAAAAGGTAAAAGGGGAAGAAAATTAGCAGAGAGAAAAAAGAAAACTCTAGGGCAGCCATGGCGACGGCGCGGCCTGCTCCATCGTGGGGGTTGCTGGATAGCGTGGTTCGTCTCCACAAGGTGGGTGAGAGGACGGAGCCGGATTGGGCGGTCATCGAGTGCTCGGAGACGAGGGCTTACGTCACCCTGTACAACTGGCACGACCGCCCCGACGGGACGTCCCCGTTCAGGCTGTCGCCGTTCGACGGCCTGGAGCTCCTCGTCCGCGTCGCCGACGACCCTCCGTACCCCACCGCGCTATCCATCCGGCTCCACGGCGACCCCGACAAGGACGTGCGGCGCGGAACCATCGGCGGCGTCCTGCTCGCCGACGGCGGCTTCGTCGTCCTCTCCTCGTGCCTGCCCGACACCCGCGTCTCCAGGTCGTACATCGTCTTCGACGCCGCGAATGCTTCCCTCGCCATGATCAGGGCTAACCTATCTCTGACGTTTCTGCTATCCGTCACCTACACCCCTCTTCCCATCCGACGAACGGATGGCGGCGGCTACGTGCTCGCTCTCCTAGCGAGCGACGCGAACCGCAAGGATGTCGTCTGCCTGATGCCATCGCCGCTTCCCTTCGATCAACCCTGGCAGCTCAAGACACCACTCTTCCCTCCGGAGAAGCCCGCATGGTTCAACGCCGACGAGGAGTTCTCGTCCCAAGGCCGCGCGTTCTGGGTGAGCCTCGGCAAAGGCGTCCTCTTCTGCGGCCACCAAGACCTCCTCTCCAGCAGCAGCGACAACGTCCGATTCAGCTACATCGCGCTGCCCCTGGGTTGCGAGGTTGCCTTCGACCCAACCTTCCGCACCGCAAATCCGTCCAAATACCGGACCATGCGTTGCGTCGGCGACTCTCTCAGGTTCGTCTCCATCGAGGGGTACACCACGGTGCACTCCCGCGACATGGTGCTGTGCATGTGGACTTTGATCATCCCGTCCTCCTCCTCCTCCGGGGATCAGTGGCGCAAGGCAGGGGAGATCTGCGTCGGGAGGCTGCGGGAGCTGGAGGGGTTCAAGAACGCGAGGCTACCGACTCACAGGCCACCGACCAAACCCATGCTGAGCAGCCACGAGGATGGCGTCGTGTACTTCATGTTAAGCGATCGCCACAAGGGTGAGGATGCTGCTAAGCACATCTACGTGTTTAGCGTGAACATGTTCACGGGCAGATTTGTCTCGTCCTGGAGACTCCCTTCTTCTTGCGCTCCTCACTCAGATCCGCAGTTTCTAATGGGATCTGATATCTTGAAGCACATCAAGATTTAAAATTAGGTTCTCGGTTATTTATTACCTCCCTCGCAACCGTGGTTTGATGTTGTATATGTGTAGCAATTGCTCCGGCCTGATACTAATTTGCAACCGTGTCTTATTGTCATCGAGAATGATCTTATAGTTGTACTCAATGCACGAGTCAACCATCTTCAAATTCCTTCGACTAAAGGCTTCTTTACAACAGCTCTTACTGTAACATTTTCACCCTTGTATAATGGTATGGCAAATCCATGTATACACATGAAAAAAATTATCCATGTATACATCTCGGGCTAAATTTCTCTCCCATCACCTAAAAGTAGGAGCTGAATTTCTCTCTTCCTGCATCGAAAAAAAGAGAAAAGGTTTAACTTGTACTGTTAAATCACTCCCTCTACATGTATGTTATCATTGCAGGCATACCTCAAAGAAGTGAGTAGCTAGCTTGGTTCATCCCCTGAACTGTTACAACAGTATAGAATGAAAGCATGCAAATCCCATCAGAACGAAAGCATATAGTTTAAACATTAGTTTTCTGCCAATCTAATTATACTGCATCAGCAGCATTGGTATTTAAATTCGCCGACGTTCTGGATACCTTTTCTATCATCACACTTTGCACCCTAGCACAACTCAAAGCTAAACAAAAAATTTTGCTGCCGCAAAAACTCACCGAATGAGAAGGCAAGCGGCGCGCGGCGCAGATGGAGTGTTGGATCCGGGGGTTGCTTGGACCTTTTGATGGGCTGATATGCTGATTAACAGGCCGCAAGTGATGGGCCTGGTGGATTCTGTGAAAGTTGTAGTGTCCGGTAGCATTAGCCACACTATAGATTATTAATCAGAATTCACATTGCTCCTACGGTTGGCACAAAAAAAAACACATTGCTACCATCTAAATGGTCCAGTGATCCACCATAGATGATAGGGACTCTAGTAGATGGAGATGATCAGATATTGGATCCATTAGCAACAACGATAGCTGTCAAATATCAAATTGAGATATATTTAGTGCACGTTCGTTTGTCTAAAAAACTTTTATCCAAAAAAATATATTTGAAAACTATCATATCAAAAAGTGTATGTTGGAAACATGCGTGCGCTGAATAGCAATCCTAGTAATGGAGAGTCCACATAATGTGTAAAAAATGTGCATGTTCCCTGCAAACTTAAGGTTCAACTTTACTTATGCGAAATTGCGGATAGGAAAAAAAAAACTGTTTCTACGGATCGCGAGACTATGCATTCTCCTCGAAAAACAATTTATACCTTGCATTGTAGCATTTAGAATTTGTTCCAACATATAACAACTTTATATTTAAAATCTCTTCCCAACCAATTACAATTTTCCACCATTTAATTTTTTTTTTCATCCACTTCCTCTCTCTCAACCAATTTAACATTTCCCGTGTTTACTTACATATGTTTTTGATAACCATGTCCAATCTCAAAACTTCTTATCTTTTAAAACGGAGGTAGCAAGGCACATTCTTCTCATGATGTTAGATCGTCTTTCCTCATGTAAACAAGTACCATGTACAGTATCCTAATGTACAAGTTGTATATTTCTCACGCAATTTCAAAGGTGTTAGTTCTTCTGGTATGTATAATGACCATTAAAATATCTAACATGTAATAAGACATCGCGTTGTAACTTGTAAGATGTGTATACTCTTGTTACGATATGCGTGTTTTTGTTACATAATGGAATTAAATCCAGCCTATTGTGAGACACGTGTAGTCTGCGTGTACTCATGAGTTGTCATCTCAGATAGATGGGGACCACAAAAATTGGGTCGAATGGTATATACGCGCGCATTACTTTTGAAATATTGTTTATTGATGTTAGTATTATCCCAAAAGTGCATTTATTTTAAAATATTGTCATGTCAACTTTATTAATGTTATCATTCTCACAAAGTACACTTTATTAATGCCAATATTCTCACAAAAGTGCACGAGTTTGTTTGCAGCATTGAGAAAGATGAAGGTTAGTCCCATTAACAATGTATTTATAGTTTGAACAAAAAAAATATTATGTGCATCATGTTTGACAGATTAACACTTAAAAACAATTCAAAACAGGCTTTAAAACATGCGAGTAATCGGCAAATTAAATCTATTCTAAAAGTAAGATTTTGTATATCGCTCTGATATATCAACATACCACCATTCCATTCAATCAACATAAAAATGTATACATAATGAAAATATTACTATGTTTTTAAACTGTACAAATTTTTAGCGGCGGCGGCGGCGGCGGCGTAGGAGGAGGAGATCGAGAAGTTTAGGGTGATCGCGTCGGAGGCGCGGCTCTGTGGTGGGGAAAGGAGAGCGAGAGATCGGAGGAGGAATAGGGGATTTGAGCGGGCGCGCGTTGTTTGGGCAAATGCATGGTTACACTTTATTAGCTTAATTAACAAGAGGTTAAGAGCAAATCAAGGGTGCAAGTTTGGGTTTGGCTCGCGTCACCTTGCTATTTGGAGTAATGCATCAATGCATCAGTAGCTCCTCGACCTTCCTTCTCCACTAGCATTGACGCTATAACTACATACGGCGAAATTGTGTAACACAATTTCATCACAGAAAATTAAGAATTTGTCATGAGCTTGTAAATATTCACTCTGTTTCAAAACAGGCTATAAGTCATTTTGATTTTGGTCAAAGTCAAACTGTTTCAAATTTAACAAATTTTATAAAAAAAGTAATATTTTCAACACAAACCAAATATATTATGAAAATATATTTTAATTGTAGATTTAATAAAACTAATTTGATATTGTAAATATTAATATATTTATCTACAAAGTTGGTTTTGATTGACTTTCACCAAAGTCAAAACAACTTATAATATAAACGGAACGGAGGGAGTACTCAACCAAGAAAAAACATGGTTTGACATGCGTACCTAAGAATAAAAGATTTCTCTTTCTTTTCTCCTTTTGTTATTTCTGGGTGCACCACAAGCATATGATCCTTATTTAAGTATGAAATTCCATCTGTGGTCTTGTGGTTTGTGTTTGAGAGAAGAGATGTTGTCATAGGTTTCTTTCGAGCTAATATGACTTCTCTCTTTCTAATTTGAAATGCTAGTTCCGATAAAAGAATGAAAATTAGCCATGTCGCTAATGGTAGTTATGCTGGGTCCACTGGAGGCCAATTTTAATTTGGCAAGAGTAGCGACTTATAATTATCTTGCAATTTAACATTGGCTTAGCCAATATCACCCAAAATTATGTAAAATCGTGCAAGTGTGCCTTTTGTTTAAGCCCAAGATGGTGCCACGGTATTTAACGCAAGAGATTTCCTTTAATAAACACTTTTGTACAAGAAATAAAATAGTGATGCTAGATGCCTAATCGAGTACCACGTCATCATGAAGTTTGTTATCACCTTTTCAATTATTTGTAAAGAGAGTGAAAGAAAAACAAATACGACCTACATCTACTATGTATAATTGATTTGGTTTTGTTGATGTTGTTGAGTTTAGCCTTGTGTTTCAAGTGCCTACAAATTATGATGTACTTCAAAATTCAGTAATTCACTGACCAAACAATTCATCTATAATTTACATATCTTAACCAAATAATCCATATACACTTTATTAGTCTTGGCCAAACACTCCACCTACACCTTGTAGATCTCATGTGATTTCAATGATATACTGTAATAAATAACCACGTCATATGGATACACAAACATGATGGACATGTATCTGACAGATCGATATAACTTTTTTATGTGGAAACTCTACACGTAAGCGTTGTCCTTTTCGCTACTTCCGCTTTGCGCGATGGTATTCAATACAGGACATATTTGATGAACGATTTTCTCATTATATATTCCAATAACTTTAAAGTTTTACAGCGGTGCAACTTAAAAGCCATCCAAATCGAGAATGCTCCCAGCAAGGTTCCGTGAGATTATTAGCTGTATCACAGCGATTCAGTTGTCCGTATCGTACGCGACATTATCTCTTATACAAATCATACGTGTGATCATCACTTTCAGCTACATATGGAGCGATTCATTTACCTGTAGATATTTTCTTTTTCAACTGACTCAACACACCAGAAAGCCAAAAATCACCACAAGAACTTAAAAAGAGCCTCTGTTCTGTTCCATCTATTTTACCCCGAGATATACATGCTTCGCAGTTGAAAGCAGCGAAAAACGCAAACCGGATGGCCCTGACCGGCCGGCGTTAAGCCACCGGGCACCGGCAGCGCGGGACCCAGCCTGCCAGTGAGACGGTAGACCGCCGCTACGCGCACCCAGCACCGCGTCCCCAAAATTCGGCACCGGAGCGGCGGAAGGGAAGAGAGGAGAGGAGAGGTGAGAGAAGAAGACGAGAAAGCGAAGCTGCTTGCGGGTAGAGAGGGGTGCAGTCGAGTCGCCTCCCCGTCCGTCTCCGGGGAAAAAGCCTCGCCCACCCCCGCCGCGCGGGCGCGCCGCGCGCCATGGAGCCCAAGTCGTCGGCGTCGGCGGCTCATCAGGGGGGCGACGCGCCGGCCGGGCGCCGCGCAGGCGCGGCGGCGGCGGAAGCGCAAGTCGGGCGGGTCGTCGTTCACCCCGTCGAAGAGGCACGCCAAGGAGCGGAACGCGGCCTTCCACGTGCCCCCTCACCTGCTGCACAGCGGGCCCTCACCCGCGCCGCGCGCCAGTCGCCGCACAAGCTCGCGGAGGAGGCGGCGGCCGCGGCGGCGGCGGGGCGGCGGCGGATCGGGGGCGGGCGGCGGGAAGGGTGGCGGGGACGTGATCCGGCTCGAAGGGGAGGAGGCGCCCACCGAGGAGACGCCTCTGGTGGACGAGGTGTTCGAGGCCGTCCGATCCCGCGGCGCCGGCGTCCATGTGGTCCCTACCTTCGCCGGTGAGGCCTCTGCTCCCTAACAGCTCCGTGATCTCCTCTGTTGGGGTGGTGAATCCCGGATGCGCGCGACGCGACGGGTTTCCCTCTTTGTTGGGGCTGCTGGTTTGGATGGCGTCGGTGAATTAGTTCACTGCGAAAGCATATTCCCCCTCTTTTTACGCGCGTATGGGAGCAAACATTTAGCATGTAGCGGTGCAATTCGTTGCTTAACGTTGTTAGTTACTGCAAATCAGCTAAATTGGTACGCGTACTGTGCATACTGGAGTGTTAATTGCAGGAATTTTTGGTAGATTTAGCTCAATTTCAGGGCATGGTCATGCTGCTGATTTAATTTCTCGAGATAAGAATTTATTGCAAGCATTGCTTTCATTAATTTCAGCATATAGTGGCTATAATGTGTTTACTTTTGCTTGCTGTTGCCTGTTGAGGAAAATGAGTTCGAGCACTCACTGTTTTGCTTTCTTCCATGTGATTGGGGTGTGGCCTGTTCTCTTTTGAGATATAGTAGATGTAGACAAACCTAGGTAGTCAGCAGCTTTGGAGAATTACCTGATCTGTCCTCAGCATCCATCATGTCTTGTTTACTTAGATAAAATTTGGTGCAATCCCATTTGCTTAATTTCCTGCAATAACTGCTGCAAGCTTCCTTTTCAACTTTAGGTCCATGTGGAAATTTTGCCTTGTTGCCAGTATAGTCAGTGTATATCTTTCACTCTAGTGTGATAGAAACAATAGAATGCTAAAGTAAATCTTGATAATTCAGTAATCTTCCCTGTTTCTTGTGCAATTGCAGTAAGCCATGTTGCACTATAATTAATCCTTGTGTTCTCTTGTGCAATTGCAATAAGCCAGTAACTATATCGCACTATTATTAATCCTTGTAGCTGTATAACCCTAAATTTTCCTGTGACTTGTAGCTTCTGTATATCAAGTCACACCAGTAACTGTTTTCTGTAGGATTTATCTTTGTATAACCCCTCAATTTCCTATGATATATGAATCCTGTCTATTCAAGGTATATTGTCAACCACATTGTGTGTTGAGCACATGAGCTAAACCGTTTTTAAATATTATTTACCACACAATTCATTCCATCGATTCATATTTTGTGTAAGAGATATATCCTTTTGTTTTGTATAAGAAGGCACAAAAATAACTCTGATTTTGTTCAGGATGGTTTTCATGGAAGGAAATCCACCCAATTGAGAAGCAAATGTTGCCTTCTTTTTTCAATGGCAAATCTGACAAGCGGACACCTGAGATATATTTAGGGATCAGAAATTTCATCATGTTGAAATTTCATGCTAATCCTCAGTTGCAGCTGGAGTCCAAAGATTTGGCTGAGCTATCGATTGGGGAGGCTGATGCTCATCAGGAAGTGTTGAAGTTCCTGGACCACTGGGGCTTGATCAATTTCCACCCTTTTCTACCAGCTGGACAAGAGGAGAGTAAGCCAGAGGAGGCCCATGGCAAGTCTCACAGTGAGGAGAAAGCTTCAGTGCTTGAACAGCTGTTTAAATTTGAATCAGTTCAATCATATATGATCCCTTTACCAAAGAAAGGGGAAGTGGAAACTCCAGCTCCTCTGCCTAGCTTGCTTCCTGATCCTGCACTAGTTGAAGATGTAGTTTCAGCAGCCGAGCCCTCTGTTGAGTACCATTGCAATTCCTGCTCTGTTGATTGCTCAAAGAAGCGTTACCATTGCCGGACCCAGGTTAGGTGCTTTTGTTTGTATTTGCAACCCCTACTAAAATTCTCCATATGCAAGTCATTTATTTGAATCCATAGTGCAATCAGATGCATATTTATGTGGTGTCAGGTTAGAATTTTTTTTTAACAACCAAAATATTTGCACTTTTCATTCTTATGTCTGAGACCTCTTTCCAACACACAAGAAATACAACTTGAGGATGAAACTTTAGTGTAATTCAACACCTCTGTTAGGCACACTTTTATTCTTCTCGCTACTAGAATCAGTGTTGTCTTAAAAACTTGATTCGAATTGATGTCATTAGCACCTATAACTTCCGACCTTGTCTGAACTGTATAAAGTTGATTATCAGAGTAACAAATGCTGAATATTGACCGCCAAAGTTTAGCCTTGAAAGACGTTGTTGCGTTTCATCAAGCACTGAGATTTATAGTACTCCCTCCTTCCCAAAATGATCATCATATATGTTTATGCACCAAGACCAAGGATAATTTAAATCATATCAATCAAGACACTATGCACACATTCTCCCACAATGCATGCATCAATCAAAACACCATGCCAATTACACCTTAGCATGCACACATTCTCCCATACTGCATTAATTGTATTATGATGAAATCCGTGTCCATGCGGTTATGTGATGATCAATTTGTGAAATTTTGAATTCCATTACATGATGATCAATTTGGGAAGGGGAGAGTAATACCAATGTTGGTATCTTGTGATTCAACTTCTCTATTGCCTGTTGCCCTGCACTGCTCATTTAATTGTGCTGTTTTCTTTCTCTTCAGTGAAATATTTGTTATAGCCGGTTTCTCCATTCCATTTCTTATGTGGTCTTCCAAAAGAAAATACATAATCACATCTTAAATCTGAAGTATGGCACGGTTTATTTTCCTTTCATTTCTACAGGCAGATTTTGACCTTTGTTCTGATTGCTACAACGAGGGAAAGTTTGATATAGGCATGGCAAAAACCGATTTCATCCTCATGGATTCTTCTGAAGTTTCTGGTGCTAGTGGTACTAGTTGGACTGACGAAGAGACATTGCTTCTTTTAGAAGCTTTGGAAATTTTTGGTGGAAAATGGACTGAGATAGCTGAACATGTTGCTACAAAAACAAAAGCTCAGTGCATGCTGCACTTCCTTCAAATGCAAATTGAGGACCGCTTTCATGGCGATGAAGATATTAATCAAAATATCCAGGAAAACACAGAGCAAGCTTCAGCAGAAAAAGGCGCTGCTGAAATACCTGATAAAATGGAAGTTGAAGAGAAAGCAGAAGGAAAAGATACTGCAGGTGAGAAAACTCCAGAGAAAGCAGAGGGCAATAGTGTAGAAGCACAAACGGAAGATGGAAATGCTATTGAAAATAAAGATGCCAATAATTCAGGTGGCACAGATTCAGTTAAATCTCTAAACACTGATGAGCCAAAAAAATCTTCTGATGCTGACCCACCGAAAAGTTCATCCGATGCTGAACCTGTAGTGAAGGAAAATTCTGTTGATGTTGATACTTCTCGTGAAAATGCATCAAACTTTGCTATTGATACATTGAAATCCGCATTTGAGGCTGTTGGTTACTTCCCAGAACATGAAGGTTCATTTGCTGATGCAGGAAATCCTGTTATGGCACTGGTAAGCATGCTACCCTTGGAAATTTATTATTACCATACAGTATGTACTGTCCGTAGGTCTAAAAATTGTTTTTGCAGGCATCATTTTTAGCTGGTCTTGTGGAAGATGACACTGCAACCAATTCATGTCGAAGTTCACTAAAAGCTATCTCTGAGGTTTCTCCTGCACTTCAGTTGGCAACTAGACACTGCTTTATTCTTGAGGATCCACCAAGTGATGTGAAAGACATGTCTGGCAATGCAAGGTCAGCAATGGTTGCACTTTTATAACATTGAAACGCTATCATGAGATTTTGCTGATGAGCTAAATGCAATTTTGCAGTACTACAAGCACAGATGGTGATAAAAGAAAAGACAAGGATAAGACTCAAGATTCAATTGATAGTGAAGTGGAAGGCATAAATAAAAAGGGAGAGACGGTTCTATCTGTTGAAGGGAAAAAAAGTTCTCCCATTTCACCAAAAGGCCAAGACACAGACAAAAAGGATGAATGTGATGAGGACCCCTCAGTGGATCCTAAACACAATAATGGTAAGGAGTCAGATGATCCTGTTTCTCTGGATAAAAGTGTGTCCAACAGCAAAAAAGGTATAAACTCCAGTAAAGATTCAGTTACTCCACTGAATATTACAAATCAATGTGGTATGATAACTTCTCAAGGGTTTGTCACAGGAAATACCATGGAAACAAGTAATCCTGAAATGATAGAGGACAAAGCAAGTTCTGAAGTCAACCCTGCTGATGATTCATCTTTAGAAGGCAAGGTTGAGATGAAGAAGACCAAAGATGCAGTTGCTAATGCAACTACCGCACAGGAACAAAAGCAAAGCCAAATATTGGAAAATGGCAAGATGGAAGGTATTTCATCAAAACCTTTATCTGATTCAAGTACTACAATTCAATTAAAGCTTCTCATTATGTACTAACCCTCAAGGATTAAGTTGTTTGCGTGTCATCTTATTGCTGCTAACATTACCTAAGATTCTTCATGTTACTAAAGATCCATCATCCATCATAATAATTTGTTACCAATTCGTGGTTTTGTCTGAGAAGCATCACTAACTAACTTAAATTGAATATTTAAGATTTTACCAGCAATCATATTACTTTATCATGTTCTTCGTTCATTAATATTTTGTCTGATTGGTTCATGCCATGTCTGATTGGTTCCTGCCTGCCTGGCATGAACCCACTCTGTTAACACCAGCAACACACACACACACACACGAGGGTAAATCTGTCTTTATCAGTATATGCAACCTTATATCAATTATCTAGCACCTCTCACTAAGATTTGCCTGATGAGGGATTTATGATGTAGAATCATAATACCACAGTGAACTATATGAACTAGTACTACACTTACAGGAAATGCAAACACTGCAAAGATGGTGAAAACTGTGAACTTCAACTCTGGTCCTCTTACCTACGATACCTGTCCTGCAGAACCTAAGAGTACTGAAGATGTTGCTGCCGATGAAGAGAACAGCTCTAGAGTAACCGCCAACCTCACGGATTCCATAACTAGGCTGAAACGAGCAGCCGCTACAGCTATTTCTGCAGCTGCTGTGAAGGCAAAACTCCTTGCTGACCATGAGGAAGAACAAATCCGTCAGCTGGCTGCGCTGATGATTGACAAACTGGTAATATGGAACCCCACTCGCTTTACTCTCCGAATGGTCCGTTCTGTGTTATGTGCCTCTAATGATTTTTGTTCTTTTTCTCATGCAGTATCGGAAAGTAGAGGCGAAGGTGTCTTTTCTCACCGAAGTTGAACACCTGGTCCAGAGAACAAGAGAATACACTGAAAAGACTAGAAAGAAGCTTCTGATGGAGCGAAATGCGATAATCGCTGCCCGCATGGGTTCATTGCCATCTAGGCCAAACCAGCCCGGTGCAGCCGGCAACAGATTACCAGCTGGATATGGAGGCCCCATCGTGAGACCACCACCAAACGCAATGCCCCGCCCTAGCAGCTGATCGAGCTGACCGTGGTGATCCGGACAACTAGTGCTCTATACCCCCATTCTTTAGAGGGATATCTCGAAAGCCATGAACTGTGTTGTAGTAGTACCATTCTTTTAGAAGCAGAGAATACTGTATGACGATCTGTTGTTACTGCATAAGAGCTTCTATAAAATTTTTCACGATTTTCCCTTTGGATGTGTTGCTTTCCGGATCGTGCCGTACCACCTTTTCGTTTTATGTGAATGGTGTGCATGTGGCTCTCTTGTTTTGCCCCTGCACAAGGCTGAGGCCATCTCTGCCCATCTCCGACGACACATTATTTTAGAGATAACGGAATGAAAATCCCAGCCTCTGCACCATTTACATTTTTTTATTCTCTTATAAATTTGATGGTTCAGAAAAACACCATTACAATTCACACCATTACAATTCACGTGATTGAACCAGTGCAATTACAATTTACATAATAACAATTTGCATAATAGTAGTTTGAAACATGCTAGTAGGCTACATTTTTTTATTCGTGTTGGACAAAAATACAGTCAAAACCAGTGCGATTAAAATTTGCATAGTAGTAATTTGAAACATGTTACTAGGCTACATTTTTTTTGGGGCAATTGCTTATTTGACCCCGTTTTGAACTGTAACTGCCAATTTGACCCTACTTTTTAAAGTTTGCTTATTTGACCCTCCTTTTTAAAAACGAAGCTTCGGTCTGATCCTATTCTGTTTGGGTGAGTTAACGGTGTTAATTTTAGGGTAAATAGTCCATTTTGCCCTTGCTTATTTGACTATGTTATATCTTGCTTGTTTGCTTGTTTGACCCTATTTTATTATACTGTGTATATATTCAAGAATGTTGAAATATTTGTAGTAATTTTTGCTCAAGTTTGACAGATTTGTCATTAATTTGACAAGTTTGAATCATTTTGTCAAATTTGACTTAAATAAAATGTGACACAATTATGACATATTTGACAAATTTGATTCATTTTAACAGATTTGACTTAAAATTGTCAGAATTTTGACAAAATAAATTAAACAAAATTTGACACAATTATGACATATTCGACATCATAACATCTAATTTTGACAAAAATTCGACAGCATAACATCTAATTTTGTG
Organism: Oryza longistaminata; assembly: GCA_009805545.1. Lineage (NCBI taxonomy): Eukaryota > Viridiplantae > Streptophyta > Magnoliopsida > Poales > Poaceae > Oryza > Oryza longistaminata. The sequence continues at coordinate 20,454,601 of CM020181.1, forward strand.
GATCCCAAACTGCATTCAATAAAGCATAAACATATAGCCAAGGTCGAGCTCGGGTTGAGGTTGAGGTCGAGGTCCACTGCAGCCTCTGGGGGATCCACCACCGCCGCTCCTTCCCTTCACGGACGGCCGCCGGCGCATATCCCGCAACTACCGCCCCTTCCCTTCACAGCCGGCTGCCGGCGCGGATCCCACTGCCGCCGCCCTCTACCTCCACCAGCAGGCGCCGGCGGGGGTCGGCTTCACGCCGCCGCCGCCCCCTCAGAGCGCCGCCGATGGACCCGCAGACGCCGCCGCCATTTCCTCAAACGCCGCTGTCGCAGGCCCGCAAGAACGAGAGAGAGAGGGAGCTGTGGATAGGATTCGAATGGATAGGGTTTGGATGGATAGGGTTTGGACGAAGGGTACTTTGGGCATTAAGAATAATAATCACATTTTTTAAATAAAAAAAAAAATCAATCCCTGACGGAGTAAGGGAAACAGGGTCAGACGGGAGGCTTCGATTCTGAAAAGGAGGGTGAAATAAGCAAACTCTACAAAACATGGTCAAATTGATAGTTAGAGTCTAAAACGGGCCAAATAAGCAATTGTACCTTTTTTTTTATCTGTGTTGGACAAAAATGCTGTCAAAACCAGAGCAATCACAATTTGCATAGTAGTTTTTCGAAACACATTGCTAGGCTACATTTTTTTTAATCCGTGTTGGACAAAAATGCTGTCAAATTTATAATGACGCGGATATGTGTGTATTGCGGTGCAGTTTTAAAAAATAACGAATATAAAACATCAAACAAAAGGAGACATCAAAACTGGAGTAATGTTTCAGTCTCATAATTATTGAAGTTTTGAACAATTATTGGTCTTATTTGGATCCTCCGGACTATTAAATAGCCCTCCAGAATCTTGCTATTTAGGATTATTAAACATAGATTACTGACAAACAAAATACAATGGCCCTGTTTGGATTCGGAGGGCTATTAGATAACCCTTCGGAATCTTACTATTTAGGATTATTAAACATAGATTACTGACAAAACCCATTCCATAACCCTAGGTTATTTTGCGAGACGAATCTAACGATGTATATTAATCCATGGTTAGCGGATGATTATAGCATCACTGTAGCAAATCATGGATTAATATACCTCGTTAGATTCGTCTCGCAAAATAGCTCAAGGGTTATAGAATGGGTTTCGTCAGTAATCTACGTTTAATACTCCTAAATAGCAAGATTCCAGAGGGCTATTTAATAGCCCGGAGGATCCAACAGGGCCAATGACATGGTCTCCAGAGTGTGCCTGTTCGGTGGTCTGTTTTGTGGTTGCGACGCAACCGACACCAACAGTGCCGCACGCAATCGCAGCCGTAGCCGCAATCCCTCCAAAATCTCTTAGGATGTGTTTGGATGGTGGTCAAGGGTGGATGGGATTTGGCCATCCAGTTTTCCAGGGATATGGCCATCCAGTTTTTGGTTTGGTTGGGTGGATGGGATGAGCCAAGTTTATGTTTGGTTGGAGGGACAAGAGGTGGATATGGTGAGCTTTTTTTTGTTTGGTTGGATGGATGGGTGTTGTCATCACCTTTTGGGTGGAAATTGATGAGAATACCCCTTGACTGTGCCAGTATACTTGGGGAAGCTATTGAAGACTTGGGAAAAATTTGGAGAGTTGCATGCACAAATGTAGCATGTATTTTTTTTGTGTACCCAAAAATAAGCAGAGAACAGCATGTACAAATGTAGCATGTACCATGCTGCTATTACATCACGTACAAATAAGCAGAGAACATAAAAAAAAAGACAAGATGCTCAACGGTATGTATGCTGCTTGTATGCATATTTGTATACAGACCATGAGATGAACTTGCATTTGTGTTACCACGCAAAATGAAATATGGAAAAAAAAATCAATTAACCATCATCCATTGCAACCACAAGATCTAATTAAATTTGACACCCATTCAAATAGTTTAGATGCAAAATAAGGCTACCACAAAGTCTCCTGCCATCAGGCATTACATCCATAGAAGTCAATGGTTTAGATACAAAAGTAGGCTAACACAAGGCTATTTCAAACTACCATCACAGCAATACTCATAGTTCAATGTTTAAATGCAAAAGAAGGTTGAACACAGTACTACTACCAACAGCCATCACCACCACCATCACAGCACATTTCACTCCTTAAAAGTGGTGGCAACATATCTTGCAATCCAAGTGATCTTGTGAGCAAATGCAAGGGTAACAAACACCCTAGCAGTTGGAGGATTGTCAACTAGATGTGCATGGTAATGAGCAAGATGTGTATCTTCAAATCCTGGAATGCTATGCACACTCTCGTACAGGTTATCGGGCAGCTCATTATTGGATTTTGCAGCCTCTTTTCCAGCCTCAACTATTGCTCCAGCAAGCTTGTCACCAACAGATTTAAAAGCGCTTATCAGCCCATCCTCTTCAATTGCTGCACAAATCTTGGCTTTCTTGGGTTTGGGTGCTGAAGATGATGCACCGGTCTCCTCATTAAGGGCATGAACTCTACTAGCTGAACCTGTTGCTACACCACTCTCCACACCAATTTCTTCAACATCATCATCAATGGGAATAGTTTCAGTTGCTAGAGGATCACTTGATCCTTTAGCATATTTTCTTGTAGCCAAGCTATTGCCAAATATCACTCGCATCTTGCCATAATTGAGAATAGGTTTGTTCAGATATTTAGCATCAGCCTTATGATCCTACAACATGGTTTACTAATTAAACTCATACCTTCATACTTAACAACAAACCTAGTTATAGTTAACAATAAAATGATAAAAATGTGGTTGTGGCATACCTTAATGTGGTCTGCATAATGCTTATGATCAAGTGATATGATAAAATTGTCCTCATCCCAAAGAGCAGCGCTCAACTTCTTGAGATCAGCTATCTTAGAATACTTCCTTTTCCAAGTCCTAATGTGATTAGTAATCTGATCTGAAGTCAAATTAATATTGAAGTGCTCATTCAAAGCTTTAGCACAAGCCTTCAAGGTGGAAGCAGCACCGGCCGCCGGCGCCGGCGCCGCTGCCAACGCGGATTCCCCGACATCCGTTCTGGAGGACGAGGTGATTTATTTGTGAATAAATTTTTGTTTCCAGATCTCTCTATTTCTGCTTTGTGCTTCCGCAGTTCGCAAAGTATTTCGGATTTTTTTTTTTTTGACGTTGAGCTTCTGTTGTTAGAAGATTTCTGAATGTAAGAATGGGGATGCCTCGGATACCGTGGAGGCAATTAAGCATGAGGATGATCATCTCAAGGTGCTTGCTCAGGAGAGAGCTGATGATTTTGTGGATGCAAGTTCATCCCTGAATGTGGGACTTGCGACCAACAACGGTGATTTGTCACCTCACCCTGTGCCGGTGAAGGATGAAGACCAGTTATTGGAGCCTGTCAAGGAGGAAAAAGCTGATGATTTTGTGGATGCAACTTCATCTCTACCAATTGACCTTGAGGCCAAGAATGGTGATGCATCCCTCATCACTGATGCGATGAAGGAGGAGGAAGACAAGTTGCACGAGGCCCGGGTTAAGGCTGACGAAGAAGAGGAGGCACGGAAGAGGGAAGAAGCAGCAAGAGGTGCTTTTGATCCAAATGCACGGTTTAACAAGTTGGACGAGCTGCTGACACAGACACAGCTCTATTCGGAATTTCTGCTTGAGAAGATGGAGACGATCGCTGATGTATGTATAACACTCCACACGCACCCACGCCACTTTTGGTTCTTCCTGCGTTTTATTTGATTTTTCTGTTGATGGTTGTGCTGTTGGCTAAGGTGGAGGGTGTCGACACCCCGGATGAAGAGGAGCCAGTAGAAGAGAAGAAGAAAGGGCGTGGGAGAAAGAGGAAAGCTACTTCTGCACCAAAATACAATAATGTGAGTTCTCGCTTCATACATCATTTTGTTTTCCTGTATTCTAAATTAATGGATTATGTAGATGCTGACTTTGCTCATCTGGATTTCAAATACTACTAATGTTGCGAGTTTTTCACTATTTACCGATTAGCTTTCCACCTGTAGCACATTGTTAGAAAATCATATTTAGAAGGGACGTTTAAGATTTGCCACACCACATTTACAACTGTCGCTTGATATTTTCTTGGGGTTTAAATGTTGGGCACAAATTTGTGGTGAATGTTTGCGATTAGTATATTGTTCAAATAGGCTCTTTTGGCTGTTAGATAGTGAACTGGAGTAGGAGGTTAGAGAAGCAAGAAAATGCCAGAGTAAAATGCTCAATACAGAAACAAGCGAGTGTGGGAGGAAAGTTACCTTATATATATGTTGTTAATATCCTGCTAATTAGAGATAAGTATGATTGTTTACTCATGAATGCTAAAGATATAAGGATAACATATGAAGGAAAGAAGTTTTAAAACCATCAACTTTACTTGTACCTTTTATTTTTGGACGTTGGATAATGTTTTTTTATTTTAAAAATTACCTGGAGTTGTTTGGCTTATTTCAAATTCCTTTAGAACATTCTTACTCAGATACTTTCGTAGGATCAATCATATTCTTTAAGTGGATAGGTTGATCAGTGTTCTGTACGAATGTGGCAACTAGTTTTATACATCGATGAAATTTCAAGCAAACCATTTCATTTCTAACCAAATAAAATAAAATGCTGTTCAGAAAAAGGCCAAGAAAGCAGTGGCAGCCATGCTTACAAGATCTCGTGAAGATTGCTCGCCTGAGGATTGTACTCTCACAGAAGAAGAAAGGTGGGAAAAAGAGCAAGCCAGACTTGTTCCTCTAATGACTGGCGGGAAGTTGAAGTCCTACCAGATAAAGGGTGTTAAGTGGTTAATATCACTTTGGCAGAATGGGCTTAATGGGATATTGGCTGATCAAATGGGCCTTGGGAAAACAATACAGACTATCGGTTTTCTTGCCCATCTCAAGGGGAAGGGTCTTGATGGTCCATACCTGATAATAGCTCCTCTATCCACTCTCTCGAACTGGGTGAACGAGATCTCAAGGTAACATATCCATATTATTCTTTCATTATCCTTCATTGATATTCTTAAGTGAAGCTGCTTGCTTTCAGGTTTGTTCCATCTATGACTGGTCTGATTTATCATGGGGATAAAGCAGCCCGGGCAGAGATAAGGAGAAAATTCATGCCCAAAACCACTGGCCCAGATTTTTCCATTAATCGTAACTTCCTATGAGATGGCTATGTCAGATGCAAAGCATCTTGCTCACTATAAGTGGAAGTATGTTATTGTGGATGAGGTAAATGGAGAAACCTTGCAATTAGTTATCATCCTTCTGGTTTTCTGTTTTAGTTTTATATTTACATGTTTACTTCCATGGCTTTTTCCAGGGGCATCGGCTAAAGAATTCCAAGTGTTTATTATTAAGGGAGCTAAAGCGCCTGCCAATGGATAATAAGCTCCTTTTGACTGGAACACCTCTTCAGAATAATCTAGCAGAACTGTGGTCCCTGCTGAACTTCATTTTGCCTGATATATTCTCTTCACACCAAGAATTTGAGTCATGGTATTATTCATTTTGCTGATAATAGTACCACCCTTTCCCCATATATACCTTCACTAGTACGGTTTGTGCTTTTATAGTCTCACGTCTCAGCACTGAAATACAAATATGATAGTAACTGAAGATTTTCTTACCATGCACTCATTCCTATAACCATCTTAACCTTTCCGGCAAATAATTGTTAGTCTCACGTTTGAATCATTTCCTGACTGTTTATTGTCAACTTGTTCATTGTCAAATAATTGTTTGTCTCACTTTTGAGTCATTTTCCTGACTGTTTATTGTCAACTTCGTTCATTTGTATATGCATTGAGCAGAGCAGATAGTCTTCTTCTCTTCAAGACAAGACATTTGTCAGGATCTCTCTAGGTCATTGAGGGCTAGCATATTGGTCAAAACAATGTAAAAGAACCTCTTAAACTGCATAACAGCAATTTCAACACTAATCTCATCAACTAACCCTGTTTATGTATATAGTTATTCCATTAGTTTGTTGCTACTCTTAAGACATGGCTTTATTTTTTTCTCATTGGCTTGCCTTTATGAAGTGTCATAAAGTTGAATGCCCTATGTGTTGTAGCGGTTATGCATATTGCTTTGATATGCGATGTCTGCTAACGTGTCTTTTGAATGTAGCAGAAATCTATGCTGTACATCTACTGATTTATTTGGTGTTTACTGGGATGCTATGTTTACTTTTGTGTCTGCCTTATGTCTGTTGTACAGGTTTGATTTTTGTGCAAAAGGAGGTGAAGAAGAACAAGAGGATAGTGAAGAGAAGAGAAAAGTCGATGTTGTTTCAAAGCTTCATGCCATATTGCGCCCGTTCCTTCTAAGGCGGATGAAGGAGGATGTAGAGCATATGCTTCCACGAAAGAAAGAGATAATCATTTACGCTAACATGACTGACCATCAGAAACAAATCCAGAATCACTTGGTTGAACAAACATTTGATGAATACCTGCATGAAAAATCAGAAATTGGTACGGATGCTTGTGCACATAGTCTCCTACATACATTCCTGTTGACTTAAAAAGTTAATCTGACAAAGTGCTGAGGAGTATTGCAGTTCTGCGGAGACCTGGCATTAAGGCGAAGCTGAATAACCTTTTAATTCAACTGAGGAAAAATTGCAACCATCCTGATCTTCTGGAGTCTGCGTATGACTCATCAGGTTGTTCCACATTGGACATCTGTAGTTAATTGCTTCACGTGCTCATTTCCTAAACATTTTTGTTTTATTGTCTTTCTGTAGGTATGTATCCACCTGTTGAGAAGCTCTTGGAACAGTGCGGCAAATTTCAGCTCTTGAACAGATTGCTAAATTTGCTGCTTGCACGGAAGCACAAGGTATATCATTTTCTCTGCTATTCTGTTTAATTCAGGATTACATTAATGCAAATGTTAGCTCAAACCTTTTTTGAAGAAAAAATATCATAGACCTCTACTGGCATTTTTTGTAGGTTCTAATATTTTCACAGTGGACAAAAGTTTTGGACATTATCGAGTACTACTTGGAAACAAAAGGCCTTCAGGTTTGCCGAATTGATGGCAGTGTTAAGTTGGAAGAGAGGAGGAGGCAGGTAAAGCGGGCTGTGCCAAGCATTGCTGATTACTATATATTGTGTAAAGTTCTAGATGCATATAGGCTGACTGCACTATCTTAAAATACAATTAGGAGTCGTCATTGTTATCTTTTATCATCCATTTTAGTGTAATACAGTTCTCACAATTTTGTGCACTATTCTCTTGCAGATAGCAGAATTTAATGACTTGAGCAGCAGCATGAATATCTTTATTCTAAGCACACGGGCTGGTGGGCTGGGTATCAATCTTACTTCGGCTGATACCTGTATCCTATATGATAGTGACTGGGTAATTCCCTATTGACATTATTGTACTTCTTCAGACTAAATATTCATATTATAGCAAGTACATTACAAGGTTCTTTTGCATGCCATCCACCTGTTCGAACAGGTGGAATGTAGGCATGTAGACTTTACCTTCTATTAGCTGATTATGTGAATTGTTAAACTTCTGCCATCATTCTGCAGAATCCTCAGATGGATTTGCAGGCCATGGATCGATGCCACCGGATTGGTCAAACACGCCCAGTTCACGTCTACCGGTTGGCAACATCACATTCTGTTGAGGTGTGTCGGATGATCTTTTTGTCTTTAGACATCGGCTACACCACCTGTTGTATAGTTGCTCATCTTAATGCTTACACGAGTTTCACAGGTATCAGGTCTTAGATATCACATGTATCAGGTACTATGCAGCTGGTACCACAACAGGTATCAGATATTAGAAGGGTATCCCGTTCGTCTACGTTTCTGAAATCCTAATGCCGTCCCAAAGACAAAACCCACGAAACGTGTCGTGTCGCCCATCACCTTTGCCCGACGATATCGTTAGCATCCCGGCGGTCTCACCTGTCATCTCATCTCATCTCATCTGCACCCGTCACGCCACTCGCTACGCGCCGCCTTGGTAGTAGTTGGTACTTGGCCGGTGAGACGAGCGCCCCACCACCCAGGGACGAGCAGGACGAGGAGGACCGGATGATCCAGACGGACATCACCGACGAGGATCTCCTGAAGGTGATGGACCGGAGCGACCTTACAGGCCCTCCTGCCGACGCCGACGCCGCCCCTCTCGTGCCCCTGAAGGGACCCGGCTGGGAGGTGGTGGTGCCGACGAAGAGCGGCGGCGGCATGCTCACGTCGCTCACCAGCTAGCTGCTTTCTTTCATCGCTCGCTGCGCACCTCAGGCCATAGCCCTAGTAAGGCTGCCGGCTAAGGTGCCTCTTGACCTGTGCTGAATCTGCTGATGAGACGACGCTTTTGTGATCCCACCCCAAGTAATTACTGACTGGGCATTGCACTTGCACCAGTACACTAGGAAGTGATACGGTTGTGTGCATCTAATCTGTCGTAAGTATCTCTGTGTTGTTGGCTCAGCTGCTGCATTTCATTTTGCAAGGCCAAAAGCCTTTTCTAGAATGCTAGTGTAAGAACGTGGTATTTGAGAACATAATATCCTTGTCTACCTGCTTTGGTATATGCAAGCTACTGGAGTACTTCATCCGTCCCATAAAAAATAAATCTAGAATCGGATATGACATATTCTAGTACTATTAATATGTAAAAAAATAAATCTAGAACTGGATATAACATATTCTAGTACTATAAATAGACATATGTATGTTTAGATTCGTTGTACTAGGATACGTTATATCTAGTGTTAAGTTAGTCTTTTATGCGACGAAGGGAGTATTTTATTATCCAGTGCTATATGAAGCTCCATCACTTGTACTGGGAGGTAGCTCATTCTTGGATTGGTAACCAATGATTGGCTTTGTCATGAAATGTGGCATGGTTTTGGCATGCTTAATCCCTAAGTATGCTGATAGCAGTAGTAAGGACAGTAGTATATGGGCCCACCGTCAGTCACCTGGAATATCCCATGTAACCTCTTTGCACATATCGCCCTGTTTATTGGACGGCAACACATGATTGCCGGGCTTTCTTCCCTCTCGTCCTGAGACAGATACGCATGAAATGCAGGATTGTTCCCCTTTTTCTATGTCACATAGGAGTACCTTTTGTGCCTGAAGGAGGTTTAACAATCTGTCTTCTGAACCGGGGAAGTGATAGCCCCAACGATTGGCCTAATAAACCAAACCAAAAATCAAGATTTAAATTTTCGAACTTGTTTTAAAGTTGAATTTAAGATATTTCAATGTAATTTTGTAATGTTGATTTTAAAGTCGCTATAAACAAATATATAAAAAAATTATCGATAAATTAATCATTCTCTAATAAGACGCTTTGGAGAAATATGAGCTCTCATATCAAACAACTATCAAGTCCCTGTAAGTTGTAACACGTGTTTGTTGAGTAAATTACGCTCACGGTACATGAACTTGCGTGGTGGATACAAATAGGTACAACAAGCTGCAAAGTGCTCATTTCAGTACAATAACTTGCCTATATTGTGCGAATTGGACCAAAATGATCCAAACAAGCAAAATTGTTAGAACTTAGCACGTACTGATGAGGTAGCAGTTTAATTTACATACTTGATTATGTTTTGGAGATCTTATTTGCAATCCAAATAAAAAGAGAAATTAGTGATGCAAAAGTTTGTTCCATTTCATTTCTCAGGAATTTTGGTTCCTTCATAACTCATCTTATGTTTATTTATATCTTTAGGGCCAAGACAAAATCTGGCGTGGCATAATGCAAGTAACACTAGGAAATTCATTTTAATTTCTACGTTCAGAAGCTCCATTTTATTGAAAGTTTATTTTCATGACCGGGCATGTTTAATTGTTTTGGTTCTTTTATCAATCTAAATCTTAAAAATATCATGCGGATAATAACAACACATTTTGTATCTTTAAATTTTTATGTGTAATAAAAATTACATATCATTATGCGTCAGGCTAGATCAATTTTGCTTGTGTGGACCGTTTTGGCCTAGATTCGCACGGACTAGCAAAGTTATTGTACCGAAATAAGCAATTTGCAAGTTGTTGTACCTATTTGCACCCACCACACAAGTTCATGTACCGTGAGCGTAGTTTACTCCGTGTTTGTTTCTCTCTCGTGGTGGAAAGAACAAAAAGAAAGGAAACAAAAGGCGGTACTACCGCCGTGGCCATATCGCACATTCATCACGCGCTTGACCCTTTGTTACCCTGAATCCTAAGAGAGCTGCTACAGAATGGGATCCTGTTGTAACGGGATATATATATTAGCTATTCTCTTACACGAGTTTCACAGGTATCAGGTCTTAGATATCACATGTATCAGGTACTATGCAGCTGGTACCACAACAGGTATCAGATATTAGAAGGGTATCCCGTTCGTCTACGTTTCTGAAATCCTAATGCCGTCCCAAAGACAAAACCCACGAAACGTGTCGTGTCGCCCATCACCTTTGCCCGATGATATCGTTAGCATCCCGGCGGTCTCACCTGTCATCTCATCTCATCTCATCTCATCTGCACCCGTCACGCCACTCGCTACGCGCCGCCTTGGTAGTAGTTGGTACTTGGCCGGTGAGACGAGCGCCCCACCACCACCTCGTTCTCGCCTCCTCCTCCAAACGCAGCATCCCCGGCGGCGCGGCGTGGCGTCTCGTCTCGACCCATCCCTCCCCCTCCCACGCAGCTACGCAAACGCAAACGCTGGCCGTCGGATCGGCTATCGTGGGGGGAACAACACCAGCTGTCTCGCTTATTTGGTCTTTGCCTCTTCTTCCATTTGGAAGCAGGAAACAGGTACGAATTGCGGGAGTGGGAGGCTTTAGCCGCTTTTAGAGACTCTCTGCTTTGTGCTCTCTCTTTTTTTTTTCCTCAGTGACACCCGACTTTAGAGCCTTATTATTGTTTTGTGCAGAGATTTGGAGCGGGAGAGAGAGCCCACGGCTATTTCCTACCTCGCTAAGCAACCTTCCAACCTCGTCTGCTTAAGCCTGCAGGAAGCAGCGTTTCTGAGAGTGAGAGTGAGAGAAAGAGAGAGAGAGAGATGGCAGGGAGGAGGCAGCTTCTGCTTCTTCTTCTTCTCTGGGGATTTTTGCAGCTCATTCGTCTTCCTTATTCAGGTAAGGCTATATCTTTCTCGCACATAATTTGTCTCTTTTCTTGTGTTTGGTTCTGATAATCAGTCTTTTACTCTGAATCATGCTCTTGTTGCTGGAGCAGTTTCAATTTTGAGCTGGTTTTGGTTGATAGGTCAAACAAATTATAGATCCAGCATGCATAACCTACCTCATTTTTCTGACTTTTTGTCCAAATTTTTCCCTTGTTCGAGAGTTACATCTCCCTGCAATTCGGCAAGTGCTCTTGTGCTATGGAAACGGTTTTCCTCTTCGTTTTTCTCTTGTTTCTTTATGCTGTTGGATGGAATATGCTGGACACAATGGACACAAGGGATATGGTTGTAGACATTTCGGCTCTCATCTTTTCTCGACTACACGAAGACGATCAGTCGTTATTTGGATGTCGTGTCATCATGTGATGGTGACTCAGGCGTTGTGCAGTGATAAGATGACACCTAACCTACTGATATACAGTATACAGATTACCCAGTGCTGTGGCCATTTTATTGCGGAACAAAAGCTTCTGTCTCGTTCAACACTTTTTAACCTTGTTTTTTTAGAAATAAATTGTTTCTCGTGAGGTTTGAAATGTGGTATTTTACAGTGAAATCCATGCAAAATCATTTGAGGTTTCTGCTTTCAAAATAGGGCAGTAGTAGTATGGTCGTCCATCTTTTCGCTGGTGCTTATACTTATCAGCTAAAATTTAAATTATTTTAGGTTTTTTCATCGAAGATTATTTTTCAGTCTTTACTTTTAAACCACTAAAAATATAGATATAAAAGTTTTATTCGTAAATTATTTTTCGTTTGAAAATATGCAGCAAAATGTTTTTACTGATCACGCGGGAACCGATTTATTCCCTGCAGCGTCGCAGTCCTTCATCGGCATCAACTACGGCGACGTCGCCGACAACCTCCCGCCGCCGGCGTCCACCGCGCGCCTCCTCCAGTCGACGACCATCACCAAGGTGCGCCTCTACGGCACCGACCCGGCCGTCATCTCCGCCTTCGCCGGCACGGGCATCTCCCTCCTCCTCGGCGCCGCCAACGGCGACATCCCCAACTTCGCGTCCTCGCCGGCCGCGGCCGCCGCGTGGGTCGCCGCGCACCTCCCGTCCACCTCGTCGCCGGCGATCTCCGCCGTCTCCGTGGGCAACGAGGTCCTCTTCGCCGACACGTCGCTGGCGTCGCAGCTCGTCCCGGCGCTGCAGAACATCTACGCCGCGCTGCCGCCCAACTCCAGCGTGAAGGTGTCCACCGTGCACGCCATGGACGTGCTGGCGAGCTCCGACCCGCCCTCCTCGGGGGCGTTCAAGCCGGAGCTCGCCGCCGCGCTCGACCCGCTCCTGGCCTTCCTGAGCAAGACCGGCTCGCCGTTCCTCATCAACCCGTACCCCTACTTCGCGTACCTGAGCGACCCGCGGCCGGAGACGCTGGCGTTCTGCCTGTTCCAGCCCAACGCCGGGCGGCCCGACGCCGGCTCGGGGCTCACCTACACCAACATGTTCGACGCGCAGGTGGACGCCGTCCGCGCCGCGCTGGACGCCAAGGGGTACAAGGACGTGGAGATCGTCGTCGCGGAGACCGGGTGGCCGCACAGCGGCGGGGCCGACGAGGCCGGGCGCCACCGCGGAGAACGCGCGCGCGTTCGTCTCGGGGCTCGTGTCGCACCTCCGGTCCATGGCCGGCACGCCGCGCGCGCCGGGGAAGCCGTGGACACGTACCTGTTCGCCGTGTACGACGAGGACCTCAAGCCGCGGAAGCCGTCGGAGAAGTCGTTCGGGCTGTTCCAGACCACCACCCTCGCCGAGACGTACCCGACGGGGCTGATGAGGAACGGCACCGCCGCCGGTCTGGCACCAGCCATGGCGCCGGCGGCGGCGGCGGCGCCGACCCTTCCGGTCAAGCCATCGCCTGCTCCGGCGAGACTGCGGGGCAACAACCACAGGTGACTCCATTGCAGCCGGGCTCGGCGGCGGCGGCCGGGCCTTCAGCCTGTGCGCGCCGGGGACGGCGACGACGACGGCGAGGGGAGCAGCAGCTGCTGCTTGTACTAGTCCTAGTGCAGCGGAATCGCCACGGACAATGTCAGTGATCAGCATAATTGCAGGCGTGTTGTTAATGTACCTGTTAATCTGAGAGGCAGATGCATGGATGCATTCTCCTGTACTCACATTTTGTTAATCAAATCCTGTTGATCTGTCCAATACGTTGCATCGTAGTCTTACTTCCAAAGGAGAAACATGGCTACTCACTGCCAAATAACATTCTATCCCGTCTTAAATATAAAGGTTTTAACAATACAAATGTATCGCAAAATCTCTTGTATTTTAGGTATTTTAGAACGGAGATAGTACATTGTTCGTGTTCGAACAATTTATAGAGGCGCGACGTGAGGCAGCATGTAATAGAAGGTATAGTGACAGTCATGCAGAAAGAATGATCATCAATCAGCTCAAACATACAACAGTAGTTTGTTGGCATGCAAATACACCAACCAACACAGTGAGTAGGGCAAGAAGAAACAGCAATCGTAGGCACCATCCAACACTCCAAACAGCATCTCCAACAAACATCAAATACTGTTACAACTCTCAACACACAACCAATGCACAGACAAACCCAGAAAGGCCGGTATGGTTGTAGCTATGCTCCGGAATGAGACACCGGTGAGGTGATGAATTGCCGTCTTTGAAGCTGTGGATGTACTGTTGGGGCAAAGCATGCACCATGCAATATAAGAACAACATCGTAAGTGCCAGACTGTATATAGACTGTCTCAAAAGGGATGTCTGCATCATGAAAGGTGTTTATTATATTGCCCAGTTAATGTTGCACACCAACAAGGCAACAACTAACATCACCCACAACAGATTTAAAGAATTCCAATTGGGTTGAAGAAGATCAGATCTTACCCAATCACCATCGTGGCACCACTTGAACCATCACATTGATTTCGCTAGATTTAGCTGAAGTAATGGAGGCTCCAAAGTGAATCATTGCTTAAGTACAATTGACATCCAGACGTGTTTGTCGATTGATATTGTTGGTGCTGTACCCTGCAAGTTAAAGAACTTCAGTCTCTGACAGCAACACAGACAGGGTTCACATTCAACATAGAACATAGTAAAGCTTACGTAACAAATGGCAACAAAAAACTCACACTCAGGGTCAGGACAACAGAACACAAATAAAAATAGCTTCTAGACAGAATAATTTGTTCATAATTTAAGTACTAAATTCAAAAGGAAAGGCGATAAAACATTAAGTTCAAAAACATGCAATTCTCTAGTCCTCCATCTTTTGTGCCAGACTTGCGCCTCATCTGCTGGCAGCATGATGGAGGGTGAATGTCCTACATTGACCTGACCATCCAATAATGATTTTATGACGTATAATAATAACTGACAAGCAAAGGAGATTAGGAGATCGGCAGATTGCTTAAACCTAGAATGATACTGGGCATGCCCAAGCTTGATATTTCTAAAATTAGATAAAGGTCAAATCCTAAAAGATGACAAGCAATCCAGAACACACACAAAGCGACATCCTTTTAGAGAGTGAAGAGCAGTAATGTAACCAGATAGAATACTCCTTAATACTGTTCACGACAACTACAGTTACGAGTATAACATTCCAAAACTGAATCCTGGCATTGCACCTCAACACCATTGCAATTGACAACTTCAAAAGCTGCTAACATGCTGAAACATTCGGTAAACTGAATTTAGTTTTTGCCACAGTAATAGAAAAAAATTTAGCTCAGGGTTAAATTTGGTCTCAACAGTTTAAACTAACCCACTAACCTGAAACAATTCCAACTTTGGTGCATTTGTCGACTGTGATATTGTTCACTTTACCTGCAAAATGTTTCATAATTGTTATGACACCAAATAATATGCGCGAATGTGATATGTAATACGTTGCATATCCCAAATAAAGTGTATATTACCATTTACTTGAAGGACAGAATCCTTGCATCCATACACATATACAGATTGTCTAGCATCACAATCATCAATTGCAAGGTCTTTTTTACCAACTTGATTTTCGACCACCCATCTGCCATTTTTTTTATATCTCAGGGAAATGTGAACAGAATAATCAACAATATATAATATAAGAACATTTACCAGAACAAGAAAATTATATGGCGTCCTTCTGACTATATGTCTAAATGATGCAAGATCCATTAAGCAGACTGCCACGGTGCCACATAATAACATAAACGGTTATCGTGTCTTGGGAAGATTCTATCATGCAGAATTATATGAATGTGGCATGCAATTATATACATACTACTCAAAATTTGAAATTAACTAGATGTATGTAATTAATTCTATTGCAATATTCTCTTGTACATATAATTTTAACTATATAGAAATGTATGGTTTCAAGCTAAGTCTACAAAGCCCCCATTCTTGCAACTTCTGTACCAACTCACTAATGCAACCTAGCTAACAGAAAAGAGGACTTCCAGATAATCCTCATTGTTGACCTGGTTGGTGTTCATGCAGCCATGCAGGCCATCAATCAAACCCATACTGTACAATTGACAGTATATACTAGAGTCTTAGATAGTAATCTATTTGGTTTTTGTTTAAGAAATCAGGGGTGAAGCTCACTTGCGCCCCATTGAAGCTCCAATTTTGGAGGCCCAGACTTGAAGGAGAAAGACCTGCACGAGAGGTCTTCTCAGGAGGAGCAGCCGGAGCAGCAGTGCTGCTGCTAACAACACCACTTCTATCAGACCGGTTTTAGTCTTCATGTCATCAGTAACCTTTCGCAATCCTGCAATACAGTAATAGGGCTGTCACAGGTCTGTTTTTCAGTATTGAGAACGAAAAAAAAGGGAAAAATGTCACAAAAATAGATGAATCACTGGCTTTCATCTACCGTGTTCACAGCTTTGCCTGAACTAATCTCCTGAAAGACAGCTGACATTCCTTCTTTAGGCTGTGCAGATTTAGGAGATTTCTCTGTAGTAAAAAGGGGTGCCGAAGGTAGAGCAGGTGGAGGGGGAGCCTAGCCCCTGGTGCTTTAGGAGCTGGAGCAGTAGCCTTTGGTTGGGAACAGGTGCACCCAACTGGACCCAGGAAGGACCAGAGGGTAATGTTTCTTAACAAATCCCGTAAACCAGGCATGTTATAAGCTCCTTCAAAGCTTTAGCCCACTCAACATGTCAGCATCTTGTTCTGTACTCCACAAAAACCTAAGAGGAAGATATATGAACATTCTTAAAAACAGTAATTATGTGTATGGTTCTGCAATTGAATGAGATAACATCAGGTCAACGATCAATATCATCATGGCGTACATCAGCTAAAAGGAATACTGGAAAAACAGGAAAAAAAAAACTACTACTATGTTGTTCATAGGAGTAATTGGTTTCTTACTCGTCAGGCTAATGGTGAAAGAAATTATTGGATGTCGCGCACATTTTATTATGTGAAACACTTTAATTTGATATGCATATAACAAAATGCATTATTTCCCAGAAACTCGAGTGATACACAGATTGAGAAAGAATGAAAGGTTCATCTTTACAAAACAGCCCTACTTCTCACCATACGAAAGCCATTCTTCATCGTGAGAATGATTGTCTAGCATCCTTTCTAAAGGAGAACTTTGAGCATTCTGATCAGGTTTCACAATTGACACATTTTGTGACTTTACATATGTAGGTATAGAATATGGAGATATTTAACTATTGCTAGAAAATGGTCGAATAAAAAAGTGTACCTTTTATTGAGAACTCAGCCATCTGCCAACTTTCTTCAACATGTGCTGTAGGGGAAACTCATGCCTTGCAGAGAAGAAGAATGGGAGAAATATTTCAGAATGATATATATGGTAGTGGGCAAGACACCAATGCTAAAATCCAAACATAACAAATTTACTAACCACAAATCCTTTCCTAGGAAGCCAACCCACGGCCAAAGCAGTGAGACTCGTCGCAACACTCTTGTTATGGTTGAAATAATCAGGCCTCCTTCCTTCAGTCATCGCAATCGCTTTTGCAATAACATCATTCAGCGGCTTAAGAAGTCCTGTGCATCAGCCATTGATGCAGGTTTCTGCGCAACATTAGGAAAAAAAGCTGATTATACTGATGCAAGAATGAGCATCTCTTCTCCCCTTCGCCCTTAGTAACTGAATGACTATGTGTAATGTTCCCAACTTTAGAACAATCAAAGTTCAGGCTGACATAAGAATGGACATCGCATTTTTCAGATCTCACAATGGCTGGAGTAATTTTTCTACATAAATGTTATCCATAAACATGTAAGCACGTCATTCGCACAATGAAACCTCCAGCAGAATGGCCCTGCCATCTCGATTAACAAAATACCAAAATCCTAAATTCGCCTCCAAATCTCGGGTTGATCAGTCATTTCCCGCGAGATTCCTCCCGGGACGCACATCAGATTGGGCCAAACAGTACGGAACGCCAGGAGATCTACGCGCCGAGCACACCCAAAATCTAAGAGATCAAGGCAGGAACACATGAGAGAAGCCGCGCCCCGTACCTGGAGCTTCTTGGCCTGGACGAGGCGGTCCTTGGAGACGGCAAGCCTCGGCGAGGACCTTGGTGGCGTCGAGCACCTTCCTCCGATTCTTCTCGGCCGCGGCGGTGAGGCGGCCGACGGCCCGGCGACGAACTCGTCGTAGGCCACGATCGCCGGATCCGACGCCGCCGCCGCGCCTCCAGCCCGTCCCGAGGTCCCGCGGCGCCGCCGACAGACGAGGCCCCGGAGGCCACGGCGGCCTCGAGGCGCGCCACCGCCGCCTCCAGCCGCTCCACGAGCGCCTTCTCCATGGCGGCGGAATCAACAAGCTAGGTTTACTCTCCCTCTCTGCCTCTTCTGCTAGTGCTCCGTGCGTGCGCGTCTCGTGTGGCGTGGCGCCGCGCCGCTTCCAGCCTTGGCGGATTTATGGCTCTGCGCCTTCAGTTGAGTTTGCTTGCAGCGCCGCGTTTATTTTTTTCCCTTCGTTTTTTTTCCCTGATTTTCCTTTTATGAGGCGACCAGAAATACATGAGAAAGTAATAATAATAAATTATATAATAGATAAATACATGAATTTAAGCGTGTTATAATAATAATAATAATAATAATAATAATAAAAGTTTAGATAGGTTTTTCAGATTTGAGAAACACTTTTATACGATTTCGATCTGTTTGTAAGGAGGTTACTTGCAGGAAAGGCCAACATGACAGGATCATGGTTGCACATGATCTTTGATTTCTTTTCAAAGCTTTTGGAATTGATGAGCTGGGCTAATTGCCGAAAGTTGAAGGCAAACACCGAAGGATAGAGGGGTTTCACAGCAACAACAGATCTCTCCCGTCCTTCAGCATAACAGAGAAATGTCGGTAAGGGTTTCAGCCCAACGGTCCCAAATGGCAAACAACATGCTAGCCCAAATGGCAAATTCTTTCTGTACGGGCCAAAATGCCAAACCAGAATCAAATAGGAACAAGTTCACTTGACGTGCCTAAATTTTGCATCGAGTCTGTCGGAGATCCCAATCCGCAATACCAAAAATCTCGACCCCTCAACTGTCACAAACTGTGCAGAAAAGGTCATGAGGTAGTATTTGTCGGCGAAATGGGATCTAGGGCCCCCCATTTTACCGGGAATATTGTAGCTCTACAGTTTAGTCATCATAACTGGACCCACAGTCAAGGTTAATTCCTAGAGAAGCTCAGGGCTCCTGTCTGCCGAGAGCCTAGGCCTGCATGCGTTCTAATATACTATATTCATTCTTCTCCAAGAAGAATGTCGATATGTACAAAACAAATACACATATAAATATTCATAACCACAAGGCAACGGGAATCCGAGTCCCAGCCTGCCCGGGGACCTGAGCCTCCTCCTGCCCTTGTAAGCCGCCCACATCCTTACGAGAAAGGCATGGAGACTTACAAAATCTATATCTAAAAGATATAAGGTGAGTGGAAGCGAGGAGCTCGGGTTCGCCTGGGCCCCGGGCATGCCATCAAAACCTATAAGATTTACATCTTATAATAGCAAAGGCTGGGTCCGGACTGCCCGGGTGCCCTATAGGCTCCGCAACCCTCTCCCAGAGAGGAGCGTGGAGACGTACAAAACTTACATCTTGTGTAAGTTTTCGTAAATGACATATTCGAGAAACTATCGTAAATATGGTAAAAACATAAACAAAAAGATGCGGGGACGTGGCCCTGGACTGGATGTTGGAACACATCCCACAACCAGTTGTAAGCAACCGCTACTACCATAAACAGGGTAAGTTCATGGATAACTCCCACTAACTGGTATTGAAAATATGGAAATAGCACAGGAGGAATAAACGAACAGCGGCACGCCTCCATCCTGGAGGCTATCTGTATCGTCGCCGCGAATGGCCGAGATGAATGAAGTATCTCGATCCGTAGGTGCTTCGATATAATTTTCATCATAAAAATCTCATCTACATCAACCTCAATATCATTGTCATGCTAACAGTAACCAGTAGTAAGAACTAACAAGTGTAGTATCATTATGATTTTGAGACGTTGGATTTGATAAATGAAGTACGAAGGATGTATGACTGTGCTGGTAAACTATAGGGTAGATTATAGGGGGTATAAATCTGCAATACTCGGAAACAAAAATGCACTACTTTTGTAAATCTCTACTATTATAAAAATTAAAAAATTGAAGATGTTTTTGTCGATTGTTTGGTACGTCATCTGATTCGAGTACGAATACGATAGTCCGACTTCAAATCCGTATCCTATTCAATCGCCGTAAAAAAAAAGTCTCAAATACATCTACATGTATGTCTCGAATTTGTTGCTCGCATGTATTGAAGAAGAGAACAGGTCATCAGATCGATTCGTACTAGAATATACTGCACATACGTAAATTTCTCTTTATTAGTTTAGAAAGAAGCGCAGCTAGCATCGGCTGTATGCTCTTCCTGATCCGATTGTGATATGGATAAGATGACACAGCTGGCTATTTTTCAAAGGTTGTTGCATAAACACCCATGTAGACATATCTTCATGTTATTTCTATCATTTATGAATTTGAAATATTACTATTATGTTTTTATGAGATTTTGCGATCGCAATGCAATAACCAGCCACGTGAGACAATTCCGCAATTTATAATGCTCAAATACTGCATAAAAAATATGTCACGATTTAGTTTTTTCGTTGCAACGCACGAGCACTTTTTATAGTATATTAAAAGAGAAACAAAAGAAAAAAAATCAGCACAGCACAGGTGTTGGGCTAAGTTATAGGCCTATAATGGGCCGGCAGGCTGTGTGGAGGAAGAACCGAGGAGAGAGAGACCAAGAAACGAACGGAGCCGTAGGATGGAAAGGAACGGTGGATATGACAGAAGTGCACGGCCGCCGCCTCGCCCTCCTCCCCTAGCTATCACGACTTCTTCCTCTTCCCCAATCCACGCCGCCGCCGCCGCCTCCGCTCCTCCCCTCGAGAGTCGCAACCTGCCCTTTCCCAATCTCGCCGCCAAATTCTCCGGCGAGACGGCCATGGAGGTCCCACCTTTTGCTCGCCCCAATCGAGCCTCGCCGTCGGCTTGGGAAGCGGATTTCCTCGAGAGGACAAATCTCACCATGTCGACGGTGGAGTACGCGCTTCCTACCGCAATCATGACGTCGCCATCCTTCGTCGCGGAAGGCGCTGGAGGAAGCCAGATTTGCGCCATGTATTCCTTTCAAGCCTTCAGTGAAATGATAAACGAGAGGAACGCTGAGCCCGGGATGATCGACGTCTTCCTACTCCCCCATCTTCCCCTCAATGACGTCTCCGATGTGTACGACCAGATCGGCAGCGGCGACGCCCCCTACCGCATCTCAAATGGCCCCATGCTTCTCAACAAGGTCAATGCTTATCGCGAGCTGATTCGCGTGGGTAAAGAGCTGGCGCCTCTGGAGGGTCTCATGAAAAGCCTTGAGGACGAGCTGCTTGTCCGTCTTAATAGCATTGTCTCTATACTCAAATCAGATGGTGAAGACATCCCGTTGCCACTTGACATGTCTGCAGCAACTCAGCTTCTATTCAAGTGGGAATCTGATTTTGTCGAGGCCTGTGAGATGGCAACGAAGGCCAGACGCCGCCTCATGCTGGCAACTCTTCTGGCAATGTTCTGGTCCTCCAGTGACGACTTTGTGGAGAATGAATTCTCAGTCAGGGAGGGTGATGCAATCTCCATGAGTCATGTACAAGAGACTCTCCAAAGGTTGGCTCCAGATCTTTACCAGAATGTGTTTGGCGCCCTCAATGAGGTACACTATACAGAGGATGGAAGGCCACCGAAGAGTGTAGTTGTTTCGCTCAAGAGGCTAATTACAGAGATCACATCCGAGATGACACCTACTGAGTTCGTAGCATTCTCACTGGAGACGAGTCGCAGGGACTTGATTCACCAGCTAAGTGATGTGTCCCACCAGGAATTTCGCTTGAAGGTCTTGAGGTCTCTTCAGTCTGTGGCATCTGCTTTAATCCACCTCCACATGCTGGATAAAGAGATGTTGGAGCCCCACCTCTCACGGCCAACACTCTTGGGGTGCAAAGGTAAAATTTAGCATTAGCATTGTTGATGCTATGACGTGTACGGCCCTGGATCGTTTGTAACTATCTTATATTGTGTGTTCTAGATGATTCACCGCTAAACCAGGATCCATATTGGCCCCATTTTCAAGTTTTATCAGATGAGGAATTAAGTGTTGAAGTCCGTCGAGGCTCCCTGCCAATGTTCTGAGGTAACACTTTGATTGTTACTTTTGTTCCACAAAAATATGCTATATTGCAGAAATGGACTGGTTTCAAAAGTATTTGTATAAATATACTATTTTTATACTGGGCTTGAAAGACCGGTATAAAAAGAGAAGGGGTAGCGAGCAGCCGTAAAGAGTAGAATGGTAGCGGTTTATGAGATAACAAAAAGTATAAAAGAAAATTGTAAAGAGTATTCTCCTCGCATCAGGAATTCGAGTCATTGTATGATCCATTTTGCTGAGTATATTCCTTCACAAGTGTGGTTTGTGCTTTTATAGTCTCACGTCTCAGCAGTCAGCACTAAAGTACAAATGTGATAGTATAATTGAAGGTTTTCTTATCATGCATTCGTTCCTATATGCATCTTAACCTTTCTGTCAAATAATTGTTTGTCTCACTTTTGAGTCATTTTCCTGACTGTTTATTGTCAACTTCGTTCATTTGTATATGCATTGAGCAGAGCAGATAGTCTTCTTCTCTTCAAGACAAGACATTTGTCAGGATCTCTCTAGGTCATTGAGGGCTAGCATATTGGTCAAAACAATGTAAAAGAACCTCTTAAACTGCATAACAGAAATTTCAACTCTAATCCCATCAACTAACCCTGTTTATGTATATAGTTATTCCATTAGTTTGTTGCTACTCTTAAGACATGGCTTCATTTTTTTCTCATTGGCTTGCCTTTATGAAGTGGCGTAAAAGTTGAATACCCTATGTATTGTAGCGGTTATGCATATTGTTTTGATATGCGATGCCTGCTAACGTGTCTTTTGAATATAGCAGAAATCTATGCTGTGCATCTACTGATTTATTCGGTGTTTACTGAGATGCTATGTTTACTTTTTTGTCTGCCTTACGCTTGTCGTGCAGGTTTGATTTTTGTGCAAAAGGAGGTGAAGAAGAACTAGAGGAAAGTGAAGAGGAGAGAAAAGTCGATGTTGTTTCAAAGCTTCATGCCATATTGCGCCCCTTCCTTCTAAGGCGGATGAAGGTGGATGTAGAGCAAATGCTTCCATGAAAGAAAGAGATAATCATTTATGCTAACATGACTGACAATCAGAAACAAATCCAAAATCACTTGGTTGAACAAACATTTGATGAATACCTGCATGAAAAATCAGAAATTGGTACGGATGCTTATGCACATAGTCTCCTACACACATTCCTGTTGGCTTAAAAAGTTAATCCAACAAGTGCTGAGTATTGCAGTTCTGTGTGTTGTAACACGAGGCCAACACCATTCCTCCCATTCGGTCAAAACACTAACAACAAAGGAGGTCGTGAAGACTCCCAAGTGTTCAAGGCAGAAAGTACCTTTTCGCATGGTAAAATACTCTCGAATGGGAAAGTATCTTCGATTCTTCGTGCCTGCCGTATCTGAAAATTAAGGTAGAGCTGGGCTTAAATTTTCCATCAATGTTCAAACTGCCAACGGTTCTGCGTATCTCGGCGTACGGCCGACTTCTATGTTCTATCCACCTGACCTCGGTGCACAGCTGCGCCTGCATGCGTCAGGCCCGCAACGCACATGACGTTGCGTTTTGCACGATTTGGTCCACTACTGTTTCTTTTGCGTGGAGGATAGCCTCATCAATCATCCAAGTGCTTTGCGCCGCGGCACGGAAGTCGAAGTCATCATGTGTACAGGTTGTACTCGTAGGAGTATCTTGCAACTGCAGCTCGTTCATTAGATCGATCGTGTGTCGCCGATGATTTTTGCCGTGTACACAGAATTTTGTAGCGGAACAGGTTGGCTCGCTCTGCTGAATTTCGTCCCGTCCATCGCCTAACCGGGCCAGACATTCGTGACGCAGGTCTGCAGCTGCGTCATGAAGAGAGATGCATGCATTTCCATTCAATGCTGACGGCTCCGCCGTGCTGGACTCGTTCGTGCTCGCCGGCCGCCGATCGAGTCCGCTCCGGTGATGCGAAATAGAATACCGAGTAGCAAGATACTCCGTATACAGCAGTTGTTTCCCTCCATCCAAATACTACTGTCCACATTACCTAATAAGCCAAAACGCTTTATTACAAAATACAAATTAATTTATAAGTAAAAATTTTCTATATGTGTTGTTAGCAGGGTTCACTTTCTCGCCGGTAACCGCGCGGTAACCGCAGTTACCGGGCTTACCGTGGGGAGTCGGTAACGAAAACCGGCGGTAGGGTTTGGGCAAATTTTGCTCAAATTCAAAAATTTGAAAAATAATCGAAAAAAATCAAAAAAAATCATGGATGTAAAGCTTGTTTTGTATGTTGTTATGGTGAAAAAAATTCATCAAAAAGATGCAGGTAAATTCAAATTTGAGCGCAAAACCTATTGTGAATTATAAAAAAGAAAAAAGATTAAATGGAATGGTTATAAATTTGAATTGAGTTTTTTTAAATAAACTCATATGTAAAATATTAAATGTTGCGTATCGTTTATCAGAAATAGTAGCAGCGGTCCAAGTCATTTCCAGTGTGCCCTCGCTAGTCGGTCTCCCCTGGCGATGGCTCCGCACAACGGGCGAAGGCCGGAGGCGGGGGCTTCACGCGATGGCAGCCGGCGGCAGGGGCTTCGCGCGACGGCGGCCGACAGCAACGATACCGATGGTGGTGGCTTTAGCTTCATGCAGCGCTAGCTGAGCATGGGACTTCACAAGAGATTAGGCTGGTAATCCTCCAGCGATACTACGCCTCGAGCTCAGGCGACCAAAATCGGTCACCTGACTCAGGCCAGTGACATGCCAGGTTTCATCAGGCCAGGCGAGTGGAAAGGGGGTTTAGAGTGGCAACCAAACAGAGAGTAAAATAACTTAGGCTTTTGTCTCAGGCCAGGCAAATTTTTCTCAGGATAGCAATCAAACAAACCCTTATTCATTTGAGAGTCTAAACCAGAATAAACACTTGTGTTCGTATGCTTATACGATCTTGCGTAGGCCAATGTACCGCGCGAGGCCGCCGACGCCGACGACGACGACGCAGTCCAAGTCCAACGACACTCGTGGAGTCGTGTGCCACTGGATTCCCTATTGTTCGTACGCGCGCGCAGTAATTGGTAGGGTTCAGCCATTTAGCAAAGGTTTCTCGACCTATGATGGACCGATGGTTGGTCGCTGGGGCGTTCCACCAGCCAATTTGGCGAGGAACAAAGTGACAAACTTGGATTGGATTTGAATTAGTAGGTTCAACTATATGAACAACTTGGAATGCTCGTGAAAAGAACGTACGGGCCACTAAAGCCATCATCACAAATGATAATTACATAATTTTTTTTAATAAGAAAAATGATCAGACGTATCTCAGAAAATCAAATCATATATTAAAAAAATGTTTGGGTAGAGGATAATATACGCGTAGAAATGATCACGTGAAATAACTCCTATTGTATATATATAGTGGTAGTAGTCTCTCCAGATTCATAATACTGATCATTTTGGACATGAGCATCAATCTAAAAAAACTTTGACCATTATTTTCCATTATAATAGATATAAAAATATTAACAAATATACGGTTTTATTAAAGTACTTTTTAAGACTAATCTATACATAGTCACCTTATTTGAAAGACAAATATTTTTAAAATGATTCATAATCAAATATTTTAAAATTTGCCCTCACCCTTGTCTAAAACAAGTATTTTAAAGAAAACACTGTTGTGCTGATAGTAGCTTGATTCGTTCATGGAATTAATATATGCTTAGGCTATTTAAGACTTTTACAGCCGCAGTACCCCTCAATTCCCCCAAATTGTCGTGTCGTGGAACGTTTGTGCTTGCACGAGTGCACGGTACAGGTACAGTGCAGGACCATGCTGCACAGAGAGGACATCACGCGTGCTAATCCATTGCAAATTATTGGATTTCATCAATTTATTGTAATAAATTATTAGTCAAAGGCAAAGACTGCATCTTGGAGTGAGCTGACGTCAAAAACCATATTTCATGCGGCTTTATCTCACAAAACAGTGAGGACACCCTGAAACTCCTGCCTCTTAAGAAGCTCTTTGGCAATCCTGCGGCCTCTTTCCTCCAACCAATCAACCGTCGGGAGACCCTTAATTCTAACCATCGGATCCATGATCATACAGTCAAGTCTACTAGCACAACGACGAATGTGGTGTGCTAGCTCGATCAGCCCCTGCCAATGACAGGCTCCAGACATGACCACCCTCTTGAGCTTGTCATGCCGATACGGTAGCATATCCACTCTGATCGCCTGTCTGATGACGAAATCAGAGAAGCGAAACTGCACGCAACAAATCAGCGCACTTGTGAGTTCCATCGCATAATGTTTCCGTCAGTAATTCATCCAATGTTTGGAATGCATGAATTTATGGAAGAAGAAAAACTAATTGGAAGGAAAAAAAAAAAGCAAACACAAAAGTCAAAACCAGAGTGTTTGGAATCGGGTCGGTGCTGTTTTATGAGCAGCAGCAACAACAACACCAACAACAATAATTATAAATTAATAATAATAATAATGTACTAATATGTTGTCCTCAGAACAGATGCTATCCTAACGAATCTACCCTCATAAATCTAATAGCTTTTATATAACAGATTGTTTTAATCTATTTTTAAAATTTTTCTTATAAGCATAGATTTCAAGATGAAAACTGGAAGACATCAAATCACTCTAACCCTACGGTTTCCCATTTCAAACTAAAGGAGCACACCTGCAGCTTAAGAATAGGATCATCACAATTGCCAATAATTTTTATAAGGTGCCAACACATTTCGAAATTTAAAGAGTAAATTTCATAAAACCCCACCTATTATGGTCTAAGTTGCACAGAACCACATGGATTTTAACATGTCACACATAACCTCAAATATTATAGTCCTAAAGTTTCACAAAACCACGCCGTTAACCAAATTGACATACTCCTATATCAAAATTTTAAAAAGATTTACTTACATGGATCTAACATTTATATGATGGATAAATCTCTACTATTATAAAAATTGAAGATGTTTTTGCCGATACTTTTGGTACGTCATTCGTATATGAATCGGTTTTCAAGTTCGTTCGCTTTTGGAAATACAGAAGGAGTCGTATAAAAAATATCTTTAAAAATTTCGCATGCTAACTTGAGATGATTGGACTCCTAATTGCAGCTCATGATTTTCTAGAAAAAAATATATATCCACGAGAATTCTCAGAGTGATTTTCATCTTAACTAAACTGGAGTATATAATAATAATAAAATTAAAATAGCCTTCATCCGTTGCAACGCACGGGCATTTTTTCTAGTAAATTATAAATTTGAGATGTGATTGTAGAACTAACAAATGTGGTAAATCAATGTTGAAATGATCAAAATCGTGGTTTTGTGAAACTTTATGGCCATAATACCTAAGGTTATGTGCCACATGCCAAAACCTTTGGGTTTTGTGCAACTTAGACCATAATACCTAGGGTTATGTGAAATTTACTCAAATTTGAAACAATCCAATATTATATATAGACTCTGTGACATAAATGGGATGATACCATTAAATATGCATATGAAATTATTCCCATATTATCATGACTTTGTAATTACAAAACAACAGTACAATGCAAAAGAAAGTAACACTCAAAGGTCAAATTGTAATTGTGGCTTCAAAATATTGAAAGAAGGAATGGTTCTAGAACATTATGCCAATAAAGAATCCAACAGGCTTCGAAATATAAACAAAATTGTATTGTATCACAAAATAATAAGGTAATAAAGCATGGTAGTCTCTAATTTCCAATAGATAGAAACTTTGTTACCCTTTTGTATTTTTCAACTATAAGATCAAAATCGACCAACTCCAAATTTAAGCAATGTAGTTGTAGCTTTAGATGAATGAAAATAACAAACATACAGGAAATTGAAAAATAAAAAGATTTGTTTTAGATGAATGAAAGAAAAGTAGGTAATAGAAAATAACAAGGATGATGCTGTGCCACCACAAAAATGTCTACACATAATGCATGTTTAAGAAATTGTGAACAGATTTTGAAGTTGTCAAAGCCACTCACGTGCAGTTCCAGTTCCTCTAGAACTGGAGCGAGCTCCAAGAGGTAGGCCAAACGAAGAATCCCACCAACTGACCTGCCGTCCCCATAAAGAGGCAAATACAAGCTCAGATGCCTCAAATTGATGAATCTCACTGAGGTTTTGGCAAAACTTTGCAACTGAAACACAACCATGATAGTCAAGGTATGAATGAGATGACAAACAGATGTCTAACTGATTAATGAATTTAGTTGCTTTCAGAAAGAGATAAAACCTCATCGTAGATGCAGAGTGTCGAGGTAATGGAGAGTTTCTGCACATGCGGAAGAGCGGCAGGAAGCTCGGTGCAGATGTAGTCCAGATTATCACCATAAAGCACGCTCTTATGTAGCAGTTTAATGTTTGCCTCCATCACCTTCAGAGATTCACTTAGTGCCAACGGAATTGGCCGATTGGTCAAATCGACCGATGTGAGGTTTGGAGCTTCCAGCTCAACCTTTTCCATGTAGCAGTAGTGCAAAGAAAGATAACGCAGACGGTGCAGTGGCTTGCACAAGGTTAGCTCAGTGAAGGAAGAGCAGCTGATGCTCAGCCACTCAAGAGCAGTGCACTCCGACAGCATCAGATGTTGGAAGTCATTTAAAAAGGAAACTTTGTGCAGGGTGAGCTTCTTGAGGTTTGCAAAGCCAGTGAAACCAGTGGTTGCTGTGTTCAACCAGACGTAGCTCAGATGAAGGGATTTGATATGAGCAGGGGAGCGGTCAGGGACACTGAAAACATGCAGGTGGAAGATGTACTTTTCATCAGCTAAGCCCCTGAAAATACCCTTCACTCCAGGAGTGAAATCAAAAGTGATGTGCCTTGCTCTCGACTTGGAGCAGAAGCCAACCCATCTGTTGACATGGCAGGTATGTTTCCTGCGCAGCCCAAACTTAACAACAAACTTATTCAGGGTAGGAGGTGCACATAGCTGCCGCAAAAGACTGTTGACTCTCCTGGCAAAGTTGGTCCTTGTACGTCTTATGGTTTTATTCCCAGGCTTGAACATGGTGGCCCTGGTGAAGATCAATTTCGGGCAGCAGCTTCTCCACAGTTTCTGCCACTTGCGAGAAAGAAGGCCCATCCGTGAGGACTCTCTGAATGTTAATCGAGACAGTATGCGGTGCAGGACATCCTGCACATTCGTAGGTAGCATGTTAAGGATTAATTACCGAGTAAACTGATTCATTACTAAGTAAAGAGTTCGCTCATTCTCTGGAATCATTTAGCAGATGTGTAAGTGTGAAAGGCACATTGAATTAATTGCTTACATCGGGCAGATGGTGAAGTTGCAGGGCTTCTGGCTTGGTCATGGGAACAGATTTATCTGGTATGAACATGCCAGATCATGAGAATACAAAGATGTAACTCCCAAAATAAGCATTGGGTAATGCCTTGTTTGGATGCCTCCCCCCCCCCAAAAAAAAAAAAAAAAAGTACAGTTGAACCCAAAAAGTTTTTTTGGGAACAAACTGTAATTAGTACTGAGGTTAAGGCAAAGAGAAAAGCTTCTCAGATCTAGAACAGAACATAAGGTAAGACAGAAAAGGAGGATGTGCGTACAGGTGCTCACCGGCGACGAGAGGATGCAGCTGAAGGAAGCAGCACTGCTCGCGGGATGGAGATTGGTGCAGGTGGCTGGCGAAGTCGTCACGAGACAGGAGAGAGTCGAGGCAGAAGATGCATCAATACACCACCCAGAAGCCGTTTCGGTATTGGATATCAGAAAAGATACAGATCAAAATAATTTTCGATACGGCTTTGATACGGAATCGATCCTTCCCTCCGGAAAAAATCTCGATTTCGAACCCCAAAATTCTTCTCTTCACCAAAAAGAAGAAACAGAAAAACTCCTGACACACTAAAAAAAATCAAAGCTGCGACAAACTTTCCTGGTCGCGTCGGGGAGGAGCGGCGTCTATATTCTGAGAGCGTAAGGCTGCCGGTGAAGACCCAATCCCAGTCTCCTGTCCTCTTCTCACTGCTCCACTTCCCTCCCGAGAGCTTCCTCCCCTCCCGGCTACCCTCAGTAGTCCTTCTCGATCTGGCCTGAAGGTCACCGGTGGCAATCCCCAGCCGCCAGATGCCACTCCTCCCCGACGCGACCAGGAAAGTTTGTCGCAGCTTTTTTTTTAGTGCGTCAGGAGTTTCTCTGTTTCTTCTTTTTGGTGAAGAGAAGAAAGAGAAGAACTTTGGGGTTCGAAATCGAGATTTTTTTTTCCAGAGGGAAAGATCGATTCCGTATCAAAGTCGTATCGAAAATTATTTTGATTTGTATCTTTTCTGATATCCAATACCGAAACGGCCGCTGGGTGGTGTACGGTGCATCTTCTGCCTCGACTCCTGTCTCGTGGCGACTTCACCAGCCACCTGCACCGATCTCCATCCCACGAGCAGCGCTGCTTCCTTCAGCCACATCCTCTCAACGCCAGTGAGCAACAGGCAAATCAACAAAATTACGGGGAATGTCAAAAAAATTCAAATTCAAGAGGAACAGGCAGTGGACAGATAAAGCAAGAAAGAAATTTACGAGAGAAGATCAGAGAGTATACCAGCACTTTCTTTGCGCTGCTGGGGATGCTTGACTGCTTGAGACGATGTCAGTTGTGGACGGCGGCACCCTCGGCCTCCACTGCCCCTGCCCGAATCTCAAAGCTTGGGAGGTGAGGCTGGGCAAGACCTGGTTACCACTGCCCGAGACTTCTAACTGCCTAAATAATTAGGAATTTCGGAATGTAGTCTCTAACAACAAATTGCCCTTAGTGGCAACACAAAAAAGGAGCTTATTGACCAAACAAAAGGAGTACCGAACAAAAGGACAAAATTAGGTACCTGAAATAAGGTGTACCATCAGAACAGTAAGAAAAAATTTGCATGGATTCAAAACCTCAAGCTTCTTTTCATCATCTAGCAAAATAATTGGAATATTCATAAATGAACAGTAATAAACTGAATTTCATGATCTTAGAGGACACAATTAATGCAGGTGTAAAGCATTCAGTTAAAAATATAATATGCTAAAAGGTTAAAGATTTTTTTTCCAGAGCATCTCACAGCAACACATTCTTATAAGACATGGCAACTCAGAGAAAATGGCTTCATATTAGCTTATCTGGTTTAAACTGTAATGGTGGCCTTAAATAAAGAGAGAATTCATTGACTTCATTCTATACCCCCTAAGTTTACTCTAGTTCAATGATTTGTCATCAACTTTGTCTCTCTCTGCAATATGCCACTGACTTTGACAATTTTTTCTACAATATGCCATCGGGGTGGATACTTTTCAAAAAATGCCTAAAATAACCTTCAAGCTATACAAGGGTTGCCAATCAATTGACTCATTATAAGTTTTGAAAAAAAAAATTGAAAGTTTTAGTGTAGCCTTCTTATTTACGATACAAAGTTTGTATGTATATTTTAAGATTTTCTTCAATGTTTTTTTTTTTGAAAAAATATTCTTATGTGGCATATGAAAGATGAATCATACATAAAATATAGCGAGATTAGAAAAATAATTTTGTGTAGCATATGAAAGATGATTTACATAAAAGAACTCAACGTTACAGTATTCTATTAGCATATGAAACATAAATTATATTTCCAAAAAAATTAATCCAAGCAAGAATAATTGAAGCATGAGTACCAAATGAAAATGATAAGCACCAAATCTGGATCAGCATGAGTACCAAATGGAAATTGATAATCAGTAGTTGATAATCAGACAGTTCCCTAGCCAGAGCACATTCTGTCAACTACTACCAAACAAATAATGTGCATGTAAAGTCCTACAAATACCAGGTTATTGTGTATGCTTGACCAATGAGAAGTTATTTAAATGAGAGGCACCTTAGCACTTAGCAGCTAGACAGCTGAACACATTTGGAACAAAGGCAGAAAGTGAGACACCTGAACAGAACAAATTGTTAAGCTATTTCTAAAATCTAGACCTCATATTTATCCATCCAAATGTTGTGCCTATTTACATTCTGAACTTTAAACTTATTATATACATATTCTGAAATATATACCATATGCTGAATCAGAATAACATAATGATCGCGCAGAGTGGGTAGCAAGCACAGTAAGAAATAGTGCAGAAGTTCAGAAGAGGACAACTGGCATTACCTTAATTGCATAGGATGTTGAGCAGCAGTGACCTGGAGCAGATGCTACGAGAAAATGTAAGCTGTTAAAACAATGACATTCAATTAGAAACCAAACTATCTGTTTTCCAATGGCTGAGATTATAAAGTGTACTGCATTTTTTATACAGAAATATTGTAGTCCTTATATCCAAAGGTTGGAGCTGCAATAGTTTAACCACAAATAAGCGTGTGACCTTAGGAATTAATGTACAATCAGTATAGTGCTGGCTAGTTCTAGCTAAATAAAATAATTTAGCTATGGAATATGCCATTTTTCACTACAGTTCCATTGGAGGTTGTTTAACAGAGTAAAAACAATCGATGCGAGATACTACACTAAACCGACCCCTGCAGCCGGCAGCTGTACACCGAGCCAACCAAATGAAATCAGATCAGAACCTCTGTCACTATTCATATTGGAAATTTCAGTTAGCCTTATTTACTTGAATAATATAAACAAGAGCTAATGGTATACTATACTATATGGGATCCAAATCGCTAGGCAATTAAACGTATCGTCAGAAAGCATCACCTTTTCATAGCCTGGCCACAGGCGTCAGTGCATAACAACATCTTCTCAACTTGAATGTATGCATCACATATCCACAGACAGGAAGCAAAAAGCAAATACCTGATGAAATCTTATCGGTCTTTTCCGGGTAATACCTCGATTTGGCATGCTGTACTTCTCCGCCAGGAAGCCAACGACGATGCAAGGACCCGGGCAGCGTAGAGGGGATGTTAGAGACGCGGCGGCAGTGAGTCCCCACGCGCCGGCGGGGCAGGGAAGGCCACCTCCGCAGATCGGCCTCAGCCCTCAGCGGCAGTGAGAGGGTTTCACCGATGGTGTGGGGAGGGGGAAGGAGCGGCGGCGGGACTGAGGGGGCGGTGGCGGCGCGGGACGGATCTGCGTGAGTCTAGGGTTTCGTCGGTAGTGGTAGTGGTGGCGGTGGCGGTGGCGGCGGGACTGAGGGGGCGGGGGCGGTGGCGGCGCGAGTCGTGGCGGGAGGGAAAGGAGCGTAGGGGAGACGGTCGTGAGGAGGGGGGGGCGCGCCGGTTTGGGGGAGCGATCGAGGGGTAGGTCTGATGCACGAGTTTTCGCGGTCACCGGCGCGAGCGAACGAGAAACCATAAAAACCGGGAAAAAGTAAACGGAACGTCTCCCAACTTGTCATCAGGATAAAAAAACATCATCGAACCGCAAAAGAGATTCTTTAACTATATAAAACCGGTCTTAATAGGTCCATTGCGGTTTTGATCCCGGTTTTATCCTACGTGGCTGCTGAGTCATCGTGGGCCCTACCTGTCAACCTCCTATTTTTTTCCCCTCCTCTCTCACTCTGGGCAGGCCGGCCGATTAGGTGGGGAGGAAGTCGGCGGCGGCGGCAGCCTCCTCTCCGTGCTCGCCGACGAGGAGGAGCGGCAGGCAACACGGCGGCGGAGCTGGAGCCACATGCGCGGCCGGCAGAGACGCGGGGCGGGAGGAACGCGTTGCGCGTCGGCTCAGGGGAGCAAGGCGGCGGTGGAGGTGACGACGCGGTCGCAGGGGAGGGGCGTCGGCGGCGGGGAGAGGAGCAAGGCAGCGGTAGCAGCCTCCTCTCCATGCTCGCCGACGAGGAGGAGCGCCGGGCGATCGCAGCGGCGGAGCTAGAGCCACAACGCGTGGCCGGCGGATGGTACGTGCGTCATGGTAGCTAGGGGCTCCCATCGATCTTGTAACATCCCGGCCTAGAGCTTAATAGAATTAATAGAATACTCATATCAACAAGTTGCAACTTCTTTTTCGAAAGCCGATCTTCAAAGAACTCCAAGGTTAAGCGTGCTTGGCCTGGAGCAATTTAGGGATAAACTGTAGCATCACATAGGCTAATCATGGATTAATTAGGCTCAATAGATTCGTCTCGCGAATTAGTCCAAGATTATGGATGGGTTTTATTAATAATCTACGTTTAATATTTATAATTAGTGTCCAAACATTCGATGTGATAGGGATTTAAAAGATTTAGTCTCGTCTAAACAGGTCTAAGTGCGTATGACCGTGCGTCGAGTGTAAAATTGGAAGATTTTAGTCGATTGATCTATACATATAAATCTTCGGGAGACACTAGCGAGCGTACCATCTTCAGCTTGCCCGTATTTCGGCTGGTGGCGTTGAGCTCCTTTCGGATATTATCCAGATCGAACTGCACTGCATGCAGGGACGAGAATGCTGCAAGCCAGATAGATGTACCGTAGATGACCTCGTCGACAATATCGACGGACCGCAACGACCGGTGCGGAAGAGGTTGATATCAAGCATCGTCGTGTGATGAGGTGGAGCAGCGCCGACGGACGACTTTCGGTTGGCAAAGTACAACGACCGGCGGCGCACGGTAGGGTTATGGGAGTTCTCCGAGGCTCGATATATATAGGAAAAAGTACACTGAAAGTCCCTCAACTTATCATCGAGTTACAAAATCGTCACTGTCATACCCAGCAGTAATCGGTTAAGCTCGGCGAAATCCACCATTTACCAAGTCTTAATATGGGATAAGCCACAAGACCAACAAGACCCACGCCGCCAAATATCGATAGATGATAGAGATTAGCCTAGACATACCCCATCCCGTGCCTATGAAAAGCCGGCAAGAGAGATATAGCACAATATCTGATCTCTTATTATACTTGTGTGATCTAGATGGATAAAGAGAACACCGGCTTCGGCTAACAGGATATAGGGCTATTACCTGTCAAATAAGGGGCCCTAACCTGTATAAAAATCTATGTCTCCATCTCTTTTACCTTAATCTCACATATACCCTAGTATGGACAATCCCCATACCATCTAAATAACTTAGTCGCGGTACCACCCGTCGACAGTCTCCCAACCACAAAACCAAATATATGATATCCCTCAACTTAAAAAACCGTCCACTTTAGGTCCTTTGATGGTTTTGACCCCGGTTTTATCCGACGTGGCGGCTGAGTCAGCATGGGACCCATGTGGAGCCCATATATCAGGAATCAGGATGCCATCATCACCCCCTCTCTCTCCCTTTCTCTCTCTCACTTTTTCTCGTCTGGCAGGCCAGCCGAGATAGCCTCGACGAGATCTACTGGCGAGTAGGCTTCAAGTCTCATCCGGATTGCTTCTGTGGTAGCAGATTGGCTGGTGTTATGATTCGATGCCTTGGATCTCTTAGGTGGTATGTATTTATACCTTGAATCCTCTTAGTCTCCAAGTAGAACTCGGAGAACTCGGATCATGCATGATATGGTATAATTCTAACCTCTCCGAGTAGAACTCTGTTACGTACTTGCCTGTGAGGATTATTTCCATAATCTCTTGCCGATTTCCTTATTGTATACGGAAATATATCACACATGCGAAGGTATGCCGTATCCGTATATTCCATAAGTCACAGGGTAGAAGGTATGTCTTATCCGTAACCATGACAAAGACGATTTGACTTTTTTTCTTAGTTAAATCTTTTTTATGTTTGATAAGTTTATAGAAATACATAGTAACATTTCAACACCAAACAATATGCTATCAAAATATATAATATTAAGTTTAGTGAAACTAATTTGGTGTCATAAGAGTTGCTACATTTCTTTATAAATCTGATCAAACTTATAAAAGTTTGACTTCTTATAATATGAAACAGATGGAGTAAGATGTGTTTTGCTTCGTTGGGATAAGGTTTTGATCAAACTAGCTTTTACATAAAAATGCTTGTCGAAATGACATGTATTTTAGACTGGAGGGGAGTAGATATTAATATGTAAGTTTTAAATTTGTACATAATAAGTTTCAGAGTCAAATTGATAAAGCAAAGATTTTGAATAATAAACTTCCTAGAAACACCGAATCAAAGCCCACGTAGGCGGTATAGCACTCAATGTGCAATCACACAAGTACACTACGTATTGTGAGCCGCCACCACCACCAAACGCCCAAGCAAAAGGTCCCGTGTGGCAGGGTTCCTGGTTGGTAGGAGTAGATGATAACCGTTATCATGTTATCTAAACAAGACTATATATTATATAATCCTACGATGGGATTGACTATTGAGTTGTATGCACATTGTTTTGTGATCAAGTGTAAATTGTATCTTTTGTGTTCTAAATTGAGAAGTACGTGGATTAGCAGTTGTGAATGGCGGTACAATTTTGTACGCCGATGAAAAGAGTAGCTAGGACCAGGAGCATGAAATCATGAACCTTGGATACAACCACTAAACCACACATGCACAGCCATGCCTAATAGCACCAAAGAGCAAGGATGTATATCAAGGCTCACAAAACGACCTGCAAAACAATTGTCTGTAGGACATATTTTTTACGTTTGAGACATGTTCAAACATGTCTAATTTTATATTTGGGAGCACATTTACTATTTCTGGATACATATTTATAGCCACAGGTTTAGATCTCAGACTTCCAGTGAAAATATGTTTACTGGTTCGAAAGATGTACATATCCATATAACCATATTCATGAACACCAGGATTTAGATCTTGGTGGATAAAGCAACCATGACTCTACCACCATAGACCATGCCAACGAGGCAATTACCCTTTTAAGGCAAGTTCTTAGCTAAGGTTTCTAACTCTATTCTCTCATTCTACGTGCACGCTTTTTAAACTACTAAACGATGTGTTTTTTTTAGAAAAAAATATATACGAAAATTGCTTTAAAAATCATATTAATCCCTTTTTTAAAAAATTAGCTAATACTTAATTAATAAGTCACTATGTTTGAAGTGCGTGAGAGATTAGTTCCCAATACTACCAACCGAACACAGCATAAGAGTGTATTACCACCAGACCAACTTAGAATTAAGTTATATTCTTGGCTGTGATTACTAATTCATTATTCCTACACCAGAAATGAGGGGAACAGAATCTTCAGTCGCATTCCATTTTATATCCCATTGCTGTTCTTTCGGAGGTAACATTTATACATGCTAGAAAAAGAATTAACTAGAAAATCAGTGCGCCTATATTTATAGCCAAGTAAATTGCATCACCGATACACGAACTTGACAGGTGGGTGCAATCTAGTGCACGAACTTGTAAAATGCTCATTTTGGTGCATGAACTTATCTGGTGCGTGCGAATGAAAGCGAAAAGGATACTACATGGCTAATATAATCTTATTAATTTAGGGGCCGATTCGGATACTATGCAAACATATATCTGAAAATGTTGCTATTAGATAAGGTGCACGAGATGCTAGACTTCTCCTCAATAAATTTATTATCATTTTAAACATAATTAATGAAATAAAATGTATGTGATTATAGTCGCACCGGTTTTTTTTCTATTGGTGCGTGTATTGTGTGTCCTATTTAGAGTTAGTTTATGACACATAAATTTTAGAGGACTTTAATAGAGATTATCTAATTTATTTTAAAATTCTAGAAACCATACGATATTTTTTAAAGAATTGTTTATTAGACTGTCACATGTATGCCACATAGGACCAAAACCACTCTATATTGAGTGGTGGGTTATTCGTCCAGTCTCAACAGTTGAGGGTGTAAAATGTCTGGTTTTCGAGTTTAGGGTAATTTGATCGACCACGATAATCACTTTCCCCTTTTTAAAAAGCACTCCACACCAAAAAAAAAAAAAGAAAAAAAGTACATATTGACCAACTAAACTGTCATGGTTATGGATACCATATACCTAATAGTAGTTGACTAAACTCGGCAGGGCCCACCACATACCATGTTTTATACGGAAACAAACCAACGGAGAAAATAAAATAAATAAATAAATCCCTCCATTAAAAAACATATGTTCGTTTAAAATAAATTAAATAAATAACCCCTCCATTAAAAAGCATACTCTCATAATATAAGGCTGTCGACGGGAGATACTCGTATACCGGATAGTATGGGTATTGGGGTACGTTGGTGCGAGGATCTATACGATTCGACATCAAGCAAACAAAGAGACAAGGATTATACCGGTTCAGACCCCTCGTAAGGTAATAGGCCTAATCCAGTTTATATGAAATTGATATGGAAATCCACAGAGTACAATAGAACAACTGATTTCGAGATTACTAGCGAGATCCTTGTCGAGATAGCCTCGACGAGATCTACTGGCGAGTAGGCTTCAAGTCTCATCCGGATTGCTTCTGTGGTAGCAGATTGGCTGGTGTTATGATTCGATGCCTTGGATCTCTTAGGTGGTATGTATTTATACCTTGAATCCTCTTAGTCTCCAAGTAGAACTCGGAGAACTCGGATCATGCATGATATGGTATAATTCTAACCTCTCCGAGTAGAACTCTGTTACGTACTTGCCCGTGAGGATTATTTCCATAATCTCTTGTCGATTTTCTTATCGTATACGGAAATATATCGCACATACGAAGGTATGTCGTATCCGTATATTCCATAAGTCATAGGATAGAAGGTATGTCTTATCCGTAATTATGACAAAGGCGATTTGACTTTTTTTCTTAGTTAAATCTTTTTTATGTTTGATAAGTTTATAGAAATACATAGTAACATTTCAACACCAAACAATATGCTATCAAAATATATAATATTAAGTTTAGTGAAACTAATTTGGTGTCATAAGAGTTGCTACATTTCTTTATAAATCTGATCAAACTTATAAAAGTTTGACTTCTTATAATATGAAACAGATGGAGTAAGACGTGTTTTGCTTCGTCGGGATAAGGTTTTGATCAAACTAGCTTTTACAAAAAAAATGCTTGTCAAAATGACATGTATTTTAGACTGGAGGGGAGTAGATATTAATATGTAAGTTTTAAATTTGTACATAATAAGTTTCAGAGTCAAATTGATAAAGCAAAGATTTTGAATAATAAACTTCCTAGAAACACCATGAATTCGTAGGGAACATCTCTTCGTATTATTGTATTCGGAAGTAAGAATAATTGAATTATTCAGTACGAAGTTACGCTGAATCAGGACACGTAACAGGGTTGACTTCAAGATAATAAAAAAAGAAAAGAAAAGAGAGACCGAGATGCCAAATGATCAACAGCTGATGACGATGTGCTGATGCACATCATATCGGTGTCTCAGATTATGAGACTATATCTATATGAGACTCTCTTCCAGGGAAAAAAGAAGTGGTATGAGGATGTTTATTTATTCACACAGCCGAGTCGCCGTTTGCATGAACGACAGGACGTTGCGTTTGCTGCTCACTGGTGCACATTGACTAGTTAACCGGGGGAGAATTTACTATTTGCCATTCTCTCAAAATACCAGTGCTCAAATGCCACTCTCCCAAATTTTCGTTCCCAAATGCCACCCGGGCCCACATGTCAGCCTCACCCAGCATCGGTCCCGCATCACTTTTAACGGGGGTGTTTTTTTAAACAAAGAACATAGTACAAATGCACGCACCCACAACGCCTGCACACTCACCTACCCATATGAGCACCTCCGAAGACTAGACCAGCATATTTTGAGATTGACGAAGTCACCACAGGCGCATCGCTGCCAAGACATACATCGCCTACCGCTGAAAGAATAATTAGCCATAAATGCGAGCACCCATGTCAAATATAAAATTCGCTCCACCACAAGAAACCGAACTAGTTGAACTACACTCACTTCGCTAGTTAACTGGTTTTTACAAAAGGAAGGTACGAACTACCTCCGTGAGCTATCGCCGTCAGCCGAATTACACCCCTGAACTTGAATACCAAATATTTTACACCCTTGACTATTGAAACCGGATAAATAAACCTCCGACTTAATCCAGAGTAGTTTTGGTCCTACGTACCATACGCATGGCACTTGAATTGAGGTTGCGACCTCCTCCGTTCAATGCTGCAGTGGGGCGGCCTCCCTTGTCCGCCATGGCCGGCGAGGTGAGGTGGGACAACGACCAGTATGACCGCATCGCCGCCATCTAGATTCCTCCTCCGGGGTTGGCCTTTGCGTGTGCGCCATGCAAGCGCTTCTCCATCCCATCACCAGCTGCGTCCAAACTTGGACGGCTTGATGATACTAGTTTCCTAGTACTTATTTATGGTTGTTTATGGTTTAATTTGTTCTAGTGAGGGGGCAATTAGTTGGTTAGCGCCTTGGTGGTGAGCATTCAGTTGAGTTGAGGCCTTGAATGAGCGCGCGATGCGATGTTTGGTGTTGGGGCGATTAGCAAGGTTTGTAAGTCATCTGATTAGTCTTGTTGGGACTCTTGCTAGCTTATTGTTATGAATTCGTAGGGTAAATGCCGGTATGCAGTTAGTCTTGCAGTAATCAGCCGTGCCAAGTCAGCGCATTTGTGTCACCTGTTTGGTCCAAGCTCCTTGAAATGAAGCAATCCAGGAGATTGTCGATAGTATGTATCGCTTGGATTTATAGTTCTAGTGCTATGGGATGGAATCATTAGTGATGTGCTGCCGCTTTAGATAATTGAGGCAGTAGATGTCATGAACCTGTTTGTTTTAGTGTTTTTTCTTTCTTTGTTGATTATTGATGTTCTGCCTTGCCTCACTGGTTGTTGCTACATGACAGCACGGTGCTTCTCTTATGGAAGGGAGTGATCCTGTCACCGGCCACATAATCTCCACAACGATTGGAGGGAAGAATGGAGAACCTAAAAGGGTAAATTATAACATAAATGGAAGCCACAATATGTTATTCAATCTTATGTGTAAGGTTATCTAACTTGGGTTGATTTTTGTGCTCTGTAGACGATTAGCTACATGGCAGAACGAGTTGTGGGAACTGGATCATTTGGAATCGTCTTTCAGGTAAACTTCTGCAGTGTAACATTGTCCTCCTTTAAAGTTTATTTGTCTCTTATTTGGTATTTCTTTTATCATTCAGGCAAAATGTTTGGAGACTGGTGAGACTGTCGCCATTAAGAAGGTTTTACAGGACAAGCGTTACAAGAACAGGGAGTTGCAGATTATGCGATCAATGGATCATTGCAATGTTGTTTCTTTGAAGCATTGCTTCTTCTCTACAACAAGCAGAGATGAACTTTTCCTTAACCTGGTCATGGAATTTGTTCCTGAGTCACTGTATCGTGTGTTGAAGCATTATAGCAACATGAACCAAAGGATGCCACTTATATATGTCAAATTGTATGTTTACCAGGTAAGATGTTATTGACAATACAGTTGCTTACTACTTTTTGTTAGTTTCCATAGTTGTATTCATGATATTGATATTGCTTGTCTGTTCTGTATAGATATTCCGTGGTTTAGCTTACATTCATACTGTACCTGGAGTTTGCCACAGGGATGTGAAGCCTCAGAATCTTTTGGTATGTTCATTTCACGCTTGATATTTTAATAACCCGTGGTTAACAGTATCTGAATATAAGCTGATTCTTACTTTATATTGGTTTTAATAGGTTGATCCTCTTACTCACCAAGTCAAAATATGTGATTTTGGGAGCGCAAAAATGTTGGTGAGTTAATGCACATTTTAGTGTTGATTACAGATATTTATATTGGAGTGGTTCTTTATGATTTGGAGAGGGTTTAGTTTAGCAGTTTAATTCGCATGATTTAAATACTGAAGTAGCTCATTTTATTTTATTTTATTTTATTTTTGTATAGCACAATTCTTTCTGGTTTTCCATCACTAGCTAAGGACTTCTCCTCGTCCCTGGCCAAAGACTTCTCATCCCTGGCGAAAGACTTCTGCTCATCCCTGGCAAGGGAGCTCTGCTCATCTCTGGCCAAAGACTTCTCCTCGTCCCCGGCGAAAGACTTCTGCTCATCCCTGGCAAGGGAGCTCTGCTCGTCTCTGGCAAGGCACCTCTGTTTGTCGTCCCCGGCATAAGCAACAGAGCGCCCCCAGATCTCACAGGAGAGCTCATGGAGCTGAAGGTCATGATCCTTGGTAATAGCAAGGCCCGACAAGACAACATCGTTGTACCGACGCTTGAGACTGCGCACCTTCTCCCTCACATCACTGTGGTTGAAGGTGCGGCCCTCCAGGCGCTGCACGAGTTCATGGAACAAGGGGTGGCCCGGCTCCTGCGGCACATTTCCACCACTGCCGATTTGATCAACAAGAGCCTCTAGGATCATGATCTCGTCATTGCCATTCCACTTGCGCCGGAACCCGGGCTTCTGCGCATCCACAATCTTGGCCCTCTTGGGATCAGGTGGGCAAATGCTGCCTGACAATGCGGCAACCCTCTTGCTCTTCCGCTGCGGCAACGGACCCTTGCCGTCTTCCTCATCCCCTTGCCGTGGCGCCACCTCCTCCTCAGCCTCTGCCACCAAATCACCATCTTCCTCCTCTTGAGCAGCAGCATGTTGCTTCGCCGATGGCTTCTTCCTTGCCTGCGCGGATGCCTTCTTCTTTGCCTTCCCTGCGTTGGGTGGCACCTCTTGCTCAGACTCGGCCAAGCGGCCGTCCACCTCCCCCACATCTTGCTGGGGGCGCGTAGGCTCAGCGGGATCGTCCGGAGCAGCGATCTTGCCGGAGTCGCCAGCTCGCAGGGCCTTCTTCTTCTTCTTGCGGTTCTTCTTCGACTTGGGAGGGGACTCGGGGTGATCGTCCTCCTGCGCCGCATCATCTCCTTGCGGAGCTGGCACCTCGTTCGACGGCGGCGCCGTCACCCTCTTCTTGGGCTTCATCGGCGACTTGGCGGGGCCGTCCGGCGCCGCGGCATTGCCAGAGCCGGAGCCGGAGCCGCTCCGGGGCAGCGCGGAGTCCCCCTTGGGCGGGGCGGCGATCTCGTCCTTGCCGGGATCGCCGCCCTCCTCCCCCGATTCGGCAGCGCGCGTCGGCGGTCGAGGGGGCTGGGCCGCAGGACCTCCGCCGCATTGTCGATCTGCGGAGAGCCGCCTCCGGAGGGGGAAGAGGTGGAAGGGAGAGGCGACGAGGGCGATCGGGCGACGCGCACCCGCTTGGGCGCCATGGGTGGATGGATGGATGCTGCTGCTTGGGGATGAGATCGAAGTGGAAGGATCGATCAGGATTTGTGGGGTTTTGCAGGGTTTCTTTCAGGGGGGACTCGTCTAGCCAGCGAACGCCTCCTCGGGTCCATGGCTCGCCGAGTGGTGATGGTGGAGAAACGAAGCGCCGAGAAACTCAACAGGGACGGAGGAGGGAGTACGACGCAGCAGGGCGGGTTTGGCCGTGTTTACCGAAATAAGTTTGGTTACCTGCACGATGCCTGACTCGTATTACGGGTGTAGGCAATGTTAGAGATATACTCCTATTTCCTTATTTGTGTTAATCTCCCATTGATAAATCTTTCATATTCTATCGATGTTTCTATAAATCGGTTGAGGATAAATGAAATATTATTTTTCGAGGGAGCATATATATAGAAGGTTATATCGGTATATATAAAAAATATAGAATTATCGTGTCCAGTTCTTTTATTCTAACATGGTATTAGTTGTTTTCGCTTCCGTCACCAAACCCTAAAACTCTACGTCTCTCTCCCATGCTCACTGTTGGTGCCGCCATGATGCCCACACCTTCTGAGCCTTTGTCTCCACGATCCTTCGCCCTCGCCGACACCGTGCGCAATGCCCACCACCCGCATGGTGCTTCGGGCGATCCCACCCTCATCGACTCCATGGTGACCACCACGTCTACCGCCGCTCGCAAGGCCATCACCACCCTCCTCGCCAAGCACGCCACGATTGATGCGTCCTCCTCCAAGTCGTCATCGTTCGCGGCAGACGCCACTCCGTCGGAGCTCGCCACTTCGTTGGCCCATGCGCTTGCACCACTGGCGAGCCACCTCTACCACCCATCATCGACGTCTCACATGGTGCGTTCAACGCCCCCGACGCCACCAGCACCGGCACGCCCCACGCCGGTCCTACCGCGTCCGCCGACGCCCACGGTGCTACTGTCGACTTCCTCAGCGTCCTCAACGTCGCCTTCCACAGCACGTCTAGCATGCCCCACGCCGCCCCCACGGGCGCCAGCCGCGGCGTCACCGGCCTACCTCCCGCCCAACCACATCTCTACACGCTCAAGCCATCGCCATCCTGAACATCAAGGCATTGGTCCCTGTCACCCTCGACATCCATGCCGGCAACTATAGTCGTTAGCGCGGTCTCCTCTTCGCCACGCTCGGCAGGTACTCCCTCGCCGACATCTTCCGCCCTGACCGACCAGATTGGATGCGCATAGACTGTGTCATCCTTACATGGCTCTATGACGATCTTCGGCGATCTCCTCGAGTCCGTCATGTCAGTCACCACAACGGCTCGCCTCATTTGGTGCGGCCTTGAGCAACAATTCCTTGGCAATTGCGAGCACTCTGCCATCAACCTCCAAGTGGAGTTCCACAACTTCCACCAAGGCGACCTCTTCGTCACAGAGTACTGCCACAAGCTCAAGACCATGGCCGACAACCACGGTGATGTGGGCGAATGTTGACGGTTGTTAAGTGCAAACTTTAACCGTCAACTCCTGTATAAAAGATATCAAATATATTATCAAAACTTAATGGTAGGAGTTTACTACTAACCGTTTCCACCGGTTTTGGTAAATATATGTATGCAGGTTAATTAAGGAGAAAATACACCATAGGGGCCACTTGACTGTTGAAACCGACTTGTCTTTAACCACCGTAGGAGCCCATTGTCAACCTCCCAACCAAGAGAGAGGCTAGGAGGTGGGGCCCGCAGTTCGGCCGAACAGG
Organism: Oryza longistaminata; assembly: GCA_009805545.1. Classification (NCBI taxonomy): domain Eukaryota; kingdom Viridiplantae; phylum Streptophyta; class Magnoliopsida; order Poales; family Poaceae; genus Oryza; species Oryza longistaminata. Next base: position 20,499,300 of record CM020181.1, read on the forward strand.
GGTTCGGTTGAACCGCCATAGTGGTGCCCCATCCTGGCCTTCCACGTGTAGGTCCCAGATGCCTTCCCAATGATAGTTATTCCCGGTTTTCGGCCTGGATGACTGCCACAAGCCACAACCGCAATATGGAGGCTCTATAAGGAGGAGGCTTCACATACTTCAACACATACAACTTTGGTGGGAAATCAAACTCTAACCATCGGATAGAAAACCTGTTACCATTCCAATAGTGTCAATTTGGAGCTCTGTTTATTTTTCTTCTTAGCAAATTTATTGCTTAATACAAGCATCATAATTGCTTAAGCTCATATATAGCTCCTCTACTCATGGCTTTGGCTTTGAACTTTGTGCTTAAGGTTATTTAAGGCTTAGAAAGAAAAGAAATAAATTTACAAATGTCAGTGATACTATACACAATTGAACAAGCTAAGGAGAATCTAGCATAACTCTATGATGACAACTACCAAGAAGGGGACATATCTGGTGAAAGCCCGTGAAAATCAAACCTAAAAGTTTTGCAAATTCATGTAAAAATTACTAGAGACGGGTATAGGTATGAAATACATTCTCACCAATTTCAAATTCAAACTCAACTTTATTATGGAGTAAAAAAAGATAAATTTTGAGCGAATAGTAACAAGACTTTATTCACCTGAAATTTGTCATTTATGTTCCTCTCATATGAAGTTATGTTTGGACTTAAAATTTGGTATGAATGTATTTCAAGCCTATCTCATGTAAATTTTTTTTTTGTAAATTTACAAAATTTTTAGATATGGTTTCAAGGGGTTTTCACTTATTTGATGATTTTCAATGGATATTTCCCGTACCATGAATTTCTATATATTATTCTATTTACACAACTAATTAAGATGTTCACTTCTTAATCACTATCTTGTGTTCGTGGGAGTCGTACCAGAAATTGAGCCCATTTGGTTGGCTTGATAGTTTCCAATAGTTGTTTCTACTAGTTTCTAAGCCTAGCTATGTCTTGCATGCATATACAATATACATATTGTCTTGTGGACAAAGAAAGCTAGCTAGGAGGCAGGAAAAGGAAGGAAACAAGCTACACACATGAGCTACCTTTTGTACATGTACCAAACAGATCTCCCAGGGTTTTGGTTAAACTCAAGGTTATGTGCTCAAGAAAAGAAAAAAAGAAACAGCATTCATAGCTAGTTCAAACTTGGCGCGAACTGATGACATGGGGTTGGCTGGACAGCAGCGATGTCTAGAAGAGGATATTTGTTTAATTTGTTTGTGCATAATTTTTGTTAGTTACAGACCGGTAGGTGCATATATGTATGTGTGGATGGATGGATGGATGCAAGCAAGCAAGCCATTTTGACAGAATTGTTGTGGAAAAAACATTCACCGGTGGAGATCTGATTCTGGAACATCAGAAAGGCATTATTCCCCAGTGTTTAGAGTTTAGACCTTGTAATTCGTTTGAGCTGATTTTTATTTTTTTTTCCCCTATACAAACATTAGTATTGTACCCGTGCTTTGCTTTGCAATCTCAAAACTCAAATATATAGGTATATGCAACTATTCTGAGTTAAAAAAAATAACTATAATCTACTCTAAATTAGGTCAAAAGGTATTAGTTTGTGACTAGATTATAGTGACTGCAAACACACGCATGGCCTAGGGGCTGTTCAAATTAATGTCATTTTCAACCATACTATTTTTAAAAATATCTACGTTTAGTTTGTTATCAAATCTGGTAAACACATAAGAAATCCTGCTAAAATTTTAGCAAGATGGAATTTTGACAATGCCAAAATTTGGTAAGGTTTATTTTGGCTACAATATAAGCATGCCCCTGAAATTTGTGACGCCATGGTGGTGCATGTTTCTGGACGTGATACAAGAATGCGTGGAAATCGAAGTTGACGAAAAACCATTGTTGTGGAAGACGAAATATGCTTTCAAACGAAAAGGGTATCGTTCACTGATTAATCAGAATACAAGATTAATAAGAACTATGTGGAAATTTGATGTGGGCAAATGTGACGTTGGCAAGTACGTACTTTGGACATTTAAATGGCTACAACTATATAATTTGAATATATTAATGTTATCTTTTAATTGAATGGTAATAATTAACATCAACTTAAAATATAGTTTCTAACGGTCAATTCATACAGCAAACAATGGCATGTTTGGTTATATTCAATGAGTAAAACATAACAGAAAATAAGAAATACTAAACAAAGTCCCAAAAACAACTTTGGATAGTCATCAAATACACATGCCACGAACAATTAAACGGAAGATGGTGAATTAATCGCTAAAATAAATTTTTAATGTTCATGAAAAATAAATGTCGACCGTATCACGATAACAAACTGTTTCGTTAAGTGTTTGAATCTCCTAAAGATGAAGATAAAGATAAAGATTAAGTGTTTCACGCAAAACAAGGTGGTAATAACATGTGATTAATTGAGATTTAATTATTACAAACTTGAAAAATGGATTAATATGATATTTTAGAACAACTTTCATATAGAAAGTTTTCGCATGAAACACACTGTTTAGCAGTTTGAAAAACGTGCCACGAGTATCCAAAAGTTTATTTAACTTTTGTTGGAGAAAAGAACCGCACACATCAGTTTAATCGGTCGGTACGACTGTTTTCCACAGCCTGCCAAAAATCTGTGCTATTCTTCCTAAGATTCGCATGGACTCACACAACTACTCAATTAATTTTAACAGCTGCAGCTAGAGGCGACAAGTGAGGGCCCTGGCAGGATTCGGTAGAAGACTGCCAAAGAGAAATCAGTGACTCAAGAAAAGAGAGATTGAAGCAGAGGTAAGCTAGGCCAGTTGGTGTGAAGTGAGATAAATTAATCCAATCATCCCTTTAAGATCAAAAAGAACACGCGATTTCTCATTGTTCGGGGATTATTGTTGGGAAATGGTTATCAGCGGTTTTTAACCTCTCTTTCTCACAGCATGAACAAAACAACTTAATAGAGCGAAAAACCCATACACATATCTACATTCCTTTCAAAGACTATAATTATGATGGTGAATCTACCATCACCCGCCACAGATATAGTATCATCGTCCTTCATCCACTTTCACGCTAACCAATCAATTGCCTCACCTAGCGCGCTCTTCCACTCAGGTCCCGATGCCCTGATCCGTGTAGCTTGGAAGATCCACCGTGATGGTGGGGACTGGGGATGCGCCATTGCTGGCTACTCCATCACCATGGGAAAATCCACCCATCACCCTGGGCAGATTTGCCATCGAGGCTGCGCCAGAGAGCTTGTTGATGTGCTACCCCGATCTACACCACGTTGCTTCAATGTGCACCTATGCTGCCTTGATCCACGCCACTTGGAGGTCCACCGGCCTACGGTGCCCTAATTCGCACTACCTAGAGCTCTGTTGGCCCCTATCACGCTGATCTAGGGAGGAGGGGAGCTCGAGACCACCGCCGTGAATGTCTCTGAGTGCGAGCGCCCACCCTGCACGACTAGCTAGAGTAGCTTCTCTTGCTCGTTCTTGGTGCAGCGTGATGGGAAAAGGAGAAGTGACCGAGATGGAGAGAGGAAAGAGGAGGGGTGGGATTTTATATCAGTTTCTGATTTCTAGAGTGTATACAGTAAAATGTTGGACTTATATATATCTGAATTGCAAAAAAATCTAATAATTTAAATACGAAATGCAAAAGGTTGACAAGGGTTGTAAGGCAAAAATTCATTGGAGATCGAGTGGCTTGCATTGTAGACCTAGTATCTTCACAGTAGTTTCATCTTAGGTGGCACATACGTAGGAGTAACCTCCATTGCTCGTAGCAGTAGCGGTGACGTGTTCTCTCTCCTCGAGACCACTAGTAAGAGTAGCCTCCATTGCTCATGCCTAAGAGCAACCATCTTGTATCATCTATATAAATTGAATTGAACTATAATACTCCTACTTTATTTAAATTAAAGTGTTGTAACATTGGACATTGAGATTGTCTCAAAGATATAATATTAACTACTTAAATATTGTCCCACTCATACAAACTATAAGCTGAAATATTATTCTCACCCCTGATTCTCAGGATAATAAGTAGAATCACATCCAAACGGGCAAATATTTGATATCTCAAGAGGGGAATCACCCTGGAGTGATTCATGTTTTTTTTGAAGGGAGCAAGAATCACTGGAAACCCAGCTTCAAATATAGGACATTCAGGCAAACCTAATATAGAACTCACCACATACTTTCCAAAAAGTTAACCGCCTTCTAAAAAAATTATAGGCCAAATTATGATAAGCAGCGGATGAGAATATAAAGTTGAATCTCTCAACTTCTGGTTTTAGTTCACTTTCTAGATTCTATAACTAAAATTCTTAGAATCCATATGAAAATATGTACTTGGGGACTTGCACATTCTAGAAGAATGGGAAACTATTCTAAACTCTCGCGAGGGGATGTCCACTCGTTGTTGCATGTCACTCAAATGGTTATGAAAAAAAATTGAGAAGATGTATTAACATGTGATATATCACTCCACAAACATGTATCGTTCAAATTCAACTTCTACATCTCGCAACAAAAAAAAAACAAATTGAACTACAGCTAGTAAACTTATATCCGCAGTCAAATTTGTTTTTTTTTTGTTGTGATATGTAGAAGTTTTAACTTGCATGTTGTGGAGTGCTATATCACATGTTACATCATCTCAATATTCTTTTAATTTTTTCATAATCATTTGAATGATATGCAAACAACGTGGGGACATCCCCTTGAGAGTTTAAAATGCACACTCGGAAGAATATTTCTTAAGTCAAATCTAGTAATATGATTATTTAGTTAAGAACGAGATAAAATGTCGTAAAGATATTATATTACTTTTGATGAGTAATACAAATTTAGAAATGTCTACTTTGAGAAACACACATGGGTCTTCCGGCTAGCTCCACAAGGGGGGGCTAGACGACCTGGGTTCGAAGCCTCACCCCTTCTAATTATTTAATACTTTAGGTTCACAAGGTAGTATTAGATTCTTCCCCTAATATTCACGTCTTTTCGAAATGTCTACTTTAGAATACTCTGTCAGGGTTAATACACTTATCGTTTTTGGGAAAGCTATATAAACTTTAAAAACTTTGGTTATTAATAACATTTAAAATATTTATGAGACCATATGTATAGATTAGTTTTAATATATATATAATATAAATATAATATATATATATAAAATATATATATATATAATATTAATGGTCAAAATTGTAATTGTCTTTTGGAGACTATGTTCTTGTCCAAAATAACAAGTATTATCAATCCAGAGAGAGTAACAAATATATTATGCACATAAATATGCTAATTAGAAAAGTGACACCATGCATAGTAGACTAACAGGTAAGGGGAAAAATTGAACAAACTCAAATAAATTGGTTAGAGAACATAGTAAAGCATATGACAAGCTACTCCAAGTGAAGTGAAACTACTAGGTACATATATCCGTACGTAGTTGGCCAAGACCCTGTGGAAACATTTCCTCATTGGGTATTGACGATCAAGCTAAGGAAAAAAGGCACACGCATGCAAGTAATCCACTAGTACTCCTGTATGCATCCATCCATGCAAGAAAAAGGCTTCCATATATCACAAGCTAGCTCACAAAACTTCAAACTGACAAGATGACAAAAGTCACAATGCTTGAAATTGACAACACCTAGTAGCTTTACATGCATGCATAGGAGCAAATCTCTCCAACCCCAAAGGTTGTGTGGTGTTGTTGTGTACAGGTAGATATAGATGTTGTACTTGCACACCTGAATATATGTACTACTGCTATCTAGGAGTATCTGATGACCAATTATTTCTAGAAACGGGCACTTTGTGTTGGAAGCTTGCGTGTGGCCATTTCTCCCCCATGCCCACCTACCACCCCAAAACCCCAAATCTTGCCACTCACACATGCGGAAAAAACCCTCCGTTTTTCTCCGTGCGGTTGTGACTTGCTGCTGCGCCGCACGCGCTACATAAAGCTTTGGCTCGAAAACCCATACACATATCTACATTCCTTTCAAAGACTATAATTTTGATGGTGAATCTACCATCACCCGCCACAGATATAGTATCATCGTCCTTCATCCACTTTCACGCTGACCAATCAATTGCCACACCTAGCGCGCTCTTCCACTCAGGTCCCGATGCCCTGATCCGTGCAGCTTGGAAGATCCACCGTGATGGTGGGGACTGGGGGTGCGCCATTGCTGGCTACTCCATCACCATGGGAAAATCCACCCATCACCCTGGGCAGATTTGCCATCGAGGCTGCGCCAGAGAGCTTGTTGATGTGCTACCCCGATCTACACCACGTTGCTTCAATGTGCACCTATGCTGCCTTGATCCACGCCACTTGGAGGTCCACCGGCCTACGGTGCCCTGATTCGCACTACCTAGAGCTCTATTGGCCCCTATCACGCTGATCTAGGGAGGAGGGGAGCTCGAGACCACCGCCGTGAATGTCTCTGAGTGCGAGCGCCCACCCTGCACGACTAGCTAGAGTAGCTTCTCTTGCTCGTTCTTGGTGCAGCGTGATGGGAAAAGGAGAAGTGACCGAGATGGAGAGAGGAAAGAGGAGGGGTGGGATTTTATATCAGTTTCTGATTTCCAGAGTGTATACAGTAAAATGTTGGACTTATATATATCTGAATTGCAAAAAAATCTAATAATTTAAATACGAAATGTAAAAGGTTGACAAGGGTTGTAAGGCAAAAATTCATTGGAGATCGAGTGGCTTGCATTGTAGACCTAGTATCTTCACAGTAGTTTCATCTTAGGTGGCACATACGTAGGAGTAACCTCCATTGCTCGTAGCAGTAGCGGTGACGTGTTCTCTCTCCTCGAGACCACTAGTAAGAGTAGCCTCCATTGCTCATGCCTAAGAGCAACCATCTTGTATCATCTATATAAATTGAATTGAACTATAATACTCCTACTTTATTTAAATTAAAGTGTTGTAACATTGGACATTGAGATTGTCTCAAAGATATAATATTAACTACTTAAATATTGTCCCACTCATACAAACTATAAGCTGAAATATTATTCTCACCCCTGATTCTCAGGATAATAAGTAGAATCACATCCAAACGGGCAAATATTTGATATCTCAAGAGGGGAATCACCCTGGAGTGATTCATGTTTTTTTTGAAGGGAGCAAGAATCACTGGAAACCCAGCTTCAAATATAGGACATTCAGGCAAACCTAATATAGAACTCACCACATACTTTCCAAAAAGTTAACCGCCTTCTAAAAAAATTATAGGCCAAATTATGATAAGCAGCGGATGAGAATATAAAGTTGAATCTCTCAACTTCTGGTTTTAGTTCACTTTCTAGATTCTATAACTAAAATTCTTAGAATCCATATGAAAATATGTACTTGGGGACTTGCACATTCTAGAAGAATGGGAAACTATTCTAAACTCTCGCGAGGGGATGTCCACTCGTTGTTTGCATGTCACTCAAATGGTTATGAAAAAAAAAAGGTGTATTAACATGTGATATAACACTCCACAAACATGCAACATGCAAGTTCAAATTCAACTTATACATCTCGTAACGAAAAAAACAAATTAAACCACAGCTAGTTAACGTGTATTCAGAGTCAAATTTATTTTTTTCGTTGCGAGATGTAGAAGTTGAATTTTTACTTTTATGTTTGTGAAGTGATATATCACATGTTAATACATCTTCTCAAAATTTTTCATAACCATTTGAGTGACATGCAAAGAACAAGGGGATATCCCCTCGAGAGATCAAAATCCTCTTCCCTTTATTCTAGTTGGGACAACTTCCATAGAAGGACAAGATAGCTTCCAGGAAAAAAAACACATAAGTGGCTAAAACAAACATTTCTCCAACACCTGTGGGACATGTGGACAATCCGTCTTGCAAAACATAGACCCAACGCAGATTAGAGGATGAAGGATTAGAGCACCCGTTAAAACTAATTTGCTAAGCTCTACATTAAATTTTGGTCTGGTCTTGCTTTTACCTGTAGCCTCTGAACATGTTTGTGGTATTCAGACTCTAGCTGGCAAACAATGCAGGTCATTAGACACGAAAATTGACTAGATATCTTACAAAATCATTGGCCACAATAACATCAGGTCTGAAACATACCTGGGATTTAAGCTGATGACAATAGCGGCAGAGTCTACTATCTTAGGAGTAGTGGCAGGTCTAGAATATTACAATATTGAAAGAAAAAGGTACAAAGTAACTCAACTCAAATGCTAACAGGTATCCCTCTGTAACTTCAACAAAATGAATATCCCAAAGAGCTAGAATTACTTAAGTGGTACTAAACCTCACTTGTTTAGCAGAGGAAGACATGAAGCTCTATATAATCCTGGTAACACTGTGGACCAATCATGCTTCATTTCATGCCATGACCATAAGATGAAAAACCAGGTTGTGGTTGGTAATTTTCATTCTGAATAACAACGATAGAATCTTATTAGGTTTTGTTGATAATCAAAAGATAATAAAAGATCAAGCAATTCGAGTTAATCAGTACATCGAGATTAAGAGGATACGTTATCAAATCAGGTAAAGTTCAGTGAACGGTAAGAATCTAAGTATACAGTACTCATTGTGTACAGAAAAATATCATGGTGGGAACATGACAAGTAATTATTTTTTCACAAAATACTAAACCAAAAGTCATCAAAAGACATAAATATGAAACCATAGAACAATGAGATGAATACTGTAGACTCTTAAGAAGAAACCTTTTCTCTATCTAATATTTCCCTTCCAACAAACAGGATGCAATAAACCAATAATGCCACGGATCAACAAATCCAGTTCAAACCGATAGGTTCACCTACAGACATGGCAGAAGCCATTGTTTTTGTAGTCCTTCAAAAAGTTTCTGCCAGCTTGGGGGGAGAAGCACTGAATTTGATAAGCTCACAGTTAGGGAAAAGGGTTCCACTGTTATCAAATGTGGAGACACGAATGAGGCAGCTTCAGAGTGAGTTCACCATAATGCAAGCTTTTATCAGTCAAACAGGAATATATCCTTCAAAAAATAAGGCCTATGATGCCTGGATTGATGAAGTAAAGAAGGTTGCACATGACGCCGAAGATGTCATTGATGAATACATGTATCTCCTTGGGAAAACAATGGCAAAAAATAGCATGGTAAGCAAATTTTCTTATAATTCCGCAAACGTTGGTCGATGGTGCAAGATTGATACAGAGCTCAAACATATTGAAGATCGTATTCATCAGCTCACTATCATAAAAGATCGCTATGAAATTCCAATTAGTGAACAAGGAGGAAGAAGCAACCCACAACATCATTTCAATGCTGATTCTATATATTTCATTTCTGAAGATGATACTGTTGGCAATCAAGAAGAATCAACATGGCTCTTAAAACAGCTGTTACTCGGGCAAGAGGTTCGAACAATCATCACAATATGTGGTATGGGGGGTTTAGGAAAGACAACTATTGCCCGCAGCATCTATAAAAGAAAAGAAGTTAAGCAGTCTTTTGATTGTTCTGCATGGATACCTATCTCACAACGGCGCGTGCCACGGCGGCGGCGACGTCGAGACGCGGTTGCTCAGCGTCGCCGCCGCTGGGCGGGGCAGCAGCACTGCAGGCAGCAGCGCTCACTCGTACGAGGTGTGTGCTCCTGCGGCTCCGGCGGATGACAGCGACGAGGAAGCCTCGGCGATGGGGCTGGACCTCCATCTCAGCCTAGCTCCGGCGAGCTCGGCATGACCGGCCGGTGGCCGGGAGTAGTAACTTTATTTGGTGCACCGCGGCCGACTTAACATGTAACTGTTCTCGTGTGTATCCCCTTCATTTTCTTCCCATTTTTTTTAGGGCAAACCCTGTTATTTTCGTTGTTCGCACATCTCGCAAAAATGCAAGAGCTCGAGATATATACAGTACATGCTTGATCAATCATCAAGCTAATATACCTATGTATACTCACACAGTTGCCCCCCACTGCATTTGGTGTAATTATCGCTAATTTATAATTCTCTCTTATCAAGTCACACCATCTTATGCCTTATTCGATTTGGAGGAGATTGAAGAGGATTGGAGAGGATTGAGGGGAAATATTTCCACCACAATATGTGTGGAATAAATCCCCTCCAATCCCTCACACATAGGGACTAACTGAACAAAGCCTTAGTTATTTGTTAGTCATTCGATGATCAATGTAAGACGTGGATTATTTACCTCTCTTCACCATCGTCAATATTAGTAGGGGTGAAAACAGGTCGAGTTTGGTTGGATCTTACCCTTCCTGTATCCTAACCCGCATTTTATAATTGAAATTGAGTCAAGCACGGATAGTGCCGAATATGGATACAAACTCGGATAACGTTGGTCACAAATATAGGACGAATATATGCCAAAACAGATAAGTACACTATAAGTTAAAAAACAACTAGTTAACGTATATGGTCAAATTTGTTTTTTTTTTTCGTTGTGAGATGTAGAAGTTAAATTTGAACTTGCACGTTTGCGGAGTGATATATCATATGTTAATACATCTTCCCAATTTTTTTTCATAACCATTTAAGTGACATGCAGACAATGAGGGAATATCCCCTCGAAGGATAAAAATCTACTCCCACTATTGTTGTCTGTATTTGCTCACCGATTTTGCTATATATTTGTCGATAAATTTTCTCCCAAAAATTTGACAGATGTAATTATAGTACAATCGTAGTGTAATTACACTGTAACTTGCATGTAATTACACTGTAACTATAGTGTAACTTGTATGTAACTTTCAAAAATCTCTCTATAATATGTTATTTCGGAAAAATGGAGGTTGTGGGAACAAATCATTACACATATGTGTGTGCTGTGATTTTTTTTCTTCCTCACCAAAACAAATCTTGTAATAGATTTTACGATTCAAAATTACGTGAAACTTATATACAAGTTACACTGCAGTTACATGCAAGTTACAGTGTAATTACATTTAAATTACAGTGTAATTACACTACGATTGTAGTGTAATTATATCTGTCAAATTTTAAGAGAAAATTTGTCGACAAATGTATAGGTGGTCCCTTTGTTCACAAGCTAAACGTGCTAGCTCGAGTTAACAAACAATCTTACAAGAATAGATTAACCCAAGCAAACACAAATTACTAGAGGGGTGGAGAAGAAGTACTGCAGAGGGACAGTGACACTACAGCGTCACACCGATCAACAAGTGACGACGAGAAACAAGCGACTGAGGTCAAGCTGAAATACTGGCGACGTTTCATCGGAAGTGGATTTTCTAACTCGAGTGACATTCCCTAATTCTGTACATGTCGTTAAAAAAATTATCAAAATATTTTAAAAAATGTATCAAGATAGATCAATATATGATATATTTTTTCACAAACATGTGAGTTAAAATTCGTCTTATACAATTTGAAACAAAAATAATAAATTTGACCGTGAATTACACGTTCTATTCATAGTCAAATTTGTTATTTTTGTTTCTACTTGTATAACTTGAATTTGAATTTGCATGTTTGTGAAATGACATATCACATATTGATCTATCCTACTAAATTTTTTTAAATTTTTTGATGACTTTTAAGTGACATGCAAAATAAGATGATATTTTCTTAAAGGATGAATTGGGTTTTCCCGTTATCTGTAAATCCAATTTTCTTTCCTATGTAGTTCCGAGGACAATATTAGAGCCATCGATATTACTCCCTCCGTTTCAATGTAAGTTATTTTACCATTTTCTATATTTATATGGATGTTAATATATATCTAGATTCATTAACATCGATATGAATGTGGAAAATATTAGAATGACTTACATTGTGAAATAGGGAAATTATTAGAGAGTCATACACAAATTATGTGGCGGCAATCTGTGTATGACTATGACTACGGCTTAATTAGAGTTCGTTTAGTGCTCATATATGCACGGTGCACGAAACCGAGATCTCGAGTCAGTCTCAGTCGTCGTGGTCATAATCAATCATGCGTATAAAAGCATCGGACCGATCGATCGATCGATATATCGAACACAGCAAGAGACCTAAGGCCCTGTTTGATTCGGCTTAGGATTATTATAATCTAGATTATTATAAGTAAGCTGAAATAAACAAGTAGATTATTATACTAGATTAGTATAATCTAATAATCTCCTCTAGAGTAGCTTTTTCTAGATTATTGAGTGGCTAAAGACCCACTACCCTTAAATGCATTCAATAATCCAGAAAAACAAACATCTCGCAGTTTATTCTATATCAGCTTATTACAGTCCAGCTTAGAGTAATCTGATAGATTACAATAATCTTAATCTGAAACAAACAGTGCTAAGTCCCGTGCTACTTACGTGTCAGGGTCTCAGGGACGACTAATATGGCGACGTCGATGGAGCTGGCGCCCGGCGACGCGCGGTTCGCGAAGCTGGCGGCAAAAGAGCTCGACGACAAGGCGCCCCGCAAGGCTGCGGCTGCGGCTGCGGCTGCGCCACCGGCATCATCATCAGAAGACCAAGCAGCAGCGAGCTCCGGGAAGCCCAAGCACAGGCACGACTTCTACAACGGCGCGAGCGAGGTGGTGGTGACGGTGTTCGACTGTTCGCCAAGAGCGTGGCGGCGGAGCACGTGTCCGCGGACTTCGCCGAGCAGATGCTGAGCGTCTCCGTCGAGGTCCCCGGCGAGGCGCCGTACCACCTCCAGCCACGGCTGTCGGGCGCAAGGTCGTCCCGGCCAAGTGCCGCTACAGCATCCTCCCATCGAAGATCGAGGTGCGTCTCGCCAAGGCGGATGAGCAAGTGACATGGACGTCGCTGGAGTACACGAGCAAGGCCAACAACAAGCTCGCGGCGACGGCGACGACAACGACGAAGAAGAAGGTAGACTGGGACAAGCTGGAAGCCGAGGTGAAGAAGGAGGAGGAGGTGGACACGGCGACGCCGGTGGTGAACAGGTTCTTCCAGCAGATGTACGGCAACGGCGACGAGGACATGCGGCGAGCCATCATGAAGTCCTACGTGGAGTCCTACGTGCTGTCCACGGACTGGAAGGACGTCGGCTCTAAGAAGATTGAGGCCAGCGCGCCGGAAGGCATGGAGCTGCACAAGTGGAAGTATTGATAGTGTTATTGTTATATATAGTCGGGCTAATTAGGAATGGCTATTGTCCGTGAGTTGCAATGGGATTTTAATTTTTAAAAATATTTTTAATCCAATATTAGCATTATTTTCTATATACATCATATATACTATTTCATATTTATATGTGGATGTTCTAGACTCTGCAGGGTAATTTTTACCTTTTCATACAAAGTAGGGAGTTGATAGTGGGGGTGGTTGACATGTAGACCCTCTGACCCTACATGTCTTTTCTTTTCTAAAATGTAGAGAGTTAGTGGTGAAAGTGATGACAGATTTACTTTTCTTTTCTAAAAAGTAGGGAGTTGGTGGTGGAAGTGGTGGCAGATTCACCAATCACCAATTCACCACCATCATTACTCTCTTTTATAGGTATTATAGGTATATAATTCTTGTTATTTATAACCTTATATAATTCTTGTTATTTGTAACCTTTTCAGTCATCAGTATCCTTAAAAATGTGGTACTGTCTTATTAAGGTATCCATTATACACATACTAGTACATGTTCTTTGTTGGGCGTGTTACTAATGTGCTACAAGTTTAATATACTCAGTTGGAACTTTTATTATGTGTAAGTAAGCGATTACGGTGGCTGAGTCGTGCCAGCTACTCGTGGTAGATGGTAAAGCTCCTGCCTGCATGCCTGAATGGGCCGGACCAAATCATTTAACATATTGTTAAGTATAATTCAAGGCGATAATACATATTGATAAGTGAAAACATTGAGTTTGTTCTGGTCCATTGCAAAACTTAGGTTAAAAAAGTGACCCTAAGTGAAATTTATTTTAAAATTATTGAGCGGATAAATTGGATATTTTAGAAAATATACTTAGCTGATAGCTTTTGGAAAAGCAGATGTGGGCTGTGACTTTTTAAAAAGTAGCTTTGGAAAAGTAGCTGTACGGAAGCTAAAAGCTCGTTTGGTTATACACACGTGGCTTTTAAAAAAGCTTCTCCCCTAACAAGTGGATCCCACATCACGTGTCATGTATACGAGTATCTTTCTCCATCCTCTTGACATAGGATTGAGATGTCCATGAGAATTGAGATGTCCAAATCCAAGAGCAGACAAGACTATAAGCTAGCTAGTTCGAACAGCACATATACTGAAGCTGATCAGAACGAGGCAGCAGGCACGCACGTTTAGCAGCAGCTCGCCGCCGGCAATGCCGCCGTACCGGCTGCCGATGTACCAGGAAAGGCCGGCGGTGCGGTGCATCAACTTCCTAGCGTCGTGCTGCTCCCATGGTGCTCGTCGCCGGCATCATCATGTTCGTGCTGTGGCTCAGCGTCCGGCCCAGGTCCGGCGCCGTGAACTTGCCGGTGAGGTTCACCGTCGACGGCTGAGATTGTTGGCGGCGGCGGAGGCGGAGGCGGATGCGGGCGGCGGCGGAGGAGGTGGACGCGCGCGACGGCGGCGACACCCCGATAAATGCCCATGGTGCCCCCTCCCCAAAAAGCAACCGTGGGTAAATCCAACCGAACAACGCAGGGAGTACTAGCCTAACATCGACAACACTTAATTTAGATCGACCCCGTTGACCACCTCTCTCCGAATTTGGAATAAAAAGTTCTCTGCCAATTCCTCCTGGACTGCACAGTTCTAGAATTGGCCTGGATTTCCCATTAGTTGGATTCCACAGTTTCATTTTGATCTGCACAATCTCTTCCAGAATCAATTCTTTGGCATTGAAAGTTTTTGCCAAATTCCGGATGAAAGTCTTTTAATTTTCAGGCTGACAATTTGGACAATTTGAATTGAAAGTTTTACCAAATAGGTTGAAGTTTCAAAAAGTCTGACGTTGAACATTTTCAACATTCGAGTCAAATTTGAGTTAAGTTTCGATTTTGATTGAAAATCTTAACAATTTGGATCTTGAAATTGGAAATCTCTCAAGATGAAATTTGAATTTTCCCTTGAAAGCTTTCAAAAATTGAGTTGCCAATTTTAAAACATTCTTGAGTTGAAAAATTTCAACTTTGGAGCTGATATATTTACAAAAACGGGTTGAAAGTATTTCATATATGGGTGCTTATGTCTAATCCCACCAGTCTCATATTAAAAATTAGACCAATATGAACGAATATAGCCGAGTAATCACCGCTGTAGTTGCTTTTTGCCTCATCACAGCTGGACTGCTCTCTTTGCTCTCGCACTTCCTATACTACACGTCTGCACGTCGCATGCGCCGGCGTTGTCGGACTGAAAAAAGAAGACAGACAGTATGCTTTGGCCTTGCTATATGTATGGGCCTGGAAACTAAGCGCGCTACATATTCTATTTAGCGCGTCTCGCGCCGCATTGCAATTTTCGTAAAAAGTGACCCTAAGTGAAAATTATTTTAAAATTATTGAGCGGATTAAATTGGATATTTTAGAAATATACTTAGCTAATAGCTTTGAAAAGCAGATGTGGGCTGTGACTTTTTAAAAAGTACTTGAAAAGTAGCTGTACGGAAGCTAAAAAGCTCGTTTGGTTAATACCACACGTGGCTTTTAAAAAGCTCACTCCCCTAACAGTGGCATCGGTCACCATACGTGTCATGTATACAGTATCTTTCTCCATCCCTCTGAACTCAGGATTAGATGTCCATGAGAATTGGAGATTCCAAATCCAAGAGCAGACAAGACTATAAGCTAGCTAGTTCGAACAGCACATATACTGAGCCTGATCAGAACAGAGCGCAGCAGGCACGCACCGTTTAGCCAGCCAGCCTCGCCGCGCAATGCCGCGTACCGGTCTGCCGAGTGCCAGGAAAGGCGGCGGTGCGGTGCATCAACTTCCTAGCGGTCGTGCTGCTCCCTCCATGGTGCCGTCGCCGGCACATCATTGTTCGTGCTGTGCGCTCAGCGTCCGGCCAGGTCCGGCGCCCGTGAACTTGCCGGTGAGGTTCACCGTCGACGGCTGAGATTGTTGGCGGCGGCGGAGGCGGAGGCGGATGCGGGCGCGCGGCGGAGGAGGTGGACGCGCGCCGACCGCGCCGGCGCGGCGGAGGCGGCGGGGCGGCGGGTGGCGGAGGCGGCGCGAGGCGGACGCGCGCGGCGCGGAGGCAGCACGCGAGCGGCGAGGCTGAGCGCCGCCGCGCAGGCCGCCCGCTCCTGCCGTCGCCGGAGCTCACCATGGCGCCACCCGCGCGCTGAGAGAGGAGAGAAGCGACCGCCCGGTGGGAAGGGAAAAAAAAAAGAACGCGGAACCGTTTTCTTGGTAATGCCGGAGGTGGTATTTTTTTCCTCAACTTCTGTATACACCAACAAACGCCCTTGGCCTTTCGGGAAAAGCGGTTGCGTAGCTCTTTCGGGCTCTCCTGTTGGCCCCGCCCCTTTCTGCTTTAGCCAAAAAGCAAAAGTAGGGCCTTGGAAAATCCCAACCAACCAACCCACAAACATCACACCGTTCCTACAGGGCCTGCTCTCCACTTTGATCCCCCAAAACCTTTACCAAAATTTGGCATGTGCCCACAACATCTGGCCATAGTGCCAAAATTTGGCAACTTCCAAACTTTGGCAGGATTTCTTAATACTCGTCCTAAAATTTCGGGCACGCAATGACTACAATGCTCACGCCATTTTTTTCTGGGTAACCTTCACAAATTCTCGGCTACACGCCGTTTTTTTCTGGCATCAAAGTGAACCCAGGCCCCTAACAAAGTACATCCGTAACTCAGGAAAAAAGCGACCTAGTTTATGACCCTCGATGAGGATCACTCTCCTGTTTTCACTTAAAAATCCATCCAACGTGTTATTCCCCACAAAAATCTCTGAAAAAAAATTACACACACCCCACTCACTCCACCTACCAATCATACAACTCCAATCAGGTACACAACCGTAACTCAGTATATTCAAGCATATAAAAACAGACCAAAATCAGCTATGAATACCAGCACATACTGTTTCCCATCTCGAATCTACCTCTTTTTATCTTTCAATGTTCAATGTGTAGGGCGACGCTTTGAACCTTGATTTTCGGGGACCCAGAGATATCCGAGACTCTCCCTTCTTAATGTCATTCCTTTATGAATTTTTCACAACCATTGTATCGAATATGGAAGGCAAAACCGTACATCGAGGGAACTACTTCCCCCGGAGCATCTGAAATTCCCATCTTCGGAAAACTGACGTATTTTGCTGACCAACAATTCTTCTTTAAAAAAAAAACAGTAAGAGCACATAGTTTCCAATCAATCCGACCCTGAATAAGTCTATCAAAACCTACACAGGGCGCTACAAAACACTTCGCTTCCCTCCCCCCCACCACTATCGCACATTTTTTTTTTCCGACGGGGACAACACGAGCTCCTGTAATTCCACACACCTCAGAGAGAAGCCAGAGGTTGATCTCAGTTTAGTATAGCCAAACAGCGGCCTAACAACCTTACACACAGGCCGGTTTATCTAAAGGGACACCTGGCAAAACTCGACATTGACCGACTGAACCTAAGTACACCCTCCCCAAGCAGGAAAAGCTCCTAAAACAAGCCTTCAAGAAGGTTACGCCGACAGAACAGCAACATCATCCGATCCTAACCCGAATCTGGTTTTCACCCGGGAAATCTCTGAAGTAAGTTGAATGAGGCCCAGTAGCAACGCCTTCAAGAAGGTGAACGACGCCCAAGGGCGTCGCATTGCTAGCACCGAGAGCGGAGCAAAGGCTTTCCGCCTTGGAGCACCCATCAACCCATCCAGCATCTACAACGGGAGCCACCAAATGTCACCCCTGCACACACCGAGGGTACTTACAAATATCACACCACATGCAGCCGGACGACCGGACTCCAATCCACCCCATCCCCACCCAAGGACGCGCCGGATCTGGGCAAGAGAGCCAGATTCGGCCGTCCTCCTCACCACCAATGCCAGCCGACGCACAAAGGTGTGCCGGAGAACGCCAATGGCAGCCGCGGGATTGCCTGCGTGCGCTGCCCACGCCGGCCGCCCCGCCGACTCACGCCCCACCCACCACCGCCACTCCATCGCCGTCGCCCATCACCCACAACTACCCCACGCCACTCCCCACCTCACTCGACCGCCTCCATCGCCCCGCTGCCCCCTCTCCCATGCGCCGCCCCCTCGCCGCCGCGACTCACGCCGAGGCGAGAGGGGAGTAAGGGAAGGGGGCGGCCGGGTCGTCGCCTCCCGAGCCACGGGAGAGCGACGCGAGAGATATCTATGACCCAAGACTAATATTGACCTTCCGCGCATCCGCACAGCAAAGGAGGGTGCCTGTCCAGCACGACGCTGATCAACTTGCACAAGACGATAGATGTACCGAAGAGGCGATTGACAGTTAATTCCGCCACACTCAACAACATTCATTAGTTTGATTTGGCTACTCGAAACTCTTGTGCTAGACAGCGCCACCAGTGGCGAACAATATCTCGCATGGTTTCGCCCTTTCAACAAGACCTTTTTTTTTTGCTTGGCCTTTCACAAGTTAATCAGGTTAGGATCACTGGCATATCCTTCGCCAATGGATTATCCGTGTAAAAAAGAAGAGCAGCGAGAAAAAAGAAGAGAACGCAAGAATAGGATACCTTCCATTACCAATAAAGGCACCGTAAGTTACAAATAAAGAATCAATCGGACTATCAATCTCACACTCGCGACGAGGCAAGCTGCAGTTAGTTCATGCACCTACAAGAGCAAAAATGGAGACATCACTCTATTCACTCGCTTCTACATTTTCCTTTCCCCCAATACTACTTACAACACGGCCGGCTAGTTCTCGCATAATAAATTAAAATGCCCACCTAAAATTATCCGAAGCGCCTAAAAATCGAGAGAGAAAACTTGTAACACAAGAGCGCCTCACATTGAAAAAGAAGGTGAGTTTGCGGGAGCTACATGGTGGCTGATTCGCAAAGTGATATCATAGAACTTTGACGCCACTTGGTCGTTTACCCTTCCATGGCATCCTTCTTGTCGCGGCAATCGGAACAAAGGAAAGGGCCTCTCCCATGGCTTAGAGGAGCTGGAAGAGAAGATTGAACCAGCATGGACTGATATACCCTTCACTTGGTTCAAGGTCCACCTGGCAGATGGCACATGTAAACAAGCTTGATGATGTTCTCCGACCACTTGATCATGCCTGCTAACCTGCGTAGTAAAAGCATATGGAATCAGAAAATATATTCTTAAAGTCACGTCTTATGGAACAGACAAAGCAATAGATCTCTGCAAAGAAAGATAGTGAACGAATATTAGAAATAAAATTGCAAACCAACCCGAGCTGAAGAGAAATTTGTCCATCCACATTACAAAAACATAGGTTGCATTATTCTTATGTGTAGCACAGTAATTTCAAATTTTCCCCAGTCAAAATAGTCAGCAAGAAGGGTGTACAATCAGCAGTTACATGGACTTTTGCCGCAACATCAATAGACTAACGCATAAGCTGATATATATATATATTATTATATATATATAATAATGCAGCACAGCAAACCAAGCTCAAAGAGCTTGTTCAGTTTTCATCGCAGATTAGGGAAATCAACCAAGACGAACAGCTGATCAAGTCAAAACGAACAAGTTAAAATGCTAAAGCATTATAATCTTTATGTGCATGACATTACTAACCACTCCAAAACATTGGATTTGTCTCACACAAGGCTTGTAGCAAAACCAACTTGTGGTCCTTTTCAATTAAAGGATGAATGAAGAGGGTATTCCTCTAAGCTGTACAAAATAAATTGTGATCTCAGTGCTCAAACAGAATAAGTTACACACCCCCCCCCCCCCCCAACACCACCCCACAAAAAAATTGTAGCTTATCTATTTCCAATTCTCCATGTTCCTCATCTCATTCCCACGTTGAAAGGAAGACTCTAAAGCATTTTGGCAACTTGTGGACCAGCCAACAGGGTTCCTCCAATCCTCCCTTATATACGAGATACAGAAGGGGACAAAGGAATGGTTGATTGTGTACACATACAAAGAATTGTTTTAATAGTGGACTGAGAGCACCATGTTAGCAAGACAACTCAGTATAAGTTCAGCTTGGTGGCTATCTCAATGGTGAAAACTAGTTTACCCTTGTATACCTATTTGAGAATAGAACAAGCTGACCGCTTTATCAGGGGGTGGGCCCTGCATTATTCAAGGGTATTCAGATGTACACCCAAGATTTTAGCAAAAAACTAGCATATAATCTATGTATTTGGTATATGTGTTAAAAATAGAAAAAAGACCTCAATCAGCCCATAGAAAAACAAGCCACGTTACTAGGCCGTGTCCCTCCTCCCCTATCTTTGGCCCCATTCGCTAGCCTAGGCCCAACTTTTCCCCCACTCCCAAACAGCCAAACAGGCCGGCCAGGCCCACCCGCCACCAAGGCACCCACATAAAACCAACCCTAGCTAGGGCAGGGACAGTGGGGCTGGCGT
>CM020181.1:20519847-20564715 GCA_009805545.1 Oryza longistaminata
CGGCGGCGGAGGCGGCCGGAGGGCGGCGGTGGCGAGGCGGCGGAGGCGGACGGCGGGCGGCGGAGGCAGACGCGAGCGGCGAGGCTGAGGCCGCCGCGCAGGCGCGCTCCGCCGTCGCCGGAGCTCCACCATGGCCAACCGCGCCGCTGAGAGAGGAGGAGAAGCGACCGCCCGGTGGGAAGGAAAAAAAAAAGACGAGCGAACCGTTTTCTTGTAACGGCGGAGGTGGGTAATTTTTTCTCCTAATTTGTACTACACCAAAAGTTGGCCTTTGGGGAAAAGCGGGTTGTAGCTTTTGGGCTCTTTGGTTGCTTTGCTTTTGCAAGCAAGTGTTGAATCAAGAACCCCACATTTAAGCGTACTTTGATGCAAAAAACCTTACCCAAAATTTGGCATTGCCAAAATTGGCATAGTGCAAATTTTGGCAACTTCCAAAATTTGGCAGGATTTCTTAATAGTTCAAAATTTGGCAGCAAATAATTAGCCATTTTTTTGGTCTTACAAAAATTGGTAAGTTTTTTGGCATCCAAGTGAACAGGCCCTAAGTAATGTAATGGGAAAAAAGGGAAACTATTATGATCCCTCGATGGGATATCTCCTCGTTTACTTAAAATCCATCCAACGGTTATAAAAAATTCTGAAAAAAATTACAACACTCATACAATATATACAACTCACAAAATCTTAGGTCCAAACTAACTCATATATTAAGATATAAAAAAGACAAATTCAGCGTATGAATAGCAACATACTGTTTACATCTGAATCTATCTTTTTATTTTTTCAATGTTTTCAATGTGTAGGGCGAGTTTGAACTTGATTTTTGGTGGACCAGTAGATATCACGATACTCTTTCAATGTCATTTTTAGAATTTTTCACAACCATTTGTATCGAATATGGAAGGAAAAGGTACATGAGGGACATCCCAACGGGAGATTAGAATCCACTCCCGGGAAAATGGATTTTTGTGACAACATTTTCTTTATAAAAAAAAAACATAGAGCACATAGTTTCAATAATTCGATGAATAATCTAAAAATAACAGGGCTAAAAAATTGCTTCCCCCCCCCCAATATAATTTTTTTTTCGAGGGGACAAACAGAGCTCCTGTAATTCCACACTATAGAGAGAAGAGAGGTTGATTTCAGTTTAGTAATGAAAACGGACCTAAAAACCTTACAACGGCACGGTTTATTAACGGAAAACTGGCAAAAACCTCGACATTGACGAACTGAACCTAAGTACAGCCCGCTCCAACAAGAGGAAAGCTCCTAAAACAAGCCTTCAAGCAAGGTTACGCGCGACAGAACAGCAACATCATCCGATCCTAACAGAATCTAGGTTTTCACCCGGAGAAATCTCTTGAAGTAGAGTTGAATGAGGGTTCCAGTAGCAACGCCTTCAAGAAGGTGAACGACGCCCAAGGGCGCCATCGCCAATTTGCTAGCACCAGAGAGCGCGAGCAAGGCTTGCCTCGCCTTGGAGCACCCATCAACCCATAGCATCTACTCAACGGAGGCCCAAATGTACACCTGCACACCAAGGGTCTTACAATATTCACACCACATGCACGGACGAGCCGGCTCCAATCCACCCCATCCCACCCAAGGACGCGCCGGATCTGGGCAAGAGAGCCAGATTCGGCCGTCCTCCTCACCACCAATGCCAGCCGACGCCAAAGGTGTGCCGGAGAACGCCAATGGCAGCCGCGGGATGCCTGGCGTGCCTGCCCACGCCGGCCACCGCCGGATCCACGGCCTCCACCACCGCCACTCCATCGCCGTCGCCATCACCCACAACTCCACCCAGCGCAACTCACCTCGACCGCCCTCCATCGCCCCCCGTCCCCGCTGCCGCCGTCCTTTCGGCCGCTCGGGCGACGGCGAGGCGGAGAAGGGAGGTAGGGGAGAGGGGCGGCCGGGTCGTCGCCTCCGACCGAACCACGGCGGAGAGCGACGCGAGAGATATCTATGACCCAAGCATAATATTGACCTTTGCCGCATCTGCAAGCGCAAAGGAGGGGTGCTGTCCAGCAACGACGCTGATCAACTTGCACAAGACGATAGAGATGACTAGCGAAGAGGCGATTGACAGTTTAATTCCGCGTCAACAACAATTCATTAGTTGATTGGCTACTCGAACATCTTGTGCTGACAGCGCCACCAGTGGCGTAACAATTATCTCGCATGGTTTCGCCTTTCAAAAGACCTTTTTTTTTTGCTTGGCCTTCACAAGTTAATCAGGTTAGGATCACTGGCATATCCTTCGGCAATGGATTATCGCGTGTAAAAAAGAAAGCAGGAGAAAAAAGAAGAGAACGCAAGAATAGGATATTCCATTAGCCAATAAAGGCACCGAAGAGTTTACAAATAAAGAATCAATCGGACTATCTACTCAACTCGCGAGAGGCAAGCCTGCAGTTAGTTCATGCACCTACAAGAGCAAAAATGGAGACATACCCTTATTCACTCTGCTCTCACATTTTTCCTTTCCCCAATACTACTTACAACACGGGGCTAGTTCTCGCATAATAAATTAAAATCGCAACCTAAAAGATTATCCGAAGCGCCTATAAAATCGAGAGAGAAAAATTGTAACACAAAGAGCGCTCACAATTGAAAAAGAAGGTGAGTTTGCGGGAGCTACAATGGTGGCTGATTGCCCAAGTGATATCATAGAACTTTGACGCCACTTGGTCGTTTACCTTCCATGGCATCCTTCTTGTCGCGGGCAATCGGAACAAAGGAAAGGGCCTTCCATGGCTTACGAGGAGCTGGAAGAGAAGATTGAACCAGCATGGACTGATATACCCTTCACTTGGTTCAAGGTCCACCTGGCAGAT
The DNA here is from genome assembly GCA_009805545.1 of Oryza longistaminata. NCBI lineage: Eukaryota > Viridiplantae > Streptophyta > Magnoliopsida > Poales > Poaceae > Oryza > Oryza longistaminata. Next base: position 20,522,691 of record CM020181.1, read on the forward strand.
GGCACATGTAAACAAGCTTGATCGATGTTCTCCGACCACTTGAGTCATTGCCTAACCTGCGTAGTAAAAAGCATATGAATCAGAAAACTATATTCTCTAAAGTGCACGTCTTATGGACAGACAAAGCATAAGATCTCTGCCAAAGAAAGATAGTGGAACGAATATTAGAAATAAAAATTGCAAACAACCCGAGCTGAAGAGAGAATTTGTCCATCACATTACAAAAACATATGGTTGCATTATTCTTAGTGTAGGCACAGTATAGTTTCACAATTTTTCCCCAGTCAAAATAGTCAGCAAGAAGGGTGGTAAATCAGCAGTTACATGGACTTTTGCCAACATCATAGACTAAGCCATAGCTGTATATATATATATATATATATATATATATAAAGCAGCAAGCAGAACAAGACTCCCAAAAGAGCTTGTTCAGTTATTTCATGCAGATTAGGGAAATCAACCAAGACGAACAGCTGATTCAATCAAAAGCGAACAAGTTAAAATGCTAAAGCATTATAATCTTTATGTGCATATGACTTACTAACCACTCCAAAACATTGGATTTGTCTCACACAAGGCTTGTAGCAAACCAACTTGTGGTCCTTTTCAATTAAAGGATGAATGAAGAGGGTATTCCTCTAAGCTGTACAAAATAAATTGTGATCTCAGTGCTCAAACAGAATATATGTACAACCCCCCCCCCCCCCCCCAACAGACACACCACCAACAAAAATTGTAGCTTTATCTATTTCCAATTCTCCATGTTCCTCATCTCATTCCCACGTTGAAAGGAAGACTCTAAAGCATTTTGGCAACTTGGTGGACCAGCCAACAGGGTTCCTCCAATCCTCCCTTATATACGAGATACGAAGGGGACAAAGGAATGGTTGATTGTGTACACATCAAAGAATTGTTTTAATAGTGGACTGAGAGCACCATGTTAGACAAGACAACTCAGTATAAGTTCAGCTTGGTGGCTATCTCAATGGTGAAAACTATTTACCCTTGTATACCTATTTGAGAAAGAACAGCTGACCGCTTTATCAGGGGGTGGGCCCTGCATTATCAAAGGGGGCGGGGGGGGGGGGGGGCGGGGGGGGGGGGGGGGGGGGGCGGGGAGGGGGGGGGGGGGGGGGGGGGGGGGGGGGGGGGGGGCTGGGTATTATTATTACACCAAATGTTGTTTTTTTTTTTTTTTTTTTTTTTTTTTTTTTTTGTGGTTTTTTGTGGCCATTCAAAAGAAAGAAGCTACAGGTATATGGGCTATTTATGTGTTATAGGTTTTTTAAAAAACCATAAAAAATACCTCAATCCATCCCGATATAACAAACAACCACTTTACTGATTCCTTTTCCCTCCTCCTATCTTTTGCCGGGCGGGGCAGGGGGGAGGGGGGGCGTAGAGGGGGGGGGCGGGGGGTGGGAGCCGGGGGGGACGGGGGGTGGGGGGGGCACGCGTATATGTTCATGAAGGGGTATGAGTAGTATGGTGGGAAGATTATGGTGACCCGGTATCTACGATGGGAAGCGCGATATGTAATTAGAGCTGATATAGGATACCGAATATAGATAGAATATCTTTATTGTATCTGAGGTTGTTTGCTTAAACTTTGGACGTCGAAGAGAAATACCCGGAGATTAGTCGGTTACGATTGATTTATCTGATTTTCTATTCCGTTAGGCATATGAGCTGTATAGCCCTGTAAACGGATCGCTTCCGGCCTATATAAGAGTGGCTCCGAGTCCTTCTTGGACACCAATTTCTTGAAGAAATGCATAGCATTCAATAATACACTCGTGGATTCATCCCCGGACTGGTTGGTATAGCTTCTTGAATAAGAAAGGCCGAACCCTGATAAATTCCTTGTCACAAAACCCAACCATTTCTTAGCTTGATAGCTGTCACCCCAGAAGGAAATTCCCGAAATAGAATCCAAGCAGGAATGTGTTATTAAACCCCCGTCCAGACCGGCCGGGGTACAAACGACAAAGTTTGACATACAGATCCACGTCTTACAAACATCATAAAAGTCTTACATAAATGCGCGAAAAACAAGAGATAACTGGGCAAAAATTTCCCTTTGGAACTTTGGGGAAAAGAACGTGCAGCGGGAACACCACTTCCACAGGCATCCTCGACGGCGACGGACGAAGCGCTTACTGCCTCAGACGAACCCGCCAGTCGACACGCATACTGGAGCTCTGGGATTGGGGGAAATAGAGCAAGCTGAAGTACTATCCACTTACTCAGCAGAGTCATACGGAATGGGGGGGTAGATGCAGGGGCTTCAACAAGGGATACGCTAGAACAGTTCATTGCATAAATGACCTCATTTATAAACAGAATTGAGATGCGAAAAGACAGTTGTAATAAGTTAAGAGCAGTGCATTATCATCCACTGTCCAACGTTACACCACGTAGGTGCGAGAACAGCCCAACATCACCTATACCTTCCAATTTCATTAGACTAAACTAAGGTGAGTCAATCACGTGAATCTGGTTGAGCCCGCCAGATAACCGCGCGCGGCGACGGCGATTCGAATAGTTTACTGCTGATCAAGGTGGTACAACGTACCCACAAGAACACAGCCCCAGCGACACTGTACCGGGTGCGCCGAGGCATTCACCACGAGCATACCGGGAAAGAGGCCGTGACAGGACCAAAACGATAACGCCCTCTGAACCCGAAGCACCACCACACCTCAGTTCACCCCCGTTCCCACGGCAACGGGCAGTCCGCCTCTCGTGCCTAGTGATCCGGAAGGACAGAGCCGTCGCAGGCCCGCCCCGCTCCATTCACGCCCACCCTGCCTGGGTGCGCGGCTAGAGAAAAAGCTACACTAAAGCCCAGCGTTGCCCACGCTGCTCATGTGGTAAGTACGATAAGTTCTTCCAGGTTCCCCGAACCGTCCCTTAATTGCCCATGGGCGCGACTAGCAAGACCATGCACCCACAGCCCACCATTGTGATCATTTGTATTTAACCAACACCAGGCGTGCGCGTACTAATCCAAACATTATGCATATAAACGCTATAGCTGGTTTTTAAATGAGATTTCCCCATTGTGGTGCTGAGTTGAACTAAGCAATGCTAAGCAATTCCTAGTCCAAAAGTCTAATTCATGTTGTAAACCCAAGCTAACAAAGGAGCATGGTATCCAAAACGCATGGCTGTAACGAAATAGTAACACATCCCATAGTATAATTGCAAAAACAAACGGTATTAGTTTGAAAGAAAAGACCCAACTGAGATTTCACAATTTTAAGTGATTGCTAACAGCTTTGCAAGAGTAATTAAGGCCATCTCAATTCATTCATTCCTTTAGATGAAAGGCACAAGTTGGTTTGTACAGCCTTGTTGAGACATAATCCAAATGTTTTGGATGCTGTATGATAGTCGGACACCATGAACAAGCCCATATAGAAGCTTGGCACTTGAATGTCTCCTGCTTAGCCGAGTATGGAACCTCAGGCGTCGTTCGTCTGATTTTCTGATTAAGCAGCACCGGCCTGTTTCCGTCTTGGAGCGTCGGTTTAGAAGAGCCTATAATCTAGGCACAACGAGAGACAAACAATGCAGAGACAGGTATAGAGCTATCTGATAACATGGAGAGACAAAACCATTTTTTAAGGTGGATTCCTACACATTTTCCTACTTTATGAGACCCTTGCGCATGGCTTTAAGACGGAGAGCTCGATAATTAGTTATGGAATTGTATAGAAGATGCCCGACTGTGGGGGTGATTACTAAAAGAGAAGAAGCCTTAAGGTGAATTTATTGCTGCAATATATTTTCCCAGGGGCTACTCAGCACGCGTGGAGGCGCGGCGCCGACAGGCGGCCCCGACTGGTCAGCGACTCGGAGAGGGAGAGAGAGGGGCGCCGACACGCGGCCCACCCTTGCGACGGACTCAGGGGCGGGTTCACCGTGGACCGGGACCACGCGGGTGTCCACCGCCGTTCCACGGACGACGCCAGATCGCCCTCGGGGCCGAGTCGGAACGGCGGCGGGCGAACCCGGCGTCGGCTCAGACCGCCAAGCGGCCACGGCGGACGGCGACGGGCGACGTGCGCGCGGCACACGGGCCGGTGCCCGCGACGGACAACCGGGTGGCGGAGGCGACGGGCACAAAGCGAGCCGAAGGCGACGGGCGCGCGGCTTGAACGGGCGGCGCAACACTAGAGGGGAAGAAAAGGGGAAAAAGAGGAAGGATGCCGTCACGGAGGGTGGCCGGCGGCGGAGGGAAACGACGGGCGAACGGCGGCGGACGACGAGCGCACGGGGGAGGACGACGCAAACCGACGGACGGTGATTCGGGGTCCCTAAGAAAGGAAAGAGAGAGATAAGAGGGGAGGGAGATAACCACGCCGACCGCATGCATGCCGAAGACGGCCGGTGGGTAGAGATTGAACTCACCGGAGCGCGCGAAGGAATGGCGATATTCCGGGCGATGAATCCCGACGTGGAAGGCGACGAGTGATTCGGCCTCGGCGAACCCGGGACGGCGACGACGGGCGGCGCGCGGGGGCGGCACGCCTAGCGGCCGGCTAGCGCGCCGCCCGGGGAGTGCGGAAACACGCGGCGGCGGCGGGTGTTTGCACGCGCGGGAGCGGGGATGGGGAGCGACAGGAGTTCGCGAGATGGAAAAGCAAGGAGCGGGCGACGGGAAGCGTTAAATAGGAGAAAGAGTCCCGACGTGGCCGGTAGGGCGAGATTTTGGCCGGCCAACGTGGGGAGGTGGAAGGAGAGAAGGCGGTGATTCGAAAGTCGAATCCCGGCCATCTCAGGCGCGCTGGGTTGGGCTGACCGGCGCGAGCGCGAGAGAGGGAAGTGGGTGCGGGGAATGCGGCCACGCTGCGGGCGGCCGGCTAGATGGCCCGGAGAAGGCGGAGCGTGGCGCGCGGCCAGGGTGGCGGGCGCGGGCGGCGCCGGGCTGGAGGAAGGAGACGGGCCACGACAGGGGGGCCCACCTGTCGGCGTCCCGGCAGAGAGGAGGGGCGGCTTGGGCCGGCCCACAAGAGGAGGGCGGCGCGGGCGCGCGGCGGAGTGGAGCTGGGCCAACGGCCCAAGAAGAGGAAAAAGAGGGGAAAGGAAAAAGAAAAGGAGGGAAAAGAATCCCTGGATTAAAATATTGCAGCCTCCAGGGGGCGTGGGCATGGCATGGGTGGCTGGTGGCTGAGCAGCAGCAACCGGGTGACAGCGGCGCGCCACCACGCGGGCTGCGGTGGCCGGGCGGTGCTGCAGGGGCGGCCGCGGGCGCTGGGCGGAAACAAGGCAGGGGCAACAGGTGGCGGTGGCTGGCGGCGTGGCACAGGCTGCTAGTGGCTGATTGGCGACGACCGGCAACGGCAGCACGCCTCACGCGTGCTACGGCTGCACGATGTTAGCAGCAAGGAGGTATGCACAGTGGCCGAGCGGCATAGGTGCAGGCGCCGTGCAGTGACAGGGCAAGGGGTCGGGCTGGACGGTGTGCTAGGCGGCAAGCCAGTGAGGCCACGAGGGTGATTGGGTTGGGTGAGCTCGGCTGACAACTGTTGCTACTCATCTGCTCTGCCTTCTCAAATCTCAAGCAGAAGTTAGTGAATTTTACTGCATAGTTGATTTGCTCTACTCATCTGAGTTATTCGCAATTTCACACTTAGGATTTAGCCATTTAGGGAAGTAGGAACTTGTGCTTGTGGAATGGCTTTAGATGCTTACTGTATATATACCAGGATTTAGACTTGGGCAATGGCTTAATTTCTAAGAATAGAAGTACAGTTGGCTATTAAATTCTAGGTCCAAAAATGAAGAGGGACAAGGGGCTATTAGCACTTCTGTATGTTGAACAATTTCAAGTAATGATCAATTCTATGAAAATGTGAATTTAGCCTCAATTTTGTGTTATATATATGTTAGATATCGTACAAACACTAGTGTTTGATGTTATAGAAGCCAATTATTAGGCATTTGGGTGTTTAAAAGAACTTATTTTACCCTTCATATTTTGAACGCCCAACCTCTAAATCCTGGGCACGCCCCTGCGCTTTATCATTGTCTTTTGGCATGAACAAGTATGCGATCGACTGGCTAGGAAATGACTGGATAATTTTATCATGATGTTTTTCTAACTAGAGATATAGGGGGACAAATAGTGTTTTCACGATAAGGATTGCTATCTGTCTTGCCCACATGGCACATAAGGTGGGCCCAAGGGTCATATTGACCCAAAAGGTAAAGTTAAATGACTGGTTTGGACAAAATCAAATTTCAAGGACCAAAGCGACCCTGGAATGGAACTTGATGGACCAAATTGGCCTATTTTCCCAAACCAAAAATGCTATTTATCTAAGCAGTCCATCTTCAAGCATCCTCACCTTGTTCTAGATAAGCATGCAATGTCCACCTATAAGATCAGCTCAAGTTGTTTGCATTTGCTCATTATTACTTGATCATTACTTACCAAGGTAGTAATAGTTACTGTCTAACTCTCCCAGAGCTAATATTAAATAATAAGAACAATAATAATGCCAGGGCTCAATGAGCTCATCCCATCTGACAAGTGTGTCACCACATAGGAACATATTGCTCAAGTATTGTGCTTGCAGGAAGTAAGTTGCGCCAATCTTGGGCCAACATAATATAGTACCATCAGAGAACTGAGTAAGCAATAAATGTGCACTCCAAAATTAGGAGTACAATGGACAACAAAATCATAGGTGAGCAGACTAGGATTATTGTGTTCTGTTATCATCTGAATTGAACCAAAAAAAAGTAAGATCTGGGAGGGAATGAGATGGATAAGAAATGATAAAGGCACCGATAAGTTACAAATAAAGAATAATCGGACTATCATACTCAACTCGCGAGAGGCAAGCTGCAGTTAGTTCATGCACCTACAAGAGAAAAATGGAGACATACTCTATTCACTCGCTTCACATTTTCCTTTCCCCAATACTACTTACAACACGGCGGCTAGTTCCTCACATAATAAATTAAAATGCAACCTAAAATTATCCGAATCGCCTAAAATCGAGAGAGAGAAAAATTGTAACACAAAGAGCGCTCACAATTGAAAAAGAAGGTGAGTTTGCGGGAGCTACAATGGTGTCTGATTGCAAGTGATATCATAGAACCTTGACGCCACTTGGTCGTTTACCTTCCATGGCATCCTTCTTGTCGCGGCAATCGGAACAAAGGAAAGGGCCTTCCCATGGCTTAGAGGAGCTGGAAGAGAAGATTGAACCAGCATGGACTGATATACCTTCACTTGGTTCAAGGTCCACCTGGCAGATGGCACATGTAAACAAGCTTGATGATGTTCTCCGACCACTTGAGTCATTGCCTAACCTGCGTAGTAAAAAGCATATGAAATCAGAAAATATATTCTAAAGTGCACGTCTTATGGACAGACAAAGCATAAGATCTCTGCAAAGAAAGATAGTGAACGAATATTAGAAATAAAAATTGCAAACAACCCGAGCTGAAGAGAAATTTGTCCATCACATTACAAAAAACATATGGTTGCATTATTCTTATGTGTAGCACAGTATAGTACCAAGCTAACAGTCAAAATAGTCAGCAAGAAGGGTGGTAAATCAGCAGTTACATGGACTTCTGCCAACATCATAGACTAAGCATAAGCTGATCTATATATATAAAGCAGCAAGCAAACAAGCTCAAAAGAGCTTGTTCAAGTTATTCATGCAGATTAGGGAAATCAACCAAGACGAACAGCTGATTCAATCAAAACGAACAAGTTAAAATGCTAAAGCATTATAATCTTTATGTGCATGACATTACTAACCACTCCCAAAACATTGGATTTGTCTCACACAAGGCTTGTACAAACCAACTTGTGGTCCTTTCAATTAAAGGATGAATGAAGAGGGTATTCCTCTAAGCTGTACAAAATAAATTGTGATCTCAGTGCTCAAACAGAATAATGTACACCCCCCACCACCCCCACAAAAAAAATGTAGCTTATCTATTTCCAATTCTCCATGTTCCTCATCTCATTCCCACGTTGAAAGGAAGACTAAGCATTTTGGCAACTTGGTGGACCAGCCAACAGGGTTCCTCCAATCCTCCCTTATATACGAGAATACGAAGGGGACAAAGGAATGGTTGATTGTGTACACATACAAAGAATTGTTTTAATAGTGGACTGAGAGCACCATATTAGCAAGACAACTCAGTATAAGTTCAGCTTGGTGGCTATCTCAATGGCGAAAACTAGTTTACCCTTGTATACCTATTTGAGAATAGAACAAGCTGACCGCTTTATCAGGGGGTGGGCCCTACATTATTCAAGGGTATTCAGATGTATACCCAAGATTTTTAGCAAAAAACTAGCATATATCTATGTATTTGGTATATGTGTTAAAAAATAGAAAAAAGACCTCAATCAGCCCATAGAACAAACAAGCCACGTTACTAGGCCGTGTCCCTCCTCCCCTATCTTTTGGCCCATTCGCTAGCCTAGGCCCAACTTTTCCCCCACTCCCAAACAGCCAAACAGGCCGGCCAGGCCCACCCGCCACCAAGGCACCCACATAAACCAAACCCTAGCTAGGGCAGGGACAGTGGGTGGCGGTGGCGTGGGCATGGCATGGGTGGCTGGTGGCTGAGCAGCAGCAACCGGGTGACAGCGGCGCGCCACCACGCGGGCTGCGGTGGCCGGGCGGTGCTGCAGGGGCGGCCGCGGGCGCTGGGCGGAAACAAGGCAGGGGCAACAGGTGGCGGTGGCTGGCGGCGTGGCACAGGCTGCTAGTGGCTGATTGGCGACGACCGGCAACGGCAGCACGCCTCACGCGTGCTAGACGGCTCGCACGATGTTTAGCGGCAAGGAGGTATGCACAGTGGCGTGAGCGCATAGGTGCAGCGCCGTGCAGTGACAGCAAGGGGTCGGGCTGGACGGTGTGCTAGGCGGCAAGCCAGTGAGGCCACGAGGGTGATTGGGTTGGGTGAGCTCGGCTGACAACTGTTGCTACTCATCTGCTCTGCCTTCTCAAATCTCAAGCAGAAGTTAGTGAATTTTACTGAATAGTTGATTTGCTCTACTCATCTGAGTTATTCGCAATTCACACTTAGGATTTAGCCATTTAGGGAAGTAGGAACTTGTGCTTGTGGAATGGCTTTAGATGCTTACTGTATATATACAGGATTTAGACTTGTGCAATGGCTTAATTCTTAAGAATAGAAGTACAGTTGGCTATTAAATTCTAGTCCAAAAATGAAGAGGGACAAGGGGCTATTAGCACTTCTGTATGTTGAACAATTTCAAGTAATGATCAATTCTATGAAAATTGAATTTAGCCTCATTTTTGTGTTATATATAGTTAGATATCGTACAAACACTAGTGTTTGATGTTATAGACCCATTATAGGCATTTGGGTGTTTAAAAGAACTATTTTTACCTTCATATTTGAACGCCCAACCTCTAAATCCTGGGCACGCCCCTGCGCTTTATCATTGTTTTTGGCATGAACAAGTATGCGATCGACTGGCTAGGAATGACTGGATAATTTTATCATGATGTTTTCTAACTAGAGATATAGGGGGACAAATAGTGTTTTTTCACGATAAGGATTGCCATCTGTCTTGCCCACATGGCACATAAGGTGGGCCAAGGGTCATATTGACCCAAAAGGTAAAGTTAAATGACTGGTTTGGACAAATCAAATTTCAAGGACCAAAAGCGACCCTGGAATGGACTTGATGGACCAAATTGGCCTATTTTCCCAAACCAAAAATGCTATTTATCTAAGCAGTCCATCTTCAAGCATCCTCACCTTGTTCTAGATAAGCATGCAATGTCCACCTATAAGATCAGCTCAAGTTTTTGCATTTGCTCATTATACTTGATCATTACTTACCAAGGTAGTAATAGTTACTGTCTAACTCTCCCAGAGCTAATATTAAATAATAAGAACAATAATAATGCCAGGCCTCAATGAGCTCATCCCATCTGACAAGTGTGTCACCACATAGGAACATATTGCTCAAGTATTGTGCTTGCAGGAAGTAAGTTGCGCCAATCTTGGGCCAACATAATATAGTACCATCAGAGAACTGAGTAAGCAAATAATGTGCACTCCAAAATTAGGAGTACAATGGACAACAAATTCATAGGTGAGCAGACTAGGATTATTGTTGTTCTGTATCATCTGATTGAACCAAAAAAAAGTAAGATCTGGGAGGGAATGAGATGGTATAGAAATCGAAACAAAAACGTGGCCAATGAGCCAAGACGAAGCACAATTTAAACAATGTGTTCAAACCAAGGTCATACTATTAACTGAAAAAGAAAGGGTCTAACTGGAACTGTGTCAGTGGCCAATATGTATCAAATATTAATTGGATCTTGTTTCCAGTGCTTTCACACGGGGCTGTGATCACTAATTTATTCCTTTTGACTATGATAACCACTGATGTGACTTTTGCATAGTTTAACACACTTATTGCTTATCAAACTGAACTAATGGTGACAGTGTGACACTAAACCAATTGGGTGTGACTTGCGAGAAAACAATCGATCTGGTATGGTTTCAACCAGAGTTGTCACTGTCAGGATAGGGATCGTAGGCATAGTTTAAAGAACTGAACCAGATGTTAGCCTGTGAATAATTGTGGTGTGCAATAGGACCACAGGTTTACCAGTTCAACCGACTGTTCAAAGAATTATAAAATTAAGTCATTGTCGTATGGCATAGAAAACAGGTTTACAGTACATGTTTCCCTCCTAAGGCAATACCATCGTGCGCTAGTTGGTTAAATGGGTTGTAGAACATAGACTAGCCGGGTTTCCAACAGAAGACCTTATGGCTTCAACTTCATCCAACTGCTCCAGTAATAATGTCAGTTCAGCACAAAACCAGCCCTTCACAGTGGTCACTAGTTCAGGGAGACTCCCTTGCTGAAACAGTCTTGGCTCAAAACCGGACCAGACTGTGCTAGTTCCTGATCACTGCTGATAGACAATAGAGGACAAGATGATAGTGAACCTGAACTAACTAGCTACAAATGTCAGTTAACACCTCCATTACTTGCTATCTCCACCCCCTTGCCATCACTGCTTGCTAGATTCATCACTGGCAAAGTTGCTGATCACCATCATCACGGCTTGCTAGCTTGAGAGAAGAGAACATGAGAAAAGAGGATGGCGGACAACGACTCATACTCCATTCACATTCATGGCACCAGCGGCCTGTGTAGTTGCAATATATCCATAAACCCTCCGTGTTTGTTTGTGTTTTTAAATCCAAAAAAAAGCCTTTATGGGCTGTTAGGCTACAGGAGTGGTCAGTGCTGCTCAGATGGATTATTAGGCTCAAGGAGAACAGCTTCTTCTTTTTTTTTTTCCTATATGTGGGTTGTACTATGATAAATAGCTTTGTACTTCATTGACCTTCAACAAGAATACCACGGCCAAGTTTATGGACTCAATCAACCTGTGTTAATGGTCTTGGTCAAGCAAGAGACTGGGTCATGGCGATCCAATCTGACTGGGTATATAATCCACAGGGTGTCATGGCGTCATGCTATATTTAAAACAGGACTACTGGACTAACATAGTGGTTAGTTGGCTCAAGAAAATAAACTACTGATGTATATACACATAAACACTGATGTATGGTTGACTATGAATCCAGCTGCTTACACCCAAGAACAGGGAGCTAGCAGTGAAACACTTAGAAAGTTCATAAACACTCTTAGAGGAGAGCTACAACTGACCTCTCTGATAGCATTGCTGAACCTTCTTCGAATAACTCTTCTACCATACCCGCTGCTGACAGCTGCTTAGTCAGTTTATTAGGATGGTCTTTTGTCTTTTTTCTAAAGATTAAAGACTTCAACTTGTTTATCTTTTTTGGTGGAGATGGATGCCGTATTGTTTGATCAGGTGGGATCATGTCAACAACGATGCAGGTCGTATCATCTTTTAGCCCTCTTGTCCTGAGCGCCTCCTAAAAAATTAGGGAAACAACTCATTTATAAGGAAACATGTCTGATGATGCAACAATAGTAATCTGGTACCCATTCGAGGCACAATAACTGGTTTTACAGCAGGATTGCTAAGAATTTAGAAAACACTAGACAGTTTCTTACCTTAACAACTTGCTTAGCAGCAAGCTCAGCAGGCAAACCTCTGCAACACTTTGCAGCTGCCTCTGATGACAAGGCATCCCAAATGCCATCTGATGCAATAATAAGCCTCCCTCCAGCATTCGACAACTACGGGAAAATAACAATAAATTAATAAAGAAGGCAGTTAGCTATCTTCCACCAATAACATAGGACATCGAGCAGGAACATGTGTTCTTGTCTCTTTGTTGTTGGGCTGTCAAAAATATATTATTGCCAAACAGAAACCTAGGAGGAATTCCAGGCGTCTATTTGCAAAGTGTCAAAGTTTTACCTTCACTTGCTTGACATAGGGAACAGGAACTATAAATTCTCCAACATCGATATCTCCAATGGATCTTGATAGACATAAACCTCCTGGCCAGCATCTCAGTGGACCAATCTGATAAAAGGGTGATACAGCTTGTTAGCATTGTTTTGTAATCCTTCCAAAACTAAGCACATGTATCCAATGGAGCTATCTTACATAGCATAGCAAGCTATGTTTGCAACCATATCGTTGTAAGTTGTAACAGAAAGGCAGTGAAACACACCTCTGCCCCACCAACAACACTAAGCCTTCCAACTTCACCTCCACTCGCAGTGACACGTTCCCTCCTACAATCATTTTATATAGAAGGTTGGTTAAAGCTTACAAGTTACTTTTCTATTCAGCAGTCAACCAAAAAAAAAAAACATGCTATTGCTCAGGGACAAAGGAACTTAACAGAAAAATATAAAACAACAAATCACTTGGAGTTGTGTAAGACTACGAGTCTAAATGAAATTCAAGAATACAGCAAATGGACACATTTTCACTCCATACCGTTTAATTGTTGATCTGAGGAACTATTTTAGTAGTAAGTACAACTCCAGTAATTGTAGTAGCATGGTCCACTTAATTTGTGTGCAAATAGAAACAGGATATCATTTTTTTTTTATTGAAGGGAGAAGTAGCAGTTGCATGAAGACATGAACATTCTAAATAGAAATTGAATAGAACAATACAAATAACTAATTAGATAATATATGGAAAACAGTCATGCAAGATATTCTAGTTAACCCTTTCATATTCCATTTGCAAAGCAAAGAATATGCAATGCATGCTGACTTGCAGAGCCTCTAAATAAAATACCATATTAATGGTAAGCGACAGATACTCACTCCTCCACATTTTCTTCTAGTCTGTGATCCACAGTAAGTAAAGAAACAGCACCACCCTGAGCATCCAAAATACACCGTGAATCACCAACTGAAGCAACGGTGATAGTCCATCCGTCAATGATCACGAATGTGGCAGTTGTGCCAGATGTTTGGCCTGGTGCATAGCCAAAAAGGAAAATTGCCTCAACGTTTGGCATAACTTATACATAGAGGTAAATCCCAAACACCAAATACAGGATCATGCCTTTGTGTTGGAATTCCTTGTCAGTCTTAACAAACCCTGCGACAAGCGCACGGGGGAGCGCATGCAACCACTCCTCCCTGGAGAGTCCTCTTGGCATTGCGCTAAGGACATGATTGAGCAGATTGTCCCTGGTGTATATTGCGGCGGCATTACCATTATGGCCATCAAGAACCTACAGACAGAGAAACACCCAATTAGTGAATTGTGACAACAGTCCAATCCCGGCACTCACAACTCAAAGCATCTCCATACAATGGTTACATGCGTAGTTGCAATTTCCAAGGTCCCACTAGCATGCCTAAAGCCATACAAAGAACTAGCATACCAAGATCTGAAACTATATATCATATACATAGCACAGCATAGCAATTCAGCAACCACACACCCCATAAACGGGAGCGAAATCCAAGCTTCGCATGCCACGGCTGATGTAAAACCAGCAAATCCAGCCCCACTAGCTGGCTATTTAGCTACCAGGAGCACAAACCCAAGGCCCGGAAGGGGAAAATTCGAAGCAGGCACCCCGAAATGCCAAATCGCGCCGCACTGCCATACACACACTCACGAACACGAACACGAACACGAGGGTGGAGCCACACAAACTCACGGCGAAGACGGCGAAGGTGGTGGGAGGCGAGGACGCCAAGGAGGAGGAGGAGGAGGACGAGGTGGAGGGCCGCGCGCAGTCGGTCCTGAGGAGGAAGAAGTCCTCCCCCTTCTTCGACTGCGCCGCGCACCCGTACCGCAGCAGCGGCCTCGCCACCGCCGCCCCCCTCGGCGCCGCCGCCGCCGTCCTCCTCGTCGCGCGCGCAGATCCTGCTCCCGCTCCCCATCGGCCGCTCCGCGCGGGCCTCCTCCTTGATGAGCGCGGCGAGCGGCACGAGCCCGCTCCCCCCCGCGGCGCCCGCATGCTGGCGCCGTTGGTGGTGGTGTGGTGCGCCGCGCGCCGCCGCCTCCGATGACGGCGACGGCGACGACATTACCCCGCTTCCCCCGATCGGATCGAGGCGGGAGGGAGGGCGCAGGGCAGGGGCGGGGCGGGCCGAAGGGGCGGACAGGCACGCGGAAAGGTGGGGGAGGAGGAAGATGGCGAGGCGAGAGGCGAGACGAGACGAGACGCGTTTTGTCTCGTTTTTATTACGCCCTTCTTTTTCTTTTCTTTTTTTCTATTAGCGAGTCCAGCCCAGTTGCTGTCTCCTTTTTTTTTTTGGTTAATTTCATCGGCCATCCACCTGGACTTTGGTACTCATGCTCGCTCACGCGTCGTCGTTCACCGGTGCTTCTCGCCTCAGGTGGAGTTTCCGAGTTCGTCACGCTAGTTGTCTAGCTCTCTTCTTGCGAATCTAGGTCGACCATAATAAAATTTTCTAAAAAACATAATCGAATCTTTCGACATATGTATAAAATAAATATAGATAAATAAAAAACAACTAATTACATAATTAGGGAGAAAATCGCGAGACAAATCTTTGAGCCTAATTAGTCCATGATTAGCCATAAGTGCTACATTAACCTACATGTACTAATGATGGATTAATTAGGCTCAAAAGATTCGTCTCACGGCTTTCAGGCGAGTTATGAAATTATTTTTTTCATTCGTGTCCGAAAAACCCTTCCGACATTCGGTCAAACATCCGATGTGACACCCAAAAATTTCTTTTCGCGAACTAAACAGGCCATTATCGTGCCAATGCCAGAGAATATTTTCTTTTATCTTCTCTCAAAAAATATTTTTTTATTTATAAACCTTTCTAAAATTATTTCCAAATAAGATTTTAGAAAAAAAAATACTTTTATTGGCAAGTGGCTTCAAATAGCTTGGCAACCGCAAGAACAGAAGAAGCCACAGAATTAGAGTGTATGATTGTGTACCATATATAATAAGGTTAATTGGATCTATGTTATTATAACTCTTGTCAAATTGAAAATCCCTATTATTCACAATTCGGTTGTGTATCATTAGTATTTTATAACATTTGAACTATGCTACTATATATGTCTTGGACACAGTTAGATTGGGTTTTCATAACGTGTTTTCGTATGGACCAAAATACTTTCAACCCTTAGAGGTTGACAAGTGGCACCCACCCAACTCTTGACAAGTGGCACCCATAAGTCAGACTTATCTTTCCCCAACTCTTCCTCCAGCTTGGCAAGGCCGGCGGTGGTAGGGCGACATCT
Source organism: Oryza longistaminata (assembly GCA_009805545.1). NCBI lineage: Eukaryota > Viridiplantae > Streptophyta > Magnoliopsida > Poales > Poaceae > Oryza > Oryza longistaminata. The sequence continues at coordinate 20,538,386 of CM020181.1, forward strand.
ACAGCAGTGGTGGAGGGTCGGCGGCGGTGGCGGGTCGTCGCGTGGCAGTGGTAAAGGGGTCGGCGGTGGGCTCGTTGGGATGACGAGACGAGGAGCGACCGCTGCCACTGGGGTTGCTGCTACTACTGCTCCTCATTGCCTGATCCTCGCGTCCACTTGCCCCGATCTAGCTGTCACGCCATCAGGAAGCTAGCGGTGGGGGTGTCATGAGAGGAACATCCGTCAGCTCCCTCGAGCTTCGTGACAGTTAGGTGATCAAGGGGTCGTCGCTAGGGCTTGCTAAGCGACCACGAGAAGAGGAGCGACCGCGATTGCCAAGGCTGACTGGGGCTACTGCTGCTGCAGCTCGACACTCGAGCTCAAGTGCACCGCCGATGGGGCTACTGCTGTTGTTCCTTGCTGCCACGATCTCGCCTCCACAATGTCGGAAAGCCAGCCACGGCCCACGGGGGCGTTGTCAGTCTAGCGGTTTCACGTAAGCCGACCAATTTTCGCGAAATTCCATCGATTTTTGAACCCTGATTTTCACTGGCAAGCCCCAACGCCGATGTCATGCCCCGATTTTCTTTCGGGGATTAAAAATCATTTAATAATGCATTTCTAGATTTTACATTAAATGTTAAAGCAATTTATCAAGTAAAGTTAATGTGGGAAATAAAATTTCCTTTAGAAATCATGACTGGGAATATTTTTTTTTAATATTCTCCATGCCCTAAAATACTCTCTGGAATTTTCCATGAATTTTTAGAGCTCAACAAGTAATTTTAATAATACAAACATCATTACAAACAAGAAATGTTTCATGCCAGTCCACTCTTCCTCCCTCGGCCTTGGCCTCGACTTCATTCTACTCCCCACGAGCCCAATCCAATTCCTCCTGCCCAGCCTAGCTCGCCTCCTCCCCCATTGCGAAGTCTACTACACCTCCCTCCTCCCTTGAGCGCCGCCAGGTAGGGCCCACCTATCAGCTCCAAACCCTAACCTCTAGCCGCTCGGGCCGACACCGCCGACCACTTCCCCCACATCGCCATCTCTCCCGCAAGCTCACGAGCCCCCTCCCCTCCTCCCTTCTACCTCCTCCACCATCTCTCCTACTTTCCCTCGCAAAAATCACGCGGCGTAGAGCCACATGTCACCCACAACGCCGCACTCGCCTCCGCCGGCTATTGCCGCATGATTCGGCTTCTCCGCGAACTTCCCGCCACCTCCTGAGCTTATAAAAAGGTTCATCGTGCCTCCCGCTCTCGTTTTACCCAATTCCTCGAGCTCGCCACGCACTCTCCACCCTCCAAACTCCGCTACCACCGCCGTATACCAACCGCGCGCCGCCGTGTTGTGCCGCCACCCCCACCGACTTCTCTGCGTCGTGCCGCACCTCGGCCATAGCTTTTCCCACACCAATGGCTAGCGAAGCACCACTTCCATCATGAGCATCAAGCGTCGATGTCGACCACCACTTTCGGTCGCCCCGTCTCGCTGCTCGAGGCCGCCTCCTACCGCCCAACCGCTTCTATCGTCATCGCCGCATCGTGTAGAAGCTCGGTCGCCACTCCAACTCTTCAAACCACCGCCCGAGTGGCATCTTCACCGCACGCCCGAACCGCGGCCGCTCACTCCCACTTCCAGTCACCCGCCACCGGCTATTGGGGCATCGTCGGCCCACTCCACCCCCTTCCCTGGCTCCGCCACGTAAGACTACCTGAGCCACCCCTCTGCCTTCACCAAAAGCTATCGGGACTCCATCCCCTTCGCTCGAGGTGATATTCTTATTCTCACCAAAGCCATATGATTGATCATATTGATAAACCTTATATATATGCTACTTGACATTGCATTGAGCTTTATCAAATTATGTGACCTTAGTGAGATACTCTTCTTGCCTATTTGATCAAGATTCACGCGCACCCACCATATATGCTTGACCTCTACAGTGTAAGTTAGCAAAAACATGTCATCCATCCGCCAAATAAACACTCCACAAAAGTGCCTCTCCCAAAAGCTTTGCAAAATGTCTCTACAAGCATCTGAGAAAAAGAGAGAAGATGCATACTCACAAAAGGAGGTGCAATCATTCTCAAAGACTTAATGTTGAAAGAAATAGCTTGTCTCCAAACAAAAGCAAAATGAGAGAGCAAAAAAATTAGAGTGCCACTTACCACCACATATCCATACACTATGCACATCTTGATCAAGTTTGTATGTCTTGTTTTCTCCATGGATTCACTCTTTGATTTTGCAATACTAATTGATACCACGCGCTTTGCTGTGGAATATGTGGATGAATGCATGTTATACATTATAGAAATGATCAAGTATATGTTTAAATAATGTGAAAATGATGTGAAGATGGTGATTTGACATTGCTTGCATGCTGAGTTCTAAACATACAACAAAATTACAAATGATATGTCATGTTAGCATGAGATCTAAAATACTCTAGATAATAATTGTTAGTCAGTGATGATGTGGCACACTTGCATGTTGAGCTTTAGGAGTTAGTGGGTACTAACTATATAGAAGGTATAGATATGTGATGTAAGTAATGTTTTGTTCTTTCCCCTACCCTGAGCTCCACATAATCCTTATTAGAAGTAGGATAAGAAAAAAAACGCAAAATCAATACCTTGGTGAAGAATTATACACATTGAGTGATCCGAGAGAAACAATTAAGGAATAAAATAGAGTTATGTTTTTATGAGCAAAACGAAAAACCCAATGTACTCATCAAGAGGAGTGGAGGTAACTTGAATCAAGACCATTCCGTTCTTCAATCACCCAAGATGACGGTGGCAGATACTTCAAGATTCACAAGTACAAGTATGGCTTGGAATAATTATTATGCAGGTATCATTACAAAGAGAATCATATCTTTGTTGTGATCCATGATCTTTACTTAGTGACGAGTAAAAGCTAAGTGTGGGGGTGTTGTTAACAGCCTTAAGTACCATATCTGACTGTGAATTCATGCATAAAAGCAAATGAAAGAATATAAAATAGATATCAAACTTAGACGTAGTGGTTATTACTAACCATTTCCATAAGTCTTGGTGAATATTTGTATAAAGGTGAATTATGAACAAAAACCACCCACCATGCGAAGAAACATACCTCTGGCCAATTAGAAGCAAGTACATGGATTGAAGGGATCACAAACCATAGCAAAACTGACATATTTGAGGATAACCATCGTGCACCGTCATGAGGGCCCACTGGACAGTGACCCAACCGAAAGAGAGGGTGAATGGCGGTGCCAATGGTCGGCCAAACCACCCTTGTGCCCATTCATCCACACCTTCCACTTGGAGGATGGTGATTGTTTCCCTATAGCGGTTGTGGGTGAACCGACCTCACAACCACCATAGTAACAACCACTTGACACTATATAAGGAGGAGAAACTCTCACTCTCAAATTACACAACTTGAGTGGAGTACAACTTACTTTCATATTCAGGCTACTTTCTTGTAGAGTTAGAATATAGGAGGAGAGTGAGGGGAAGCTTTGAAAGGAGTGCTCCGGTTGTCACAGTACTCTTCGGGGGAGTTCCGATGAGTGCCAGAGATGTCGACACTCTCTCAACTCTCAAGTGGAGTCCCGGAGGAGTGCTGGAGTTGTCGGCACTCTCTCCTTCGACTTGTACCTCGATGGATGTTTTCTTCAATAAAATAAGTATTTGAGATTTCTTTATGGTATTTACTTTTCTTATTTAAGTAAGGTAGCTTCTCATCATTGTGGGCTCGTCGCTTCGTATTTATACTGAGCGCTCTAGTACTAAGACTCCGAATGAAAAAGGAAATTCTTGGTCGAGGCTAGAGTAGTAATCGATAACGTAGATGTGGTGTCTAGGTTAGACATTACCTTCATTTATTGTGTGCTCCACAGAAAGTGAGACAGGCGGCAAGTGGTGATAGTCATTTCCGCCCTTCGTGTTACTCCACGTTAGGGTACATCATAGAGCTATAAGTCAGACTCAGCCTGACAAACCAAAGGAAAGTCGGTGCCCAAAGCAACTGATAGAATTGTACCTTAAATTAATTAAGATAATTAATCCATAAGAATCATTTCTGTCGTAAGCCTACCATTTAATTGTTTTCCTCAGTTGAATCATGTTCTTAGATTGTACTCACATGTTCCTTGTGATTCGATATCCTTAGAATACTCCAATGTGAAGTGCTACGGTGATATCCATGCGGTTGCAGATTTATCTATGACTGTAACAAAATACCAACATCGTCGGACTCCAGCCATCACTTATCGTAGTTACCGGGCATCCCCTTCTCCCTAACCCCTCCCACCTTTCCTAGGTCTTGTGCGTCCCCGGTCACCGCTCCCCGCTTGTTGACCTCCGCGGGAGCGCCGTCTTCATCGGTGTCCCGAAGCGTCGCTGCCAATCCTCTCCGCCGACGTGCTCCCTTCGTCACTTTGCCCGCCCACGCTCGGTGAGATCCCCTCCCTTTTTTTCCCCTTCCTTTCCGCCGTGTCCCGTGCCCACCGCCGCACCTTTGGTCATCGCCGGTGGCAGTTGGGCGCCCACCGCTGCCTCCCAGTTGGCAGGCCGGCTGGGGACGCCACCCCTTTCACTTGCTTTTAGAGGTCCCTCATGAGTGATTGTCTTACATCTCTCAGATTTTGCTTAGCTTATAAAAAAAAATTGTGTTATGGCTATCTAACCTAACAATCTTTTCCTCAAGAGAAGTGAAACTGACAGATGCTGGCGGTCAGCCCCAACTTATCTTTGCCTCCCAACCAATGTGATCGGCGCAAGAAAAAAAAACACAGTACCTACAATTCTATTGATCACATAGCTATACACCGTATTTGGTTTGTATGGCCATATGGCCTTCTTAATCTTCGATTCCTAGTATGTTTCCCCAACTATGCAAGATCACATCAACTCCAAACCATGCTTGCTGCTAGGGCAAAAGGTGCATCTACATAAAAACACTTATTTTTGCTGTACCGGTATCCATAGAAGCAAACAATCGTTTTTTCAGAAGACCACAGCAACAAACGAGCAATTAGCTGGTTGAATAATATAGTCAACGGTAACACTGGGAATACATAACAAAAGGATATACAAAACATTGTATCCGATCCCGATGGCTAGGCCTTGTTTCTTGTAAGACTCTAGGCGCATCTGACAATATATGGTCATTGGTCAGCTATAACAGCCGGTCAGTATTCTTCAGAAAGGTTTAAATCGAAACAAATGAGGCAATTAGCAGGTCAGCATATAAGGAGGCAACAATTGGCTCCTATCAACAATTTAGAACACATGAAACAAGGGAAATATTTTAACCTCGCACCAAAACATAAATTTCTGCGTATGCCGATCTCTTTCACCAAAATCTGTGCTTAACAGCCGCCTTCTCTTCAATAATGGGCAAATGGCAATGCAACCATGATCACCAACCATTACACCCAAGCTATGTCGAAGATAGTCTAAGCCAGCATTACAAGCTCAGTGGAGATATGCTGGTTTTTAAGCTTTTGCTTAGTGAGGCAGCAACTGGTGCATGAGTCGATTAATCATCTCATAACTGGTGAACGTAATGACAGCATTCGGGGTTGTCCTTACCAAATTCGTAGCACAACCTCTGTAGAAGCCGGGAATTCCCTCCTTCTGATACACTTGCTTGATACAGTCGATTACACCGGTGTAGTGCACAGCACCATGACGAGCACGACCTTGTTCTTGCAATTTAGATCGTACAACCTGCCAATATAAGCCAATTACTATAACTGAAAATAAAACGTAAGGGGTTTTTCAAGTTCCTAGCTACTGGTGCTCCAAAAAGAAGTCAAGTAAATTCCACTAGAAAGTGATCTTTTCTTCATTAGGTTAGTTCATCTTCTCTTTCACTAAATAGTGTCTGAAGGAGGTTATTTATTCATCTACGCCTCTCTGCCTCTCTGCTTATTTATTCACTTTAGAATAGATTTGACATTTTAAGCAACAACATTCCTTGCTTTCCTATTTTAGCAACAACCCAACTCACTTTCCCATTTTAACAAACATTTCACCAATCCAAAATATAGATACCAAAACATGTGACCAAATTGAAAGAAATGAAGTGTCAACTTCAGAAGAGATCAATGTGTCTATTCAGGTATCTGTAGCATGAGACACATGTATTCAACAGAAAACCATTTAGTACTCAAAAGAAAAGGTATTACGAAAAACATAGGACCAACAAAAATACCTCATGGGGGTATGTTATTATTGAGGCCGCTACTTTAGATCCTGATGAACAAATAGCTAATTTTCCTGGGCTGAGCTTATCGACTGTAGTGTTGTCTGAAAAGCATGTGCACATCTTTGTAAATCTTCAAGCCATGAAGACTCGGTCTTTTACTCAAACTTCGTATAGTAAAAAGGTTTTTTACCTCTTTTAGCAAAGTAGAGCTTCACATTCTCGTAGACTGGGAGCTGGATGGCCACATGAGTAACCCCAGCTAGAGAAGGAAGAAGACCACTATCATCATATAAAACAGAGATCAAATAGACAACATATATTTTAATGAAAAGAACGAGAAACGAACTGACGAAGACAGTATGCAATATGATTAAGGTGAAACCTACCTATACAATCCACGGATACCTTCTTCTTCTGCAATCCGCCGTAAAGCAGACCAAATGCTTGTGTAAGGTACCACACCTGTCCTCATCCCTTGTGTCTACAAGATGTAAATAGAGTACAGAAATAATTTTAAACATCATCCAACGTGACACATATATACATGTAACAATTGCTATAAATAAGATCCTATGCCCAAAATTATGCAAAAATGATTAAAGAAACAAGCAGGGTCACGTCAGGCTGTAATTATCAGGTCAAAATATACTATGCCAAATAGTTTTTCAATCATTGGTTATAAACATTCATGCAATTCACAAAGATTTCAATAGTTTAGTGGGCAGCATTCTCAGATTTATTTTAATTATGTTGAATCATTGATAACAGCGTTCATGTAATGACAAAGTAACTAGAATTCACCCTATTCTCAGAGTTATGATTTCTAGACAGAAAACATGCTTCAAACAGGTGGTTATTTTTACTAATTTTGAATGGACTCATATTAACTAAATGATTAGCCAACCCTATCTCTCACTTGTGAGTTAGTTGTCTAGGAATGAGGTTTGACTCTTCAATCTAAGGGAAGTTTCTGATCAAGACAACATTAAAAATATATAGCCCATTGCCACACTTCCACAATCACATGAAATATGAGTTTCGATGGCTATTATTAGGTTTTGTTGTCACAGTTGTCATATACTAAATATCCTTCACATGTCCAACAAGTCATATCCATAACGATGGGACAGTTGCAAGGGATCAATTTGTTCGCTAGAGACTGCGTGCCACAATTTGACAAGAAAAGTGCAGTTGGTGTACCTACTAACCAAGCATGACATCTTCTATAACAAAGCAAGAGAAGACTGGCAGCTTGTTCATGAGAACTAAGGGGTATAATTGAATACCCCAAGAAGGCTTTTATGCATGCTTGTCTAAAAAAAGTTCTAGTCTAGTTTATTGAATGGTGCAAACACAGCAAAACATCTCCTACGATGGCTTGGCGTAGCTGCCAGGCTGGCCTGTAACCTCCTTGTTTCTTAGAACCATATTGCTTGTGATACCACACAAATGCAATCTCTTTGCTATTAAAATGTGCACCTATTAGTTACTAATAACATATGTTCCAAATCCTCACACTTGAAAATTAAGGAGGGGATGGGGGAAGGAAAACCAAATCCCTTCATGATGTTAGTTAATCCCAGTTTCTCCCTCTCTAGCCAAGATGTTAGTTACTGACTGACTAGCGCTGATTTCTGGAACCATGGTTACATCTACTGCACTAGTGTTGATGCATTGAAGTCTCAGAATCGACAACTACCCAAGATAAAATTGCATGCCCAATATGTGGCCCAAGAAAAATGTTAACAAAATGTGTTGAATACAGTCGTTATCAAATTCCATCGGGAACATCATCATTTTGAAGTTCTCCATGCATGGAAGAATTAGTTAATAAATGTCTTACACAGGAAATGCTGCAGCTCAACAGCTCATATATAGTCATATCATATTAACCCAAACAAATGTATGGCATTTCACGCATTTCAGGTCTCTAGGATGGTAAGAAATACAGATTCTGGCACATGATCAAAACCCTGAAACATTGTAAATTTGTAAGCATTTCTCTGATGATTGGCGCAGCCACCTTCACAATGTTGTTGACACCCCGTGGAACACCTAAGTTCTGTTCTCATAAAAATCTTAAGTTCTAACTAGCAACATCAAGCATCCTCGTATCTGCCCCTAGGATTCACAAGTAAGGCCTAATACATATATCCATCATGTACCAAGCAAGTAGCAAATACAACGTACAAGCAGTATATACTACTGTGAGCCAAGTTGTATCACCATCTTCTACAAACTTGCCGGATATTTATTAGTCTCTCATCTCAAGAAGAACCATAGCCGCACCCCCACCCCCAAAAGTAAGGTAATAAAATTGCAAAGTCACAAATCTATAGAAAGTTGTTTTGAAAATAAATACCATATAGGGAAAAATAAACAGACATAAGTTACTATGATATAGCTTACTTGTAGCCTAGTCTTCACAACCCACAATGGATTAGTTGCAACAGCTGTTGCAATCCCGGCACATGAAGCAGCTAGAATATTTGCTTGGACAGACAATTCGCCAGTGTTATCACCTGCATAATGAACATGAATGATTAGGAATTGGTACCGGAGTTTGTACTATGATTCTCTACATTAACAAAATTATGACAAGGCATGCAGACAACAGTTGATGCATCAAATATATGTTATTAATATAAGTAATCATCCCTGAATTAAAAGCATAACTATGACCATAAATCAAAACTAGAAGACATCTGCAGCTGTAGGACTATAAGGACTAGTTAAGAGAAACGGGAGGTGGCTACTGACAGAAAGAAGTAACTTTATTTAACAACTGACAGAAAGAGGCAGTTTTATTTGGACATATGTATATATACTAGTGCCAACTAAAGGACAATAATGTTAACACCTAAGAGCCACTGGCGCAGAAAGACAGTTGCAAAATACGGAGTATGTAATAGGACAAAAAAAGACGAAGTAATTGAGTTTTGTAAATGTCAGCAACCACTAGCAAAAGCAGTCAGTGCAATTAAACCAATAAATTACCATAACAAGCACGTACTGGTAGATATAGCATTGTTATCTTTGTCCATGAAAAAATTATTTTCCCACCTCTGTAGGGTAGAGCCTTAGTTATTAATGAGCCTATGGTATTGAGTAGAATTTAGGATTATGTGTGCGCGCATGTGCTCACAAGACAGGTATAGAGATGAGGCTTAACTCCTCATTTGCTTATGTGCATAAAGTCATCGGACTCTCAATCGAAGTTTCTCATTTCCATGATTTTACAACTATAATTGCACGAAACAATAAATGACCCCCAAGCACACTCTGCACCCTGTTAAGTTTCCAGTAAAATTATAAAATATAGGATCATGATCTAGTTTGCCCATAGTTTTGTCTCCTATCCTATAACAGTCCTTAGTTGTAAATATATTAACTGTTACATATATGCTCTTCATGAAGTAACAAACTAGAAAAACCCATTTTACACCTTATATACATGTCTAAATAACAATTTAACCTCAGTTTGTACTACATCTTCGAAAAAGGAAATAAAGAGTAGACTGAAATAATGCAATAACTACAAATAAAGCAGAGATATAGACTGCAAATGCTGCAATAACTACAGAGTACTTGACTTCCACAATGGCTTGAGTTGTGAAAGCATGCATTTTTCATAAAAATGAACTTATAATACGGGATGGAGAGCATATATGAGTTATCGGATCATATTAATGCACCAAAATATACACCTGATAGATCTAATAGAATCCACAGTTCCACATGACTCAATTAGTCTTTCCTAGTTTGATTCAACTTAAGTCTCTCGGTTTCTTTAGTGTAATTGCATGGACATCTGCACTTAGTACTTTCCTTGATTTGTTTGGGGATGTGAATTGTGAAATCTACAGATAGAAGGAAACCACATTTGAGAGAAAATGATCCATATCTGGTCAGGATCACCAGACACTTTAGGTAGTTAGGTATATGTAAGAGTGCTGTGATATATCTGCAGTTCTGAGCTGTGGAACATATTCTACCAAGAATATTTACCATGTATGGTCAAATGTTGCTATTATGTGATTCTAAAAGGAAGGCTGTCATTTTATCGATATCCCAAAAGGAGGAGGTTATCGAAAGCAAATCCAGTGGAGAAGCAAGTCTTAGCGCCAGCATTCCGGAGACAAAAACACTGTTTTAACATGTGATCAACATAACTCCAAAAGGGGCACCTATCAACATATAGTGATAAAATAGGTATCAAAATGCTGGACTCTACAGTGAGTGCATAAGCCTCTCCAGTCAAATATACAGTTAGTCAAGTATGAAATATCAGTTATAGTATCATCACATATAGATAAGCTTTTGTACTTCTAAAGAACATAACGAGTCTTTAGCTGAAGCGCTTTAAATGATTTCCTGAAACAGGGAAAGTTGGACACATTATGCAAACAGTAGATCCTCGGGAAAATTCCTTATAGTTCACTAAGCTGTTGTGTTAAACATGATTTAATGCTAATTCTTTTGTGAGCATTTCAAGGAATACAAATATCTAATATAGTGGCATGTCAGAATTGTCCATAGCATTCCCTGAAATGCTCAAGACCTTGAGATGCTTGAGTTAACTGAAAACAAAAACAAAGATGGAAACACAATAGAATCTAATCCAACACATGATTCCCTTAAATAAGGATTTGATGCTTCTGCCCACCTTTCTTCAATATTTTACACATAAGCACAAAAACTGACAAATCTAGACCAACATTGGTAAAGCACAGTTGTGTTTAACCTTGAGAATGAAGAAGACCCTTCAAGTGATTATAAACTGAAAACGTAACCTGCAGAGTGCAACAGACAAAACATTATATAAGGTGTGATTCAAAAAATATATATCAAAGGCAGAGATAACAAAAATGAAGAGAATCAGACAGATATTTTGTGTGTTTTCTCTGTTAATACATTTCACGTGTTACATGTTTCAAACATAAATCACGGAATCAGCAAAAACAATCAATTAACTAGCATCTAAACAAAATATCAGCCACCACTACTAGAAACAAAAACGCCAACAGCACACAGCCCACGAGCCATGGCTTCAGTGCACAGAATTGTTTCTTTCACTACAGTGTACGCAGTCGGAATAGCTGAGCATGCATATTTATGAGATTATGAGTCAACAGAATCAAACACACCAAACAAACATCAATCATAAAGCAATATTTAGCCTGCAGTTTTGAAGCACAAGTAGATGTTCATAGGGAGTATGGACTATGGACTAGACCACATATATATTGAAAACCTCCTGTATCACATTCTGAACGTAGCATATATTAAATTCTATTTGATGACATACTTATTGAAGAGGATGGGAATCACTGATTTTTATCATAAAAAGGAGAGCATCTAATTTGCCAGATCTTCCTCCACAAGTCACATGATACTACTCCCTCCGTCGTATAATATAAGGGATTTTAGAGGGATGTGACACTGCCCGGATTCATATTACTAGGATGTGTCACATCCCTCCAAAATACCTTATATTTTGGGACGGAGGGAGTATATTACTATTAAGCGCCAAGAGAAAACAACCAACTCATGTTTCCCCTTAAACAATTGAGTGCCAACAGTTCAACCCTGACAGTATCTCCCACACAACCTACTAAAACAAATTCGCTTCTGCAGCCAAAATCTCAACAAACTCCTCAAAATCAATATAAATGTCCATACATATAGCTAGATCTATAATATTGAAATTGGTTTTTATTGAATCGCAATCACAAGTGGATCTAGATAGTAAGCGAAATGCATTAAAGTGTTCAAACAGCAAACACGCTTCGTGGAGATGTACATCTGTTATTAGGCATTGCATGGAACATGTATTCAATTTAGTGAAATCACATAAAACATCAGCATTAGGCGTTTTCAAAACTCATTGTTTATAGACATGTAGCAAGCTATCATCTAAAAGTGGATTAAAGAAATTAAAACAATCCTGTAATGTTACTAACTGTATTTGTACATTAATGATTACTCACATCCTAAGTTGGAAATAATGCTACTGTTTACTGACTGACTGTATAATGTTAATGATTACTTACAGCCCATGTTGGAAACAATGCTACTATTGTTGGTGAAAGGCCACGATACAACCCAGGCAGGCCTTCATTTTTTAATATGTGCTGAAAACCTGAAATTATTACCCTACCTAATACGGAAGAGAAACAGAAGTCAGAAAAAAAGATAAATGGAGCAGATATATGATGAATAGATGAATTATCAAGAGATAAAATAAGACTGTTTGAGAAGGATTAAAAATTAGTAATACATGCTCAAGAGAACAATACTTTCTGAGTATCCAAAATTAATTTATAATTGTACTAAATTGATCATCAACATACAGAGATAAGCACTATATTGTTCAGCATGTTAAACTAAGATGTCTATAGAAGTGTGAAAGGTTTTATGGTATTAATAGTTGTGCCATTGGAGTGACACATATGCACAGGACATATAGTTCCCCTTCAAACAGAGAAATGTGCATGTTTGTAATGCAAACTTGATGAGGATAACAGGTTTTTTTTTTTCATTTCAGATTCAGATAAAAACATTAGAATATACAAATGAACATGCAAGTCTTTTCAAACTTAGCGAATCATATGATTTATATGAATGCTAAAATGCCTTTGTCAAAATATTCAATATAAGGAAATATTTTATAATATTTTACTCAAGACATCCTTCCATTTTGCAATATTTGTCCACAGCCCACTTTACACAGACCAAGAAAGCACAGTCTACGAAAAATTAATGAAAATGACTGTGGATATCCCTAATAAATTCATAATACAGACAATTTATCTTTTCAAAAATATTTAAGTAGGTGGGAAATGCATTTAAGTAGGGGCAAAATTTGCAAGAAGTACATCTTGATCTCTGCAATGGACAAGTATTTTGAAACAGATACTCCAGAGATAATGGGACAGATACTGTGAAATGGAGGAAATAGTGCAATGTCAAAACAATCTTATATGAAATGTTGCATTGGTTGACTATAAGAGATTCTGCAGCAGCAGCTACATTACGCACTGCATGTGCAGCATTGCAGGGAAAAAGACTTAGCTCACAATTTCATGTGCCTAATTTATAACTATTCAAGCATACAAAAGCATGGATTATTAGATTATCTATTTTGGCACTCCTACCCTTCCATTCCTCAATTTTGACAGTAGTACTTCAGTTACAAGCATGCATTGAGCTCCTAATCCCCTTTATCAACCCCAACACGTCAGACCAGCCCCCCACCCCATTAAGCGCCAACTTTTGCAATCAAACCATTGTCCAGCATAACTGGTATAATGCAAACATATAGGCTTTCATCATGTTCTTTAGTATCGCAACGCGACAAATTGATCTTACAACGAAACCAAAACAGGCTAACTCACAAATTTCATGGGGGCAACAAGCCCAGATAAAGCGTATGAACAGAGTGCAAAGTAGGCAACCGGTGCGCATGAACCATGCATCAGAAGAGAGCTAGTTACCAGGTGGCGCCGTGCTAGAGAGGTTGGAAGGGAGGCCGTACACCTGCAGCCGCGTCTTGATCACGTCCAGCGGGCACAGCACCGTTGCGGATATCACACCTGCGCCCAACAGAGCCACCAAAACGAAGAGCGATCAGAAGGATCAAAACCCCACGCCACCATCCCGAGAGCGAAGCAAAAAAAACCCACCAACCCTGGCTAGAACCATATGCAGGGGAGAGCAGAATTACCAGCCGAACCGCCCGCGATGGCGTTGCAGGCCGCCTCCCGGACCATCACTCGCGCGCCGCTACCTCCCCTGCCCTCCGACATCGCGGCGCCCGAGAAGCCGCGGGGGGAGGCAGCCCAGGGAGCTAGGAAGCCGCAGCAGACAAGAGAGGGACGAGACCGTATCCCTCGGTCAGGGCGAAGTCCACCACCGGAAATGGCGGCGGCGGCGGCGGAGGACGCGCTCCGTCCCCCGCGGTGGGAGGCCCCGATGATGGCGATGGCCAATTTGGCCATGGTGATGGTTAGAAAGGGGCATGCATTCATGGAGTTTTGGACTGGTAATTAAGCAGAACTAGCTGGGTGGCCCGCGCAATTGCGCGGCTAGCACCCATACAAAATTATATATTTTTAATATGATTTTACTTAAAATTTATTAAATAGTTATCTCATTGTTTTAAGACGTTGAAAGACCAAACATTATCATCCTCGTGTTTTCAATTTTTATAGTTTTTAAAAGTCACACCAGTTGCTATCCCTTACTTATGTCATATCCTTCTTTATTTGCTTGCTCGATTTACTACTGTTTTTATCCATTCTCCTTGGAACCTTTAAAAATTGGATCTTATAGTTTTTAGAGTTTATTGTGCCATTGGGTTTCATTTTTATAATTTCTAGAAGTCACGTCAAACGCTGACATTATACTCCTCTACGGCCGTCCACTGCCTCTTCTCTTTATTATCATTGGTATTTTCAAAATCGAACATAATTATCGTTTTGGTTCCTTTTTTACTTTCTAGAAGTTCCGCCAAAACATCAACGACTTTGTCAGTGTACACCTCTACGGCTCGCCCGCTACCTCCCTTCTTTATTGTTATCGAGATTTTAAAATCAAACATAATTATCATTGGGGTTTATTTGTTTTTACTTTTTAGAAGCCTGAACCTTTAAAAATTGGACCTTATAGCTTTTAGAGTTTATTGTCTCGTTGGGTTTTTTTTTGTTATAAATTTTAAAAATACCGTCAAACGTTGCCACTATACTCCACTATGACCCGTCCTCTGCCTACTCTTTATTAGGATTCTAAAGATTGAACATAACTATCATTGGAATTTATTTTTTACTTTCTAGAAGTCCCACCAACTATCTGCAGCTCTGCCTTTGTACTTCTATATGACCCGTCCGCTGCCTCTCATTTTTATTGTTATTAAGATTTTAAAAATCAAGTATGATTATGATTGGGGTTTATTTTTTTACTTTCTAGAAGTCCCGCCAACCGCCTTGACCGATTGCCTCACAACCTGTCCGTCGTCCTTCCTTTAAATCGTCATTAGGATTGATCCGCCACCACTCTACTTCTTTATAGGCCTGTTACTTAATTAATCTCGTTATGTGTTTTAGATAGTCTTTTCTTTTAATAGTCTTTATTTTTTATCACCAATATTTCAATAGTCTTTTTCTAATTTCAGAATTTATTTTATTTTTGTTTCGAATTTTAACTAATATCATATGGTGTTCTTTTAATACTTTTATTTTTTATTTTCAATTTCAGTTGTTTCAAAATAGTACTCCTACTTGAACTCTCTTTTAAATTTATCTAATTTCGAATATTATTTTATTTTGAATTTTGAATTTTAATTAATCTCGTATTGGGTTCTTTTATGTACTCTTATTTCAATATCGCTTATATTTAATTCCGAATTTTAGTTAATTTTAAATTGTATTTCTACTTGAACTCTTCTTTTCTTTTCTTTTTTCTTTTTTCTAATTTCTATTTTTTAATTTTTATTTCAAATTTTAATAATATCGCATTGGGTTTTTATATGGACTTTTATTTCAATATTGCTTAATTTTGATTCCGAATTTTAGTTATTTTTAAATTGTATTTCTACTCAAACTCTTCTTTCTTTTTTGCTAATTTCAGATTTTATTTTACTTTTTATTCTGAATATTAATTGATCTCATATTGGGTTCTTATATGGACTCTTATTTCATTAGTGCTTATTTTTAATTCCGTATTTCAGTTATTTTTAAATTGTATTTCTAGTTGGACTCTCCTTTTCTTTTTCTCTGATTAATATGGGAGTAAACTGTTCCCTCTTTATTGACTACTATTGTTATTTTTTCACATGAGATTAATGTGGGCCTAAAATTATCGTGCGTATTTTAGTTGACAAATTGATAAAATATATAATGCATAAGATGGATTGGCGCATGTGGTCTTATAGTGGCAGCTATATGTCTACATGAATTTGGAGTGTTGATGAACTTGCTTTGGACTCTGCTTTCCCCCCTTTTTCTTTCTCTCTCTCAATCGGAGACATCCTAGGCCAAACACTATCAGGACTTGACTCTATGTATATACGTACCGGATAGAGTTTGTTTCATAGTATGTTTCCTATTCGTACATGATAGAGTTTGTTTCATAGTATTTTTTCTGATAAATCTATACGCTTTAATCTGGATCATTTATAATCTAACGGTGTAGTTTTTTTCTCTTTTTCTCCGATTAATGTGGGAATTTCTAGCCCCCACAGCGAACGTGGTGCCTCGTTTCAAGGCTGTTTTAATAATATAATAGATAGCAGAATGGAATTGATAAGCTTGTGGAGAGAGTTTAATGAAGTCCTATAGCTAGCTTACCATGAATGTTGTCCCATTATTCTTTGGTGATTAAATAGCTGCCCACTCAAATTAATCATTGCTTCAATTTCTTCCTCTTATTGCCACTGCAGAAATATTTGGTCAACAAACCTGGAAGGTTTGGAGAGGGAGTCAACGACGAGCCGTGCTCATATTTCAAAAGATGCAAAACTATTTCGTTTGGATTGAAACAGGATGGTTGTTCGGCATTAACTTTGTGTGGGTACCACGCACGCACACAAACACAATATTGTGCTCGATCAACCAGTCTGGTTAAACAGGGTCTCTCTTCTAACCTAGCTACGTGTTGTAAGCAAACAAACAGCAATCGGCTGCTGCGTGCCTAGCAGCTTGCAGTAACAGCAAGCATCCCTGTTTGCGCCTGAACCGTATATATATATATATATATATATATGGAAACTCATATATGAACCGAAGTTCATATGAACCATAAATCTTGACCGTTGAGGGGTTCGAAGATACGTGCGCAAGTGGCTAAGGGTTAGGAGGATTGAGTTCTACTAGTAGGACTGTTCCTTTCTTAATTACACTAGCAAACAGTTATGGTGCTCACGTACAAGTAGTACAGACATACTTTTTTTTTCACATTTCAAGCACAGCCTTGTTTTGTCTTGTCACTTAGGCTGTGTTTAGATCCAAAATGTGGATCCAAACTTCAGTCCTTTTCCATCACATCAACCTGTCATACACACACAACTTTTCAGTCACATCATCTTCAATTTCAACCAAAATTCAAACTTTCCCCTCAACTAAACACAGCCTTATTCATGCCAATCTTATATTTTTGACCTATCTAGTCAGGAGAGTTGGGGAGACTAGCTGCGTAGCTTTTTTCCCTTGATCCGACATTCACTGTGCAAAACTAATTTTATAAATTTATTTGTATATTTGGGTAAGTAAACATTGCTAATTAGCTGATCTAATCGATTTTTTCATGTCAAGTGATACTATCTAATCTCAAAATTGGCTCTTTACCGATGGTATACTAGTATTATGGCAGGATTACATTACTTTTGTAATTACAATTAGAAAGGTTGGTTAGAAAGACATATACGCACCAGACAAGTTGATTAGCAGTTAATGGATACCAAAATTGACCAAAGCATATATCAAAATCTAGGTACATTAGTTGATGGGCCACATGCTATTTTATCTCACAGACAATATTTTCTCTCTAGACATTATTTTCTCTAGATTATAGAAAAATATCAGTCATGTATTTTTTATTTCAATAAATCCCAAGTGATATATCATTTTCAGACATCACTTTAAATGTCATTTTCACAAAATATCATGTTTGGGTGGTGAGTGGACATTCATCTTGATATATTTTCTAAGCAGACTATAACAAAATGAGATGTTAGCATATAGATGTAAAAAAAAAAAACCAGACATGTGTTCTTTTATTTTAATACACGCCAAAGTGATATAGCCCAGTTATATATAACCGATAGACACAGTGACCAACTGACAAAAACTGGTAGTATTTTACAGCAAGCCCATTTCATCACCAAATGTGATTTAGTATGCATTCGAACTAGCTGTTATGGCACGCGAGACGATATAAATCATTAGCGATTATAAGTTTTAAAAATATATTTATTTGATTTTTTTAAAAAACTTCTATATAGAAATCTATTACAAAGAAACATACCGTTTTAATATATTGAAAACGTGCTCACATTAAGTGAGAGAATTATTCAACAAAAACTCACTAACGTGCAAAGTGAAGTTGTGCATGAGAAAAAGGAATATGAAGTTGGGAAACTTAAGAACATGTCCTAAATCATTTTTGCAAAGTGATGTCCGAAAATAATATTGCAAAATGATTTCAATCACAGGCGTGTGACGTTGGCTTGGCTAGACACAAGATAAAGTTTTGACCAAACAGGTGCTCCTGTACCAGCATGGGACTTTGGTGTCAGGATGTGGCCATGTGGATGCGGCAGTTGTACAGCTAACTTGTACCAAGCAAATGAGCATGCATATAGCTCTCTATAGGAATGGAACGGAGTAGGTACATCTTACACCTGCATTAGGAATATAATAGATCAAACACATCCCTGTGCAATGCGTACACGTGTCAGGCATATGACTAAGGTGCATATGAACCGTGGTCCATATTATCCAGCTCCTATATATACACGCGTCCATCTCCTAGAGCGCTCGCTAGTCGGCTTGGGCTGCTGGCCTGCTGCTAGCCCTGAGCTACCAGGCCGTCTCGCGCAGGGCTCGGTGTGCCAACTGGCCCGGTCCATCCTGACTAAGGGCCTGTTTAGTTCGCTAACAAAAGTTGTTGGCCTATCACATCGAATATACGGACACATATTTAAAGTATTAAACATAAACTAATAACAAAATAGAATACAGATTTCATCTGAAAACTGCGAGACGAATTTATTAAGGCTAATTAATCCGTTATTAGCAAATGTTTACTGTAGCACTACATTGTCAAATCATGGCGCAATTATTATGCTTAAAAGATTCGTCTCGCATTTTACACGCAATCTGTGTAATTAGTTTTTTTTTTCATATTTTAACACTCCATGCATGTGTCCAAACATTCGATGTGACAGGGTGAAAAAATTTTGTTTGGGAACTAAACAAGGCCTAAATAAATATAGCTCGGCTCATTGGAATATGCAGAGCTACAATTTTAAGGCCTCATTGGTAACCAACATGCTCTAGCAGACCTTTTCCAAATCAGCCACCGCAATTTCATTGGTTGGCTTATTTTGTTTATATGGCTTTGACAAAGGATCTCCTGCCTATAGTTGGTTGAAAATACTCAACCTAATCAGCGAGGTGATGGGCTTTGGCTAAGAATCTTCAACCCAAATAGCTATCCGATGAGAACTTTAGGCCCTGTTTGATTCAGCTTAGGATTATTATAATCTGGATTATTATGAGTAAGCTAAAACAAACAAGTAGATTATTATGATGGATTGTTATAATCTGTAAGCCAGATTACTATAATCTAATAATCTCCTCTGGAGGAGCTTTTTTAGATTATTGGGTGGCTAAAGACCCACTACCCTTAGATGCCTTCAATAATCCAGAGAAACAAACAACTCGCAGCTTATTTTATGTTAGCTTATTATAATCCAGCTTAGAGTAATCTGATTTAATAATCTAGATTACAATAATCTTGAGCTGAAACAAACAGGGCCTTAGTTTGAGCACAAAGCCCTTGAGACGTTCATTGGTTGAAACATTCAATCATGCAAAAGGTAATTGTCTGTTGTAAACATCTTAAGGTGTTGTTAGTTATCTAGCTCGCACTTGCTCATATCTTAGATACAATATGTCGTATATTTAGTTGCTTGAACATTGACCTGAGCCAAAATGAGCAGTTGCAAAACTGCCTTTGTAGCTAGGCTGAGCAGAAAAGCTTGAATCGAGCTTCGCAACTCATCCTACATGAGCCCATGTAGGCAAGGGGTACGCAGGGACGCATGGATGCAAAAGGCTAGGAGGGGTTTGTGCCTCCGCTTCATTTGCTCATTTCCACCCACCCCATCCGTCGTTATCTCCATCACTGCGCCCGTAAAGCCTCTCGCCCTCACTTTGAGTAGCTGCAGTGAGCAGCCATGATCCCATGACAACTAAATACCCCATTTGTCCATGAATATAAGGTATTATGCCTAAAAGAGCACAAATTAAGGAGGAATAAGTGGTACATCTGTGTACATCATTGACATAACAAACAAAGTAGTACACTAGTACTAGTACGTTTTTCTGTAACTTTTTCCTTTTTTACATAGACGGTGCGAAGTAGTACGAGTAGTTTTTTGTATTTCTTTAGTTCTGTGTACATCTGGGACTCTGGGTATGTTCTTTTTAAAAACGATTGATGGATGGTGGGTGGCTGGCTGGCATGTAGTGCTTGCTTGCTTTGGGAGGAGAGAAATGCACTATATTTGTGGACATACCTAGGGAACAAAATCCCTTGTACTTCTGGACAGAGGGAGTATGGCACTAGTGAGCTCAGGGCCACTATATTTTGCAAGTCGCAAGGTCTTATTAACCGGGAGGAAAAACTCGAGGAGGATGTCAAATCTATACGCCATCGTCTCTCCTCTTCTTCCTGCCGTCGATGTCGCCACCCTCATTTATCTCCTCTTCCTTGCTGCCTTTCTTCTTTCCCGACCACCAGACCGTCGGATCTGATGGCCATGAGCGCACGGTTGCCAATTTTGACCATGAACTAGCGATGATGGCGAGTGGCAGACGTAGGAAAGAGGCGGAGGGAGACCTAAAAAAACATGAGGTAAATTAACTGAATCCATTTATTAAAAAGAACTTGTGTATACATGTTTTTCCTCACATCATAAATCAAACATCTCGTACCGCCGTGATCTAAAAGATACAACCAAGAGTCTGTTTTTTCCTCAATTCTAAACTTTAACTTTCTTATTTTCGACGCGTCCATCTCCTAGAGCGCTCGCTAGTCGGCTTGGGCTGCTGGCCTGCTGCTAGCCCTGAGCTACCAGGCCGTCTCGCGCAGGGCTCGGTGTGCGAACTGGCCCGGTCCATCGTGACTAAGGGCCTGTTTAGTTCGCTAACAAAAGTTTTTTACGTATCACATCGAATATACGGATACATATTTAAAGTATTAAATATAAACTAATAACAAAATAAAATACAGATTTCGTCTGAAAATTGCGAGACGAATTTATTAAGGCTAATTAATCCGTTATTAGCAAATGTTTACTGTAGCAATACATTGTCAAATCATGGCGCAATTATTAGGCTTAAAAGACTCGTCTTGCAATTTACACACAATCTGTGTAATTAGTTTTTTTTCATATTTTAACACGCCATGCATGTGTCCAATCATTCAATGTGACAGGGTGAAAAAATTTTGTTTGAGAACTAAACAGAGCCTAAATAAATATAGCTCGGCTCATTGGAATATGCAAAGCTACAATTTTAAGGCCTCATGGGTAACCAACATGCTCTGGCACACCTTTTCCAAATCAGCCACCGCAATTTCATTAGTTGGCTTATTTTGTTTATATGGCTTTGACAACGGATCTCCTGCCTATAGATGGTTGAAAATACTCAACCTAATCAGCGAGGTGATGGGCTTTGGCTAAAAATCTTCAGCCCAAGTAGCTATCCGATGAGAACTTTAGTTTGAGCACAAAGCCCTTGAGACGTTCATTGGTTGAAATATTCAATCATGCAAAAGGTAATTGTCTGTTGTAAACATCTTAAGGTGATATTAGTTATCTAGCTCGCACTTGCTCATATCTTAGATACAATATGTCGTATATTTAGTTGCTTAAACATTGACCTGAGCCAGAATGAGCAGTTGCAAAACTGCCTTTGTAGCTAGGCTGAGCAGAAAAGCTTGAATCGAGCTTCGCAACTCGTCCTGCATGAGCCCATGTAGGCGTGGGGGTACGCAGGGACGCATGGATGCAAAAGGCTGGGAGGGGTTTGTGCCTCCGCTTCATTTGCTCATTTCCATCCACCCCATCTGTTGTTATCTCCATCACTGCGCCCGTAAAGCCTCTCGCCCTCACTTTGAGTAGCTGCAATGAGCAGCCATGATCCCATGACAACCAAATACCCCATTCGTCCATGAATATAAGGTATTATGCCTAGAAGAGCACAAATTAAGGAAAAGTAAGTGGTACATCTGTGTACATCATTGACACAGCAAACAAAGGTCCTGTTTGGATCCAAGGGTTAGAGTTAGTTTGAGCTAGTTGGGGCTCAAATAGCCCCAAAGGATCCAAACATGAGGGGTTAGATTGGGGCTAGTTGCATCTAACCCACCAAAAAAACTAGCCCCTCCAAGAGGTGCTTATTGGAGCTAGTTTGAGTAGGGCCCACTGTATTTTGCCACTTATCTCTCTCTCTCTCTCTGCCCGCACCAGATCCCCATCTCCTCCCGATCCCGCACGGGATCCTCTCGCTGGTCGTCGCCGCCTCCCCGATCCACGCCGCCACCACCACTGATTTGCGCCTCCGCCGCCGATGCGCGCGGCGCGGCCTCCCCCACCACCAAGTCGGCGCGGCCGATGCTGCAAGCGCTAACTTTTGCATACATAATGAGCTATTAGGTGCAGTGCTTAATGGAAAATGGGTTAATATCACGAATTTTTTTTTATTTTTTTATTTTTTAATTAAAAGTTTTAATGCACAAAAATAATTTTTATACAAATATAATGGCGCTTTTGAAACACTATGGTTATCTCTAGATAGGTAAGTGGCAACGTCGCGGATTTGACAGCTCCTCTATCACAACGGGAGACCCACATCACACATGTGCTTAACTCAGAAATTTTCATGGGGGGCAACAAGCCAGTGGGATGAAAGGCGATGGTGAACAGCAGGTGATATATATAATAGTAAAGAGCAATCGCGGATATCTGAACCATGCATCAGAAGAACCAGAAGAGCGGTAGTTCCAGAGTGCGGACAAGGATCGAGAGGGGCATGGAAGGCGGCCGTACAACCTGTGACAGCCGCGCCGCGTCTCTGGATCACGTCCAGCGGGCACAGCACCGTTTGCGGATATCACATCTGCGCCCAACAGAGCCACCAAAACGAAGAGCGATCAGAGGAATCAAAACCCGCACGCATAACCAATCCCGAAGCGAAGCAGAAAAAAACCCAACCAACCCTGGCTGAACATATGCAGGGGAGAGCAGAATTACCACCGAACCGGCCCGCGATGGCGTTGCAGGCCGCTCCCGGACCATGCAATCGCGCGCCGCTACCCTCCCCTGCCCCTCCGACATCGCGGCGCCCGAGAAGCCGCGGGGGGAGGCAGCCAGGGCTAGGAAGCGCAGCAGACAAGAGAGGGACGAGACGTCTCCCTCGGTCAGGGCAAAGTCGACCAACCGGAAATGCGCGGCGGCGAGGACGCGCTCCGTCCCCGCGGTGGGAGGCCCGGCGGATTCCGGTCGGGCGGGCGGCGGGTGCCTACGCGCGGGGCACGGGGGGAGCGCCGCCCGCTCCCTACGCGGCTTGGGACACTCGCTTGGGAACGGAACTGGGGGCCGCGGGGAGGCCGGCGGCGGCGGCGGGCGGAGGGAGGGGCGACGCGGCGGCGGTGTGGGAGGGGATGCGTCGAAGGGGGGGAGGGAGGCGTCGGCGGCGGGGGGAGTTGGAACTTGGGAAGAGGGGGAAGGCGTTGATGATTTGATCGGTGGTGGGGGGGAGACGTGACGGGTGCGTCCGTCGATGTTGGTTCTACGCTTCTCTTGGAGTCTCGATCTGCTGCTGCTGTCTCGCCAGCGGAGGTGGAGCGGAGGAGCTACACGCGTCCGATTTCCTAGGAGCGCCTCGCTAGTCGCTTTGGGCTGCTGGCCTGCTGCTAGCCCTGACTACCAGGCGTCTCGCGCAAGGCTCGGTGTGCGAACTGGCCGGTCATCGTGACTAAGGGCCCTGTTTAGTTTAGCTACCAAAGTTTTTGGCGTATCACAATCAAATATACAGACCATATTTGTTAAAGGTATTAAACTACTAAACTGCAATAATAAACACAAATAGCAGATTTTGTCCTGAAACTACGATCTCGGCGAAGATTTTTGTTAAGGCTAATTAATCCGTTATTAGCACTGACAGAGCTCCTTAACGTTGTAGCACTACATTGTCAAACAAACTCAATGGCGCAGTTATTAGGCCTTTTGAAATTATATGCGTTCTCGCAATATTGATCTGGCAATCTGTGCTAACTTCCACGCTTTTTGTCTATCATATCTTTAAACACCTTTCCATGCATGCTGTCCAATCCATCTGTCATGTTAGGAGGTGGGTAAAAAAATTGATTGGGAACTAAACAAGGCCTTACATAGATTTATTATGCGTTCAGGCTCTAGTGGAGTTGCAAGGTCAATTTTAAGCCTCATTGGTAACCAAAATGCTCTGGCAGACGCGTGTGCTTCAACATAGCCACCGCGGGCCAACTTTTCAGATCAAAATGGTTGTGCTTATCCTATAAGGGTATACTCGTGTCATGCGGGCCACTAAGTGTGAGTTAATGCTATTCGTGTCTCTTCTGTCTCATTAAGCCCACTGATGTCAACCAACTTTAATTATTTCTATGCCCACTGATGATTAGAGCTATGGTTTCAAAATTGGGTCTCTTCCTTCTCTCCTTCTCTCCATACTCAGTAATCTCAATCATTTTAGGGCCTCAAATTGCATCAACGTCCTTTGTCTCTTTAGTTTTAATATTTCATTATTTCATTTAATTTTAAATATTAATGGCACTTAATTTTCCGCAGCAAACGCGGCGGGCATCACTAGTTTTGTTTATATGGCTTTGACGAAGGATCTCTGCCTATAGTTCGGTTGAAAATACTCAACTAATCAGCGAGGTGATAGGCTTTGCAAAAAATCTGTCAGCCCAAAATAGCTATTCCGATGAGAACTTTAGTTGACACATAAGCCTTTGACGTTCATTGTTGAAATATTCAATCCATGCAAAAGGTAATTTTGTTGTAAACATCTTTAAGGTGCTGTAGTATGCTAGGCTCGCACCTTGCTGCATGATCTTAGGAACATAGACATGTCGTATATTTTAGTGTGCTATGACATGACGCTGAGCCAGAAATGAAGCAGTTGCAAAACTGCCTTTGTAGCTAAGGCCTGGCCAGGAAAGCTTGAATCGAGCTTCCAACTCGTCCTGCATGAAACCCATGTAGCGTGGGGTACCGCAGGACGAGCAGGATTGCAAAAGGGCGTGAGGGGTTTGTGTGCCTCCACTTCATTTGCTCATTTCCATCCACCCTACGTCGTTATCTCCATCACTGCGCCTGTAAAGCTCTCGCCCTGCACTTTGAGTAGCTGCAGTGACGACAGCCATTGATCCATACAACCAAAATACCCCATTCGTCCAATAAATATAAGGTACTAATGCCTAAAAGAGCACAAATTAAAGGGGAGAAGTGGTATATGTTGTACATCATTGACACAAACAAACAAGTAAGTACCTAAGTACTAGTAACGAGTTTTCTGTAACTTTTCCGTTTTTTTACATAGACGTGCGAAGTTAGTAACGAATACTAGAGTTTTTTGTATTTCTTTGTTCTGTATACTATGCGGACTTGGGTATGTCTCTTTTTGAAAACGATTGCATGGATGGGGATGGTGACATGTATGCTTGCTTGCTTTTGGGAAGGAGATTAAATTGCACTATATGTTGTAGACATACCCAGGGACAAATCCTGTATACTTCTGGATAGAGGGAGTATGCACTAGTGGCTCATGGCCACCTATATTTGCAAGTCGCAAGGTCTTATTAACCGGGAGAAAAAACTCGAGGAGGATGGCAATCTAGGACCCTCTTCTCTCCTCTTCTTCCTTGCTCTGTTGATGCGCCACCGTCATTTTATGCTCCTTCTTCCTTGCTGCCTTTCTTCTTTCCCGACCACCGACCGTCGGACCCGTGATCGGCCATGACTCACGGGTGCCAATTTTGACCAGAACTAGCATGATGGTGAGTGGCAGACGTAGGAAAGAGGCGGAGGGAAGACCTTAAAAAACATGAGGTAAATTAACTGCAAATCCATTTATTAAAAAAAGAACTTGTGTATATTAGTTTTTCCTCACATCATAAATCAAACATCTCATAGCCGCCCGTGATCTAAAAGATACAACCAGAGAGTCTGTTTTTTCTCACATTCTAAACTTAAACTTTCTTATTTTCGGTTAGCTAAGTTTCAACTGTTTAAATGATGGCATTTTTAAATTTTAATATAATATATATATATATATATATATATATATAATACTTAAAAGAAATAC
>CM020181.1:20564740-20577270 GCA_009805545.1 Oryza longistaminata
CACTACCCGTGCCGCGGCCTCCACCGTTCCCGCGCCGCCAGCCAACCTCAGCGCTGCCGCCAGCCCTGGAGCCGTGCCACCTCCGTCCAACCGCGCCGCCGCCTCCACCGTTCCGCGGCGCGGGCCAACCTCATCACCGCCGCCACTCCCAGCCGCGGCCTGCCTCCGACCCATCCGTCGCCGCCTCACCGATCTGACGCCTCCGGTCACGCATGGACGGAGACGGCTCGACGACCTCAATTCAGTGCATGGGCTACGCAGCCGTCGGCGAGCGGCCCGCCACCGCTCCTCTGCCGGCGCCGGCTTCGACCTCAAACTCGCAAGCCGCTGGCGGCGGAGGTCCCGGGGCTTGGGATGTACGGAGGCCCTTCCTCCAGGGCGACGACGACGAGCTCCTCACTTCTCACATGAATGCCTTCCGTGATGAATTAGCTTCAAGCTTTATTTTATGGAATGTAATTTTTTCTGTTTAGCTTCATTTGTATGGACTAAACTACCTCACTATCGGTATGTTGAGTGAGACGTCTGCATTTGTACGGACAAAATAAAATTTATCATGTTTCGGATGCTTGGTTTGAAATATGATTTGTTTGTGTCATTTGTAAGAGGGAGGATTGCCACACATGAGTCGCCACACCAAACTTGGTTGGAAAGGAGCCAAATGATTGGAAAAATATATTTATTGTCAATCTAACCCTTCCATCCAAACACCTCTAAGGCTAGAGTTAGTTCAGGGATAGTTGAGAGCTTATAAACTAACTCTAACACTAACTCTAAACCCTTGGATCCAAACAGGGCCAATGTGACGGCCTTAATTAGATTCGCGGTGTGGGCCAAATTAACTGGAACCGATCCGAAAGACCGAACTAACCAAGTGTGTAAAAAACTGGTTAGGAGTTCGCTCTTCAGTTGTAACTAGTCGAATTTAATATGTGTCATTTGAGTCACCTGCCTCAGTCAACGAAAAAAGAAAAAAAAATTGATGGCGCAACCAACAACCCAACAGCAGCAAGTACATGTATAACCCAGCAATCTATACCATATTACCAGGCACAACTCTAAGCCTACCCCTCGGTTCACTTCCTTAGCACAACTTTGAAAAGTGGATTTGTTTGTTTTTTAAGAAATATAACATATATTTTTTTAAAAAAATATTGTGTTTAACAGTTTAAAAAACGTGGAAATGCAAAGGGAAAAAGGTGGGAGAAGTTATAGTTTGGTGTTGAATAAAGAACGTTTGCCCATGAAGTTTATTATTCGGCCTGATTAATACAAAGGAATAAGTTTCAGAGGTTCCTCAACTTACAGCGAGATTTTTTGAGTTCCCTTAAACATAAAACCAGAAATATATTATCCCTAAATCACTCAAACCCGTTCAAAGGGGGGTCCCATAGCAGTATATAGGGTGGTTTCACTGACGTGGCATCCTAGTCAGCAAAAAATATTTAAAAAATAAAGTGGGCGCCCACATGTCAGTCACCCTCTCCTCTCTTTCTCATTCTCTACTCTTTTCTCCCATCTCTCTTGCTTTTCTTCGGTGAGGAGGGCCGGCAGCGGGCAGCGCGCACGGCGGCCAGGGCGGAGCAGGCTCGGCGCCAAGCGGCGGCCGGGCAGATGGTTGGCGCGAAATGGGCAGAGAAGGGCGGCGTGCCGGCGGACGACGCGGATTGGGAGAGAAGGCGGGGCGACGGGCGGGCGGAGGGTGGCGTGGAGAGGGGAAGAGGAGGCAGGCGCGCCAGCGGGTAGCGTGGATTGGGGAGAGAGGCAGCCAGGACGGAGGGTGGCGGGAGAGGAGGGAGGGCGGGCGCGGGAGGCGGCGCAGAGAGGGGAGAGAGGCGGTCGAGCCCTGGCGGAGCGGCGGGCGCGAGCGGCAAGCGGAGCGCTGAGCGAGAGCGGCAGCGCAGTGGTGAGCGAAGCTGGCCGTGACGGCCGGTGAGAGCGGCGGCGCTCATCATGCTCCAGCTCTTCACTGCCAGCGTCGTCATCATGTTGGTTGACCTCCACGAGCGCAGCAGGTGGAGCACCGATCGGCGGAGGGCGGCAGAGCGGGGTCTCGTCGGCAAGGGTGAGCAGCCCGGCGCCATGTTCGCCCGCCTCCCTGTCGTCGGCCGTCGATTTCCTCTCTCCCCTTTCCTCGTCGTCGTCCCCGCATGCCGTCCGCCCGCGCGCCTGTCTCCTCTCCCTCTCCGTGCCACCCTCGCCCCGCCCGCCACTCCCGCCGTCTCGGCCGCCTCTCTCCCCTCTCCGCGCCGGCCGCCGTGCCGTCCGCCTCCTCTCCCTTTCTGCGCTTGCCCGCCGCCGCGCCAGCCTCCTCCCCCCTCTCCCGCTCCTTCCCTGCGTGCCGTCGCGCCCGCTCCGCCCCGGTCGCCACGCGCGCTGCCCGCCGCCGGCCTCCCTCACCGAAGAAGAGCAGAGAGAAGTGAGAAGAAAAGAAGAGGAGGAGAAAGAGAGAAGGACGGCTGACATGTTGGCCCACATATTTTTTTAATTTTTTTGCTGGACTAGGATGCCACATCAGCGAAACCACCCATATATGCTGCCATGGGACCTCTTTTGAACGGTTTGAGTGAGTTTAGGGTACACATTAATTTCTGGTTTTGTGGTTAAGGGACCTCAAAAAATCTCGCATTGTCAAGTTGAGGGACCTCCGGTGAACTTATTCCTAACCCAAGCGATATAGCAATTATCCAAGATCATGGGCCCAATTACGTAACTGGACTTAACGGCCCCAGGCCGGGTGCAAATGCAAAGCCTAATAGTGGTGAAACAAGGAGAGGGAGAGCGTTTTGGGTTCAGGCCCGCGAAGCAGCAGGTATCTGCCGTGAGCATATGGCAGCGGAGGGATCAGAGCTTGGCTCCCCACCGGGGGGCGGCGGCGTCGGCGCCGCGCCTCCCAAGCGTCGGAAGATTCGAGCCGTCGCGGAGGTACGATTCTTATCTTTGTTCACGGCTTCTTGCGAGCCTTTTATAATTAGGTTTGATGTGGTGATTCCTGCTTCTAACCATCCCCATTATTAGGCCTGATTCTAGCGATTGCGCTGCGCCATCTTTCTAGTTTCGAGCAGATTGGAAAGGGAGGTGTGGATGTTGGTTAGCGGGGTGGGGCAATCCAGTGGTGGGCATGACAACAAGTGTAGGGTTCTTTTAGGCAAGAGTCCGGACTAGGTGATCTTGGGTGAGCATTTCTATACGTTAGGTTTTGGTGTTCTTATAAAGGGCTTTGGAATGTGGCGTTGTGCGTTTATCTAATTTCGGCAAAAGCCTCGATATTCCCACGAACCTTGTTTGATTTGAGGCGAATCTCTCGAGGCCTTTTTGCATTTCTGCCCTAGACAGATAATTTTCAGGCCAATATTCTGGTCTTGTCCGGCAATGGCATCAACCGGAACTCAATTGGGACTGGATAATGGACAGACATGAGGAAGCATGGCTACCAACTCATCAATTCATTTTCTAAGGAATTCTTTCTGCCGTAACACTCATGGTTCGGGCACGGTGAACGCATGATTCTGAAGAATCTACTATGTTGTGCGCATACCGCAGAATGGAAAAATTCTGCCTTGCTTTCCCCGAATGAATCATTATCCTGTTGGTCCAGTTCTAACCATATGGACTGCAGAGTACGAATGCATTTTTCACATAAAGAGAAAGACCAAACCTATTCAATTTTGGTGTTGATACTTGATAGATCCTTGCAGATAGTTTCGATAGGCTTGTGTCTTTGCCATTTGTGTTGTTTGCAGCATTTAAAACCATCAATCAAAAATTAGCTACACTGTCCGCTAACTTTACATTGGTGTCTACATGCGGATTGTTCAGTGTTAGGTTTTGTGGCATTAATGTACAGCCTGAATGGGCTAGAAGGACATATTTGCCTGAGTTGTGAATAAAACCAGCAATTTACTGGCTGATAATTTGCAGTTACCAGTAACAAGCACAACGTATTTCATTTTCTATTAAAAACCAGGATATTCTACTCTAAATGATTCTTTTTCTTGAACCACGTTTTTCAGATTAGTACTATATAATTTGGCTCAAACTATTTTTGTAATCAATAATTTACCCTGTGATTCGAAACACAGGGACAGACCTTCTCAAGTTGCTCTGGACAGGGACAAGGTGGCAGCATCATCCAGTTCATTGGTATGCCCTGACATGTCAATTTGCAATTGATGCCTTCTCACCTGTTCTTGATTTTCTCTAACATACTTTCTGACGTGAACTTGCTTTTGGCAGGTTTCAGGGTAACACGTTGAAGATAGATCTCAACAAGAGTGGGTTAGAGAGGCAAAGAGATATGCTGTCTTTCAAGCACAGCGATGGGGTGTCTTGGAAGCTATAAAAGTTTGATTCCTCGTTTGGTAATTATCTTGTCCCCGTCATCCCAAGCAATGACTTCTTCTTGCTGAACATCTACATTGAATGCATTATGGCAAGTACAAAGTGGCAATTAAACATACAGGTCTCCGCGTGAATCATGAGGATTGGGTTTCTCTTCTGTCATTTCTATATGTCTGAATTTTGTGGAAATTAGTGTGTCAAATATTCAACTAATTCTAACCAACCAGATAACAGTTGAAAGTTCAGAAAACAAACTGCATGCTTTCTTTTTTACTTGTTGTAAATACCAAAACCTTCTAATTACTTAGTAAAAGAGAACTATCTAGTATGTGGTGAAAACAATGAAAAGGGTTGTAATGTGGAAAGCATTTTCTTAGTGTATATCTGGACCTTTCCCTATCTTTCTTTATTTTGGGTGGAATTTTATCAGCTTATATCCTTCCAATCCCATGCCTCCAATGGAATGTATATCTGGACGGCAATCATATTTATTCTTGGTACTCTTCCATGGCCTAAACACCTTCTCAATTATGAAGGGGGCTCTTTCTGACATTAGTCTCTCCTCTGGCCCTCTAGGCTCCCAGCAAATCAAATATCTGTAGTAATCGAAGAATTTTGGCAACCAAGTTATCTCACATGCGTGCAATGCCCCCGGTGATACCGCTACTGATTATTTGTCGGTCAAACAACCTGTTTGAAGCGCTCAGCAGTTAAGGTGTCCAAGCTGCACTAACATGCTTATTTCTCATATACTATCTAGCAGTTAAGGCTAGCTTTCACTGCACTCGTTTTCCACAAATAATATCCATCGTTACATATAAAACTCTAAGCTATATCTGATTATAAAAGATATGATCCGACAAACAGTTGAGGCCTAGCCCATGACTAATGGCTTTAGGCCCTATAGCACAGTTTTGTGCGGAGAGTGATTGTGCGAAAGCTGGTTTCTGACATTGACTAATCAAATCGTGGAAGGTACCCATAGATATGGCGCCTTTCAACTCTTCTTGTCCTGTGTAGCTTATCCAGTAACCAAAATTTTAATCTTCACACTTAATTTAGAGTTAATTGAATCGTAACACATTTCAATATTTTTAGTATTATCTTTTAAACCACTAAGAACATATTAATAACTGTTTTACCCTGTAATTTATCTAAAACTGTTTTTCGTTGCTTTGTTCACTGTTTTTTGTCTTTGTCGTGAAATATAATATTTTTTACCTATAAATCTAGATATTATTTATCTAGATTCGTAATTAAAAGTTGTTATATATATTAGACGGAGATTAATTTGTATTAGCAGTAGCTTAAACGATCGTGAGTTTTCGGGTGCGCGGACACCATCCAGCGTCGGCCACGACGATGACGCTCTGGTATGTAGTGGGCCGGATGGATGGATCGCTCGCTCGCACAGTGTGAATGGGGACCACCTATATATTTGTCAGAAATTTTCTACTAAAAATATGTACAGATGTAATTATAATACAATGGTAGTGTAACTACAGTGTAAACTTGCATGAACTACAGTTGTAATTGTACGTAAGTTTCACGTTAATTTGAATCGTTAGATCTATTACAAGATATTGTTCTGGTGAGGGAAGGAAAAAATCACAACACACACATATGTAAAAGATTTGATTTTCCCACGACCTTTATTTTACTGAAATAATATGTTACCCGAGGAGATTGTTGAAAGTTTACATAAAGATACAATAATTATAGTTACAGTATGTAATTACATACAAGTATACAGTGTAATTATACTACGATTGTACTGTAATTACACTCTGACAAATATTAGGGGTGAGAAATTTGATTGACACAAATATCTATCAGCAAAACAGGTATGTGATAATTATCGACGCCCACGCCCCAAGCGCGAGGGAAGATATGTGCTCAGAGTCGCGTGGCACGCGATTCTCCGGGCAGCCGGCCGTTGCTTCATCTGACACGTGTACTTCTGAGCTCATGGGTCACGTCATCGGTTACTGCAGGTGGGCCCCAACGTGCACGTGACCCCCGTATCATAATCACGTCCTGCCACCCCTTTTAACTAATCACGCCCAGCCCCTTTTGCTGATCGTGGGCCTAGTTGCCCGAGGGTTCTTGACAAAGTAATCAGTTGGACATTTGGAACTGATTACTCCTACTTACTCTAGTGAAAATTAGGGAATTTGAACGGGAACACCCTTCTTGGCTTCCCTAAGAGCAAGTTTTAATAGTAAGACCACTACTTATAACTATTCCGTCAAGTTTAAGACTAAATTTGTCTAGAGAGTTAGGTTGCATATTAAGGATCTTTTATTCTCCCTTTCATCCCCTCTCATCTTTCTGTCACCATGAATTAAGTGCATATTTCCTGGAGTTTTGTGGTGCGAATAGCTCTTTGCATGAGAGCCGAACACACTCTCAATTTTGTTTACTCTCTCTTCCACATAGCATATAGCTTGCTTATATGCAGTCCACTATTATTCTCTGCTCTAAATGACGGCGCCAGGTTGCCCATCCGCTGCGTCCCTTGGGCTGTTCGTATAAAAGCAAATAAATTTATTTTCAAGTTATAATAGTTAACAGTTAATTAACCACGTACTAATGAGCTTTTTCGTTTTGCTTTTTAAAATTTTTCCTCCAAGCAACCAAACTACCCTCTTTATACCTACTAGCGTGCCAGAGTGGTTCAAAGTTCAAACAACCAAATAACCTTTTAGGGTGCCCGTGACAACGAGTCCAACTTAATGCTAGCATGGTTAGAGTTTTACCGCCATAGTTTGCAGCTAAGGATCAACGTTATATTAATAACACCGAGATCATACACCTTAGATGTTCTTATCATATCCATCCCACAATATCCCTTCTTCCTATATGTTGGTATTTCTTAACGATATTACTAGAAATATAATTCTCAGCAATGGCGCAGAAATATTTCTGATATATTATGGTTACAGAGTTTATCCGCAAGCGTACGGATATACCATTGTAACATTTCACCCGAGAGTATTCCAAGGGTATCGTATTTATTTTATCCCGTGGGAAGATCATGTAGAGAGAACTCAACTAATAATTTATATATTACTTGTGATAATTATATTCTAAGTAAGGGTTAAGATAATCCAACGGTAGAGCGACACACAAGCATTAATTACTCATTCTCGTAATAAATCATCCAAGCTAGGTAGAAAGAAAAGATGAAGAAAATCTATTCCTATACTTCTAATATACATAGTATACATACATTCTAGTTAACTGATATACTAGCTAATACTCTCTATCCGATGCCCTCCTGGTACTTCGAGAAGCCACCCCTGACTGCCGAGTTCCTTACGACAGTCCGTCATGACCATACAACCGGGGCTAAATATGGAGGAATACCCTCCCCGGGGAATTAACTTAAGATTATATACCGGCGCGGAGGAATACCCGTACTGAGCTGTCACCATCAGCGGCCCACCTCTCATCCGCAATATATAACCCCAAATAATGATATCCCGTAATCTAGACACCACGTCTAAACTACCAGATACTACTCTAATGTCATCGTCATGACATAGAGTAATTGCATAAGCAAACATTATACCCGCACCAAAGCATCTCCCAGATAAGCTAGCTGTATATTCAGTATAACATGAACATAATGTAAAGTAGGCATTCATATACTCGGAAAGTATTTCAATACCATAAATGTATTTAGAAAAATATTATAATAAAAGTACAAAACTTACAAAAGAGAAGAGAAAAGCTACTAGAGCCATACCCGAACTCTTTCGAATGCTTCTGGACTCCTTATTTTTACTATATTCCTATTCCACCAGCTAGATACTACTAAACTAAACTTGAGAGAAATGAGAGAGAGCTATTGCTTAAGGTGTGTGAGTGAAGTGAGAATGAGAACTCCTTTTATAGCCTCCCAATGACGGTTGTGACGGTTGTAATGGTCGGAAATACCCTCCAACCGCCATTGGGGGCTAATCCACACCGTCCAGGCGAAGCCCTGGATAGGATGGCGCTGAGGAGGGTTCGGCCGAACCTGGGGCCAGCCCAATCCAGCCCAATTTTGACTTGTGGCCTCCTCTGTTGTTCTTCTCTACAGACTTGTGAATTTTGGCCCAGTTTGTCACGTCAATTCTGAGTTCTTGGCCCATTCATACATAAGTCTGGTTCTCGACATCGTTCGATTGATTTATCGTTTGAGCTGATGTCGATTCTCCTCCACTTTATTATCATTCTCTGCAAAAAGGTTAGTATACCTAATACTAGTGGGATATTATTATTCTGACAAACATATGCATTGCAAGCATCACTAGTTTTCCTCTATTTTGGTAATATTGACAGTCGAAACTGATCAATAACGACCGTCAGCACTATATAGTTGGTACCCTCTAAAGCCATAATTGCTATAAAGCAGCCTCCATGTTAAGCCACGCCATCAACACTTCATAGCCATCAGATCAAGTGCCATAAAAAAAAGGAGAGCCGTTATATTTTCATTTCAAGTTGACCGTTCCAAAATCCATTGAGGTAAGGCCCTCTGCTATCCATGTACGCTGCTACTATCGCCTACTAGGCCTAGCCCAACTTAAACACCTGCCCAGCCCATCTGGTCTTGATCTTTCGGTGAAAATTGATCGCCAAACCTAAAACCGATGCCACAAAAAGAGCAGTTGAGTCGTGTGTTTAATTCCTTTTTATTATATTCCACCACCTCTCACCCACGATCGTTTTCATTCTGCTGCTAACCCATGAATTCATCGCAATTAATCATCGTCCTTCACTAACCCAGAATTCACACAGTCGTCATCAATCAAGCTATCCGTCACCGTGTCCTATAATAGCCCAAACCATCAGCAAGTGCCTTGACAGCTAGCTAGCTCAATACACGATCAACGCACTTATACAACGGGACCTTCCGCTTCTACATCGACCAAGAATATTCTTTCGGTTGCCTAATTCTTCCACTCAACAATTCAACGTATCCTTCTGATCATACCACAGCGATGAAACTATTGACTGGTACCTCTGCAGTTCTTCTCTGTTACCTCATTATTCTCCCATCTTTCATCTGAGTTTTTGTGCGCTATATGTCTTTCGTCCTAATTTCTTACTGCACTCATTTATGTTGGTTGCTGCATAATTTATCCTTTCGCACTTGCTATCCATATTTGATCATGTCTGATGTTTCCTGCCATTAATTATCTAAAGTTTCAAACTAACCAGCTCTGAACTTTAAGTCTTTTAAGTAATGGCGGTAGACAGCGTCTGCAGATCCTGTCGAGAAAATGTAGCTTGCATAAGACACGGTAAGTTTTCTGATGCATGTCAACTGTTTTCTATCACTTCAAGTCACCACTAAAAAAAAAAAACTTTATGAGTTTTCAAAGAAAAAAAGTCACCACTACAATAAATTTTCAATTTTACAACCGTATATCTCTAATCGATTTCGTCATTTGTTTCAGGATGCTGCTAAGGGCTATGTACGAATCCAATATATATAATTCCTTGGCTTTTTGAAACTATTCTCGAATTAAGCATTTGCTACTCGACAAACCTACTTACTTGAATGCTCTGATTTACTCCCTACGATACTTCACATTTCCTGCTGCAGTGGAATTCTGGGATGAGTTTCCTAGTCAATTTGAATCCTTTTAGTAGATGAATTGAAGTGTAACGTATTATATATTCTATATCACATTATCGAAATATCTAAATGTAATTGGTACAGCAAAGACCCATATTTCAACTCATTTGTACTCTGATGTACTGATACTGACAGTAGTTCACATGATTAATGATTTGTTGGTTTGTGGCCAAGTGTACTTGCCAAAGTTGTTTTTAAAGTTTTTGCGGCCCTTAATTTCTTTTCTTTCACTACAAACTTTTCCGAGCAATTAGAACAATTTACGTTTTCTTATTGTGAATTTTGACCCGAACGAACAACTGGATATTCCGTAACAACTCTAGATCCTTACATAAATATCTTGCGTATATTTATATTGTTACAAGATAAACTCAACAATTTAATTACATGCATCTTTGCTTATATTTGCACTATAGGTAGCACATTAAGAAATATTATGATATTCCCGCAGCAGCGCGCGGGGTATCAACTAGTTATTTTTATTGGTATGCTGCTACAAATTTTAAATTTTGGTAATCGTCTATAAATTCTACTCCCTCCGTCCCATAATAGGTGACGTTTTTGACTTTTTATTTACAACGTTTGACCATTCGTTTTATTTGAAAAATTAGTGCAAATATAAAAAAAGATAAGTCATATATAAAGTACTTTTGATAATAAAGCAAATGACAAACAAAATAAATAATAATTCTAAAATTTTTTGAATAAGACGAATGATCAAACATTGGCAAACAAAAACTCAAAAAGACAAGTAATATGGGACGGAGGTAGTACTCCACTAGGTAGAAGATGGGGAGCGTTTGCCTATTGGCACGACGAGGAAATGCTTTTTAACTGCGTGTGCAAGGCGACGGTTCTGTTAACACCATAACCTCGTGGTTAAATCACGTGGTTTAAACGTTTTAGCCGTACCTTCCCGCAATAGATATACCAACCGTCCACGGACACGTTGTTTTGACAACACAGCATGTCCAAACTCCAAACCCAACGGACGACGCGTCCCACGCCTCCCACTGACATACCGACCAGCCTACTCCTACACGTCCAATATGTCCCACCTGTCAGCGACCTGTCCCGAGAACTTGGTAGGTAGGTGCAATTTAGTATATAAATTTATAAAATGGTCGTTTCGTTTAGTTCTTGCGAACGAGAATCAAAATAACCTGACAATGTTAATTTTATGAAGCTGATGATTAGGAATGTGACGTGCATACGTGTATAAAACATGCAATATTTATAAATATGGTCTCTAGTGAATTTCATATATTTCTAACCCATATATCATTGCTCGGTTTTTTTAACCTTTTTTAACTATCACTATATCATATTCTATTTTTTATTGAAAATGTGTATATCTAATATCAACCTTCTCAAATATATGTTTACATAGTATCTAATCAACCCCTAAGTCAATAAGATTAGTCATGTAGTGTCCTTTTCGCTTTTCTTCATACGCACCGGACAAGTTCATGCACCAAAACGAGTATTTTACAAGTTCGTGCACTAGATTGCACTCACTTGATAAGTTCATGTACCGATGATGCAATTTACTTATTTTAATAAGGAGCGTTTTTAATAAGAAAGGAAGTATTTTAAAAGATGTATATTCATGACAACAATAATAAATGAAACGAAGGTAGAGTTACGTAGCACATGGAGTACTTTGATGCTTGGTTGGATGGAGCCTTTAAAGTTTCAAGTGTTTGCTAGGTAGATGGGTTGCAAGCGGGCCGACCCGCGAGTTCACTTATAGATCAAATAAATGATAATTTATAGGTTTTCACGTCGTGCTTCGGTTTACCACATCTAGATATGCAAGTGGGTCGAT
Source organism: Oryza longistaminata (assembly GCA_009805545.1). Classification (NCBI taxonomy): domain Eukaryota; kingdom Viridiplantae; phylum Streptophyta; class Magnoliopsida; order Poales; family Poaceae; genus Oryza; species Oryza longistaminata. The sequence continues at coordinate 20,576,542 of CM020181.1, forward strand.
CCATAAACCCATTTAGAGTAAGTTTAATAGGATAGCCAACTACGAGCTCCAATTTATCTATAGCCAATTTAATAGTCGATTCATATAATAGTAGTTTACTATACTATTAATACCTGGTCCCACCTATCATACACACGTTACGTCTTGGAGTCCGTGCTGCAGCTGGTTACATATCTGTAGCCCGTTGATCTTCTCTCTCCTATTTTATCTCTTTAAAATATGTTTATAGCTGGCTTAGGGCATCACCAATGTATATGGCAAAGTGATCCATATAGATAGGACCCATATAAATAGTTTTTACCTATGGCAATCTCCACAATGTATATGGATACAATGTATCATTAGGAGAAGAGAGATGAGTAGAGATAGATAATATAATTTATTCCATATGGGTAGTCCATATGCATATGGATACCTTTTGTTATTTTTTCTATATGGATTAGTTGCACAATGGTTATAGGTGGCTGAATGGAGGACCTCATCGATTTGTTGTTGTTGAGGCTGATATTCAGCACAAGCCCATCGGTTAGCTTATTGGGCTGAATAAGCATCAGCTATTGGTAGTGGATCTGATCTTGCTGGACACCTTTTTACGACTGATTATGCTGAACTGAAAAAGCCAACTTTGGCTGATCAGCCAAAGCTGTAGGGTTACCGATGAGGACTTTAGTAACCTCTTGATTTTCATTTTGGAAAAGGCTATACGTACTAACTTTTTCCTACTAAATT
>CM020181.1:20579817-20607496 GCA_009805545.1 Oryza longistaminata
GGAATATTCTATTGCTTATGGACTACTTTTACACCACATTGTGGATGCCCTTATAGCCTGCTATTGTACATGCTATTCTCTCTCCTATTTTATCTCTTTAAAATATGTTTATAGCTGGCTTAGGGCATCACCAATGTATATGGCAAAGTGATCCATATAGATAGGACCCATATAAATAGTTTTTACCTATGGCAATCTCCACAATGTATCATTAGGAGAAGAGAGATGAGTAGAGATAGATAATATAATTTATTCCATATGGGTAGTCCATATGCATATGGATACCTTTTGTTATTTTTTCTATATGGATTAGTTGCACAATGGTTATAGGTGGCTGAATGGAGGACCTCATCGATTTGTTGTTGTTGAGGCTGATATTCAGCACAAGCCCATCGGTTAGCTTATTGGGCTGAATAAGCATCAGCTATTGGTAGTGGATCTGATCTTGCTGGACACCTTTTTACGACTGATTATGCTGAACTGAAAAAGCCAACTTTGGCTGATCAACCAAAGCTGTAGGGTTAGCGATGAGGACTGGAATATTCTATTGCTTATGGACTACTTTTACACCACATTGTGGATGCCCTTATAACCTGCTATTGTACATGCTATTCTCTCCCCTATTTTATCTCTTTAAAATATGTTTGTAGCTGTTTTATAGCCCTGCTCTTATAGATCAAATTAATAGGTAACCCGCTGGTCAAATCCACGGGTTACGTACTAATTTTCGCTATAAACGGGTTCACGGACAAGCCCACTTGCACCCCTAGGTGGATAGCTGTGGTACCTTAATACATGGGTGGTGTATAGGATGCGGGATTTTTTTTTTCTTCTAAGCTTTCCTTCCTAGCAAGGTTTAAATTAAAATCTGGAATGACCCGACGTTTTCGTTACTCAAAACTGGCAGCGCTAAACACCAGCCTCGAGTCGACGGCTGAAGATTGGTTAGAAAGTGGGGTCCATCTGCATAGTATATTTTCTTTCGAGACATCTGCAGAGTATCTGTGGATGTATACAAACAGGCTCTTTATGCCGACTGAGGCGCTGTTTGGAACTAAGGAATAGAATAGGAAATGAATGGATGTGCAATTGCAAAACAGAGGAACCATGAAAATTATAGGTTTGTGGTGTTTGGAACACAGTAATAGCAAACAATAAGGGCCCCTTTGAATCGCAGGGTTGAAAACAATAGAGGAATGTGTAAAACACATGATTCTGATAGGAATTGAAGTGTAAAACAGATGATTGCAAAACACATAAAAACATATGAATAATCGTTTGATTGGACAGCAGGAAAAACACAGGAATTGGATGAGAGAGATAAACTCAAAGAAAATTTTCTAAGAGGTTGAACCTCTTGCTAAGTTTCCTCCAAAATCAACATGCAATGTGTCATTCCATAAGAATTTCATAAGATTCGGAAAGTTTCGATCCTTTGAATCAAAGGGCCAAATAGGAAAATTCCCTATAGGATTTAAATCCTATAAAATTCCTACATAAATCATTTGATTCAAAGGGCCCTAAAACTTTTCTCTTCCTCAATGCTCTCTTGGCCAATAGATTGCATTCAAAGGAAAACTTCCTTTAGCTTGGAGCAGATGTTTTATTTTCTCCAAAAAAAATAGTACTCCATTTCAAAGGATAGGGGAAAATGTCATAGGAATTGGTTTGCTCCAATCCTCCATTCCAAACGGCATGAGAAGTGCTCAAAACAAAGGATTCACAATTCCTGTACTTTTCCTTGGTTTTCCTCCAATCCAAACAGGCCCTGAAAGGGAAACCATAGCCCTGTGGACTTTGTGGAGTGTTATGAACTGTGATGATTCCATACTAGTCTGACTGGACACGCATAAAGCAGGAAAAGGATAATGTGGCACCAATTTTGGACGTTGAAGAAAATCCATCATAACCGATAAACAATTCACAGGCATGCCATCAGAGTATGTAGATCTCAATTTCCAAAACGAACACTCAACATCAACAACTTTGTGCAGTTCAACAGATGTAATGCAGCATTGTTCAATGTACAACAAGAACAAGGGAATGTTTGTGATAGAAAAGTCTTAGCGTATTCCTCAAGGAACACTAGACCTCTTAATGTAGTAATAAATCAAATAGCACACTGATACCAGTAAGCGTACCAAAGTTACCCAGAAGATATGACATTAACCGTATTTAGGATCGGTATAACCTGCAAGGGAAAACCACAGTATAACATTGGAAATAAGAGGACTGTAAAGAATGGTAGGCAAGGGCATGTGTGTCTAAATATAAGAAGGGCCTAAAAAATCAGATGGAAAAGCAAAACAGAATTGGATGTTCAGTTTGTTCTGACAACACATAACCAAGGTAAATGATGATGAAAAATTTTCCATCTTCAAAAAAACTACATATCAGATCATTCTAGCAGCCCTTAATTAATCATTGCCTGACCCTGTTACATGTAAAACTACAAAATGATATGCCTCAAATCTAAAGCTTCTTATGTGTATTAACAAAAAACATTGCCAGGAAACTTTTCAAATCCAGTAGTTATTGTTAACTATATGAATTGTTAACCAGAAAATCTATAATGGAACTTATAATACAGGTGAGTAAGCTATGGACAAAACTGAACATTATTGCACGCCCACAAAAATGGGACATGTGGCATAACAAAGACATATATAGGGAATTACCTCTAAAAGTATCATATCAATGTTTTGACATATTGATCAAGGTGCTTATTGAAAAGCTCGCACCTGCTTAAGAAAGGTTTGAAAAGTTAGTCAGTTAAGGTAAACAAAGAAAAAATTGATTGAAAGCCACTATAAGAAAAGTTTGTCAACCTGACATAGTTTTTTATGTATATTATTACCATACTATTAAAGTTTTATTTAGTCACAAGAAAACTAAAAGGATACTTAAAAGTTATGGAAGAAATCGAGTGTTTGGATTGTAGCCGATATCTTGGGATAGCAAAATTTTGGAAAGGTTGGCTCAAGCATAAACGAAACAAAAGTTTACAAGCTACCAATAGCAAATTAGGATTATTTAACGAAAATGTTCACTCTTGTGCAAATAAATCAACAGAATGGTATCCTGATAGGAATGACTGCCACAAGTAATCTACCTCATATCTACATCTGCATGAAATTCCTAATATAATGGGTAGAAGGACAAAGTAAAGCCTACCTTGCATGAATTTTCTCTTCAAAGAAAGAATCTACATTAATGCATTTTGTTTTCTGATGAGATAATCCTGATATCTATATCTAATGCTGTTATGAACCGAAGGGTGAAGCAAATTTTCATTCACAGGGAAAGCTTACTTGATTGGTGTGCCAGGAGCGTACAAAGGATTTTTTACAACATAGTCCACATATAGGTTGTAGATATGCTTCAGCGTGTCACGTTGATCACCAGTCCTTGGATGTGTAATTAGAATAAGCTACACATAATGGTAGTGTCAGTGAATGATATGTTTTTGGAACAAATGGTATTAAACAACATTATGTTCCAGCAAAGATAAAATCATGCCATATTAAGAATGGAAAACTGGAAGGCAGGAGATGAAACAAATTGACTAACCTTGATACCAGAAGGGCTCTCTAGGAAGTTCAATTTGTATGTGTTTGTCTTGAAGCTGTAAAATGAGCAACCCTGGCCCGGCAGTAGTGGCACCCCAAGATTCCCCTTTTCTGCTCTGCATAGTGATGTGCAGAGTGATCATGAGAACACTGATAACATTTTAAGCTCAATTTAGATTCACCTAATTCATCAAAATGGTAACAATCTCGTGGGCATGAAAAGGAGAGCAGTTAGAAAATCTAGGAAAGGGCGACGAAAGTGTAGAACAGTGTGCTGGGAATGAAGATAAAACACACTAAAAGTTGTAATGACGATATAAGAATTTTCTATAGTTCAATTTTAAAAACTTACACATTTCCTCCTCTGCTTTTAGTGATTAACATGTTAAGTACCTGGGGTGTTAGTATTGAGATTCTATATTTATATGAAGAGGTGACAGATCAGAGGTCAGACCCTTCTTTATTTTTCCATCTTAAACTCCTGCTTTGGAGAAGAGGTAGAGTTCAACTCCTGGTATTGTGGCGATTATTGATCCAAATACCAGTTGTAACATGGAAGTGATGAACTATTCCCAATCTTAAATCGATTTCGGCGGACCATCCTTGCGCAAGGGAACCCTTGCTTAATTTCTACAGCAAAGCTTGAAATCTCTGTCAAATTGGCCACGCATAACTGTGAATTACTCCTACTGACCCAATCCAGTGAGTGAAACGACAATTTATAGTTCATTCATTTGACTCATTTTTCAAGCAACAAGAAACAGGTGGTTTGCACTGAAGGGCACACTTGTAGGTAGTAATAATAAGTAAAGTAATCCATTCCAAACCACTAGAGGTTTGATCCAAGAACTCTGTTGAGGTGGGGGGAGAGAGGGAGAGAGGCGTAGTACGTGGTGGGATCGATCTTGGCGGTGAAGGAGCGGAGGGAGAAGAGGAGGCCGAACATGAGCTTCTGGTCCTGGGTGGGGTCGAGCGTGCGGAGCGGCCGGTGCCACTCGCGGTACAGCAGGCAGACGCCGCCGCGGTTGAAGACGTAGAGCACCTGCGCGTTGGCGCCCGTCCCGGTGCCCGGCGGCGCGCGGGGACCAGGAGGTCGGTCGGCGACACCGGACGTCGAGCGGATCAGACCGCGCACTGCGAAGGAAGAAATCGGCGCGTCTCTACGCGATGAACGCCCGAGGTGGAGGAGGAGGAGGTCGAGCTCGAGCTCGCCGGCTGTGGATCTCGCCGCCAAGAGGAGATCTCTCACGGGAGGTGAGGACGACGGCGAAGAGGAGTTTGTCGTCGTAGATAGAAGGCGGCCCAGTACACTGGAGCAGAAGCCTTGGGGGATTAAGCCCCATGGGCGGTAAAGCAAACGGATTCTCAGGTTTATTATTTGTTTCTCTTCTGGAGTATTATAGAAGTGGAATTTTTTTATTTATAAATTTATTATTTTAATTTACAAAAAAATATATTTAGAAAACAAACCCTTCTTAAATTACAGAAATATACCCGAGGACTTAAATACCAATTCAGCCATAAGCTTGTTAACTCTGTGATTTTACAATTTTTCAATGAAATCAAACTTTACATTAAAATCTATAGAGCTCGAGGAGATCAACTTGTGGATAACAACTTTTCCATTTAAGATCGTTTAGGAGTCCAAATATTCGTTACAAATAATAATCATGTTTCTCACAAAATCTCACATCAATATTTCAAACGACATTGTATGTAGACAACTTTCATATAAACTTTGTAGTTTATCACTTTTTCATTTAAATTTAATTAGATGTCGAACAAGCATTACTAGTTTTTCACAATTAAAATCGACGGAAAGGGACTAAACACAAATAGGCCCCTTCTGTCTTCAAGAAGGGTGATATTTAGAAAAGGAAAAGCTCCATTTACACCCCTGAACTATTATGTTTGTCTAAAATACACCCGAACTAAACCAGAATAATGATACACCCTCGAACTGTCAATACCGGACACTTAACCCCGAGCGCTGTTTTACCTTGGTTTTTGCCAGGTCGGATGCACACGTCAAGCCCTAGCCTCATCAGCCCTAGCCCACGTCAGCGCAAACATAAAATGGGCCCAGACCATATTTCTCCCTCTCTCTCCCTCCCTACCCTCTTCGTTCTCCTGTCTGCCTTCCTCGACCATTAGCGGCGGCGGCGGTGCGGAGCTGCGACGGCGGCGGCGGCGCGAGAGCTCGCGAGCGTGGAGCGCAACTCGACGGCTACGGCGGCAGCGTAGAGCTGCGAGCGTGGCGGTGGCTGTGTAAGATCAGGTCGCGACTGCAGCGGCGCGTGGAGCCGGGGCGGCGGGCTACCGTTTAGTTGCACGGACGGTCGCCGGCGGAGCCTTTGCTCGCAGTTGCCAGCAGTAGGTCGGGTCGTCGCAGCACGCGCCTTTGGTATGGCTCAGCAGGGAAGAAGCAGCTCGACGTGCCTTTGAGCATGCAGGTTATTGTTGCTTGTTCCCCTGAATTGTTGCCACCCCTTGCAGTGGCAGAAGTCCTTACCACTCTCCTCTACCGATGTCAAGCTACAAGAGAAGAGTAAATGTTAGTATGCACAAATTCAGGCTCAGATTCAGATGATGTAACTCATTGACTTTATCCTGTGAAGACTTCCAGATTGTAAACCAAGACTAGTGCATATTCTCTTTGCTCTTCTGTAAAAATTCTCTAGCTGATGCATTTTGCCTTCTTTTTGTGGCAACTAGTGGAGCTCTGTGATCCAGGTACAGATAGCTGCTGGTTTACATGGAAAAGAAAAGACAGGTAAAGTTTCATTACATTTTGAGAAACAAACTGCAATGTATAAATAGAGGCAACAATAGCTTTGTTGGAGGATCACTAGCATTTCGTGCAGATTGAACTCCCTGCCGCCGCAACAAGCAGAAATGTCCTCTCAGCTTCGCTGTCTCTGAACCCACCACTGCGTCGGCGGCAAGAACATCAGCTGCGCCCGCCGCCGCTCGGCTCGCCGGCTCGCCCTGTGGTGAGTCGAGGAGAGGAAAAGAAGAGGGCAGGGAGGGAGAGAGAGCGGAGGGGGGAAGAGAGAACATGGCTTGGCCATGTTATGTTTTGCGCTGACGTGGCTGGGGCTGACGTGGCATCCGATGTGGCAAAACCAGGGTAAAAAACAGCCCCGGGGGGTTAAGTGTCCGGTATTAGACAGTTCGAGGGTGTATTATATCGGTTTTGTAGTTCAGGGGTTTTTTAGACAGCAAAGAGTTCGGGGTGTAAAATGGACTTTTCCCTAGAAAAACCCTCGTGGAGCGTCTAGATCTGTAGATTTTGAACAAAAAAAATTATTTTTTATAATATTTTAACGAAAAATGTAAGTAATAAATCTTGTAAACACCCTCCCCAACCATCACACTTTCCCCACATAAATTCCACATGAACATTCGGTGAAAAACATTGAATAAATAAAAACCGTAAAAATCAAACCTAAAAGTTTTTAAATTCAAGACAAAAATTTAGAGACAGGTGTAGGCATGAAATACATCCATCTCAAGTTCAAACTAAATTTTGTTTGGGGAGTACTGAAAAATGGCAAATTGAGTTATTTCTTTTCCTCCTATCCACAGTGTACATCTCTCTCTCCGTCTAAAAAAAAGCCAACCTAAGAGGGATGTGATACTCCTCTCCTTTATCCAGATTCGTTGTACTAGCAGGGGTACCCTCCTAGGTTGGCTTTTTTTTTTTTTTGGAATGGATGGAATTAGCTAGTTTAGCTAATGTGGAATGCAAAAAACTTTGGGGCCCAAATTTTTTCCGAGATGAACTTGTTACACCTTGATGAATCGCCTTTTTAGAGAAGGCAAATCTTTTTAGAAAAAGCTGCATTTGTCTGAATTTTGGACCATCTTCAGAAAACTGCTTGGTTGTTCGATGGTGTCTTGGAAGAGCTTTCTTCTGCGATGGCATTGTACGGAGCATCAATTAGTGAGAACCGCCTCTTATTCTCACGAAAGAGATGAAACTTGCAAGACTACAGTTAGACAGTATTGAAGCATGGAAAAGCTTCCTCTCAACATCAATTCAGGTTCCAAAAGAAGCTCAGGTGATTAGGTGAGCTCAGGACCTCAGGTTCTAGGAATCTGAGCAATCTGAATTCAAGTTTCCTCAAAGCCCCAAACATCTTATCATCATGGTGAGGATTTAGAAAGCATCTACATATATCTCATAATTGAATTTCGCAAGTAGATGGGGGAAATTCACCAACCATCACAGATAGGTAGAAATCAGAATTGTAGAACAAAATTCTCAGAACATATAGCTACTCAAAATTTCATGCTCACTGGCATGGCCAATATTGTTGTGGAATCCATTAGAAGGGTTTACAGGATGGTTCTTCATTAACTATTTACCACTCAATATAACGCAAGGTGACTTCCACTTGGTAAACACAATTAGCCCAACCAGTTATGACCAAAAATCCTTAACCCAACCTGATAGTTACCAACTAAAAATAACTCTTCAGCTTCTTCACTCGGGATTTATCTTTTGCTTCTTTGAGTGGTCCTTGTTTTTCTTGGCTTCACGACGCTCCCTCTTCAACCCCTTGACATCGTTTGATAAACTCATCTTTGCGATCTTTAATAGTCAAAAACCATGAATCAGCTTAGCATGTCAAAAGGCAATTTCAACCTTTACAATTGCAGCAAAAAACAAAACAAACACTTACTTGCTGGTCTGGAATGTAGACCTTGCCCAGCTTGCCATGCACTGGATCCTTGGTGACATTTTTCATCTGTAAAAATGTTGATAATTGTGAGAACCATAGTGAATTAGTGGTTTTAAGGGGTTTTGGCAAGAATACAAGGACATGGGCTATAGTTGTTTAATATCACAACAGTTTACACGGCACCAAAGGTCAAAAGACAGTTATCAATTGGGTTTACCTTCTTAGCATGATCAGCAGTCCTCATTGCTTCTTTCTTCAAGCTTTCAACTGGATACCGGTGTCGCCTAACTACTAGATCCATAGAAGGTCCAACTTCAACCAGCTCAATTCTAGGAATAGATGTGCCAGACCGTTTTAGACGGAGAGCACAGTGCATCATGTAGACAGTAGTAGGGGAGATTGCTGTGCACACAAATACCCGATCTACACCAGCAAGGTTCAGATTCTCTACCACCTGTATCAACAACAAATAGCTCATGCTGAAGATCAACACATAATCTGGTCCCAACATGCCAACATAAATACAACAAAAGGCGCACCTCTCCTTTGAAAAGATCAAGCAGCACTTCCTTCAGATGCTTCAGCTCTTCAACACTTTCAAAGTGCTCCCCAATGAAGGCAAAGAAAGGCTTTGACCCAAGTTTAGGTGCCAGTTTCTTATCATACACATATGATTCAATTGATTTGTAGTTTTCAACTCCTACTTCAACAAGATCATATATGTGGTGATCATAAGTCCTCCCCAAAACAAGATTGTTGGGCCTCTTCTTTGAGTGAGAACCATACTGGAACAAAAAAGAATTGAAGGACTACAGTCAAAACGGTGAAGAAACATAATCTCTGAAAACACATCATCTTACTACCACATTTGAAGAAAAATGGACAAACTAAAAGCATTTGAATAGGCAAGCATATAAGCAGTGAGAACTGAGAAGTTCATCATAGTAGCTCATTGAATACGGTTCTACTTCTCCACACTATCAAATAAACCACTACAAATATTAAAGGGTCCTATCTTGTGCAAAGGAAACTATTTCTTCTCTGCGCCAACAACAACCCCACAATTATAGTCAGAACAAGTGAGCTTTACCACTATAAGGCTACAATTATAGTCAGAACAAGTGAGCTTTACCACTATAAGGCTGCAATCCGTCTTGAGGGAGAAGAACTCGAGAGAAGTTTCGCCGCCGCTCTCGAACGGCCTGATGTTGTCATTCTTCTTGGAGTACTTGACGGCATTGTCACGCTTCAGGTGGAACAAATCCGCGAGCACGGAGTTCAGCACGGCGCTGGTCTTGGTTCCGTGGAGGATAAGCGTCTTCTTGCCGGTCTCAACCTGGCGGCGCGGCGCAAATCATCAGATAGAGAGAGAAAAAGAACAAACTCAAGAACCGCAAGCTCACGGGGGGAGCGGAGATAAACGCGCTTACGAGCTTCGGCGCGTGCTTCAGAAGCTCCCTCTTGGCGCGCTGGCTCCTGGGCACCCTGATGGCCGCCACCATCTTCTTCTCCCCGCCCGGTTCCGATCGGTCGACGCCGCCGCGTGGGGAGGGGAAGACGGCGGGTGTGGGGGAAGAGAGGGGGAGCGAACGATAAACCCTAGAAAGCCTCGCGAACTTGGAGAGTTGGAGGCGACGCGGGTCTTTGAGTCGCGGAAGGGGCGGAGGAATGGGATGGAGGGATCGTCGGGATGGTGGAGAATCGGACGGCTCAGATTCGTTGCGCGGATGGCTGGATGCCCATGGGCTTTTCGGCCTACCTGTTCATGGGCTTTTAGGATTCGGCCCATCTCCTCCAGCACGACATCGGACAGAACAAGGGGCTGTTTGGGGAGCTCCTAGCAGTGGCAATTTCTCACGGAATCTACAGCTCCCTCAAATAGTTCAGATTGTCACCCAGATTCTGATAAAATATAGTTGTAGAATCCAGAAAATAAACTAGAACCTAGAAGCTGGAAAACCCAGCTTCTCCAGATTCTCAAAAACTGGCTACCAACTAGGACCAAGATTACTCGGTCAGAATCTACTACATCATCTGTCCCAAAATAAGAGTGAGTACAATAGTATAATCTGTTTGGGCGATAGAAGAAACACGCCAGCTACAGTGGTGAGCTGGATGAGTGATGAGAGAAGAGAGAGTGAGAGTGGGCGACAATTTTATCATCAACTCCAGCATCGACTTCGAGAGAAAAGTGATAAGTGTAGAGTGCATGTGTGACAGTGTGAGAAGAAGCTTAAGTTATTTTAATATGATGTGATGTTGATGGGTCCAGCATTGCAACTTATATATTGCATTCACAAGGTGCAAAGATAGCTATAGCTGAGTTGGATGAAATTGGAGCCAACTGCCTATGCTACTATAACCTTGCTCTAAACCAACATCGTACTAAGATGTGATGTAATTTTAATACGATGTGATGTTGATGGGTCCAACATTGCAACTTATTTATTGTATTCACAGGGTGCAAAGAGAGCTATAGCTGAGTTGGATAAAATTGGAGCCAACTGCCTATGCTACTATAACCTTGCTCTAAACCAACATCGTACTAAGATGTGATGTAATTTTAATACGATGTGATGTTGATGGGTCCAACATTACAACTTATTTATTGTATTCACAAGGTGCAAAGAGAGCTATAGCTGAGTTGGATAAAATTGGAGCCAACTGCCTATGCTACTATAACCTTGCTCTAAACCAACATCGTACTAAGATGTGATGTAATTTTAATACGATGTGATGTTGATGGGTCCAACATTACAACTTATTTATTGTATTCACAAGGTGCAAAGAGAGCTATAGCTGAGTTGGATAAAATTGGAGCCAACTGCCTATGCTACTATAACCTTGCTCTAAACCAACATCGTACTAAGATGTGACGTATTCTAATACGATGAATCTGAATATATAGAGTGACGCATCCTAGTACGATGTTTGTTTATTTTAAGATGAATAGAGTAGATGTGGCGTCTCTTCAGATTTATTAGTTTACGATGTGTCAATATTCACTTGTACCTCTTTATCAGGTTTATTATTATTTTTATTTACTACAGTAGTAATAGTTCGTACTAATGCTACAATAAAGATGACTAAAATAATGCATTAAGATAATATTTATTTGACAATTAAGTATCGAATGCAACAGTTTTAAGATTCGTGAAAAAAGAACGAGAAAATCTCTTATATACTTCTGAAATTTTAGCTAATCCCTTCTATGCCCCTAGATTTTGCTTACTTCTTATATACCCCTAAAATTTGACTTTGATCTCTTCCATACCCCTCCCGTCAGTTGACTGTTAGTTGATAGTCTAATTTCTATACAAATGACCATTTTACCCTTGGATGAACATAGAAATTTATGAATTACATTATTAAAAATGATACTATTATGGTTATGAGTATTTTTGTGCTATACATTATTTATCATAAAATTTATTTTTAGATAATGAAATAAAACAATATGTATGAGGAGCAAAGATAGGACCACCAATGCCTCCCAATAATTTTTTATGAATGCTCCCGATAAAAAAAATCCATTGTCCTATTAAAATTTCAAAAAAATATTTTAATTTATTATATTTGCTTTTATTTTCAAAATTTATGTCAAAAGTTTCTGTACTAATTGTTTAGTCTCATTAGTTTCATAAAATGCACATACTATACACTCAAATAAAAGTTCCAATCGTCTTTCAAGTTTATATTAAACCTAAAGCATCAAGGGCAAAAAAAGACATTTGCAACCAAACGTAATCGTGAAATGAAGGAATATGTAACGGTAGGGGCATGGAAGGGATCAAGTTGAAATTTTAAGGTATAGAAGAGAACGGGTAAATTTTAGGGGTATGAAAGGGATTGAGTGAGTTTACAGGGGTACACGGGGAATTTAAGCTATTGCACAAGCACATGTTGTGTGTGTAAACATGTCTAAAACAGATTTGAAAAAGTGACTCACCATATTTTTTCATGACACTACAGATTTAAGATATCGTATCAGAAAATTACATATTTAACATTAGTTTTATCACAAACCTACAACTTTGGTAACCTTAATAGTGACATGGATACGGGCTTTAAAATTTGTAGTTCTTCGGTAACCTCATCACTAAATTTGTAGTTTTGTGATACGATCAATGCCTTAAATCTATAGTTTTACAATAAATTTAACACTAAATCTGTAGTTTTGTGATACAAATATTTAAATATGTAGTTTTGTGAAAGTTTAGTCAAAGTATATATAGTTTTGTGAAATTTACTTTAGTTTTTAAGGTTTATTGGATCCATACCATCGCAAATTTTCCCAATTGAAAATCTACCATTACTATTTATTCGTGACATCGGGTGAGTGCAACTAAACGCAATGTAAACATATTTGTATTAAATTTGAAAAATTATAAATAGATACAAATTGACATTAAGTGAAAGTTAGACTAGAAGTAATACTTCTTAACTACATTAAGGAAAATGATGGTACCTCACAACATAAATAAATAAATTACTGAAAAGGGAAACAAAGAATACATTTTAAAACGGTACCATTTTGTAACAAGTACAAGGCCTTGTTCCACACACTGCTTTCCCGATTTTATCAAATTTGGCAAAAAATCCTTAATGATGTTGCCTTACCATATTTTTTGTTATCGGAATATCAAGAAGTATATTCCATACACTGAAGTTCAGAAAATCCAAATAAGTAACTGTAAGTTCAAGTGCCTTAATTTGGTTTTGGTGATTAATGATAAATCTAATAATATGAGACTAACGTTTTTATAAGCTTTTCTTTGACTAGTCTCTTTTGGATATGAAAATAAAAATGATGAGAGGTATGTATTAAACTTCACATATTCTAACTTGGTCTCTCTTGTGGATCCAAAATATAGTGTGAGCTCCGTCATTAATCTTGATTGATTATGTGCATATGTGTTCCTTTATATCCATATGTATGCACATCTTGAGGGGGAGCTTATTCTATATTTTGTTTATTATAAGATTTCTACCTTGATTTGAAATCATCTTTCATCTCATCTCTCTATATTGTTTATATCGGGTTATTATCTATCACAAAAGAGATGAAAGATTGAAAGATCTTGGATTAAACAATTTGTGTAATTGTTGCTCTAGTGATAATGATAAACCGATGTTTATGGGATTAACCTCTCTTTTACATAAGTTGTCAACTAGGTTAATTCTCGATAATGAGATGTGGTAGATAGCATTATTCTTTGGTGATGGACCTTAATCATGACAAGGATGAAATGCATGGAGATAAAGCATATGTATCACTTGAAGGTATATGTTTATGTTGGTCTACATCATTACTACATATGGCTTCTCTATGTGTATAGGATAAAACCCATTGGTCATTCTCTAATTATGCATACACTCGCCTCTCTTGTATATTCCTTTGTATGCATATATTTAGGGGAGCAAATCCTATACACTTGTTGTGCATGTTCTAGATCCATATTGTTCACCTAATTTATATCGGATCTTTGCACTTGAGCTGCATACGAGTATATGACACTTATGATGTTAATGAATACTCAACAAACATATCCATATCTTTTCATATGCAACCGGTTGGTCACCAAGTGGAGGATGACAACTAATTATTGGGACTAATGTTTTCCTTTGAGCCATGCAAAGGAATATGTCTAATTGTGATCAGGCTAATGAATGACAACATGGGTTGATGGTCACCAAGCCAAGGAGATCGCCATGTCGACAAGAATGAAGTCAAGATTTTGATGAGAAGAAAGTCTTAACAAAGGATGGACAAGACCTCGGCATAAACATGGTTCAACCGGATGGTCACAAGTGTTGATCTTGGCTCAAGCATTGACCCCAAGTTGGATGGCGCAAGGCAAAGGTATAATGGAGCTAAGAATGTTTCTTTAGTCTTTTCCCGGTCTTGGTGTTTGGTGTAGACCGGATTTGCTAGATAGACGCTGTACTATCAAGAGGGGTCTATGAAGCGAGCATGTGGATGATCTTGCGCCATATTAGTTCATATGCATGTATGTGTATTTGGTGGGCTTGTCTAGCCAAGTGTGGTGAGTTTCTCAAGTCCTAAACAAAGAGAGAAGTGGGCAAATCCTATAGGTTTGGGTAGCCTCATGTGGTTATGTCCGGTGGAGTATCCTTTGGAGTGTGGCCCTTTCTCCCTAAGAAAAGTTGTGTTCTTGGATGGATTTTTCATGGGTTGGATGGCCCTTTTAATAAGCTTTCCATAGAGTTCAAGAACGTCAAATTCCGATATCTGAGTCAAAGAGATATCGCCGTTTTACTAACGGTTGGTTGTGCTGAAAAGTGACCTGCGCGTCTGACCGTGGGCCTTAGGACGGTATGACCGGGGCTGTTAGCCGGTCTGACCAGCGTGGTAAGGCCGGTGCTGACCGGCCCCACTGGTCTGTTGCACTGGTCTAGTTTTTGGGCGATATAGAGCCGCCAGACCGCAACCGGTCAGACCGAGCCGACGGCGGTCTGACCGCGGTCTGACCGAGCCGTGGAGAGTCTGACCGGCCACTACACTGCGATCAGACCAACCAGGTTGAGTGGCTCAATGATTGCCCTGTAACGGCTAGTTTTCTAGCCGTTACAAAGTAGTCCGGTCTGACCGGCCACTTTATGGCGATCTGACCGACAGAGCAACAGAGTTGGGGATTTCGACTCCGACGGGTAGTTTTGGTGGTTGGGGGTATATATACCCACTCCCCAGCAACAAGGGCAAGGTTTTGGCACTCCATTGCATTATCTTGAACCCTTGCAAGAGCTCTCACACCCTTGTGCCACTTATTTTATCTAGTGAGGTGTTGGAGAGTGAGTTAAGCCAATCCAAGTGCATTGCTTCATTGTTAGAGCTAGTGTGGCACTTGATCATCCTCGGCAAGCATCCTAGACTTGTTACTCTTGGAGGTTGCTGTTGGTATTTCTTAACGACATTACTAGAAATATAATTCCCAGCAACGGCGCAGAAACACTTATGGTATATTATGGTTACAGAGTTCATCCGCAAGCGCACGGATATACCATTGTAGCATTTCACCCGAGAGTATTCCAAGGGTATCGTATTTATTTTATCCCGTGGGAAGATCATGTAGAGATAACTCAACTAATAATTTATATATTACTTGTGATAATCATATTCTAAGCAGGGATTAAGATAATCCAAGGGTAGAGTGACACACAAGCATTACTACTCATCTTCATAGTAAATAATCTAACTAGGTGGAAAGAAAAGAGAAAGAGAATCTATTCCTATAATTCTAATATACATAGTATACATACATTCTAGTTAACTGAAATACTAGCTAATACCCTTTATCCGATGCCCTCCTGGTACTTCGAGAAGCCACCCCTGACTGCCAAGTTCCTTACGACAGCCCGTCATGACCATCCAACCGGGGCTAAATACCGAGGAATACCCTCCCCAGGAAATTAACTTAGGATTATATATAGGCGCGGAGGAATACCCGTACTGAGTTGTCACCATCAGTGGCCCACCTCTCATCCGTAATATATAACCCCAAATAATGATATCTCGTAATATAGACACCATGTCTAAACTACCGGATACTACTCTAATATCATCGTCATGACATAGAGTAATTGCATAAGCAAACACTATACCCGCACCAAAGCATCTCCTAGATAAGCTTGCAGTATATTCAGTATAACATGAATATAATGTAAAGTTGGTACTTATATACTCGGAAAGTATTTCAATACCAGAAATGTATTTAGAAGAGTATTCTAATAAAAGTACAAAGCTTACAAAAGAGGAAAGGAAAGCTACTAGAGCCATATCCGAACTCTTCCGAAGACTTCCGGACTCCTGATTCCTATTTTAATTCTATTCCACCAGCTAGATACTACTAAACTAAACTTGAGAGGAACGAGAGAGCTCTTGCTCTAGGTGTGTGTTGAAGTGAAGAGAGTGAGCTCCTTATATAGAGGTAGGTATGACGGTTGTGGAAGGGGAATTGTCCGAAGTACCCTCCAACCGTCATTGGGATGCAATCTTGGACGTCCATGCCAAACCCTGGCCTCAACGGTGGAGACGGGGGTTCGGGTTCGGCCGAACCATGGGCTGGCCCAAACCAGCCTATCTTCGGCTGGCGACTTCCTCTATTGCTCCACTCCGCAGACTTGTGAATTTTGATCCAATTCATCGTGTCAATGCTGAGTTCTTGGCCCATTCATACATAAGTCTGGTTCTCGACATCGTCCGATTGATTTATCGTTTGTGTTGATGTCGATTCTCCTCCGCTTTATTGTCATTCTCTGCAAAAGGTTAGTAGACCTAATACTAGTGGAATATTATTATTCTAACAAGCATATGCATTGCAAGCATCACTAGTTCTCCTCTATTTTGGTAATATTGACGGTCGAAACTGATCGATAACGACCGTCAACAGTTGCCGCCTCCTAGACGGCTTGTGTAGGTGTTGCCCGATGACCTCTCCGAGGAGATTGTGGAGGAGGCCCGGCGCCGGTTGTAAGTGGTTTGGAGTTCACCACCTTCGGAGTGAAGGAAGAACTACCCTAGTGATCGAGGCTTGGGTAGTCCTCTCTGTGGGCCGGCTCCCACCTTGCCCACCCCATGACGAAGGGGGCGTGCGGTGGCTTCGTGGTTGAGCGGTGGAGTTGGGCTCGCCTCAACGGGGATTAGGAAACCGGCGAGTTTCTGAACCTCGGTGAAAAATCTCTTGTCTCTTGTCCCATTTATTTATTGCATTTACATTTGAGAAAGTTTACATACTAGAGCTTATTTGTGCTATTATCACCCTAGGTTTGCAAACCTTATCATAGTCTAGTTTCTTTCTGCACTTACTTGAGACTAGTTGATTTAGGTTTTGAATTGTGCAAAACCGTTTTGATTTACGCTTCCGCATACAAAACTTGGTTTTAGCCAAAAGTTTTAAAACCGCCTATTCATCCCCCTCTAGTCGACCTCTTTGGTCCTACAGTAACCTACAAAGCACATGCAACAAATGTTATTATATTCACTTTTTAAAACATAATACCTCTGTCCCAATATAAGTGCAGTTGTGGTTTTCCATGTCCAACGTTTGACCGTACGTCTTATTTGAAAAAAATATTATTAGTATTTTTATTGTTATTAGATGATAAAACATGATAGTTCTTTATGCGTGACTAATTTTTTTAAAAAAAATTCGTAAATTTTTCAAATAAAACGGACGGTCAAACTTTGGACACGGAAACCTACGACTGCACTTATATTGGGATGGAGGTAGTAGTTAAAACGGAAGAATGTGATGGAATAAAACTAACCATAAGATAGAAGATGAAACCACCAAAACCTTTCGATATGTCAAGCTTGGTTACGTGATTCATCAACCATTCAAATAAAAACTTGCTCCTATCCAACTTATCAATAGAATCCAAGTCTTCGGGAGCATTACGGAATTTTGTGCTATGTACCAAGATGAGTTTGGGTAGACAAAACTATTAAGAAAGACAAACATGAATCAAATTTGGATGTGTTCAAGTGACATGTCGTCTTTGTTAATAAGCTTGTCTATAAAGAACTTCACAAAGGGCACTAAAGATTTGCCAAAACTAAAGAATCTTTTTCTTCAGATAATCAAAAATTGATTTAATAGAACCGCCTCTAACAGGTAAACCGTGAACAACATCTATAAATTCTTTTGATAATGAATTATTATGTCTCAAACAAAAATGTCACAAGAGTTTACATCTACTTGACGGGCAATCCATACAACAAACTGATAAGGCATAAAAAATTTCCAAATAGCAGAATAGTTTGAAAACAAAATTTGAAATAAAGAACTGACGACTCCAGAAAAGTATTTCATAGAAAATCTAGTGAATACAATTTCAGATTTTGTTTACGTAATCATTGTTTTTCTCTGCAAAAAAGTAGCATAATCACTTGATAATTTTCATATTATAGGATAATACAATAGAAAGTCGAATTTATCTACAACTTATGATTAAGTTTTTGAAAAGTATGTTTAGCTTTCTTTTCAATTTGTTCATTACATGCTACTTTTGATTTTCACACATCGTAGTATTTACGTGTATATCAGAATCTACAACCTTAGTTTCAGATCTTTTTCTATGTCAAACAAATCAGAGTAGAATGTTTTTTTTAAAAAATAATTACATAATATTTTATTCAATTCCAATAAACACATTAGAGAGATAAACTACATTCAAATTGAAAACACAAATGATTTAGATGTAGAACTAAACAATGCACAAAATTATTAATTTGCTCCAAATCTCGTGAAGAACAAGAGCACTAGTGACTATCAAGCAACATAGAAATGAGAGAAAATATACAAACAAAAAGCATGATCATAATCGTAAATCACATATTGCTACACCGTTCATAGATCTTTAAAATAGAGTTACACTATCAATTGATATATACTAGATCTTTTGTGTGGATACCACTTACTCTCTCACGAGCAAACTGATATTAACTAAAGATCTACTGAAGATGGTGCAACAATAGGTGAGCTAAGAAAATAGCTCAATCCAGGATATAGAATCTAGTCAAACGTCATTTCAAATAAAATAAGAGTGGTAATTCATAACAAAAATAACTACAAACAATTTTCAATATTTAGGAACATAAATAGTCCAAGGGCCAGAATGGCACAGTGAGTCATGGATCTAATACAATCATTCATCTCATAAATTGAGAGTGCACCAAGGGATGCATAAACAACAAGTTTATCAACAAGTAAATTATTTGGTTGCCACAACATAATTTTTGTGCCAGTTACTATAGGTATTCTCGTAAACTGACCATTTCTCACTATTAAACATGTACACAACAACCAACAAAATACTACACCAACTACAGACAGATCCAAACCATAGAGCAAAACCACCCCAGAAGAGCACAACAATAAATAGCTTGGTCCCCAAACTTAATAATAGTTTTGATTGAATTATATCACGGCTAAACATGGTGATCCAAAGCTAAATCTATAGTAGAACGACAAACCACCAGATCCATAATAGAACAACTACTTCATCAATCAAAATTAGCAAATGCCTCTTAACTATAGCACAACGGCTACATCAGAACACTGAATCATCAACCATACTAGAACACCGTATCAACTCATGAGTCGTCTCTTAGTTTAGCTTAGGTACATAGAGATATACCTAGAATAACGGATCAAACCACTTTAGACTTGATGAGGAAAATTAAATCCTGTCAAACTCGCAGCTAACAATTCAAATCGATAAGGGAAAATCGCAACTCACTAAATACCAATCGATTCAAACTCGAAGAATCATCAACACAAGCACAACAATGCGAGCTCCTCCCACTACCTTCAAATCACACACAAAATAACATAGAAAGGAGAAGCCGCTGTAGATTGCCCTCTCATGAACCAATCACATACTTGCAAATAGGCATATCTAGTAAAAAGGAACTTATAAGAGCAACACAAGAGAAAAATGCTCAAAAGAACCTACTCAACACTTGAAAGAAAAGAAGTATCTCCTTTTTTTCTCAGCATCAACGAGACAAAAAGATAGGCACGGAAATAAAAAAACAAGCAGTGAAAGGTGAGCCTCATGTTGACTACAAGTCTCAGCACAGACCCTAAAGCAAAATCGGACGGCCATCGATCAACACAAAACCATCGACATAGGCTCACACCTAGTTAGCTCAATCGAAATACAACCCACGAGCCCACATTGGCTAGGGATCCAGAGCCCATGAAAGCTAAATAAACTTGCCTGAGCACATGCGGCCCGATCTGTCACAAGCACAAATCACCGAAGAAACGGTGACAAATTCGAAATCCGAGTAATTATAGCCGTTGAAAATGAAAAGAAACGATTGAACCGTTTAAAATAAAAAGAAACCGACAAATTATTCAAAATATATAAGAAATCAGTACATTAATAGTAGTAGATATACAATCCAAAAGACTCCAAACTTTATATGTCCATTGCATCTGATAACACTAGCCATGTATGCCAAAAAAAACAATACTAGTGAATTTAAACCAAGTCTAGTCCACTCTACTGTGTAACCCTACCGATGCCAGCTAGCAGAAAAACCCTCCCTACAAAAACACCTGAAATCAAAGCATACCATAATACACCAGTCACCGACTGGTGGGTCCGACGACCGAACTCCGCCCCCTGGCCCACCTGCCAGCCGCACGTCCCCCCGGAGAAACTGGCGCTTCGGATGCTCCTTTCCAAAACTAGCCGTTGCGGCCTCACACGGCCTCTCCCCCACACATTGCACGGGTCACCCCGCTCGCTCCGCTCCCCCTCGATTTCTTTTTCTTTTTATTTATTTTCTCTCTCTCTCTCTATCTCTCTCTCCCCTACAAACGAACGCTGAAACGCACACCGAGCCGGAGAGAATTCAAACTGTACTACGTAGTAGTACTAGCGCTAGCACTAGCGAGCGGTGGTTCAGCGGCGCATCGCACGCGGCCGCCCTTGACCAGCGACGGCGAGAAGCTCCTCCGCCTCCGCCTCCTCCTCGTCGGGCGCGCGCCCACCGCCGGCGGCGGCTCTCAGCGGCAGCAGTGGCCTCGATCGGCGGGTTGCGCGGTCGGATCCCCAATCCCCGGGCTGCGCTGGTGAGTGGTTTTCCTCAGCTGCTTCTGCTTCTCCCCGTGCGTCTCCCTCTCTTCCGAGCCCCCTGGTTCTGCTCTGCCTGCGGCCGGCGCCGTTTTCCCGCCGGGCCCGACGGAGTAGCCGAGAGGTGGTGAGTCCGTAAGGAGGGGGGGTGCCGATGCTGGCGGCGGCGGAACCGGCCGATCTGCTGCTGTGGCCTCCCGTGCGTTGGCGCGGCGCGGCGGATGGAGAGCGGAAGTTGGTCGGGTTTGCCGCTCGGAGGTTACAGGGCGGGTTCGTCCATGAAAGGAATGCTGTTTATTTTGGCGCTAACTCGTGGGTTTTTTTTGTGAACTCAGTAACTAGATTGCGATTTCCATACATGAATCTACTTGCTAGATTTTTTTTTAAGATCAGTATCTACTTGCTAGATTGAGCTTTCCAAATATTAATCCACTTCGTCTCCCTCTCATTTTATTCCTTACCAATTTTGCTTTGCATGTTTTTTCTCGTCCCATGGCCCTGATCTGAAATTGTGGGGTTTTTTTTTTTGGAGGTGGGGAGAGGGGATCCGAAGTTTTTGAATTCGGTACCATTTCGTAATTTAGATTGGGGTGTATCTGAATGTGACCCGAGCGATGCAGATAACACATTTCTTCTTATGAAGATTACATCTTATTGGCACAGCTTTATGTATGAAATTGAGTAATTTTCGCCCCACGCTATAATTTTAGGAAAAACACCCGCACATGTTCAGATGTGCTTGCCTTGTTTAGTGCCGTCCATTCATTCGTTTTTCATTTTAAAATTTAACATTAATGGTGGTAATAGATCTCCTTGTAATACTATTCATAATGGTGAAGTAAAACATGCAATTTACTCCGTTTGTAATAAATGAAATATTTGTGTGTTGACTATGTAATTTATTTCCTTTGTAATAGTGAAATAGTTATGTGTTGGCTAGGTCAGCACATTGTTGCTGCAGAACTATCTTCCCGGAATTGTTTGCCAATATTATGTGCAACTGTGTGATAAATTGAATCTGACCATTTTTTGCCTTGTGACAGCTTCGTGAGAAGGCTGGGTTCTTGCTGTTTTCCCCAGACTTCAAGGAATCTGCAATTTACTAGCGAAAATGGGTGTATCAAGACCTCCAAGCACCCCTGCATCAAAGATTGAGCGCACACCGATGTCGACCCCAACCCCTGGTGGCAGCACTAGGGTCAAGGAGGAGAAGATTTTTGTCACAGTGAGGGTGCGACCATTGAGCAAGAAAGAACTGGCCTTGAAGGATCAGGTGGCATGGGAGTGCGGTGATAACCAGACAATTTTGTACAAGGGCCCCCCACAGGATCGGGCTGCACCCACCTCTTACACTTTCGGTAGGCTTTTCAGGGATCTATTCATGACTGCATATCTCAAGCAATTATGTTTGTAGTGACACTCCTGATCAATGACTCCATATCTCAATCCTGTAAGTTTGAAGTTACCTCAGTAGCTAAATTGACTAATTTAAATTCCATCTTACCCTTCCAGACAAGGTGTTTGGACCAGCTTCCCAGACAGAAGTGGTGTATGAAGAGGGAGCTAAGGATGTTGCTATGTCTGCATTGACAGGCATTAATGGTAAATTAATTCTCACTCAGTAGTTTGAATAAAGTTGAATGATCCTTTATCTACTCTTTATTCTTTACCTTCCTTTGTTTTGCAGCCACCATTTTTGCCTATGGTCAAACCAGCAGTGGTAAGACATTCACCATGAGAGGCGTCACAGAGAGTGCTGTAAATGATATATACAGGCACATAGAAAATGTGAGTTTTTTTTATACATGGAGCAACAAAATCATGCTATCTATATTGCTTTCTAAAATGCACATAATACATAATTGTTTCTTGCTTTTGTTGATTGCATAGACTCCTGAGAGGGACTTTATCATCAAGATATCTGCTATGGAAATTTACAATGAGATTGTGAAGGATCTTCTACGACCTGAGTCTACCAATCTTCGCTTGTTAGATGATCCTGAGGTTTGTTTCCAGTTCGACAGAGTCTATGCACTGCCCCCACATATTCTCTTGCATGCCATGATTATCCTTTAATAAATTGTTATGGTTTGACAGAAAGGAACAATTGTAGAAAAACTGGAAGAAGAAATTGCCAAGGATAGCCAACATCTTAGGCATCTAATCAGTATTTGTGAAGGTAACTACTATCTGTATATATTGTCTTAAGTTATTTTTTCAAGAAGAACCAGAAGAAATGGGTTGCCTTATTTACTTTTTTTTTTGTTGACACGGTAGCCTATTGCTTATGATGTCTTTATGACTGCAGAACAAAGACAGGTTGGGGAGACTGCACTGAATGACACCAGTTCACGTTCCCACCAGATCATTAGGCTGGTATATTTAAAAATAAGCCTCCATGTTCATGTTAGATCTTTTTCATGAAAGTGAGAAAAATAATTATTGTGTATTATCTCTATCCAGACAGTTGAGAGTAGGCTCCGTGAAGTGTCAGGATGTGTTAAATCTTTTGTGGCTAATCTGGTAAGCATAACGTCCTCATTTTGCAATGGTGTACATGCTGTTTTTTTAATCTCAATAATTTGTGTTGCTTTTTCACAGAATTTTGTTGATCTTGCTGGAAGTGAACGAGCTGCACAAACACATGCAGTTGGCGCAAGACTGAAAGAAGGCTGCCATATAAATCGCAGCTTACTGACTCTTACTACTGTCATCAGAAAGCTAAGGTATGATTTTCTAAAGAAAGAAAGAAAAAACTCTGGGTCTATTATCTCTTATCTGCACCAATCTTGAAAGTAGTCGCTGAGTTACCTCGATGCACTCATGGGTTAGTCTCAGTTCTAATGTTATCTGTTGATTTGTAATGATATCAGTATGTTAATGATGTATCTTATCTCCTAATGAATTTCTAAAACATGCTAATGAGATTCATCAGATCAAAATATTCCCAGGCCACTTTGTTTAAGTGGGAGGCAATTGCTCTGTACTCTGTCCTATTGCCACTATACTGTTTAATCATTCTGCATATTTAGAACTAAAGTAAGTTTTATTAAAATCTCATAGCTGCAACACAGTTAATTGTAAG
Organism: Oryza longistaminata; assembly: GCA_009805545.1. Lineage (NCBI taxonomy): Eukaryota > Viridiplantae > Streptophyta > Magnoliopsida > Poales > Poaceae > Oryza > Oryza longistaminata. Next base: position 20,603,769 of record CM020181.1, read on the forward strand.
TTCTTGAATGTGTTGGCTAAGTGACATTGGTATGGCAGGACTAATAAAGCAGCATTGTGTATTTGCAGTGTCATGAACATGTTAAACTAGACAATTTATTTGCAGTGTCATGAACACGTTAAACTAGATAATTTATTTGCAGTGTCATGCTAATACACAGTTTGAGATCTCTTTTCTACTTAGATAATTTACTGCATATTTGTATTTTTACTGTTTCTTGGTTTGAACAGGAAACTATAATGAAGTATATCTTTATTGGGAATATTAGCAGACTGACTCTAAATTTTCAATGCAGCTCGGATAAAAGAAGTGGACACATACCCTATCGAGACTCGAAGTTGACACGCATTCTCCAGCTTTCTTTGGGTGGAAATGCAAGAACAGCCATCATCTGTACCATGAGTCCAGCGCAAACACACGTAGAACAATCTAGAAATACTCTATTCTTTGCAACCTGTGCCAAGGAGGTTACGAATAATGCAAAAGTTAATATGGTAAGATCTGTGACTGTGATGCATCATTTATTTACTTATGAGAATGCAAATCTTCATCGCTTGGGCCTTGGTACGTACAGGTGGTATCAGATAAGCAATTGGTGAAGCACCTACAGATGGAAGTTGCTAGACTCGAAGCTGAGCTGAGAACCCCTGATCGTGCCTCCTCTTCTGAGATCATTATAATGGAAAGGGACAGGAAGATTAGACAGGTAATGTCTATGCTCAAGGATGAAGTTCACTGGAATCATTTCCATTTTGTAACTGACCTAATTAAGTGAACACTGCAGATGGAAAAAGAAATGGAGGAACTCAAGAAGCAAAGAGACAATGCACAGTTGAAACTTGAAGAATTACAGAAGAAGATGGGTGATAATCAGCCAGTGAGTATTTGCCCTTTCCTTGCAAATTTACTTTTCTTTCAAAGGATATCAGCCAGTCAGAACCACATTCATTTACTGTCAACCTAATCTTTCCGAAACCTATGTTTTCTTTTAGGGATGGAATCCTTTTGACTCACCACAAAGGACACGGAAATGCCTCACATATTCTGGATCACTACAGCCAAGTAACAAAATGAAGATACGGAGCTCGATTAGACAATCAGCCACTGCTCCATTTATGTTAAAGCATGAAATTCGCAAGCTTGAGCAGCTACAACAGCAGCTTGAGGTTGAGGCTAACCGAGCTATTGAAGTACTGCACAAAGAAGTCGAATGCCATAAACATGGCAATCAAGATGCAGCAGAAACTATTGCTAAACTACAGGCTGAAATCAGGGGGATGCAATCTGTCAGATCTGACAGAGATGTTGACATGATCACAGATGAAGGAAATGGATCTGATTTGAAAGAAGAAATTAGTAGACTTCATATGCAAGACAATGATATTGCAAAACTTGAGGCTAAACTAGAAAATGTACAGAGGTCTATTGATAGATTGGTGATGTCACTTCCAAATGTTGGCACACAATGTAACGAGACTACACCAAAGTCCAACAGAGCAAAGAAGAAGAAGAGGATGCTTCTTCCACTGGGCGTGAGCAACATAAACAGACCAAATCTGATAAGAGCACCATGCTCTCCCCTCTCTTCTAGTAGGCCTTTAGACCCAGAAGTTGAGAATAGGGCTCCAGAGGGTGACACTGTGTCTCATGAAGGTTCAGAAAGGGCTACTCCTACTAAGAGTGAAGACACTGGAGATGTATCATCGCGTGATGAAACCCCACGCTATAGGCGATCCAGCTCAGTGAACATGAAAAAGATGCAGAAGATGTTCCAAAATGCTGCTGAGGAGAATGTTAGAAATATCCGGGCTTATGTCACTGAACTGAAGGAGAGAGTTGCAAAACTTCAATACCAAAAGCAGCTGCTTGTCTGTCAGGTTATGATCGTTTATCTTGCACACATAATTTTTGTTCATGCAAAGGTTACTTTGTTTCACCACTAAAATATGTTTTCTTGTAATCTTACTACAGGTCTTGGAGTTGGAATCGAATGAAGGCAAGACAAATGACATGGAAGAAGATTCAGAGGAAAATGCAGGATCTCTACAGGATGGTCCTGATTCATGGGACAGATTATTTAAGGAGCAGATGCAGCACATTATCCAACTGTGGGATCTCTGTCATGTATCAATCATACACAGGACCCAGTTCTACTTATTATTCAGGGGGGATAGGGCTGATCAGATATATATTGAAGTCGAAGTTAGAAGACTGACATGGTTGCAACAGCATTTTGCTGAGGTGGGCGATGCAAGTCCTGCAGCTGGTGATGACTCTACAATTTCTTTAGCCTCAAGGTAAAATATTGCTAAGCCTTTACCTCTTTGAGTTTTACGGGTTATGTTAATTAATTCCAGAAAAAGAAAATAGTGTTGGAAGGTCTAAAAAAGAGTCATATCCCCTAGGCCTTTAAAATGGATGTTGCTGGAAGCAAAACCTTGTAATCTGTTTTCTCTCAGTAGTTTTATCCTCTGTAAAAAACACTTACTGAGAAACCTTATATGTTGTTAGTGAAGATGGAGCTTAGTTATCTGATAGAAAAGCTTTAACATGAATGTTTTTCCGAGTCAAATGTTTCATTAGTCATAACTGATATCAAATCGTCATATATAAACCAATTATCTGATTTCATGTTGCAGTATCAAGGCATTGAGGAATGAGCGAGAATTCCTCGCGAGAAGGATGGGCTCAAGGCTGACAGAAGAAGAGCGAGAGCGCCTCTTCATCAAATGGCAGGTGCCCCTGGAGGCGAAGCAGCGGAAGCTCCAGCTTGTGAACAGGCTCTGGACAGACCCCAATGACCAAGCTCACATTGATGAGAGCGCCGATATAGTGGCCAGGCTGGTTGGTTTCTGTGAGGGTGGTAACATCAGCAAGGAGATGTTTGAGCTCAATTTTGCAGTCCCTGCAAGTAGGAAGCCATGGCTGATGGGTTGGCAGCCCATTTCAAACATGATCAGGGAGAAGACACAACTTTGGTAAGCAGAGATATGCCCATCTTCCTTGTTAAGATGAGGTAGAAGGATCATATAGTCTCATAAAAATTTTGGTGCTCTGGACCAAAGGTGAAGTGGCTGAGCTTCTGGGTTGGTCAAGGCCAGGATTGCCAGGGGGTGAATTGATGCAAGCATGGTGCCAACATGCTTCAGTCTGTGTAGAATCTTCTCTTGAACCTGTATTCTTCTTTCATCACCAGTGTAGAGAGACTTGGATGTTCTCATATTCTTTATTAAGTAGTGTTAAGAAATGATTCCGTTCCAAATTTTGCCCCCAAATTGATGATCAAAAGTTCGTCTTGGCATGTGGTTAAAGTCTCAATCATTTAAAGAATGCATAGAGAAATAGTTCCACTCTTTCTCACAGGCACACATGAAGTTCAGGAACGAGGATCTCGCGGAGTTAGAAAATATTGTGGTTCTCGCTCTACAACGAGGACCTCTCCTTCTGGCTTGCGCTATTTGTTCCGCTTATGGGATTGTTCTAGCGTCTTTTTGGTTCTAGATTCATTCTTTCTTGGCGGGTAACTTCTCGTCAAACGTCTTCCTTTTGAATGAGCACACCTATCAATGATTTTGAACAACTTCATTGCTGAAGTTATCTTCCGTGTCAATAAACTCTTGGATGGTATAACGATCTTGGACTCCATATTTGAATGCTGCGATGATGAAGGCTTTGGTGATTTTGGGAATAGTGTTATGTCACTTATTAAAAGTGTTGTATGAAGTCCC
>CM020181.1:20607546-20662998 GCA_009805545.1 Oryza longistaminata
GGTTGCCTCTTGTATGTGCCCTGGAAATTGGCCACGGATTGACAGAGCTTTGCCCATGATCCAATCGAAGATTTGGGAAGATGTACATGAGCGGGCGGGGCCTTTCAACGCAGTAGATACGTAGTTAGCCAAAGCGTTGTCGTTGCGCCAGCTGCGTAGAGGAATGTAGAATAGATGTGAACAAATTCCTCTGGATCCGATAAAAAGGTTGAATTCTTGGATGAGGACTGATGACAACAGGCTACCCGATCTTCCGTTAGGTGGGGATAACAATCGATTTGGCGGACACTTGACACACACAATCCGGTTTCCAATCAATATGATTCGAACCCTGCAATCGCAGCATCATGTCTCCTTTGGTTATTAAACGTGCGCTGCCCATGTTGACCTTACGGAGAAGGCTATCACTGCATTCAAATCGAAAACCACAAGCAAGAGCAAGGTATATGGCACCTCAATTGTAAATAAATGATTAGGCACTTGAATTTGAGGTTCTACAAATCGAATTAGCTGTGAAATTGCACTTGGCATAATAATCTAAGAAAAACCCGACTCTAAACAATAACGACTACTAAATAAATATGATTAGAGATATCTTAGGTTAGCCCTAGGGTGCACACCACCTTGGGCTTAGCGCATGGCACCATTACTAGGCCCAAGGCTCAAATAAATCTTAGACTAAAAGAAATACGTGACTTGATTTGCGGATTCCTGATAATTCATGCGGAATTTTGATGTAGGAAAAAAACATTTGAAAGTAGAGTCCATAAATAAGAGCAAGTTTAATAGTATAGCTAACTACTAACTCCAAATCATCTTTAGTCAATTTAATAATCAATACATACAATAGTTCCACTTATCATACACACATTGCATCTTGCAGTCCATGCTGCAGTTGGTTACAAATATGTTGCCCGCTACTCTTTTCTCTCATCTTTTATCTTCTTGATATGTGTTAATAGCTGACTTATAGTCTGTTATTGTACCCGCTCTAAAACGATTTCCACTGACACCATAGCTACATTAAGCGTGTATTTTTATAATCAAATCTCCGCATCAAGGCGCGCATTAATTTCATTTGTTGGAGGAATTAAGGTCCTCACCTAGGTGCCCACTGCTTAAGAAGATCAAAACCTTACATGCTGATTTGATTCACAGCCATAGAAGGTTATACTTGCACATTTGAATCATAGAAGGTTATACTTGCACATTTGAGGAGCTGTTTAATTTATTATCCAAAGCAGTTTTACACAACAATTTTTGTAGTGCCTATGCAACCATACTTTCATTTAGTTTGTTATGAAAATATTGGTAATGCCAACTTGCCAAGCGTATTCTAGGTAAATCCAAACAATGCGCACACACACTTCATCAAAATTTTTGCACCAGGCCATCCCAAGCACCAAAATTTTGGCTAACTAATGTTTTGGTAAGATTCTCTCTTTCATCTCATCCGCATCAAAAAATTATTCCGCGCACTTTTAATAGAAAGTGGCGTGCTTGGCACAAACAAATTACTGCGTTGGGAGTTGGTTGAAGAAACAATGTAAAAGAAAAAAAAAAGGACCGCATAGCACAGGCGCTCCTCCGCCAATCGGCAGTCCTGTAGTGTGGCCTAGAGCTGGGAACCGGGGACCAACCTGTCAGTCACGAGGTGGCCAGTCCAATGCATCGTTAAAACTATGGATATGTATAATTAAAACTGAATACATTATACAACTAATGCAAAATTGTTTCAGCTATAACATAAAATTGATATAACTAATCAACTTATCACATAAAATCAACTTCACAATCAATAATATTTTTAATATAATTATTTTCTTCCATTGTAAAATACAAAATGTATTCACATATATTAATACGCCATCATATTATTTATGGTTAATTTTTTCAGTAGTATGCGACTTCGTTAATCTCAAGATATATTGGTTTAGTGTCCAAAAGTGTTTAAATAAGTGGGTGTCTGTGTTTATAGAGAGTAAGTGCATATATATACATGAGTGTCTATTACCGTGTTGATTTCTAATATCTTACCTACCCTCTGAATAGCCATGGCCTATTCCTTAGCTACCACCATAATACTAATTTTGTATTGATAAGGGGTAATTTAATATGTTCCCCTCATTGCAAAATTTTCTTGCGATGGTTAAAAGTCAGCTTGGATTTACTTTTCTATCTTCATCCAATCAATTTTGATTTATTCCTCAAAATTAAAAACCAATTAAATGATCCTTAGAAAACACAAATTTAAAAAATATATGGAGATTGATTTACCCTATAAAATAAAATTTGTATCTTTTCAAAATGAGCCGCGTAATATATACAGGTCTATACTAGAAAGCGTGCCTGGTGGCGCGCCAAATTTCTAGTGTTAGATAGACATAACCATAAAAGCTATATTTTTTTTCAATGCGTAGGAATAAAAATAAGTAGCCCCTCAATCTTCACACTTTATCTTCTCACTATCAGCTAGCTTCTTCTTAGAGAATGAATATCATATCAAAGACACTTCTTTTTTTAAAAAAAACACGATGCCTCAGCAATTCCTTTTCAGTGTTCAGTTGGATTTTTAGATACCACAACCTAAATAAATCACACACACAAATACAATGAGTTGTACCATATAGTCTTGTCTTGCAAGAATAGGAACATCATGCAAAATAGGTGGCAAAAACTATTTTCCTAAAACGAATTACAATTTTTGTTGCACAATCCTTTTAGCAATTCGCCATCATCATCAATATATAGATGGAAGTCACAAACCACACAGTACGTGCAAAACTTGCTGGTAATAGGTCAAATACAACTTGCAAAGTAACAATTAGAAACACAAGTGTTGCATACAGATGACAAAATGAGAGCGCATGCTACATGATTCCATTTCATTACTCTTCCATAAGATTCTCTTCGGTTTGCTGCTGAGAAACTTTGACCACGACCTTTTTCTTTTGTGTTGAGAGCATGGTATCCTTCTTCGGGAGCATTTGAATATCCTGTTCCAACTCCTTAGCATCTCTCTCCAAAGATTTTGTCTTACCCTGTTTTTGCCTGTTAAAAGTTCAGTGCATATGTTAAGCAAAGAGATAATTTCAAGAATAAACAGACTGAACCAAAAAAAAAAACAGATGCCAACCTCTCTGTAATATGTTTCTTATGGCGTTCATGTCTAATCTTTGTAATAAGAGGGATAGCCTTAAGAGTTTGTGCAGTGACATTCCGGTCATAGCGCTCTGGTCTGTTCCTCTTCCTCTCAAACTCAAAGGTGGAGTCCTGATTGTGTTCATCAAGCAATTCAGATGTGGTTCACAGCATAGAAAATGTGCTCTCTACTTAATACTGAATGAAAATAGAACAAGCAAATACCTGCGTCATGTCCTTCCCATGCAAGCATCTGTACGCTTTTGTCCATTTAACCTTACGAGGATTCCTCTTCATCTTAAAATTTTTATGGCATTTTGAACGGCAAAAGCGGAAGATCTGCAAGGGAAAAAAATGTTGTTACAGCATACCGACAAAATCCAGCACAAAACATATAAGTTTTTATTTAAGAAGACAGCAAGATGGTAACGTTATGACTAGATATTACTCAAACAGATCAAATTGAGAACAGCTGTGTTATTCTGGATTGACTTTTGATCTAGAAATTTAAACCAAGTCTGTGTAGTATATCAGTAACAAACTGTTGCATGACTATAGCAAATCACAACATTAACAAGGGAAAACAGCAACAATAACAAACTAATGAACTGAACCAGCAAGGGAAGTCAGCCCACATCTCTTTAACGACTGACATAATTAATTTAATTGATCTTACTAAATATTGTGTAAAAGAATTCATATGTTCTTGTGGCTTATTTTGAAAGAGAACAGTGTTGATATTCAAAAGGGCCCAGCTTTAGGCATTCATCACTATTCCAACCATAAACTATAAGAGAAAGGGACTGAATGAGAAACATAAGCATCAAATTTAACAATGGTTGTTCATGTCCACTTAAATTCATCGCTACTGGTGGAGCCAGAAAATCTTCATGCGTTCAGCTAACAGGAGCTCAGATATTATCACAAATTACAGAGCATTTTCGAGCATTTTTATAAGATTATAATGGGGATTATGGAGCAAGGCATAGGGCTCAAGCCCTAACTACCCCTCTGACCCCCCCTACTACGAAACACGAGAAATAAGGCAGAAATATGACAAAGCATTTCAATCCATTTGGGAGTGCAATAATTAATATAATGGAACCAGCAAGAGAATCTAGCGGCCCACGTCTCTTTGATGACTGACATAATTAATGAAATTACTTTTACTATAATATGGTCTAAAAAATTCATATGTTCTAGCAGCTTATTTTGGACGAAAGCAGCATTTTTATCCAAACAGACCTCAGCTTTTAGCATCCACCACTATTAAAACCATAAAGCAGGAGAAAAATACTGAATGAGAAACATGTGTCAAAGTAAAAAATTTAACAACGATTATTTTGTCCACTACTCCACTTAATTCATTGGTACTATGAAAAACAAGAAAAAAGACAGGAACATGACACAGTACATTGTTAAATTGGATGGAGAAACATAGGTGTGGAAGAAAGTGAAGCAGTATATACCACCATTGGACTACTCTATACATTGGGTGGAAATGGGACAACTAGCTCTCTGAGACTCTGAACAAAGCAAAAGAGATGGAGAGAGAGAGCCAGTGACACATGCAGCAGGGGCACCATGCCGTTGGATAACCATATATTTGTTTATAAATACTATGGCAATAAAAATTGAGGTGTTTGTTGACAACAAATCTTGTAGTTTGATAATTATATTTTTTTTGGGTATATAAATCTGCATTATGCCCTCTAACTGTAGTTCTTCTGAAAACTGATGAGCCCACAGCTGTTACATTCATCCCAACGTTTTACAAATTCTATGTCCCTTCTCTCTTTCTAGCTTCTATTCGTCAACCTTGCCAAACCATATATCTTTGTCATTTTGTGCAGTTTAGCCGTTAGTTTCAACGCTAATGACATGAGCCACTGGCAATGTGAGGTGTGATTACGCAATGAGGGTCACATACTGCAAACAAAAAAAATGCTGCATGCCTGCAAAGTACTACAAAACACATACAGATTGGTCTAAGCAAGTACAACCGTGGTATAAATCCCTTCAGGGACTGCTGTATTCAAATTCTGTAGCATCCTAGAAAGAATAATTTCTTCCTCAAGAAAACCCGACCACAGAAGAGCGCGCTTCTCCATTGTCAAACGGAACATATACTGTACATGAAAATGAAAAAGAAAGAGAAAAAGGCAGGATGACCGCGCGAACCTTGGCGTCGTTGCGGACGAACTGGATGCCGTGGCCGGGGTAGATGGTGGAGGAGCAGAACCAGCACTTCTCCAACCTCATCGCGCCGCCTCCTTCCTTGCCGCCGGACTAACCCCTCCGAAATCGCGGCGGCACCACGCAAGCTACTGCTTCTTCTGCTACGCAAGAAATCACCGGCATTTGCCCCTCCTCCCCCCCAATCATTTTCCTCAGCTGGCTGGATCTCGCGGCGTGGTGGCGCTCCCTGCTTCCTGTGTTGCCATTATGTTCATAATATCCCTGCATTACGTCCGAATTGGCGCTGTTGAGTCCATCTTGTTGTTGCTATGTTAGGTGTATGTGCCTTGGTGCTCAACTTACATTCTACAGACGATTTGGTTGGTTAGTTACTTCGCAGTTGAAGGGGCATTATTAATTTGAACAGTACAATTTAATTTACTTAGACCACACAAGGCGTGGCAGTTTCATTGTTTATCTCACCGTTTGCAACTACTTAATAATATCGTTAAAATTGAGTAGCATATGGATTATGGGCCAAGCAATGCTATCAGAACGAATAAATTACAGGTTAATGTTTGGGTCTGTTCTTGGTATAACTCAACAATCTACTCACTTTTTTGTGCAAGCTTATCCATGTACACTAGATGCGGTGTTTGCGTTCAATCTAATGTTCTAACATCTGTCATTGAGTCTGTGAGGTGATTATCTCTATGTTTTTATTGACAGGTGCTGATCCACAGAGCTTGCTGGAAGAGAAAATAGCGGCAGAAGAAAAGTTGGCCCTCACTGATTATGATCTCCGGCTAGCCAGAGAAGATCTTTCCAGGTTGAAGCTTGAGTTACAAAAGCAGAAAGAATCTTCTCCTGATGGCTCAAATGCTACCGGTATGTAACCTTGAAATGACAAATATAGCGTGATATTGTGTTTCATGTGATGGCATGGAGCGAAAACTATTGTTTTCTGTTTTTACATTCTTTGATTGAAGTGGAATCAATAGTTAAAGCATTTGGTACTCAGATAAGTGCCAAAAGTGAAAATTATCTCATTATTCTGTGGCTTACATATTGAACTTTGAAAATTCCATCTCATGTGAGGATGAAATATGGCTGTGACACGCGAGAGGGTGTTTATCTCAATGATCTTTGGGAATTGGGATTGTATTGAACAATATTGCCCTTGCTGTCATGGCATTTGCTTGTCAGCTGGAGGCTATGTCGTTTAAAGGAAATAAGAAGAAGTACCATGGACATAAAGGGTAACGGGAAATAAACAAATGACAGGTCTGATTTGAAGGTTATAAGCATTAATGTGGCTTATGCTGGGGGTATCCGTAGGAACTTTTACACTCAACAATTCAATAAGGTTGAACAAAACTGATGCATTGGCTTTGATCAGTTTTCCACAAACAAAGCTTGAGATATTCTAGTTACTTTTAAGTAAAACACTTGCCTCTTCAAGGGCCACTAGCTTGCGGTGAGCGCTCTGCTGCAGATTTATTGGTGACATCTAATTATCTAGCTTTTACTAGCTAATTCAAAGTGGGTCATCATTCATCGTGTTCATTGGTAACTGATAGACATACATATATAAGAGGGGAGGTCCTACTGACAGCGCGCATCATAGCTTTTAACTGGTTTTTGAGACAATAAATTGTACTTTTTAGCATTTTTTGCACTGTACCTTAATTATGAGGTAATGATCAATATCAGGGCACACATACCAGCTGGAGAGTGCACAATTTGAGTTATGCTAGTAACTATGTACTGCTAAATGTAAATCTACTGGCACTGGAACATAGATCCTTGTATGATTTTTTGACCTACAAATATGCATGTATTTATTTATGTTAATTTGTTGATTATGTGAGCTTAAGAAGCTGAAAAAGTTTCCATGAAAACAAATCCATGCTAGACCTATCTTGTGCTTCTAAGATGATTTATCCATTTGGCACGCTGGGCCACTTTCAGATGCTTTGACAAATGAAGGATCTAGTCATCATGACAAAAGGGATGCCAAAGTTTCAACATTAGGTCCTCTTAAGGATAATGAACGGAAAGATCTGAACTGTGCTGTCAAAGAATACTTGCTTTTGGCTGGGTATCGACTTGCAGCCATGACTTTCATTGAGGAGGTCTGTATCATATTTTCTCTTAGAATTTATTATTCTTTCATGGCTTCCTCTTGTTGTTAAGTTTATTAGGGTTTGTTTATCTGTTTCTCATGCAAAAAGTCAAAATTATGGAACTTCACGTCAATGTCACGTCCTTTTCTCAACAAAATAAATTCATGCAAATTCTGTTCATGGTTGATAGGATGTGATATCTAGTAGCATCACAAAAAAATCATGGGAATGTATGTACAGAAAGTTATCTTTTAAAAGAACATATATGGATGATCCTTTCCCAGCCTTATTTCATGGTTGTAAATTTTCAAATGAAGTTTGCATATCGCCAAATGTAATTTCTACAGATCTGTTCACACACACCTATCCCTTGAAAATTTGGTAGGCATAATTAGTAGAAGCTTCGTTCTGTGGAATGAACACTAGGTAAGTTCCAACAGTAAAAAGTGCTGGCAAATCAGTTATGAATCAAACAAAACAGTAGAATGAACAGTTCAGCTTGTGTGCCTGACGACCTTCGTAAGGCTTACTAGATCATTCTGATTGCAGGTTCCTGATCAGGACCTTGATGTTTGGATTAACAGTTCAGCTTGTGTGCCTGATGCCCTTCGTCGTTACTACTACCAGTATCTTTCATCTACCACAGAGGCTGCAGAGGTGATTATTGCCATGGAGTTGCTTAATGTTCCTACAAAAGCTGCTAATTGTTTACTTACTACAGCTTGATGCATTACAGTGTTACATGTGACAATATTAGATCCTGGTACATGTTTGTTTTTAATTCCATCAATATGTGCTAAGAATACACATTATATTTACTCCGAATCATATTGGAATGAATCTTTTCCTTACCAACATACTTCAATCAAAAGGGCTGGAAATTTGTGGTAACTAGATCATATGCTTCATGCAATCCTTTGACAGAATCCAAGTAACGTGCTAATAGGAAGGGCCTACATCATATTCAAGTTTAGTAATAATTACATTCTATGGAGTATGCATATAGTTGACACATTTATCTTATTCATGAACAATGTGCAATCCAGTTATAGTGACACAAAATGAAATAAAAACCGCTGCATAAGCCATGAGTCAATGTTCATTTCATAAAGTGCAGTGCAAGAGTATTTTAAAATTGATTTTTGAGAATCAATAAGTAGCAGGATTTAGCATTTGATGCATTTGATATGTTTAACGTTTTTCTGTGACCATTTTGAGGTATCACAATATTTGACGAGCCCTAGATGTTATTGCAGTAACAATCATAAACCTGTGGGTTTCTAGTGCATTTTAGATTCTTATCCAAGACTTGTATCACGGTCCAACGTGATTAGGATCACTTGGCCATTCTTCGTAATTGGGAAAACAGGCACCACAGAAGTACATGACTGAGCATTAAAGACTTAGTTTTTCCTTGCAAGCCCATAACTTCCATATATTCTTAAGTCATCACTTTTATTACATATCACAGGAAAAGATTTCTATTCTCCGCGAAAATGAGACGCTACTGAAGGACAATGAAAGTCTCGGTGCTGAAAAGGATGCTTTGATAAAGAGCAGGGAAGTGGCTAATAGTCAGATTGCTGCTTTAAGAAAGTCTTTGGAAGCTGCACACAAGGACATAAAAGAGAAGGAGAAAACGGTAATGATCTCTCAGAAATAACCCAGTTATCTTATACTTCAATTCTTCTGAACATTGCTACACTGACATTTTAAGAAAGGTTCAAGACTTGAAGCAATCATTGGATGTCCAGAGGAAGGAGTTGAATGATTGTAGAGCTGAAATTACATCCCTTAAGATGCATATTGAAGGGACTAGGTCAAGTAAACGATTATCTTCTGGAGATACTGATGGTTTAATTCCTGCCAATTCTATGGAAGAAATAGTAGTGCTGAGCAGTGAACATGACAATCTAAAAGGATCCGAATCCATAACAAGTAAGCTAGCATCGGAGGTGAGTATAGCTGAGGGTAAAAAGAAAGATCATGAAAATATGGAAAGTAGCCTTGAAGGTTCACCAGGTCCAGAAGCAGAAGTTTCCTGCTCAACTGCCGAGAACAGTGGCTATGGCACTTCAGGAGAAGATAAATCTGGCACAAACATTTGCTTTGAAGATTTATCTGTCAATGGCAATCTGCATGGATCTGGTAATAGCCAGGGGGATTCAGATAGCATATCTGTTTATCTAACTGACGATAAAGTTCATACCGAGAAAGTAGAGAGTCCTTATAAACAAAAATCATCAGATAAGATGGTCAGTAACTTGATATATATTCGTTCTGTATGAAGTTTTCACATTTATTTCTTTGCGAATTTCATTAAGCAAGCTATTTTTATCCAACCATGCAGGCTTTGGAGACTATCAAAATAGTTTCGGATGCTCTTCCAAAGATTGTTCCTTATGTGCTTATAAACCATCGTGAGGTTTACCTGTAACCCTTGTAGTTTGTTTCAATCTTTATATAAGTATAACTTATGTTACTTGCTGCACTGTTGCAGGAGCTTCTTCCCTTGATCATCTGTGCTATAGAAAAACATCCAGATAGTGATGTACGTGATTCCTTAACTCATACGTTGTTCAATCTAATCAAACGTCCTGATGGACAACAGAGACGCATCATAATGGATGTAAGTTCCTACAATTGCAATAATTGGTGCATGGCACATGTACTTCTCATGATGCAGCTTGCAAACTTATAGTACTAGGTTAAATTGTGGTTATTCACATAACTGTTTTCCTCTTCACGCAGGCTTGTGTGGAGCTTGCTAAGAGTGTAGGTGAGATGAGGACAGAAACTGAGTTACTTCCACAATGTTGGGAACAGGTATTTGACAATTTGTGGCAGATATTTTAACCTTTTTAGGTATGTAATATTACATAATGCTAAATTGGTTGATGTTTAGATAAATCACCAATATGAGGAGCGTAGGTTGCTTGTTGCTCAGTCCTGTGGAGAATTAGCAGTATATGTTCGTCCTGAGATACGTGATTCCCTTATCTTATCCATTGTGCAACAACTTGTTGAAGATTCTGCAACGGTTGTAAGGGAAGCTGCAACACATAACCTCACATTGCTGCTTCCTCTGTTTCCAAATCTGGATAAATATTATAAGGTAAGTCCTGCAAATGCTTAGAGCCAATAACTGGGAAATTTGGTTTCTTATAATTAGTTAAATTTAACCCGTCAGAACTTCCTTTTTTTAGTGGAGAATATATGTTTTGATGGAGAGCTTGCTGCGCTACAAATCAATGAAACATAATACTTATTTTGGAAGTCCTCTTAATTTCCTGTTTGTTTGGTAGGTTGAGGAGCTAATGTTCCAGTTGGTCTGTGACCCTTCGGGGGCAGTTGTGAATGTTGCTCTCAAGGAACTTGTTCCTGCTGTTGTAAGATGGGGAGATAAACTGGATCAGATATTGAGAATCTTACTGGCACATATCCTGGCATCTGCTCAGGTATACATGTTTGTAAATTTTGGGAACCTTATAGTTTCTTTGAAGTGCCACATGTGTTCTGACACAATTGTTATGCTTCAGCGCTGTCCGCCCGTTTCAGGGGTTGAAGGTGCAATAGACTCTCATCTCCGTGTTTTAGGAGAGCAAGAGCGTTGGAACATTGATGTCCTCCTCCGCATGTTGACCGAGTTGCTACCATTTATTCACCAGAAAGCTATATCTACTTGCCCGTTTGCTGCTGATCCTTCTACAGGCACTATGCCAGAAAGCCACTTCTCAAAATCCTGCCTAAAACTGTATGCAGCGTAAGTTGTCTTCCTCTGTAATATTGTGTGAAAACTTTAGTACTCCCTCTCTTCTTAAATGTATGATGTTTTTGAAATTGAACGGTCTCCAAAGTGTATATTTGATCATTATTTTCAGCAGTTATGCACATGAAGGAACTTGTAAAAACATGATATCTTCAAAGTATATGTGGTGGCATCATTTTCGAATGGCTAATCTAGATAGGTTTAGTTATATCAGTGGTCAAAATTAGAATGTTTATTGCACGATCAATTTAATCGAACCATCAGAGTTTATTTATCTTCTATCGACTAATTGTGTCCTGGGACACTTGACAGAGGTGACACAGAGTGGTCAGCATTTGAGTGGATGCACACTGAGTGTCTACCAGATTTGATCAAGCTTGCTTGCCTGTTGCCTGCTAAAGAGGATAACTTAAGAACGGTGATCAGGAAGGTAAATTCTACAGATCACATCAACACCTATGCATATCCTTCCATCATGGTATCATGTATAAAATTCTGACCAATCATTTCCTGAAACTTTTTTAGTACCTATTGGATGTATCGGGACGTTATGGCATAGATTATCTGGAACACGTTATGCTACCTGTATTTCTTGTAGCAGCGGGGGATATTGACAGCAGTGATTTCACCTATTTTCCTCTGGCAACCCAGTCTAGAGTTCGTGGTAAGTATCCTGTATTAATATGGCAAGGCTGTTTGGTTTAAATTTTCCTTTGTTCAACATTTGTATGTATTGTGTTTAAATCTTGCAGGTTTGCGTCCAAAAACTTCTATTGCCGAAAAACTTGGAATTGTGTGTGTCCTTCCATTGTTGTTATCTGGTATTTTGGGTTATCCTTCAAAACGTCAACAATTAGAAGAATATTTGAGAAAATTACTTATCCAGAACACGAAGGATGGTTCATTTTCTATGCATCACACTGCTGAGATCATTGACGCAGTTCGGTTTCTTTGGTTCGTGCTTTAACTAACTGAATGCATAATGCAGCCAGTGTCACGATGTTGTTGATATGCTCTATGTTAATGTGTCTCACTTATTATCATTATGTAGCATGTTTGAGGAGCACCATGTTGCTGTCTTTAATATTGTGTGGGAGATGGTTGTGATCTCTGATGCCAACCTAAAAACCAATGCTGCAGCTCTACTGAAAGCACTTGTAAGCATATCATTAATTCATTACAAGAATGTATTTGGTAGTTTCTTGGAGGGTTGACCACCTTTGACCTTATTGGTTCCATATGTTCCTCATGGTATCCTTGATTGTTTTAACACACAGGTGCCCTATATCAGTGTGAAAGTAGCATCAACTCATGTTTTGCCAGCACTTATAACTCTTGGTTCTGATCAAAACTTGACGGTAAAATATGCTAGTATAGAAGCATTTGGAGCTGTTGCTCAGCATTTCAAAAATGACATGGTATGTATACATCTTCATTTATTTTTTTTTGATACTTTATGTACTTCGTGCATTGCCTTAAAGACTTGCTGTCAGGTTGTTGACAAGATACGAATTCAAATGGATGCTTTTCTTGAAGATGGATCACACGAAGCTACTGTTTCTGTTATTCGTGCACTTGCAGTGGCAGTGCCACATACAACAGATAGACTACGTGAATATATCCTATCAACCGCATTTAATTTCTAAAGTCTTTACCATTTTTTCATGATTCATTAGATTGCTTGTGTGTTCTGTTTTCTTTGACATTACATACATCTTTTAACTAAGATATTTAAGCTAACGAGCGCCCCACCTACTGGAAATGATATTGAGCGGCGTCGTGAGATAGCAAATGTATTCTGTGAAGCACTTCGTGCTGTGGATGCTACAGGTTAGCCTTATCCAAAACTAGCTAATCCTTCCCTTATACCACAACCCTGTAACTTTGGTCAAGTCGGCATCTGCATGTATTTTCAGTATATTTTGTTTATATTTCAAGATGCGTTTGAAAAGTATTTAGCAATGACATATTATATCCTAAATTCCATTTACATTAGTTTGTTCACTTGCATATCCAACTTTGATCCCATATTAGCTTGTTACTGTCATATTCTGTCTTAAAACTATCAAGTCATTTTTCAGTTTTCACAATGTCCAATGTTAGGTATAACTATGGATTCTTATCATAGCATACTAGTAAAAATAAAACTATGTAACGGAAGTATTTGTGTGACAAACCCAAATACATTGGTTTCATATAGTTAATCCATATAATTTGGCTTGTATCCTTGATTACCTAATACATGGAGTACCATCTTGTACATGGTAAATTGATGAAGCCAACAGAAGCTTTTGAACAATAGACTATGTTTTCATTTGCAAATCCATTCTAAATAATTTCAGTTTTCAACATCACAGGGCAGAATTAAGGCATAAACTTATAAGTAAATACAGCTGTGCTGTTGCTTGAGAGTGAAGCAATCATGCCTTTTCTGTGTTGTAGTTAAATCTTTACAAGCATATATTGTACCTTCGGTTTACTTCCATAAGACAATTTAGTTTGACACTCTTCAAAATTAAAATTTAACCATCATAATATGTAGTTATAAAAGATGTAAAACTAGCGTTGTGTGAAAGCATTTTGAATATGATCCTTTCGGTGTATTTTTCATACTGAAAGTACTTATAATCTGGCTAATTGTTTGTCAAAGTCTAAAAGGTTGACCTTTGAAATCAAAATACACCTTATAAAAAAGTGAACAGAATGAATGGAATGATTAATTAATTATATTTTCTTTTTTTTTGAACAAAACTTAATTATATTTTGTTTAGAGAGGTAGAACATGTTCAGTGTTGACAGAATCAACAACTCCTTTGGCTTTTGATTCACACCAGTTTATTAGTTGTTAGTAGAGCACTGCCCAGTCATGGTTTAACTAGGGACTTTAATTGATGATATTTAGTAAAACCCATAGTCATAAGTCTGTTTTGGCTTGGCCATATAGTTTAATCTCCCATTTCTTACATGTGTTTTCTCTTATTTGTTGCAGATCTTCCTGCTACAAGCGTACGTGATCTGCTTTTGCCGTCAATACAGAACTTGTTAAAAGATCTGGATGCTCTAGACCCTGCACACAAGGAAGCACTAGAAGTTATAGCCCGCGAAAGGTCAGGAGGTAAACTTGAGAGCCTTGGCAAGGTAATGGGAGCACATCTTGGGATTGCATCATCGATGAGCAGCTTCTTTGGTGAGAGCAGCCTCCTTGTGAAGAAAGAGAGCGGGGAACAACATGATACTGCTGCCACGACCCCCTCTCAGCCTACCCCACAAACTCAGCAAGAGAACACAAGGTTTGGTCGTATAATGCTGGGTGGTTTTGGAGATATGTTACGAGGCAAAGCAAAAGGCAGCGATGAGCCCAGTTAAAATTTAACAAATACATGCCCAGTTGTTAATTCTTCATATTTTTTTCCAGCTCCATTTTCTCTGGTAACATGTGCTTTTTCACAACCATCAAGGTGGAAATTCTTTTTATTCATTGTTGGTAAGGCGGGAAGGTCACGGTAGACAGAGAATACATTTTCCGTTGCTGAGAGTAAAGCATGCATATTTTTGTTGTAATCCTAGATCAAACTTTCTGTATAGAGAACAGGTAAATCATGTTGTACATTCTGATCAGAGTACAGTTTTAGTAATGCAAACTTTACACTGAGTTACTCGTTTATGGTTCGTGACTCCTAGTCAGCGGTTGTCTTCTTTGAGAGTGCCGCTGTCATAGACTTGTTCAGATTTATCTGTGCCAACTGCCAACGATGTTCTTTGTAACCTGCGAATCTGCATGATAAGTTCATGGATTCATGAACCTTGAGTTCAGCACTTAGAAGCGGACCTCAGAATCTTGAGATTCTTAAAGGGAATCCATAAGTTTGTTTTAAGATGAATGACCATTTAACTAGAAGCAGATGGTTGCTATTAACATTACCAAAAATTCAATACTACGCTATTGCACTAAACAGAGAGTTGCAGAGAGTTGCAGGTGCGTAACTTCACCGAGTAAGTCCAAATCTAAGGATTTGAATGTTACTTCCTCCATTATTTCCATATAATATGTTATCAAGAATAATAGATATACTTCAAAAAATAGTATGATAATTGCCTACAAAGATGTGCAGGGTCTCCACTACAGGAGAATAGATGACAAACAAAAGTCGTGTATGAGATGGAAAAAAGTGGATGGAGCCTATCCGACCAAGTGTCCATCAATTTAGCTTTTTTTTTCTAACAGTTTTTTTTCCTCGTATGCTTTTTTTTTGCTTTTTTACAGACGATGGAAATATTTTTTTTCTCATGTGTTTTTTTGGACTATGGAACTTTTTTCTAACGCGTTTTCTTTTGCACTTTTTTCTGGCTTTTTTTTTCCTCACGCGTTTTTTAAACCGTTTTTATTTTCTCGCGTATTTTTTCTTTTTAAATATACGGTAGAAACTTCTCTTTTTAAATAGTTAGATTATATTAGATTAGAGATAAAGAAGAGATATAAACGGACAACTAAAACGACGAATAGAAATTAGACATTTTTCCGCCGCGCTTTTTTCCGCCCTTTTTATTTTTTTCTCGTGCATTTTTTTTACGAACGGTTTTTTCACTTATTACAGTGTCGGACCTTTCTAGATATAATAGGATTCATTTTTTTACCGCGTCACATATAATTCATTTTTCTTTGTAATCAGACTTTTTTTTATCTTTTCACCCTTTTTTACCGCGTTGACGGAGTTGGATTCGTTTCGATTTTTCTTCTCCTTTTTTGCCTTTTTTTGATCGGACAGATTTGTTTTTTTTCGCCCCGTTTTTTATCGGACTTTTTTTTTTATTTTTTCGCCCGGTTTTTTCGCTCGATTTTTTTTCGCCGGTCGATTTTTTTACCGTATCACATATAATTCCTTTTCTTTGGAATCAGACAATTTTTTAAAATTTTTTGCCTTTTTTTTTGCTGACTCGTTTCGTTTTTTTCCGCTTTTTTTTGCCCCGTATTTTTTTGGATCGGACATTTTTTTTCTCCTGTTTCGTTCGCTCCGATCTTTTTTGGATCGGACTATTTTTTCACCAGGTTTTTTTCGCCAGGTTCCTATTTTTTGGGTCGGACAGAATTTTATTTTCGCCTTTTTTTTCGCTCCGTTTTTTTGTATCGGACATTTTTTTCTCCCTTTTTTTTTCACTCCGTTTTTGGATCGGACTTTTTTTCGCCCGGTTTTTCGACGGACGATGGAAGCACCTCTTATTTTTTAAGTAGTATATAGATTCATTAACATCAATATGAATGTGAGAAATACTAGAATGACTTATATTGTGAAACAAAGGAAGTACCTGTTAATAATCGTAAAAGTATCAGACTTCATTGTTGTCTGACTTAATATTTGTTATGTTCGATATTCGACTCCAGTTTTTCCATTATTGTTCTTTTCCTTTAGGTTCAAATGATAGGAAGCCTAGTTGGTCACTAAATAGGTGTGGTCCATGGTGGCCCTAGATCTTTTCATATAAGAAGCTACGTAGTATCACAGTATGAAGATTTTCTGCTTTAACAATCTTGTCAAGCTGATTCTGGACATTTCATATTCTTTGCACCTAATTGGGGGGTTCCATCTCCATGTGCACCTGCTGCTCCACTTTTTGAAATTTCATTTTCAATATTTTTTTTTCTCTCAGTGATTTACATACCATGAGTTGTGATATTTTTATTTACACTGTCAATCTCAACGTTTATTGCTGAATATTTTGATAGGACTCACCTCATATTTGTGTTGTCACTTCTAACGCAAACCTCCATCCATGCTATTCCAGAAAATGATAGTGGTAAAGCTGAGGTTTCTGAATCTCAAGAAGAATTTTCATGTCTCTTTCTTGGTCCCACAAGTGACATGCTAAAATTGTGCCAGCTGGAAAGAAACCCGAATGCATACTGGTTGATTACTCTTTGATCATATTAGCTCATGAAAGCGACCTTTGATTGCTTGAAGCTTGCTGTTTCTCACCATTTATCAATGGTGGATCACGAGCCAAAGTCAGTCCAATGTAATATTCGCAGTTATCGTGTTTAGTTCTTCAACATTTCACTCTTTTGTTTGTAGCTGTAGGCCATTGGCGCAACTCAAGTGTGCAAATGTCATCCTTCTCAACTCTATGTATTTTATCATGTTACTCCTACTACCCGAAGATTGGCATACTTCGAGATTACACCGTGCATCCATGTATGAGAGACCTACAGTACCATTTGGTCCCTGGCATTACATGACTGGCTCATTGTCAATGGGCATGCTCCTTTGCCCCCACATGTTGCTGCTGCTTTGCCTACTAAGTGATGGGCTGTTGAGACTTCTCTTTTGCAGGAACATACATTGGTCCCCCCCTCTCTTGCTCCATACAGTTTCCACAATGTCTGTTTCATTTGTGTTGTGTCTGAAAGGTCTGAAAACCAGAAGCCACCTTTTTTTTTTTTTTGCAGTTTAAAACTTCAGGGATAAAGCCTGCATTCAATCATCTACGAAGGTAATTTCTTCAGATCCCCTTTTTTCAATTTTCCCACAAGAGAGGAAAAGAAGTTCCATTGGTATTTGGGGCACTTCCATGATGCTGTATGCCATTTCCTGTATCATTAGGATGAAGAAACAACTGTCTCTGATATCATCCTTGCCATATCATTTGCACCACACCTCAAGGGCCCTCCATAAATATAATGTGTGCATGCACTTCAGCTTGTTTGGTACATATGCATTGCATATATGCTTATATATACATCATGATATCAGAAATATCACATCAAGAGAGTTCAAAAGCCTAGTCCTTGCTGGTTGCCGCCACACATCCATCTTGCTCATGTTCTTATCTAATAATTGCAACTACATTCTAAGTTGCAAATTGATGATGATCAAAGCCATATATTACAAATATGTCGGCATCTTTTCTTCCCTTTGCGGATTAAAATGCACATAAACTTTTATCCTTCCATTTCAAGGTACACTTCGAATCTTTTCTATGCAACATGTTTATTTCCTCCACCATCAAGAGGGACATGCTGCTTCTTGTTACAGGTAATCAACACCCTAAAGCTCCTTGAAACAAAAAGAAGAGCATTTTACCCAAGGTGTGGATTGAATGAATATCCTGAATTGAAGATTTCACAAGAGCAATTTCTCAATCCAAACTTGGAGGCAACCCTGCCTTTTGAAGTTTTTTCGGAGGTTCGTCCTTTTAGCTTTCTCTGGTAGGTCATCAACGGCCTAATTCAGTACTTGATACCATAATGGACATCATCATTTATGTGTCACTCTCATAGTTGTTAGGGTTTCATTAGCTCCAGCACAAGCAATTATCTGTAACCAGCGGTGTGAAGGTTGTACTGAACGATGAAAGTTAATGCAGTGTCTCTCTCTTCTAATATAGATTTTATATTATGGTTATATGTTAGTAAATGCAGAATTAGAACAATAAACTCCAGACCAAAAGTAACAGTGCCAAAGAGGAATGTGCATGAATATTTGTCACGAACTCTTGGAACACTCTTAAAAAAAACTATTGGAGGTTTGGAAATGGACTCACTAAGTGAGGTTGCTCGCTTTTGCTAGAAAAGCAAGCCATATTAAGCAAAGATAAGGTACATCCGTACAGTTCAGTATTTTCTGTTTCGACAAAGCTAGTATCAGTAATATTAAAAAAAAATCAATGGGTAGCACATGACCTAAAGTCCCAAACACGTACAGTGCCTGTGTTAACATTCACGTGTTAGACGAAAAGGTTTTTGCAAGTACTGTATATTTTATCTTTGGTAATGATGGGATCAATGGAACTGATTCAAATCCTCTTTTTTTAGTTCCTACATATGGTGCTTCAAACCATGCCTATTTTCGTAGCCATGCATTTATGTTTTCATTAAAAAATCATGCTGGATTATTGTAGCTAAAGAAACAAGTTTTCCTTCTTGGAGGGTTAAGCAATTTGTCAATCATCGCCATCAATGTGCTATGGTAATTTAAAGTAAATATTGATTACTTGAAGTTAATGCCATATGAATCCCTTGATAATATTGTGCCCCCCCCCCCCCCCCCCCCCCCCCCCCCAAAAAAAAAAAGGCTTTTTATGTGAAAATGACATTACTAGAATAATTTGTCAAGGAACATACTTTTACATCATTATATTCTTTACATCCATTAAGTTGTTAGAAAAAGGCAATGGTCTCAGAAGCATGTATCTTGGTGTAAAACATAGGTCTATGCTTGACATCGATGAGACCTTGTAGATTCTGATCACTTGGCAATGAAAAAAAAGTTCTTCTTAAGTTGGCAACGCATCATTAGCGAGGGCCAAGGAGGGAAAATAGTTTGCTTAATAGTAAATAAACAATATGTCTACTTCAAAAGGATAAACGATATATTTGGTTCAAAAGGTAAATAGTAGAGATTGCACTCACCTCTCAAATTTGTGTACCGCAGGTGCAATTTACTCATAGATTATTTTATTATATAATTGTATTACACAATGTGACATATTTTATCTCCCATAAATATATGTGTTTTATATACTTTGGCCGATCGCAATCAATTTAAGATTGCGTGCTTTGTCCGGCTGGTAATATCAGAGACGGCACCGCCACATTGTCACACTACTTTTTTTTTGATGCAAAATGGTAAAGAGACTCTACCTTATAACCTGTATTTAACGGTGGGTCAAAGATACAGAAATTGAAAGAAAAAAGGAATAGAGAAAAGGTAACATGGAGAGGAGGGATGAGAGAAAGAAAATAAAAATACAGCAAAAGAAGAGAGAATTCCAGTATTAGAAAGAAGAAGAGAAAAGGAGAAATAAAGAGATGTTACAACATTGATCAGCTGATTACAGTTGCAATATGGAGAATCAGAATCGTAAATCTCACTGAGGACTAGTCCAATATAGCAAGAAAATGATTCGTTTGGGTACGTACGGAAGAATAGTTGATATATCATCAAGTACCATCTAACGATTTGGAAGATCTGTGATGATTTCTCTTCAGTAAACATTAAGTGCGTTCTGTTTATATAGTATATGTAAATTATGCTTTTCTGCAGCAACATTGTGAAATTTCTACAGTAACATTATGCTTTGGATTTCAGGGCTACTTGGATCTTAGAGAGTTCCGTAGGAATTTTGGCAGATTGAAATACTAAGGATTTTTTTTTCTAAGTAGGTTGTTTGGAACATAGGTTTTGGATGTTGCCAAATTCCTTTGGATTCAATTCCTATACCTCAATTCAATAGGAAATTAGCACATGAGCTCAAACTTCATTTTCTTTTTACTTTGAGAAATCCAATGCAACTCCTCTCTGTCTCTCCTCTCTAGAATCCATCCAAAAAACCGAATTGTTTTTCTGAGCCATCCAAATATAAATTCATGTGTGATTCACTCCGACATGATATTCCAATCCACAATGCTCAACCAGTACTTGCAACTTATTGTTTTTAGCATACTGTTTTAGGGTCTGTTTGGCACAGCTCCAGCTCCATCTCTCTTGAAGTTGGAGCCTAGCCAAATAATTTTAGCTCCTTCTAAAATGGGAGCGGAGCTAGGTGGAGCGCTCTCACCTGTTTATAGCGCAGCTCTAGTTCTAGCTCCACCTCTCCTAGAGCTGGTGTTCAGCCAAATAGTTTTAGCTCCATCTAAAATAGGAGTGCAGCGCTCTCACAAAATGAGCTAGAGAGATGGAATTAGGTTTAGGCTGCTCCACAACTCCACTTCAAACCTAACTCCTGGAACTAAATTTAGGAGTTGGAGCTCTACCAAACAACAAACCCTGATGATCTCTTAAGTAAGTGAATAGGATATGATTATGGCTTCTTTGTAATGCAAGATTTTGAAAAATACAGGGACAAAAAATATGTAGGAATATGATGTCATATCCAATAGAATCCTATCGGATTCGAAAACAACGAAATGTTAGAGGTGTCTTTAATCAAGGTTATTTTTTTTCAACGAAAAACCATGAAGTTTTGAGGTTTCGACGAGCAACAAAAGCCTGAGTGAAATTTTGAATGGTATTTGGGAATTCAAATTCAAACAATAAATTTTATCAAAATTTGATTGAATTTTGCAAAAAAAAAATCATATTGTTGGAGGTTGAGATCCAACACTCAGTTAGAAAGTTGAACCCTACTTTGAATATTTCATAGGAAATAAAACACATAAATTTTTCAGGAATTGGAGAGAGTGTAGAGAGAGAGAGAGAGAGAGAGAGAGAGGGGGGAAGTGTTTGTTTTTCTATGGAATGAGGGACATAGGAAACCATTTCGTAGGATTTCAGAAGTTTCATTCCTATGTTCCAAAGGATCTCATTAGAAATAATTTCCAAGGATTCAAATCCTCTAAATTTCCTACGAAATTCCTTCAATTGATGCAACTTCTTTGGTTTTTGCCTACGTGTATACACATCAACGGTGCAAAACACATTCGACATAAAAACTGCACTAGGCGACATATGTAGACTTCAACACTCCAGCCACACACGCTACAACTGGCTATTGTTTAAATGCTCCCAGATGTCTATTTCCTGGAGTTAATAAATAGGATTAAATTAGCTAGATATATGCATTTACTTTGATATATAATACCCATATTGATTGAAAACAACGATCCAAAACACATTTGACATGAAACTTGTATTGGTTGGCATGAAAATGGTACAGATGATTTTCCTTCGAAATGAATGAGAAATTCCTTCATCCCTCCAACGAAAAGGTACTCACTCAAAGATAAAATCCAGCGATCCCTTTTGTGTAAATGGTGGCTTCTCTGGGGTGAAAAAAACAAATTCAACTATTAGCTGACAATCCCCACAACGACAGAGCTTCATTGTGGGCAAGGTGGAGCTTGGCCCCCCAATAATTATGCACTAACACTGTACTACAAAACCTACAAGATTTAGAGCAATGTCGTAGTGATTAAGTTTCAATTATCTGAACAAACCAACAAATTATTGTGGAGTAAGGCTGTGTTCGGGAGACACACACGTAAAACAGAGTGACATATTTTCTTATGATTAATTAAATATTTATTTTTTTTAAAAAAATAATAAATTGATACTCACTCCATTCCAAAATATAAGGCACAACCACTCTTGACCCAAAGACCAAGAAACAATTATTATCACATATTTGTTTGAATCAATCCAACTAATACAATACATGCACCCAATAGAATTAAACATCATGTGAGTGTATGATTTAAAAAATAATAACTTAGGAGCGAAGAGATGCTAATTAATTGACATGCATGCATGCACGCCTTATATTATGAAACACCTTTAAAAAGTAGTTGTGTTATATATTTTAGAACGGAGGGAGTATTATTTTTTAAAGCAACTTTCGTATAAAAATTTGCCTCTAATATTGAGCACTGGGCTCCCCCTCATCTTTTGAGCTCAAACTCAAAGAGTCAAAGCAGTAATCACTTGCAGCCAAGCCACTGACGATCAGTTTGCAGCCAAAGCCATTGATGATGATCAGTTGAAGCCAAGGCAGCGAGTGAGCCGCTGAGAACTCCACTCCCCCCGCCCCTCCTCCCGCTACCTTCCCAAACAGCAACGGTCGGGACCAGCTGTCACGCCCCCCGCGCGCCCCACCTGCCAGCCAGCCACTGCCCGCTACTGCTACTGCTACCCCAGCGAGCGTGGAAATCCCAAAGCCCAGCACGGATTTTGAATTCCTCCTCCCCACTAGTGTGACTGTGTGAGTGGTTGTACTCTGTAGGCACGCAAAAGGCAAGGCTTTCCGTTACCCCCCGAATCCCAGAGACCCACACACCAGTTCATCATCTCCTTCCCCTTGCTTTATTTTGAAACCAACAAACGCTCTTCCTCCTCCCCCTCCTCCAAGGCCCATCCCTCTCTCTCTCCTCTGAGCTGCCACCCCACCACTCCAGAGAGAGAGAGGCGGCCACCGATCCGCGCCATGGGGCTCGACGGGCTGGTCGTCGTCTCCGACCCTTACCTGCAGCGCCGCTTCTCGCAGGCCGACCTCCGCGCCCTCCAGACCCAGGTACGACGACCTGTCCATGGTCACAGCTCCATCCGCCGCCGTCGCCGCATTGATCGTGATCGATTCGTGTTTTTTTGGTTGGTGTTGTTACAGTACGCGGCGCTGCGGGACGCGTCGCCGAGCGGGAGGCTGCGGCTGCGGGACCTGCCTGCGGCGCTGTCATCCGCTGGCGTCGGGGCCGGGAAAGGAGGGGACGCCGAGAAGGAGAACAGCGCGCCGGCGGCGGCGGCGCAGCTCACCGAGGAGGAGTGGGCGTCCGTGCTCAAGGCCGTCGCCCGCGCCGACGAGAGGCCGCACCAGGGCGTCGGCTTTGAGCTCTTCCTCCGCGTCTACGCCGAGATGCAGCTGCGGCTCAAGGGCACCGCCGGCCGCCGCCGGGAAGAAGGCGGGCGGCGGCGGGGGCATCGCGCGCTCCTCCTCGTCGTCGGCCGCGGCGTTCCTCACGGCCGCCACCACCACCCTGCTCCACACCATCAGCGAGTCCGAGAAGGCCTCCTACGTCGGCCACATCAACGCCTACCTCGCCGAGGATCCCTTCCTCAACACCGCGCTCCCCATCGATCCGGCCACCGATCACCTCTTCCACCTCACCAAGGACGGCGTGCTCCTATGGTCCATTTCCTCATCTCATCTCATCGATCGCCTTTTCGACTCCGATCCACTAACATGTGCTCCGATCTGACTTTCCTTCTTTTTTTTTTCCCCTGCTTTTTGATTCAGCAAGCTCATCAACCTGGCCGTGCCGGGGACGATCGACGAGCGCGCCATCAACACCAAGAAGCTGCTCAACCTGTGGGAGAAGAACGAGAACCACACCCTCTGCCTCAATTCTGCCAAGGCCATCGGCTGCACTGTCGTGAACATCGGCACGCAGGACCTCGCCGAGGGAAGGGTAGGACTGCACTGGACTCTGCCTGTTTCTTTAATTCAATTCCTTGTCCTCTTTTGTGTGATCACCACATTAGTACATTAACGTATTTACGACAGTATGAGATTCAGAATAAAGCTGAATGTTTCAGTTTGTTCACTTTTTAGTTGCGGGTACGCACGTGTGTGTGTTCAAGTAGGGGATGTTGGGACACACTAGACTGAAAGTCCATGTGATGGCCAGAACTGTAAAGCATTATGAGTTGGTTCTCCTTGCTTTAATTAGTTTTATATCTGTACCTCTTGGTGGTTGTCACTGGAACACCATGGCACAATTATCTGTAAAAGCTTAAACGGTGGCATATGATTGGTATGGTTATTCATCTGCCCTTCTATTTTGTTTGTGATCAAATACTTGAAATTGTTTCGATAATACCATGAAAAATCCACTAAAGAAAGAATCAAGAACATGAATAAATATATGTTGTGTGATAGGTTTCACTTTCTTGAATTTTGTTGTTTGTTCAGAATAGAATACTTGTAACTTATGCCATTTTTGTTCTCTTGAATAGATTTGCATATTACTAGTTACATGCTCTAGTAAATACAGATACTTTTGCATCTTCTGCTATACTTGCGTTGTTTTTATGTCTGCTCTTGTTCTTGTGTGCATTTCATTGATTACACCTGCTTTCACTCCATTTATATACTCAAGCATTCATATAAGTTGTGCATGGATCTTATGAAAACTCTCTTATGTGCTTGCAGCCTCACCTTATCTTGGGTTTGATATCTCAAATAATTAAGGTGTGTTCCTGTTGTTATTTCGTTGCGCACAAGAACTGAAGTTCTGTTATTTCTTAATGTATCTTACTGACTGTGCTAACATAATGACTACCAGATACAACTTTTGGCTGATGTAAACCTGAAGAGCACACCTCAATTGGTAGAATTAGTTGAAGACAGCAAGGTAGTTCATGATTCATATTTATTCTAATACACTGGTGACTGATTTTGTGTCAGATGGGAAAATAACTCAAATTCATATGTCTGTGCTTTTTGCAGGAGATGGAGGAGCTTATGAGCTTATCTCCTGAAAAAATATTACTCAGATGGATGAACTTTCAATTGAAGAAAGGAGGTTTCCAAAGAGCAGTAACAAATTTTTCATCAGATATAAAAGTATGCTCACTTGATTTCCAATATGAACCAGTCTTCTTTAGTTGTTGCTAGCTGTGACATCTTTTCTACATGTTAGCATTCACATGCCACGATAGTTTTCCTTGATCATTTAGGATTCTGATGTATAGAGTGAATGCATCTAATTTGTCAGAAAATGTAGTTAGTGCAGTAAAAATGTTAATTTATCAAATTACATATTTATGTTATTAAATTTATTTTATAACACTATGGTCAATAATTAATTAATCATACATCATGATGCATTCATTCTCATAGTTCATGTAACATCATGAACACTTTTCCAGTTATCAAATTTCTGGTTGTTAAATTCCACTATAGTCAATTGATGGATAAACATTGGTTTATCTGTTCTTTAGTTCCATCTACATCCCAGTATGAAGAATGCATATCTTATATTTTTGTATCATAAAAATGCAGGATAGTGAGGCATATGCTTGTCTACTGAATGTCTTGGCACCTGAATGCAGTGCTAAACCATCCCCAATGTCAGTTAAAGATCTTCTTCATAGAGCAAGATTAGTTCTTGAGCATGCAGATAGGATGGGCTGCAAAAGATATCTGACCCCAAAAGACATTGTCGACGGTTTACCAAATCTAAATCTTGCTTTTGTGGCTCATATTTTCCAGAAAAGGTATAGATAGTTCTCATAATTTCTTTATTTAATTTAAGATTTTTTCAAAGAAATTGAATTTCTGCTTGGTTTTTTTATTATTCCTTTCGTTTCATATTATAAGTCACTTTTGACTTTTTCAAAGTAAAACTTCTTGAAAGTTTGACCAAGTTTATAGAAAAATATAGCAACATTTGTAGCACCAAAATAATTTTATTAAATCTAGCATTGAATATATTTTGATAGTTTCTTTGTTTTATGTTAAAAATATTGCTATATTTTTCTATAAACTTGGTCAAAGCTAAAGAAAAAAAAGGCAAATCGACTTATAATATGAAATAAAGGCAGTACATAGGGATAGACATGATGATATCCATTGTTGTGTAAATACTACAGTTAACATATGATAATTATTTGGAAAAAGAATATCTTCGTGAAGCTACTAGTAATGTTATGTTAGCATCCCATGTTTCCTTCATCTTATCACTCACTAAAGGTGCACTAGTGTTAACATATGATAATTATTTGGAAAAAGAATATCTTCGTGAAGCTACTAGTAATGTTATGTTAGCATCCCATGTTTCCTTCATCTTATCACTCACTAAAGGTGCACTAGTGTTAACATATGATAATTATTTGGAAAAAGAATATCTTCGTGAAGCTACTAGTAATGTTATGTTAGCATCCCATGTTTCCTTCATCTTATCACTCACTAAAGGTGCACTAGTGTGGTGTTTCCCTCGGAAAACTGTCAATTTGACACACAAAAATCCCTTTTCAGTTTTCATGATTTGTTCAACCTTGTGTGCTTCCATAAAATATAGGTTTATGATTTTTCTTTTGTGTGTTATTCATCAATATGTATTGTTCATAGCATAGCAAAGGAATGCAATCTATGCATGATCATCCTTGTCAGTGTGATGGCGTGAAACAGGTTGAGAAAGGGATTCAACTAGAAATTCTGGAATTGTTTTCTTGGCAACATATCTTCTTTGAACTGACCTACAATGGACTATCAGTATTACTTTTCTGGCAGATATGCTATAGCCAACAATAACATATGTAGTAATAAGTCATTTGGGTCACAAAATGAGATTGACTGTTCTAATGGGCTGTATGATTACCAAAAAATTGTTGTCTTGTACTGAGGTTGAAGCCTGCATGAAAATTGATGTTCTTAGTATCAGGGATTGAAATGTCAGGTTAGCAACCAGAAAAATTTCAGGGGAACAACTACATGAAAGTATTTGACTTTTGCTCCTTTTACTTCAGGAATGGGCTGTCAAAACAAATGAAACAAGTTTCCTTTGTCGACGGACTCTCTGATGATGCTCAAGTTTCGAGGGAAGAGAGGTCATTCCGGTTATGGATTAATAGCCTTGGAATTTCTACATACATCAACAATGTGTTTGAGGATCTTAGAAATGGGTAGGTCTTACATTAAAGTTATTTCCCCCCATCTTAATCGTCACCCAAGCCAATGCTCTATCTGATATTTTGTTCTGGGGATGACAGATGGGTGCTTCTTGAGGTGATTGACAAGATTGCTCCTGGCTCAGTTAATTGGAAAATGGCAAATAGGCCCCCAATAAAATTACCATTCAGGAAAGTGGAAAATTGCAATCAAGTTCTGAAGATTGGGAAAGAACTAAAATTTTCCTTGGTGAATATTGCTGGTAATGATATTGTGCAAGGAAACAAGAAACTGATATTAGGTAAGTGGTATTTTCATCAATTTAATACAATGTGTTTTTAGTCATATTGGCATTGCTGCATTGTCCTGGTAATCTGCAAATGATAACTTGATCAGATCTGCATAAACATGTAAGAAACAAATTGGACTATGCTTATAAATGTCTGTAAGTACCTGATAATAGCAATCAAGTTTGGTACATAGGACCTCATTATTGTCTGATAATTGTTATCACTTTGACGCCTGATAAGTTTATATGACTTACTTGTTGATGCTTTGCTGAACTGTTCATTTTTTGGAGGGCATTTAGATTGCTCCATTAGTGATTATTGTTAAACTGCTGGTTAACTCAACAATGAGTATGTTCTGTTGCATAGACACTTGTATAATTTGGTAATCATATGGTACTTTATTTCCCCAGCTTTTCTGTGGCAATTGATGAGGTACAATATCCTTCAATTGTTAAAGAATCTGAGATTCCATTCAAATGGTAAAGAGATCACAGATAACGACATACTGATTTGGGCAAACAAAAAAGTAAAGGATTCTGGAAAGCATTCTCGAATGGAGAGTTTCAAGGTTGGTTTACTTTGATATATTTCCTAATTGATAATGTCATATTACTGTTTCTTCCTTGGTTAGTTAGCCGCAAAGTTTTCTTCAATGTCTGCCATTGTATAATTTGTTAATAATGAAATATGCAATCCTGATCTTATTATCAAACTAATATACAATGGTTTCAAGTTTCGACTACATTCTCTACTATTTTTTCTTGCCTTTTAGTTTCAGATTTTAACTGAATGTAATACTTGCAGGATAGAAGCCTTTCAAGTGGCATATTTTTCCTCAATTTACTTGGTGCCGTGGAACCTCGGGTTGTGAATTGGAGCCTTGTTACCAAAGGAGAAAAAGGTCATTTCCCTGATGCTATTGCAAATTTCCATCATTCCCTGTGATTCATATTTTCCTCAGTCTTTAATGTGGAAATATAAACTAGTGGGTCTCCTTTTGAATTATTGTTGTCGCCCAGTATACCTGTTTTAAATTACTCCTTTGGTGCATACCTATTTAAATTTACCCCATTGTCATGCTCCATGCATTTTGTTCTTGTATGCGTATTCATTGTTTTACCACCACTGTTATGTACAAATTGCTAGATTGGCTATTATGATCTGCTTCTGGTGCATGCTGGTCAGATCTTGTTTTCTGAAAAAATTACACTTTCTGTACAGATGAAGAAAAGCAAATGAATGCTTCATACATCATTTCTGTGGCTAGGAAGCTTGGTTGCTCCATTTTCTTGCTACCAGAAGATATTCTGGAGGTAAGAAAATTGATTGAAAGCATAACATTTATTCTGTGTACTTTGTTACTATGAAATTTATGCATTTTTGTAAAGAATTGAAGTCCATAAAAGCAACTAGATTGATATGCTCAAGTAGCACACTACCAGACCTTCTCTTGTGATGTCAATGGAGTAATTAACATGTGCAATACGATTTTGTTTTGATGTGTTTCAGGTGAACCAGAAAATGATGCTAACCTTGACAGCAAGCATAATGTACTGGCATTTGAAGAAGCCAACATCATTTTCATTGGACACCGAAAACGGCAGTTCATGCGAGACAAGCTCCATCTCAACATCAGATGATTCTGCATCCGAGTCATCGTTCGATGATACTGGAGCTAGATAGATTCGTGAGACCATGAAAGGAAACGATCTGACTGCTTGTTGAAACGTGGGATACTCGTCATCCCATGAAGGGTTGGTTATGTTCTTGATTCTTTGCTATAATTTGGAGAGCAAATGCATTCAAGATTGGGATGGGAATGGTAAAGAGTTTTGATTGTTTCGTTTTATGGGTTTTTTTGTAGTGTGAAATCGATTTGATGAGAGATGTGTAACATCCTGTAAATATTGACACAGGTAGCCGATATCTGTAACATCATATAGTGGCAGTGGATTTTCTGAAATCCACATAGATTGATTTGTTCTTTGGCACTTCTCGCACCAGGCAGGTTGCAGGCAGAACTAGTTTTTCTTTCTTGTGTAGCAGGCCATGTCGTAGAGCTAGGTAGGTTGATAATTTTAGGAACAAAGTGACTAACAATTTTTATTTTGACAAAAATAAAAGCAGAAATATTTTTTTTGCTACAATAATTGCATTTAATCGATAGTATAGATAGTTGATGTCTATTAATTAATGGTTTGGGTAGGTCTAGATACTCACTTGACCATGATGACATTGAGGAAGTGCATGTTTGAGATAATGGCTTTTTGTAACATTTGGTTTCTGTTACAGAACAGAAGTGTGCTCCAGGTGCAGGACTGCAGGTATGTTTTAGAACTGGGAGGCATAAACTGCCAAGCAAGCTCACTATACAATGATCAATAACCACTCCGGCAAAACTGTTTAGAGCAAAGCTGAAACCTGGAGTACAGAGCAAAGCTGTTGCCAGCTACTGGTCAGGTTGACTCCTTGGGAAGCAGAGCAGTAGAAAACTTTTTTACTCTTATCACTTGGCTTGGAAGCAGCATCTCCATTTGCTTGGAGTTCGCTAATCACGTGCAATGATGGCAAAGCAAAGTCATCAAACATAGTCCATCGCTGCCTCGGGGCTCCTCAACTCCTTGTCCTGCGTCGCATGTGCCAGAGGAGATATACAGAGATATCTGTCATCTTCACGGACATAAAAGTTGCAAAACGGATCGAACATTACACATAATGCCGTCCTGTTGTTTCTGTGATTACTATCAGAACATATTTCAATCTGTGCAATATCACAGACAGATTCACAAAGTTGCATTACATATGTTAGGCTGATGCTGTCGAAAACAACGATTGCCATTTTTTACTTTGACCACTAATTTTTACTCCATCCGTCCCAAAAACTTGACCATACAATTGACAATGCCATTGCCCATTAACTTGACCACTAATTACTGAGGCTTGAGTAAATTTCAGATAATTAAATTATCGCTGTCGGTCACTCAAGTAAAATAAATTCTAGGACTTTTGACTCTGCCACTGATCCTGACAGCGATCGAAATGTTGCTTTCTACAATGTTGTTGGAGCTTGAGGATGGCATAATCAAACAGCCCATCCATTTGTCAGGTGTGATTTGTAACATCACGGGGGAACAGGTTAGGACACGTTAATTAGCTGCGTGGTGCGTGACAGCGTGAGTGAGTGAAGAACTTTGGAGGACCAGACGAGGCACGCATGGGCATATGGCACGTTCAGGGCGTGCAGTGATCATACTGTATTTTTTTTTCCCTGAAATTCTGCATAGATATGGAGCAATTAGCCCTGCTCCTCCTTAATTTTTCCCTATGTGCTCCGACTGCAACTCTTGGCCTCTTGTGTACCCCGTCCGATGTTCCTATAATGCTGTCCATACGTGCTTGTGATGCTGTCCAACTACTTCTGTCAGAAAATGTTTTCTAACTAGGCAGATTAAGTATCCATTTCCAAGTTTGGAGGATTGTGACGTTGAACAGAACCACATCCTATTAGAAAAAAATAGCATTATTTATAACACCAAATTAGTTTAGTT
Source organism: Oryza longistaminata (assembly GCA_009805545.1). Classification (NCBI taxonomy): domain Eukaryota; kingdom Viridiplantae; phylum Streptophyta; class Magnoliopsida; order Poales; family Poaceae; genus Oryza; species Oryza longistaminata. The sequence goes on from CM020181.1 coordinate 20,638,694, forward strand.
AAATCTAATATTAAATATATTTTGATAATATGTTTGTTTTGTATTGAAAATATTAGCACATATGTCGAAACATGAATTCGGCAATAATAAAAGGGGTAGCGTACGAGACCTAAAAGTGGATGGATGCGGAGACAAATGATTTAAACAGGTTCAGGCCCTCTCAATGAGAGGTAATACCCTACTCCTATTTGGGGATTTGAATCCGTCGGGTGTGTATTGATCTGACGATCAGGTTGTGTCATATGCCCCCTAGAGGGCCTCCTGCCCACCTTATATAGGACGGGGGCAGGATTACAAGATAGAAACCTTAACCAATACGGTGTCAGTTTCCTAAATCTACTTTACAATATTATCAAACCAGGATTTTAGGCCGTTCCGTAATATACAAGAAAACGTAGAAAACGTAATACCCAAGTCATGATATGTTACATATTTCATAGATATAAGCTATCCCCTATAACTAGTCGGATAACCATGCCGTGTGGGTATGGGGTACCCATAATCTTCACAATATATTTCTAAAAACTTGAAAAAAAAACTTTGATTAAGAAAAAGGTCAAACGATTTATAATATGAAACGAATAAAGTAGTAGTGAGATAAGCTTTTGAATAGTATAGCGAAATGTTGGATCCTTTTGTTGGGTTGTTCTAAGATAATATAAGGGGAAAAAAAGAAAACAACGTGGCTTGCATTATCAACAATGTTGGTGGCGGCATGCTTACTAGGCGAACATACGATAATTTTAAATTTGCAATGGTTCCAAATAACCTCCACCCGAATTAAGAATGAATGAATATGGTTCCGATGGGAAAATGTTACCCAGCAAACGTAGGGGTTGGCCAGCAAGCGAACGCTTATTGGAAGTTGGTTTGAAATTTCGGATATCCTTGGCCTGGAGGGTTGGAAGTAATGCCAATGCTATATGGTAGGAAAATGACATGGTATCGGCAGATTATCTGCACACAAGATCATGAAGGGAAAAAAGAAAAGGAATTTGCTGCTTGATTGGCGCGCGGAAGGTAAAGTGAGGCTTCTACTACTAGATGTGAATTAATGCATGGGAAAGGTCCGCTAGACTGAGGGATGAAAACGGTCGGAAACGATCGGAAAACAGCCTCAACCATTTGTAACCATATTTTTTCTCGGAAACGAAATCGGAAACGGTAAAGTCGGAAACGAAAACGATATCGGAAATATCGGATACCTGGAAACGGAAAATACGGACGGAAACATGTCGGTACAGATCGGAAACCGGTAACAATACGGAAACATTAACTATAAAAACATATATTTAACTTTACATAAGTATGTATTATATACATAAATTCAAGCTTATACTATATAAATTATAAATTAATTTCATTTTAGCCATGTACAAAAGTTAGAGATTTTATTGAAGAGTCATTCAATCTATAAGCTGTGGGTCAAGTATAGACATGTCCTATAATATCGACATATTTAGAATACGGTAATTACCATATTATAAAAAACGGTAATTTCCACAAGAATACGGTAAATACGGAAACGATCGGTATAACAACAAAACCATTTCCGTTTTCATTTCCATATTTTTTACCATTTCCATTTTTGTTTCGGTCGATTACCATTTCCATATGGCTCGGCCGGTAGAAAGTCGAAAACGAACGCCGGTCGGCCGGTAATTACCGTTACCGTTTTCACCCCTAGCTAGTACACACAAGTTGGAGTATATACGAGTATCATATTAAAAATGAAGTCCAAGGTTGCCTGCCTAATCTTCACTATGTAGCGCTGGCTGAGTTCAGCCCCGAGAGTGACAGGATCCTACACTTGGACATACTCCTATCGCAGCATCTGTGAGCGAGCAGGACTAGTAGTACTCCTACTAGACGTTAGGCGAGATCTGTCGCAGGCGTGGAAGCTACGATCCACACAGCCAGGCAGATAGTCGACCGTACGTGCGCGCGTCCTCCACAACCACAAGGTCGTTATATCGGCCGTGGAGCCCCCCCGCGCGCGCGCCCACAAGGAGGAGAGACGCGGCACGGTAGTAGGGTGCCAAGGTAGCAAAGGCTCACTCGCGCGCAGAAACTACTATACGAGTACTACTACTCGCCTCGTCGCTTAGCTTACGCTAACAACGGCTACCTTTCCGGTTCGGCTGGCCTCCACCTCGCGCGTGGAATTGGCGTCGTCACGTTCACGTGGCTGCATCTGCATCTGCATCTGCGTGCGCTCCAGATCAATCACACGTAGGCCGAGTTTAGTTCTAAATTTTTCTTTAAACTTTTAACTTTTCAATCACATTAAAATTTTCTTATACATAAATTTTTAATTTTTTCATTACATCGTATCAATTTTAACTAAACTTTTAATTTTAATGTGAACTAAACACACCCGTAATATAAACGTAGGATTAAAAGGAGCCCCGGCCCCCGGTCGCTCGTCGCTGCGCCCGTCGCGCAACAGGAAGAGGGCAAGGGGACGGGGAGGGTCCGGGCCCCGGGCCGCCCGCGGCTGCGGTCTTCGTACATGGAGTACTCCTCTCCTCCTGTATAAAAAAAGAACTGGGCTAGCTACTTTATTCCTCTGTCTAACTCACTTTGATTACTAAGGGCACCCACAATGGTTATCTATATGCTCTCTACAAGAGATCCATGTCAGCATATTTTCCTACTTGGAAGGTATTAAATGAAGACAGAGAGCAAAGCTATCTACTAACTTAGAGATAGTCTATAGAGAAAAACGAGGCAATACATGAGAGAGCTATAGATACCAATGTAGACATACTATTAAGGTGGTTTACTATTAATCGAGTCTATTGCTGAGATGTACATGTTTTATAGAGAGTACCTTACTTTACTATTGCGGGTGCTCTAAGGCTGCGTTCTTTTAAAGGAGACAGGGGAGAGATTGGGGAGATTCTGTCTCGTTTTCCGCGCGTACGCTTCCCAAACTACTAAACGGTGTGTTTTTTTGCAAAAAATTTCTATAGAAAAGTTGCTTTAAAAATCATATTAGTTCATTTTTGAAATTTAAAATAGTTAATACTCAATTAATCATGCGCTAATGGCTCACCTCATTTTGCGTATCTCCCTAATCTTCTCTATCTCCCTTTCTCAAACTCAGCCTAATTGTTTAGGTTGTTTGCTACTATCTCCGTCCCATTTTAAGTGTAGTTACGTAACGTTTCACCGTTCGTCTTATTAAAACAAATTGTGAATTTTTTAAAAAGGTCACAGGCAATGTTTTATAATAACAAACAAAGTAATAATCATAATTTTATTAAAAATAAAACGAACGATCAAACGTTGGAAAAAAACAGAATTATTACAACTACTTAGGGAATGTTTGGTAAATGGGTTATAGGATCTATCTTGATTTTCTGTGGTACAACATATGGTTTACCTTTTCGATTTCGAAGTAAAAACTATTCCTCACCAGTTTACCAAAATCCAACCGAAAACCGGTAAAAACCCTCGAATTTCAGTCAATACCGTACGAAAATTGGCTAATACCGATCGGTTTTCAGTTTTCACAAACAAAGACCTAGCGTTTTCGTGAAATTCCATCGTTTTTTCTAGAATGGTTACTCGAGTTTACTGTTTTAAATTTAAATTTCTTGAAAGCGATTTGGATTTTCCTTTGAAATCTGATTTGGTCCCGCATCCTCAAACCTCGATGTCTCGTGGTTCTAACGGGTGCTTGGCTGCTTGGAGCCTACAGGTAAGTAGAGATCAGGCAAAAGTACTACTGCTGGTAGCTGATAGTACTACTACTGAGTACATTATTTCTGTTCCTTGAGCTTAATTGCCATACAATGCCGTTGCAAAAGTGCAAACCATCCCATTAATTTATTTATTTTAGATAATGGATGCCCATTAATTAGTATAGCACCGTACGTACTTGATCTAGCCGATATGTGGTGTCGATGATCATGATTACAGCCACGGCTACACGCTTTGCTTGCTAATTAATTTTAGGGTATTCGCTCGTTGGTACCAACTCGTCCAGTACTGTTGCGACTTGCGAGATAGAGATAAAGTGTAAAGTCGATCTGTTGCTGGAGTCATCGCGGCCGCGCCCCGGCGCGCGGAGGCAGTGTAGAGTGTGCACACATGCAGATCGATTGCCCTTGGGCCTTGACATTTCTCACTGTACGAACCAGTGTACAGCAGTGCTAGCTGCCGAGTGGTCTTGGGGACTTGGGGTTGAGGGTATGTTCAGACTATGGGGCGTAAAGTTTTCCAATATTATATAGGGTATTATATAGGATATTGTATTGCGTGTTCGGACGCTGATAAAAAAATTAATTACATTATCCGTTAGTAAACCGTGAGACGAACTTATTAAGACTAATTAATCTGTTATTAGCATATGTTCACTGTAGCACCATATTATCAAATCATAGAGCAATTAGACTTAAAAATTGTGTCTCGCAAAGTAGTCGCAATCTGTGCAATTAGTTATTTTTTTAGCATATATTTAATACTTCATGCAGGTGTTCAAACGTTCGATGTGGCAGGGTGTAAAATTTTAGGGTGGGATTAAACAGGCCCTGAGTTACATGCCAGTTAGGCTAATCTATCCCAACACGTACGCAACATTTTTTAACTTCACCTGGCTACTAAAAGTATCACTATATACATATTGTTACTACAAAATATCTCTATAAACATTATGTTCCCCCTTCTTTTTTTTCCCTCCGGGGAAGGGTTTTTTAAGAAGATCACACATGCAAACTAACGAGTTAAGTTATTCCTGACTAATGGAGTGTTTCCCATAAATTAGATAAATCTTTTCCTAAATTAGACTACAATAATTTGTTTCATGATTGCTAGCAGGAATGAATTGGTTTTCTTTTAATTTGGTAGAGTTTCAAAGATTGCATTCCTGAATAAATAAAAAGTTTTTGTTAAACATAAAACAATTTAGTAAGTTACTAAAAGGGAGTGTCTAGATTTCTAAGCACATGAAGTTTTCCGAAAAAAAATCAATCACTTTTCTTATCCCTTTGACAATAATACAATGATTTTCGTCACTCCATTACTTATCACTCTCTAGTAGTTGAACAACAAATTATTCCGACACAAAAATTTACAAAATTACATGCAAATAATTCAAAAAATTTTAACTTAAAGTAAACCACATATACTATGAAACTGTAGTTAAAACGAACTAAAATTGCAAAATGCAAAACACTACAATTTTAGTCAGCAATGCGTAAATTTAGATACCTACGCATGAAATCTCATAAATCCCTAGTAATATAGATAAATAGGTATCTAGGTCCTAAAAATTCTTTGAGCTAGAATCGATCTTGCCATATCTTACCATATCATTCTTAGAGAATGATATGCTCATCTAGCTCCAAGAAATCTTTGGGCTTTAACTTCGCCGAATGACCTGAAATGCTTAAAAATAATCAGGCAACCTTCTTACATTGAACAAAAAGCCTTAAGCTCTCAATGCTAAGGCATACGGGCACATAAAAGAACTAAAATTAAGAAACTATGCATCTGTATATACTTTCATACTAGAAAAAAATATCCGTGCGTTACAACGGGTGAAAGATATTTTAATCTTATTATTGTTATACGGTTTAGTTAAGGTGAAATTCACTTGTGGGGATTCGCTTGGATATATTTTTTTTACAAATTTAGAAGTCCAATTAGGGGTCCGATCGTCTCAAGTTAGCATGCGATTTTTTTAAAAAAGATTTTTTTATACGACTCTAACTGTATTTTAAAAGCGAAAGAACTTGAAAACCGACTCAAATACGGATCTGTATTTCCAAAAGTGAACGAGCTTAAAAGCCGACTCAAATACGGATGACGTACCAAAGTACCGTTAAAAATATCTTTAATTTTTATAATAGTAGTGACATGTTTGAAGCATAACAATATTATCTTCGGAGACAGAGCTTCCAATAAAAACAGTTTACCAAACATTAACATATCCTAAGATATTTCTGCTCAAAAACATATCATAAGATATTATTACCCCAGCACCAAGCAAAAGCCTGAAACCTTTTTCCTGGAGCACTGTGTAGCGGGCCCTCCAAGTACCTAACCCGTTTACCAGTCAGTCACCACCCGCTTGGACTTCGATCCCGGTGATGGTGGTGGAGTGCCGACACAAAAACTGCGCCGCTGCCCACTGCAGCATTGCTCCCTCTCCTCTCCTCTCTCACCCTCGGGCCCCGGTCCACCCCACCCCCACCATCCTCCCGTAGAATAAACGTGTGAGACGTCTCGTTAGTTAGGACGATTCCGGCAAGAAACAACGTAAAAAACCCGCAAAACCCCCCAAAACCCAAGCGCCACCAAACCAAACCAAACCAAAAACAACTCCCCCCCTCTGCCTTTCACGCTTCCACCCCCTCTTCCTTCCACGCTTCCACACCGAGCCCCGGATTGCGCCAAAACAAACGGAAGCCTCCGTTTTTCTCCTTCTCCTCTCACTGTGACGCACTAGTCTTCTTCCCACTCGCGGTCGCGGCGACTACGTACGCGACCGAATGGTGCTCCTCCTGCTGCTCCTGCTCGCGCTGCCGGCGGCGGCGGGCGGGCTGGCGGCGACGGGCAGGCGCTGCTGGCCTTCAAGGCGGCCGTGCTGCGGGACCCCGAGGGCGCGCTCGCCGACTGGACGCCTCCACCGCCGCCGACCCTGCGCCTGGAACGGCGTCTCCTGCGGCGCCGGGGCGGGCGGGGGCGCCGACCGCCGCGTCGTGGCGCTGTCCCTCCCGAGGAAGGGCCTCGTGGGCTCCCTCCCGGCGTCGCCGCTCCCGGCCTCGCTCCGCCACCTCAACCTCCGCAGCAACCGCCTCTTCGGCGAGCTCCCCGCGCCGCTCCTCTCCGCCGCGGTGGGGCTGCAGAGCGTCGTGCTGTACGGGAACGAGCTGTACGGCCCGATCCCGCCGGAGCTCGGGGACCTCCCCTACCTCCAAATCCTCGACCTCTCCTCCAACTCCCTCAACGGCACGCTCCCGCCCGCCATCCTGAGATGCCGCCGCCTCCGCTCCCTCGCGCTCGGCTGGAACAACCTCACCGGCGCGCTGCCGCAGGGGTTCGCCAGGGGCCTATCGGCGCTGGAGCGCCTCGATTTGTCCCACAACCGCTTCTCCGGCGCCGTCCCGGAGGACATCGGCAACCTGTCCAGGCTCGAGGGGACGGTCGACCTCTCGCACAACCAGTTCTCCGGCCAGATTCCGGCGAGCCTTGGAAGATTGCCGGAGAAGGTCTACATTGATCTCACGTACAACAACTTGTCCGGCCCGATTCCGCAGAATGGGGCGCTGGAGAACCGGGGGCCGACGGCGTTCGTCGGCAACCCGGGTCTCTGCGGGCCGCCGCTCAAGAACCCGTGCTCGCCGGACGCCATGCCGTCGTCCAATCCGTTTGTGCCCAAGGATGGGGGCTCCGGCGGCGCCCCCGGTGCTGGGAAGAACAAGGGGTTGGGGAAGGTTGCCATTGTGGCCATTGTGCTCAGTGATGTGGTGGGGATTCTGATCATTGCACTGGTGTTCTTCTACTGCTATTGGAGGGCTGTTTCCTCCAAGGAGAAGGGGAATGGTGGGGCTGCTGGTTCTAAGGGGTCCAGGTGTGGCAAGGATTGTGGGTGTTTTAGCCGGGACGAATCCGCCACGCCGTCGGAGCACACCGAGCAGTATGACCTCGTGCCGTTGGACCAGCAAGTGAGGTTCGATCTCGATGAGCTGCTCAAGGCATCAGCATTTGTGCTGGGGAAGAGCGGCATCGGGATCGTGTATAAGGTGGTTCTTGAGGACGGGCTTACGATGGCCGTGAGGCGGCTTGGAGAAGGGGGATTGCAGAGGTTTAAGGAGTTTCAGACTGAGGTTGAGGCCATTGGCAAGGTCCGCCATCCCAACATTGTTACCTTGAGGGCTTATTACTGGTCTTATGATGAGAAGTTGTTGATATATGATTACATCCCTAATGGCAGCCTCTCTGCAGCAATCCATGGTAAGCATTACTTATTTGCTGAGTTTCACATGACTGGTCAATTGGCATAAGAAAAGTGCCACAGTAGAATCACATCTTTGCATATATTATGATTTTGGTTTGTTAATTTATTACACTAGGACTCAAGGACACTAATTAGGTATGCTTTTGGCCAATAACTCTTCCCTCTGCTCTAGAAATTAGTACTAGGAATTCAATTTGGATGAACTTTGTTATTTTGCTAGGCGTTTTTTTATGCTACCAGCTTATGCAAATTCAGTTCATTCATTCTGAAATAGACCTTTGCTAGTTGGCTGATTCTTATTTTCTAGGATTAGTGCGATGAGCATTCTCTCTGTTCTAAAAAAGTGAGCATTAATTTCAAGCAAGTGATGCCATCACTAAATACTAATACGGTTCGGTATTTTTTTTATCGGTTTCAGGTAAACCTGGGACAATGACATTCACACCATTGCCATGGGATGGACGTCTAAAAATCATGCAAGGGGTTGCAAAGGGGCTGTCTTTCTTGCATGAATTTAGCCCTAAAAAGTATGTCCATGGGGACTTAAGGCCAAATAATGTCCTCCTTGGATCAAACATGGAGCCATACATATCAGATTTTGGACTCGGACGGCTTGCAAACATTGCTGGAGGATCACCTTTCACACAATCAGATCATGCTGGTATAGAGAAAGCTCAGAGCCAGCAGTCCGATGCCTCGGTGAGCCCTCTTGTGGGCAAAGGATCATGCTATCAAGCACCAGAAGCACTGAAAACACTGAAACCATCTCAGAAATGGGATGTATACTCCTATGGTGTGATCTTGCTGGAAATGATCACCGGCAGATCGCCAGTTGTTCTCTTGGAGACTATGCAGATGGACCTTGTGCAATGGGTGCAGTTCTGTATTGAAGAAAAGAAACCATCTGCCGATGTGCTTGATCCTTCTCTCGCCAGAGACTCTGAACGGGAAGATGAGATGATTGCAGCACTGAAAGTCGCTCTCGCTTGCGTTCAGGCCAATCCAGAGCGAAGGCCCTCTATGAGGCATGTCGCAGAAACCCTGGATCGCCTCAATGGTTCAGGCTAGAAAAGTGGTATCATGGAAGGTGGACATTTTTTTAGAGCATTTGATGGTTGTACAGCTCAAGGAAGGCAAGGAAGCTTAGGGGACTCAAGCTTCATCAGTTCGCTATGTAAAATTGTCATTTTCGCAGGACCCTCAGATTCTGCTCCGCTCTTAACATGTTAGATAGCCTTTTTCTGTTAGCTTGCTATCATGAGTTATGACTATTGTGCTTGCCTATAAGTCATGGGATTGGGTGAATTTAACTGTGTATGCTTGCAGCTTGCTCTCTGATAGTCTGAATGAACAAGAACTGATAGGATTATATGGAGCACTTTGTTTGGAGAACAGAGCCACGGATGCTTTCTCCTTGTACTACTTAATTGGCATCAATTTTTTTTTTATCATGGAAGCATGTTAGGGCCATGATTAAGAACTGCATATTTAAGCTTGGAGTCCTGAAAGCATGGACAGTACTCTCACCGTTAGATGGAATAGAATATGGCCAAGTGCCAGAGTGGTTTTACTTTGTGCTGTACATGTGGTGTACTTCTATTTGGCCTTAGAAATTTTTACATGGGCCCTCTCAGCAAAAGCGATGTGGCATCATTGATTTTTTTTTAGTACTAAATACATATACCTTCCTGGTTGATAAGAGGCAGTCACAATATGTTACTGTAGGGATCAGGTTGTTGTTCCTTCAAGAACCTGTTCAGAATTCAGATACCTTGAATTTTCCTTGTGAAGTTGTTGCATTTTTCACTAGCAGCACATGATGATGTGGAATTCTGTTTCCATCTACGGCTGTGTTATAGATCCAAAGTTTGGATCCAAACTCCAGTCCTTTTCCATCACATCAACCTATCATACACACAATTTTTCAGTCACATCATCTCCAATTTCAACCAAAATTCAAACTTTGCGCTGAACTAAACACAGCCTACATCAATTCTAGTGGAGTTAACATTTCTCTCTCTCTCTCTGGTTGTTGCCAACAGTTTCACTGGAATTTATTGTTGTGGATCTGGGTAGGGGCATGGAGGAGCTGCATGCATGCAAAGCATGGTCCCTTGGTGTACTTGAACCAGAACAGCCGTGGGGCTGTGTTCCCCTTCAGGACCAGGTCGCCCTAAAAAGGGTACTATCATGCTCATGCATGTGCACTGTCCTCCATAGCACGCATGAGGAGAAATCATGAGGCACACGCGTCGGTTCATTTACTACTCCTATTCGTTAAGAGCAAGTATAATAGTAGGCTATAAGCCAGCTAAATGCTGAGGTGGAGAAGAGAAGAGAGGATAGAGAGGAGAAGCGGGCTGTAAACTTACAGCCGGCTTGGACATAATAACTAAGAAACTCTGTGAGAGAGACAAGTGGACCCTATATTAATTGTGAAGAGCTAACTATTATATGGATAGGCTGAGAGAAGGCTACAAATAACCTTATAGCCAACAAATCGGCTATATTATTAGCCTTGCTCTAATAGGACTAGGGTTTAGGGAAGCGATGAATCTATCTTAAGCTTTGTTTGTTGCGTGCCACTTGCCAGTTAATACCATCCTATCAGCGAGTGACTGGTGATGATTGTACGGGTTGTAGTAGGAGTAGCGGTGAACTGCTGGTGCTCTCTTGACTAATGGTCATTGAACGTTGCACGGAAGATGAATTGAGCTGGTGATGATTACAACTGTTCTGGATTATAAAAACGGAACCGCTAAATGGCTGTTACTAGAAATTGGGATCAAAATCTTGCAAATTTCTAATCTTAAGATTTGCGTTGTGATTCGTGCTTCGGCCACTTAGATTTTTCTCCTCCAACTCCGGCAATCCGTTCTCCTCCAGCTCTGGTGATTGACGGCGGCCCGAGGAGTTAGGGTTACAGACTCGGATTCGGGAGTGGAGGAAGAAGGGGAGATCGTCGAGCTTGTATGGATGATCGTGAAAATTGGCGGTCCAACGAGTTTAGGGTTTAGAGTCTCAGGTTCGGGGTAGGGGTGGGAGGGGGAGATCGTCGGCTAGAGAGGTGGTTTGGGAGACAGCTGCCTAGCGATGGACGATGGACACAGCGGGAGGCAACGCCAGAACCGCGGGGATGAAGGAGAGCGGTCTGCCAACGTTGGCAGCGGGGGCAAATCGGAGCTTGTGGTTAGGAGGTAGATCTAGTGGCGTGCAGCCGCTGAAGATGGGGAAGACGACTGGGTGCTGCCACCAACTTAGGAAAGAGAAGAAGGGACGGCAAGGAGGCTGGCTGGGGGGCCTCGTTAGCGCCGTTGACCCCTTCCAGCCAGTCGACGAGGTCGGGCGACGAAGGCATCGCGTAGACACGCGCAAGCTCACGACTCGCAAGTGGCAGGGGATGCTAGGAATGACAGAGAGGAGAGAGAAGGGGTCAAGGTTAGAGGTATAATTGCACAAATTTTAAAGCAATCCAATAATCTAGAATTTACAAGATTTATAAGGTGTTTTCTATCAAATACCATATAGGCAAATTTATAAGACTGAAATCTCTCACACCGTGTACTCCCTGAATCTTTCTAGCTAGCTAAATTAGGCAACTCACGAGCAAACTTTATTTCACCCTCTTCCAATTTGGCAATAATATTTGGCCTATACAAATCGTTAGGCCCTTGGTTTTCAGCTATATATAGCACCGCACCACCTGGATCGGTCGGTTCTCCTCTTATCGTAGCAAGCAAATGAAGCATGCACTGTGTCGAGCAGTTTGATGCAGTAAACACACAGGCAACATGCATTTCTCTAGTCCATTCGGACGCTAGCTGGCGCCGAGCCCTCCCAACATGCAAGCGATGCGAGGGCCTCTGTTTGTGCTCCATACTGAACTGCTCGTCAAGAAGAAAGCACAAATGAGTACAGCTCCTCCAATACCAGCCTGCAGCTTCGCCCGTTTCATCAACAACGTTCACCTTCGCCTAGCCAAGCATCTTGGCGTCTCCCAACAATTAATTGCACGAAGATTCCTCTAGATATACGCCCAAGAAACCACTAGTTGCAACTTGCAAGGGATTAAAATGCGGCAGAAGCCAAATCTCTCCCTGGATAATATGCAAAGCTCTGCCTCGGTCTTGGTCTCGGTCTCGGTCTCTGCCGGGACGTGGACTAGGTTAATTAACCAGGGCAAGCGGTGGGCCTAGCCAGGCCGGCCCAGATCACTCTTGCGCGTGACACACCGGGCCGAGAGCTCTCCTTGGTCCCAGCCCACTAGCCCAGGAGGTGTGCGCACGGGCCGCGGATTTCACCTCTCGCGCGAGTTTGACTGCAAGAGAGCCGCTCGGCTTGAGTTCTGGCTAGCTAACTCTAACTCTCAAAGGATCGAGAAGACCAGCGAAGCCAATTGATTCGAGCTGCGACGATGGAGATCAGATTCATCGTCTTCTTCGGCAAATTAAACGGTCACCGATGAACCCCGATCCAATCGCTTACTTTCACACCGACCTCAACCACATTCATCGTAGTAGGCATCATTGAGATGTAATATATAATATCATGATTTCATTGAATTTTATGGGAGTACCATACAGACGGCCTTAAGAGTTTACAGTAGTACCATCGAGGATATATCTTATAGTAATAGTATCGCTCATATTTTATAGCGATATCTAAGAAATACCATTGAGGTTTAACAATAGTATTATAGAGATACTATCGAGAGTTTTACACAAACCACGTGGCCACAAGCAGTCTTGGCTGGCAAATGGCTCAAACATAGGTCACGTCCTGGTGGAAAGCTCTAGCAAACGTAGCAGGAGTTCTAAAGAGGGGGTTGCACCCTCTCATCCTCTTTATTGTTTGGGAGATCTGGAAGGAGAGGAACCAATGAATCTTCGAGCATAATGAGGCCAGCACTGTCATTCCTTTTCGGTAAAATCAAGGAAGAGGCACGGACTTAGGCAATGGCAGGAGCAAAACTTTTACGTGACCTTTTGCCCCACACTATATAGTGTATAAAGTTTTTTTCCTTTTTTTTTTTTGCCCTTAGAGGTTGTATTTTTCTCCTCCTATATTTAATAAAAAGGTACAGTCTCGTGTTGTTTTTCCTTAAGAAAAACATTGGTGACACGGTCATATATGGTCCATTGGCCTCATGGACCAACTAGATTGGCCTATGCAGTCGATCATGCCCTTGCCTGTACGGGAGAAGTGATTGGTACAGCTAATATTAAGTAAGAAAGATTTCTTTGATATCCCGTTAATTCTAATTAGAAGTAAATTTTATAAAGTTACCTCTAATATAAAGTTTCACTTGCTCATAGGAGTTTTTTTTTTCAAAAACCCCGATCAAGCTTAATAAACCATATGGAATTTTGGATATTTTTAAAAGTTTGGGGAAGCTTACAATTATGAGAAACAATCGATTGGTAGCCAACTTCTAAGGATATAGAAAGATGGGTTTCCTAGTTTCAACTTCCAAGTCATTTTTCGGCTTCTCTATCTACAACTTCATAGAATCTAGGTGAGTATCTGGACTATTTAGGAGAACTGGAGATTTTAGGAGAAAATGCAGCTACTAGAAGTACTCCTCAGATAGAGTCTATAGAAGTACTCCCCGGATAGAGTCTATTAGCTAATAGCCCCACTATCTGCATAATGTATTTTTTTCTACCTTGAGATTCTCACCATGTTCACCAGCAACCCAGTGTGACGTCACCGCCATTCGAGCAAGTAAGTATAATAAGATGATATAAGCGTTGTCACATTAGATTTGTGGTGAGTTGGAGGGGGAGAGAGGAGAAGCGGGTTATCGATCCGTAGCTAGCTGCAGTATATGCTCATAGAAGCTCTGTGAGATAATGAGGTGGGCCAGGGTATTAATGATTGAGTGAATGGTAATTTGGGCCAACTTTTATTGCTAAAGCTTCATTTTGGACTAGACAACTTTACATTTGTTGCCCTTTGGACTGTCCCAACCCTGTTTTTTTAAGCCATGTCTAACCACCCTTTCGGCAAAAGTATTGCCTGTGCATGCATGGGAGTGTTCATCAGTGTGCTAGAGTCAATGTGTTTGAGGTTGTTATAGTGCTGAAGAAAGTGGTTTGGGATGGCCCAAATTACAACAATGGCATATTACCTAGTCTAAAGTAGTCCAGGGGTAGTCAAGTTAAAACGTTGACAATAAAGCGCTAGAGGGTGAAAACAAATCGGATAATATCTGATCCGATCTGATCCGCTCGTAATCCATCCAAAACGCGATATATATATATATATATATATAGGTACAAATTCAGACGGCAAGATTTGAGTCGTGTCGGCAGCAAGAGCTTTGCCCACCGTACTGGAGAGATTAGTGTCCCCATGGTGCTTGATTGGGCCATCAGGAGAAATGGATCGTGCTCGTCAGCTCATGCCTGTGTCAGCGCACATAGTGACTGCGTCGACGCCACCAACGGCGCGGGATACCGCTGCAATTGTTCCAGGGGATACGCCGGCAATCCCTATGTCCCCGGCGGATGCATAGGTTAGTTTTTTCCTTCTTCTCTCTTTTTTAGAAAAATTAAAAATAAATTGATGAATTCAAGACTTGAACCCATGATCTTATGGTTCATGGTGAGCACTTCTAACCAAATCACCATATGATGATTTGTGAACAAATCAGTTATGTACCCGTAACAATCATACCTTGTTATTACGATTCGGCAGTAACATTATCCCAGAAGGGTAGTAACATCATATGTTACTGCAAAAATGTATAGGTTGTTACTGTAAACTTTATAGGTTGTTACTGCACTTTTGGCAGTAACAATATGACGAAATTTGCAGTAACAGAGAACATGCATAGTAACAGTGGCCCTATAGTAGTAATGTTTTTTTAGTTCTAGAGTATTTTAAATCTCAATCTTTAGAGAGTACTAACGTACACGTCATGTCTTATTTTTCTAACCCATTTGCATCATGGCGTTCATAAAAAAAAAGTGCTTAACGAAACTAGAACCATCATAACTATTTTTTAACGTTGTTACTGCGAAAAGCAGACGTGTTACTGCATATTGGCCATCGTGTTACTACGCTGTTCCAGTGAGACGAGGACTAAGAAAGAGGTAAATCTCAATCTTTGAAGAGCAATATCTCTTACATCATATCTTATATTTCCAATCTGTTTGCACCATGAAGTTCATAAAAAAAGGCTTAACGAAACTAGATCCATTATGGCTACTTTTTGACGTTGTTACTGCGATAATGTTGTCTTGTTACTGCACGATGACCGTCCTGTTACTGCAAAATTAGTAAGTAATTTATGGAAATTATTTCATACTAAATTCGATTCAACATTATAATTAAAATGATTGCTGGTATTTGCCCTAGATGCACACTTGCACAGCTGCAACGTAAGGATCCCTAAACCCCAAAATCAGAATTTTAGAAATTAGAAGAGGAGCAATTGGGGAGTAAAATTTAAATCCCAAAATTTAAACATATAAACTTAGCATACATCAAATGGGAGAGCAGTGGGTACCTCCCGGAACTGAACGGAGAAATTGCAACCAGTTGCCGGCTGCCACCGAGCACGACGCCGCCGCGCCCTAAACCCTCGGAACAAGATGACGCGGTCGCCGAGCACGACGCCGTCGACGCGCCCTAATCCCTCGGAGCATGACGACGCAGCTGGAAGCGGAAGGGCGGCACCGTGGCAGCAGAACAGCGAACAGGCGAGGTGATGAGGCGAACAGAACAAGCGATCGCGGAAGGAAGCCAATCGACGGACGACGGATGTGTCTCTTCCTCTCCTAGGCTGGTGGGCTTAATTCCTCTATGGGCTATTATGTATAGCATATATGGGGTTGGGCCCCTTCACTTCGTGGGCCCTGTGCCACCGCACAGCTCGACCCCCCCCAGGGCCGGGCCTGCATATCACATTCATTTTTAAGTTGAATCTTGTTTTTTCTTTTGTAGTAACAGCACCATATGACATGGTTTTTTCACCTTGATCTTGTTTTTTGTTTTTGTGTTCTAATAATACCATGTAAGATGCATTTTGTAACTTGAATATTATTTTATATTTTGCATATTAATAGTACCATATAACATGCATTTTGTAACCATGCACCCATGATTCTTTTTTTGTGTTGAACTTTTGGCAGGTTTACTATCTTGACAACCTTCATTGCAAGGAGATGGACACAAGCACAAGCATCCCACGCTCAGAAGTTTTCAACTCTGAACTTAGTAAAAAAATTTCGAAGCTCGACAAAATCAAAAACAAGGATGGCTCTGTTACATTTGGGAAACTAAATGTGAGTTTGTTATTTTTCTTTTCTTCTATTTTTCATTACATGCTTGATATTTCTATTTTTTTACACTAACTCATCCTATGCATGCATGCAGCTTAGGAGCAGGAAGAGCACAAGCTACTATGTTTCCAAGGGGAAGGAAAGGGTTGTTGCTGCTATTGAGAATATCAGAAAGAGGAAACACTTGGTGGAGCTCAAGAACAACCTGCCTTTGGTGGAACATTCCCTAGCCTTCACAAGCAGCTGGGGCCCTTTATTGAATCACTCTCACTACATGGTCTTGAGCCTTGTATATGATGAGGAGGTTGAGCAGATGATGTGTAACATATACAAGGCTCAAGACCATGTAGTGAGAGTAATAACTAGCCTTTGCAACACAAACGATCCAAAGCTAACCTACAGCCACAAATCAAAAAGGAGAAGTGGTGACTCCCCTCATGGAGATCACCCAACGACTGATCAATCACCTGGCAGTAAGTGGTTCTTCTTTCTTTTTTTTTGTCTAGTCACATAATTGTTGGCCTAATATAATTCATGCACACTGAATAACACTTGTACATCTAACACAGCTGCAACTGGGGCCACTGGTGGGTTGACAGAGGAGCTGAACAATGACAATTTTCCTACCTCACCCCATGTGCAGGATCAAAGCAGGGACCTTGCAGTAACAAATGATCAAACTGGTAGCAAGTAGTTCTTGTTTTTTTTTTCTTGATGGTATTTGATTTCAGGGAATAACATTTTTCTCTCCTTTTCCCCCTCTTTTTGGTGATATAGGTGATGCTCACCATGGAGTACCTATAGATGACGGAGATCAATATCATGAGTGTTTTGATGTGATTCAGGAAGAAGTCAGTACTTTGGTGTCAAAGATATGCTTACAAGCTGAAGCATCTCCTATGAACACTGTTTCTCCTACTGGCGTGGCATCTCCCGCCTCTCTGTCTCCCACTTCTGCTGCCCATGTACAAGGAGGGGACCACCCTGGTTAGTCTTTTCATGCAGAAACATTGATCATTTTTGACAGTAACCTAGGTTGTGCTGTGTAGTAACATGACTTTCATTCTCGCAGTAACATTTTTTCTTTTGTGTGTGAAGTGACTACTAAAGAAGCTGCTGATGCTTCAAGTGCATCTCTGATTGGAAGCATCCCTTCTGTGCTGCACAAAAGAAGGCCACTTGCAAATTCCAAGTACAGGTCTCCTTTCAAACTTGACATTTCCAAACCAAATTTTGATCATAATGAAAAGGCAGAGGTTATCTTTCAAACTTTTCAGCAGAGAATGGGTGTTTCTACTCTTCCAACTATGCATTTTGATCTTGAGGATCTCATAACTAGGCATGACAATCTGGAATATCTCTCAGGTAATTTTTCCATTCTGGAGGTTGATGAAATTGTTAGTAAAATGCCTACTGATAGGGCTCCTGGACCTGATGGTTTTAATGGGTGCTTCATGAAAAATTGTTGGCCTATAATCAAGCAAGACTTTTATACTCTATGTGCTCATTTTTGCAATGGTACTTTGTCTCTTGAGAGTTTAAATAGGTCTTTTATCACCCTGGTTCCAAAGAAGCCAACTCCTGAAAAGGTCAATGATTATAGGCCCATTTCTTTGCAAAGTGTAGCCTTAAAGCTTCTAACCAAGGTACTGGCAGATAGGTTGCAGTCAGTGATCACAGAACTTATTCATCACAATCAATATGGTTTTATTAGAGACAGAACTATACAGGATTGTATTGCTTGGTCATTTGAGTACCTGCATCAGTGCCAACAGTCAAAGAGAGAAATAGTGCTATTAAAGCTAGATTTTGAAAAAGCTTTTGACACAATTGAGCACTCGGTTATTTTGAATATTATGAAGCAAATGGGTTTTGACTCTAAATGGTTGAGTTGGATTAACCTGATCTTTTCATCAGCTTCCTCTTCAGTGCTGCTCAATGGTGTCCCAGGGAAATCTTTTTATTGCAAAAGGGGTGTGAGGCAAGGGGACCCCTTGTCCCCTCTTTTATTTGTGCTAGGTGTTGATCTTTTGCAGGCTGTAATTAATAAAGCCTATTCACAGGGGGTACTTTCTATTCCCATTCCAACACCTGAAAATGATTTTCCCATAGTACAATATGCAGATGATACTTTGCTCTTCTTGACAGCTTCCTCAAAAGAACTTTTTTGTCTAAAGGCTATCCTCAACACATTTGCTGATTCTACTGGTTTAAAGGTTAATTACAGTAAATCTTGCATGATTCCTTTGAATGTGGATCCAGAAAAAGTCCAGCATCTTTCAGGGTTGTTTGGTTGTGCAGTTGGATCACTTCCTTTTACATATTTGGGACTCCCTTTGGGAACCACTAGACCAAAGGTAATTGACTTTGCACCTCTTGTTGATAGAATTGAAAGGAGGCTCTCAGCTACCTCTGCTCTCTTGTCTTATGGCGACAGAATTACAATGGTAAATTCGGTCCTTTCATCCCTCCCTACTTATTACATGTGTTCCCTCTCCCTTCTAAAATCTGTGATTGAAAGTATTGATAGAGCAAGAAGGCATTGCCTATGGAGGGGATCAGACATAAATTCTAGTAGAAAATCCTTAGTGCTTTGGGAGAGAGTTTGTCAACCAAAGAATAGAGGAGGCTTGGGTGTTATTGATCTCAATCTTCAGAATGCTGCTCTCTTAATGAAAAATTTGCATAAATTTTACAACAGGCATCCTATTCCTTGGGTTAATTTGATTTGGACCTCTTATTACTCTGATAAATTACCACATGCTGTTCACCCAAGAGGTTCCTTTTGGTGGAAGGATGTGTTGCAATTTGTGGATATTTTCAGAAGTCTGACAAGTTGTAAAGTGGGTGATGGGAAAACTTGTTTGTTCTGGGATGATTTTTGGAATGGTAAAGTCAGGTCAGCTGTTTACCCTAGAATTCACTCTTTTGCACTCTCTCACAAGGACTCAGTAAGCATAACTTCTACTAAAAGCATATCACAGCTTTTTGCTTTGCCTTTATCTGAACAAACTTTCCAGGAATATGAATCCATGAGTGAAGCTGACCCCCTCAACATATTATCTGGTGATAAAGATGTTTGGGCTTATGTCTGGGGGAATAGACTGTTTTCTTCACAGAAAATTTATGCAATAAATTTCATGCATGTTCAAGCCCCTGGGTACTTAAGTTGGATTTGGAAAAGCAAATGTTCTATGAAAGTTAAGGTGTTTGCTTGGCTTCTCCTAATTGACAGATTAAACACTTATGATATGCTGCAGAGAAGGCACTACCCTCCTGAAAGTTCTGATCTAGCATGTGTCCTTTGTCCAGCTCAAGCAAGGGAAACATCTTTCCACCTTTTCTTTCAATGTCAATTCAGCTCAGATTGTTGGGCGCAGCTGGGAATTGTCTGGAACCTTTCTCTTAATTTTGATGATATGCTGCTGCAGGCAAAGATCTCATATAGATCCACTCATTTTGTTGAAAAAATTCTCTATGCTGCATGGAACATTTGGAAGCAACGAAATGCTCTCATTTTTCAGAATGTACCACCTTCGGTTGTTTCCTGGAAAGCTCTCTTTAAGATTGATCTTTCCCTTTTAGTCTTTAGATTAAAAGTTTCTGAGAGACAAGCTTTATCTCAGTGGATAAACATTTTGTAAATTATTTGTATTCCTTCTTTTAATTTAATATTAACTGTGGGGGCTTCCCCTACAGTGTTTCCCCTCAAAAAAATTTTTTTTTTTTGATGGAGCTAAGGTAGTGGAGGTCTACAAACTAATATGCAGCGAGCAACCTCAACCTGAACTTGATGAGTAAACATTTTAACTCTCTCTTTTTTTGTCTTTTTTTTGTTGAAATGCGTAAAGTCTACTTGAGTTTGTTTTTCTGATTAATATCTATCAACCAAAACTTGATGATTATCTTTTTTTTGTGAAATGTGTAAAGTCTACACAACTCATATGCTGTTACATTGCATTCATGTATTTTATAGGGGGCATCTCATCAACTACGCAGATGAGTCTATTGTTTGGAACCGGCAAGAATTGATAAATTCTTTTGGAGTTGGAAACAAGTTAGGAAGAGATATGATGTTCTACTTGTCACGTTCCTTGTTG
This sequence comes from Oryza longistaminata, assembly GCA_009805545.1. Taxonomy (NCBI): domain Eukaryota; kingdom Viridiplantae; phylum Streptophyta; class Magnoliopsida; order Poales; family Poaceae; genus Oryza; species Oryza longistaminata. Next base: position 20,659,051 of record CM020181.1, read on the forward strand.
TCAAATGACATTGAACACAAGAAATCTAGTGTTGGCTACAGAGTCATCATCCCTACAAATGCCATTGTACATAACCTCCAAACCCTCCTTTTTGATTTTTTTGGTGCAAAGGCACATTTTTGATCTTTTTGCTTTTTTTTTTGTTAATGTGATATGACAGGAGCTCCTAAATTCTGAAGAATTCAATGTCAAGTATTCTTTTCATCAAGCTTTGAGGGAAATTAACCATGATATCATAGAATATACATTACCTGATGCGAAGCTGGTTTGTGATTTACCATGTGTGTTTTTCATTCTCATTTTTTTTATGCTTCTGTAGTAACAGTGTTTTTTGACATTCTTAGATTTTCCTTCCAATGATTGACAAGGAACATTGGACAGTCATGTGCTTTAACATGATTGACCAACGTATTGATATTCTTGATTCGGTGGGATCAATGAGGTCCAAAGCCACCAAACTTGAAGATGAGAAGATGAGACAAAAAGTGGTATGCTCCTATTTGCTTCTATTTGTTTCTTCTGTTTTGTTCAGTGAAGTATCATCCTCCTGATGAGTGTTCAATTTTTTTTTTCTCCTTCACTTTTTTATAGATCGGCAGATTTCTTGATGTGCTTGATAAAATCTACCCACGTCATTTCACTCGAATCAGGAATTGGCATTGCCATCTTGCTAAAGTGCCACAACAATCCTTGGAAAATGATTGTGGGTTCTTTGCTCTTATGAACATGCAGTACTGGGATGAAAATAAATTGGTGAAGCAAGTGAACTCTGTAAGTACATTTTGCCTACATGCCACAATATTACATTTTTGCACAACTCAATTGCATGACCAAATCTTCTGTTTTCTTTTCATGAAGGTGGATGGAACATACTTTCGGCAGGAATTCCTCTACCATGCATTGTTGCATCACTTGAACGACAACAATGCTGTTGCCTGGGATTCTTGCGAAATTTAGTCCATAGATTGACACCAATTAGTATAGTAGTTTCATGACCAAATCTTCTGAGGAACTTGTACTCAGTGGCTCTTAGGCAGTAACGGACATGTATTTTGGCAGTAACACTATGAAGTGCTGGCAATAACACTGGTAGTACTTGTACTCTTTTTTGCACAGTGGTGTCATTTAATGTAGCAACTGGTGTTCTGGTGGTAGTAATATGAACGTATTTTTATCCCTTCTTTTTTTTTTGTCATCACAAATGCAAATGCCCATTTGTTTTTGGATATATAATGAAATGTGTATATATGCATGACAACACTTATTTGAGTTTTGACCCACTGTTGTTTTGAGGTTCATTTTTCTCAGATTGTATTTTTGGCAGATCGGTAGTAACATGCTGTTCTTTTTTTTTTTGACTTTTTTCTCGGATTCTAGTAGTAACAGTTGTGTAATTTCGGTAGTAACAAGTATGTATTTTCGCAGTGACATAGTATTTTTGCCAGTAACAAGAATGTATTTTTTGGCAGTAATATGTATGTCATTTCGGCAGTAACAAGTATATTTTCTGGCAGTAACATGAATGTAGTTTCGGCAGTAACAACCGTTCTAGCAAACTTATCTAGCAGTTCTGGTTACAAATGTTTTATCAGGATATATGTGACACGCTGATGGATTGACAGAGGAGCTGAACAAGTATGTATTTTTGCCAGTAACAAGAATGTATTTGTTGCCAGTAACAAGAATGTATTTGTTCGACAGTAACATGTATGTCATTTCGGCAGTAACAAGTATATTTTCTGACAGTAACATGTATGCAGTTTCTGGCAGTAACAACCGTTCTAGCAAACTTATCTAGCAGTTCTGGTTCCCTTAATGCAAAACAAATGTTTTTATCAGGATATATGGTTCACATGAGTATTGTAGGGTAGGAACAAGTATAAATATATCACAGACAAGGTCTAACTATTCATCATCATCATCATCATCATCATCTTCTTCTTCTTCTTCTTCTTCTTTTTCTTCTTGTGTCGCTCGACGTTTCCTTGTTCTCTATGCTGTTGCCCTACTTGGGCAAGTCCTAGCATTATGCCCCGCAATCTTATGACAAACAATGCATCTTCTGCTAGGATCTCTTAATTGTTTTTTCTCCGGTTGTTTTGTGACAGTTGGCTTTCTCCCTTTGGTTGCTGAGATTGGTGGCTCTGTGAAAGGCACTTGAGGTGGATGGTTATCCATCTCTTCATGATCATTATGTTGTTCTTGTTCTTGTATATCTTCACATGGCATTGCTTCAACTTTTCTGCGTAGATCTCTCAGCTCCTCCATGGTTGTGTCATAACGCTGTCCAGATTTTGCTGCTACCCTTGCAATTGTCATCGCCTCATTGAGCAACATATTATGTCGAAAGATCTCTGTTGTGCTATCAATGCCAAAGCGCCTATAGTCATGTCCGTCTAAATCACCCCCTTCCTTGGCGTTTCTGGTGTATCTTTTCAATATGTACTTGGCTGGAATTTTTTCAACATGGAGGTGGCATAGCAGCTTTACAATGTGGGGGCAAAACAGTCCTACAGTAGCAAGATATAACAGTGTCAGTAACGATACAGCAAAACTATAGTAACAATACTGTAGTAACAATACTTTGTGTGACAAGGGGGGTGGATTATAGACCTGTGTGCTCCCATGTCTTGCACTCACATTCATACACCCTGGCTTGTTCATCTGCAGAAACTTTGAATGCGTGTTGCGACCATGGGTTCTTATTACTGCTCTTGCAAAGAGATACTGTGTAGCTCCCAATGTTTTCTGATTCCTGATTGACGATGAATGCGGTGCTATCAAGCAATGTCTCGTTGAACAAATTGAAGATTGCCCTTGTATACAGCTTGCTGATTTGTTGCTCAAACGGGTACCTTGTGCTCAAGATTGCCTCGCACTGCAAACACATTAACAATGAGTCCTTTTTTTTGGCAGCTGCATATACTTTGTCCACTTACTGATGTATAAGGCATAAAACATGCAGTTATACTATGCATCAACACACTTAACAAGTTGCAGTAACATCAAGAAAAATTATTAAATACACTAGTTACCTCCTGAGAATTTGTTTCTTGGTCTTTCAGTTGCTTCCTCATTGCAATGCAACGGCTCATTTCATCCGTAAATCTATGCAAGGTTGTAAGCTCCTTTGCAAAGCTTGTTTTGATCACATGATTCATGCTCTCACTTCGTTGTGTTGAAGTCATTCGAGCACAATATATATTTTTGAAGTAGGCAGGAATCCACTCTGTACGTATCCTGTAAAGGTCCTCCATAACGTCAGAGTTTTCAAGGTTGAACTCAGCAACGAGTTGCTTCCAGGCTTCTTCAAATTCTGTCGGCGTCAACGGGTGGTTTATCACATAACGCAACTTGTCTTTGAAGTGCTTGTGTTGTGCAAAAAGTTTCCCCAAGGCTCTCTTGTACTTCTTTAAAACATGCCACTTGCATAGCCTATGTATTGTATTCTTCAACACCTCCCTTATCGCGGAAGCCATGGCTGCGTCCTGGTCTGCACGTTTGAAAAGCACAATGTAGGGATCGCTTTTGTTAAACAGGCAGAAACAAAATAGCAATGAAGACAGTAACACAATGGTAATTATGCAGTAACATAGATAATAACTCTTTTAGTTGGACCAACAGGAAACTACCTGTCAGAATGCAGATAGGCGCTTTCTGATTCATGCATTTGAGGAATGTTTCAAACAACCACTTGAAAGAATCAGATGTTTCATCTCTAAGTAGTCCAACACCTAAGATCACGCTTTAAAGGTGGTGATTGCAGCCCACAAAGACAGCCAAGGGCATATTAAACTTGTTTGTGCGATACGTTGTGTCAAACGTAACGACATCGCCGAAATACTGGTATGCTGCCCTGCTGCTTGCATTGCACCAAAATATATTCTTTATGGCGTCATGATCATCAGCTTGTATGTCATAGTAAAAATTGCTGTTCTTTGCCTTCAT
>CM020181.1:20670044-20689258 GCA_009805545.1 Oryza longistaminata
CCGTCGCAGACTCTACGCACTTCTCGATCACTCGAGAACGGTTGCTGGATCTCGACAAGGAATCGGAATGAAGAGATGGTGTACCCGCCGACGCACGACTTTTTGCATCTCACACTCCCAATTCTCAGTTACGGCACCACGGGAGACCTTAGTCATACGCTAATGTCTTTTCCTCTCGGGATCGGACATCAGAGGGATTGGGGGACTCAGACAAACCCTTTGGGTTGGCCAGCGCGGAGGCTGACAAAGAGAAGTCTAACAGTTAATCTCTTAAACGTACAACCGGGAGAATGGTCACCATGAGCTGATAACAGTTCTCCAAGTCCCTGCGCGTGATTGAGATATGAACTCGTTCATCTTGCATTGAGTCGGGGGCTTACTGTCGCATTGGCATTACTACGCGTCCTACTAATAGTAAGTTGACTAATCTCGCAGCCGGCATTTCCACAATACTGTCCCTGCTAACGGAAACAGCCTGCAGATATGGAGGGAGTTCCGGATAAGGAAAGACAACTAGAAGTTCTAACACATGAAAAACGACAAGGACTACTCGAATTGTAATCCATATTGGTTTCCCACTGTTACTTGGACAGGGGCACTATGGGTTAAATAAGCCCTGAGGAGGGAGGGGATTCATGGTCCACGATTCGGGCGACCACCTCATCGACGATCACCACGCGACCAATCAGGCAGACACAGAGCGAGACATGACGATGCAACATACATCCACCGAAGCCCACACATACAAGCCACACTCACGCAAGACAGCCGCCCGGATATAGACTTAAGGGATAGACATGGTATTCCCCTTACGGTGTCTCGGATACCGTGCAAATGGAGATTACGGCGTTCTCTGATCTCACCGGGCACCGGATTCGAGGAGGAAACGACTACCCTGTTGTCGACTCGAGTCAGGTGTGCAGTCGACAACAGTTAGATAGGCTACCACAAAACCAAAAAAAAATTATGTATGGTGTGATTTATGTGAATAAGAGCAAATCGGCTGCGCGGCGCATCAGGATGTAGGGTTATTACCTGACCACAGTCAGGGCCGAACCATGTTATTCAGTCGCCGCATCTCTTTTACCTTCAGTACTGCGTATATCCTAGCAACCAACGATCCCATACTATCCAACATATCCGTAGTCGAGCATCAACCGTGACAGATAACAGTCACCAAAACACTATATTTTGTTAACTCGGAGGTGTATAATCCTGAGGAAACTTCATAAAACAATCTCCTTATATTGACAACATTAAGTCATAAAAATATGTGATGTTCTTATATACCAACAATATCACCAAAATTTAGTTTCATTTCATTTTGGGTAGTACACAACCAATGAGAAATGGTAGGATCATATTATCGGTGTTATGATCAGGCATATATAATACTTTTGGTGTTAGACTCGGCGGGCATCAATATAGCTAAATCTCTCATCACCGGGAATTAAAGCCCTCATATATAGAAGGTGTTTCGGTAAGGACTACTCGGCATCAAATTCCGTCTCTGATCCTAATTTCTACTTAGATAGGGACACCCGACGGCGAACGAGAGACCAAGACAAGTCCAACGACAGACTCTAGATAATCCAAGACAAGCCTAGACGAACCTAGCTTCATGAGTAGCGACGTTGAACGGGCGGTCTAGGACTCGATCATTTCCGCCACGTTCATATCTCGAGCAGATCACACAGTAATAGACTCATCCCTACATATTGTACTGTGCGCTGACTATCATATCATATATATATATATATATATATATATATATATATAATATATATATATATATATATATATATATATATATATATATATATATATATATATAATCCACCTATACACACATATATATATATAGCAAAACTCATTTCCCTACACCCCCGGTATAGAATACCGCCTCTCCCTCCAACCCACTACCCTCCTCCAGGGGCGCAAAACCCACCCCACACCTCGGTCAAAGCTCCCCCATCTCGGTCAAACCCGCCCTTTACTTTCCCCACCACCTCCACTCAGAACGACGTAGTAACGCGATGTTCATCGTGCAGTAACACCATGTCTTACTTACAGTAATAATATTGAAATGTAGTCATAATATAATCATGACGGATCTACTTTTGATAAGCACTTTTTTTTCTAACATCATGGTGCAAATGGTTTTTAAAAGTAGTACATGATGTGAGAGATATTACCCTTCAAAGATTGTTTTTTTTTCTAAATTTGGCTCTCCACGAGCAGTAATACTATATCATAAGTATTACTGCCGATCTGCTATGCGTTACTACAATCATATAATATCGTTACTACAAGATGTAGTAACGATTATAAGTTTCATAGTAACATAGTGTGTTACTGCGTTTACTTGATAACGTTACTGCAAGAATATGTATTGTAAGAAAAAAAAGTGCAGTAACATGGAGAGAGAGAGAAGAATTGGCTCGGTTTACTTATGGGGCAAGGGTAGAGAGAACCTTCAAAGATTGGTCTTTTGAAATTTAACTCTCCACAAGTGTTATTACTATCTATTGTACGTTACTACAATCCTATCATAACATTATTATGAAAGTGTGGTAAATATTATAAGTTTTGCAGTAACAAAGCGTCTTACTGCAATTCTTGAATAGTGTTACTGCATACACTTGTGGTAACGTGTATCTGCCATGCAGTAACACTTACACTTTTATGCAGTAACAAATATATGGTTAGCATGTAAATTTTTAACTTATATATTTTTGTTTAGATTCCTAGTTTATTACAATTTCACTACGATGTTACTATCAAAAGTGCAGTAACATCCTATATGTTTTGCAGTAACGTGACGTGTTACTATACTTATACGATAATGTTACTACTAAAATATAGTAACTTGTTATGAGTTTTGTAATAACATATATATTTCTCTTCTACTTAGCTTCTTACAACTATGGAACTTTGTGTCCTGTAGAGTTGTAACAGTTTATGTGCTTTTACAGTAATCGAGTGTGTTACTACTATTTCTTCTCGAAGATTGGTCTTTTAAAATTTATCTATCCATAAGTAGTAATACTAAATCATTATTGTTACTACTTTTTATTGTGTGTTACTACCATTCCATCATGACGTTACTGTATGTGTGCAGTAACAACTATAACTTTTAAAGTAACAGTGCATGTTACTGCAATTTCTTAATAGCGTTACTGCAATAACAGGTGGTAACAACCAAACACAGGTACATGACCTACCACCCACTTTGAACTAGTAAAATGTAAGTGCAAGTGATATCTTTTGAATTCACATCTTTAAATAATAATATCTCTCACACCACATATTATATCTACAAACTAGATCCGTCATGACTATATTTTAACTATATTTTATTAATGTTACTGCAAGTAAGGTACAACGTTACTGCATGGTGGTCGTCATGTTACTGCACCGTTCGTACGAGACAAGGACAACAAATAGGTGGATGTGGGAGGAAGTTAGCACACGGGTTTGACCGACATGGCAGCGATTTGACCGTCCTTTGACCATGCTTTGACTGGGGTGGGAGGTGGGTTTTGAGCCCAATAAAAGGAGGGGGAGGTGGGTTGGGCTCTTGAGGGGGAGGGGGTATAGAGTGAGACTATTCTATACACCCTATATATATATATATATAGAGGAGATGGAAAATCTGCACGCGAGCACACATGTACCCTAAAATCCTGACCGACACGTGTGCTAGGGTTGTTAAAGCGGACCGTCTAATTGGGTCGTTTATCAGGATAGGCACATATGTAACCTATTGTTGTATGTGCCAGCAAAGGGTACCCAATGTACGTCGCTGCTGGGTTTCTCATCTATGCCCTCGAGCAAGCGTAAGCGGACGCACACGTGTAGCCATATAAAGCGCCGTGCCACTCCTATCTTATGAGAAAAGTATTATAATGGGCGATATGAACTATTTACTGGGGACATCTCGAACTTTCTGATATGGCAGATCGATTGATGCACATGACCGGTCAAAAATGCATATGGATGTGTTCGATTTGAGGCACAGAACCAGTCAAAAACACAGAACCAGGTGGCAGAGGTGAAAAAGCATGTCAGCCTTTCTTTTTGGCATTTTCTCCGGTGTGTGGTAGCCAAGGGGGAATCCTCTCGATCATTTTTTTAATCGCGCAAAAGATAAGGCTGCCAGGTTTGAGACCTTCCTAAGAGCGAGGATAATAGTACAGCTCACTTCCTACTATTAGCCTATCTTAAAACCAACATATATAATAAATTAGCTATAAGGTTATCTATAATTTTTTCTCCTATCTCTATCTCTCACTTATACATTTAATGTATTTGTGAGATGGTGTTAAGCTAGTTAGTCAATCATTAGTAAATGTTTACTGTGAGACGAATTTATTAAACCTAACTAGTCAATCATTAGTAAATGTTTACTACGTAAATAATGTAAATACCTCCTCTCCGGTATGTTGGCATTTCTTCTTTATATTATTTACGTGTTTTTTTTTCACATTTACATTTTCTTTCTAAAAAAATTATGGTTGTCGATCAAATGTTTACTGTTATTTACGTTATTTGCGTTATTTACGTAAATAACATCTGGCATTTCTTGTTTACGTTATTTACGTGTTTTTTTCACATTTACATTTTGGCGTGAACTAAACACACCATAATGATACCTAGTATCTATATACATTATGGAGATTTCTATACATTGTAGATGCCCTAAAAGTAGTCCATAAGGAATAGAATATTCCATTCAGCCACCTATTACCATTGTGCAACTAGTCCATATAAAAAAATAACAAAAGATACCCATATGCAATAAATTATATTATCTATCTCTTCTCCTAATGATACATTGTATCTATATACATTATATACATTGTGGAGATTACTGTAGGTAAAAATTATTTGCGTGGATCCCAACTATATTGATCACTTTGTTAAATGAACGAGTCATGCCCTGATAGAGAAGGAGACAACCACATGAATGAGTGTGCAGTGTGCTGATGATGCCGCCTGACCATGTCGCTGTTAAAGCTGCTGCGTTGTCAACTCGCATGGTCGCTGACTCGTTGCAATGTGTTGTCGCTTCAAGGGCATTAAGGAGATTTCGTTATGTTGCTGTGTACACACATACGCCATGAATATGTCTCTCCATTCTGTTAAACCCCAACTACTCCTTCCCTAACCAATGCTACCGCACCCCACTGTAACCATACACGCATGAATCTCTGCATGGTTGGGCGGCAGAGATAGTAGGTACATATGTACTCGAGCTCAAATTCGCATTTTCACACACATATACTATTACGATTAGTTTGATAGTATGACTCTTAAGTATTTTCCCACGAGGACTCGTATATATATATATATTAAATTTGTTTGGTGCTCCATGGTGCCCGGGCTCCATGATTCAAATTGAGTATATACTCTATTCAAATGAGTTTGAAATTTTTTCAAATGTTTAGGTATTAACATTAACTACTTTACTAACTAGTTCAAAACAAGTTCTAACTGAATTTAAACATGTTTTTATTAGAATTTGATTCTAGGTATATAACATCCAAACATATAATTAGTTAGGTATGTAATATTGGATTGTGAAATAAAGTTAAATTTCAGTTGTTTTGTTGCTAGGTATTGGTATGAATCGAATACTTATAACTAGGTATATACTCACAATTTGAAAATTTTGAAAAATTTGGGCGAATTTGTGTATATATATAATGGGTTTATAGAAATCTAGAGGATGTTGATAAACTATGATGCGGATGTAGTATCTTTACAATCCGGCAGTGCGGATCATTCGACAACTTTTATCGGATTATTTGTTAGGCCGTTTGCCGGATAATTCAAAAATCGTTAACTTGCGTAACCACTCTATCTATTACATAAAACATGAGACAACCCATCAAATTGCCTAATTTATTAAATGAAAAAGTCTGAATTACCCTTGAACTATTGCGCCAGTCCAAATTACCCCCTAAACTGCAAAACCAGGCATTTGACACCCTCAATTCTTTAAACCGGACGAATAAACCCTCTCGGACATGTAGAAGGTGATTTTAGTCTTACTTGTCATTCATGTGGCAATATATTAGCCCAGTCAGCAACATTTCAATTAAATAAATATTCTAAAATTTGGTAGTCCCACGTGTCATGCTTATCCCTTCTACCTTCCACCTTCCCCACCCTCTCTCTCTCTCTACGCCCAACAGGACGGCAAGATTAAGCAGGTAGTAGCCAGTCGCGGCGGTGCGCCCTCCAGAGGAGACATGAAAAAGCCATTGTCGGCCTCCACGAGCAAGCGGAGGAAGTGGTCTTCTAGAGCTGTAGGATTTGGTTGTAGTGGCGTCATGTTGATGGTACTTAAATCATAATATTTGACCGTCAATACTTATATATAATAAAATAAAATATGGTATCTAACTTAGTGGTAGGGGATATTACTAATCATTTACACTAGTGTTGGTGAAATATGTGTATGCAGGTATTTTATGAATGAAAACCACCCGCCATGCGACAAAATACACCTCCAGACAATCAAGACGCGTTTTCACGGATTGGAGGGCTCATATGTCAATCAAAACCATTTAGAATTGGGACAAATCATAGTATAGGATGTTGGGGGGCCATTAAGCAACCTCCCGGCCGAAGGAGAGGCCGGGAGGTGGGTTTTTGGCTTCGGTCGAACCACCAATTCGGCCGAACCCATCATGAGGCCGTTGATCGCCATTTTCCACATGTACGCTCCTGATTTCTTCCCAATGTCAGTTGGAGGGCATTTAGGACATTTTTTATAGCTGTAACCGTCATTTGGAGCCTATAAAAGGAGGAGCTCACTTCATTCCAAAATACATAACTTTTGAGATGAATTACAAGAGGCTCTATTGTATCTTTTGTACAATAGAAAATAGGTAGAGAGTGAGGGGAAGCTCTAGAGAAGTGACCAGAAGTTTGGCGCTCTCTCCGACTTCTACCTCGATAAGTGTAGCTTTCTAGGAGGAATTCTGGAGGAGTACCAGAGCTGTCGGTACACTCTGCTCTGGGTTCGGAGAAACTTCTTCTATAAAGTAAGCATTCGGGATCCAGTACCAGAGCTATCGGTACACTCTGCTCCGGGTTCGGAGAAACTTCTTCTATAAAGTAAGCATTCGGGATCATTTCTTATGTTATTTAATTACTTAGTCTAAGTAAGATCTATTTCCATCTTTGCGGGTTCATTGTTTAGTGTTCGTCTAAGTACTCTAGTACTAGGATTTTGGATAAAGAAGAAAGTTGCTGCGCAAGTGTTAGAGTAGTAATTAATAATTTAGGAGCGGTGTCTAGGTTAGGGGTTACCTTTGTTTGTTGTGTATCCCACAGATTTGTCAGAGGTAGGCGGTAGGTGGTGATAGCCTTGAATCCCGTCCCAGTAATCCTCCACATTCAGATACATCATAGAGCTATAGTTGGAACCACGCTGGCGGACCAGTAGGGGTCGGCGCTCGAAGCAACAAATAGAAAATTACCTTTTTCTTAGCTTAGATAACTAAAACACATAGAAAGTTCTCTCTAGCCTAGCTAGCCTACCAATAGTTGTTGTCCTTGGATAGTCTTAGCCTTAGGTAGATTACACACGTTTCCTGAGTTCAATATCCTTTTAGGGTCACCCGAAGGTGAAGTGCTACAGCAATATTCCGTGCGCTTGAGGATTTATTTATGGTCGTAAGAAATACCAACACGCCACTTCACTTTCCTTCCCTCCCCCGCCTTTCTTCCTCTCCCATGGAGATTGCTAGCCAGCTAGCTTTGAGAGGATATCGACGGGAGCCATGGAGAGCAGAGGAGGCAATGAGGGTAGATCCAGGAAGGGTGAAGAGAAGAGTAGTCGACCGGCTTGGGGAGGAGTCGTCATGAAAGGACCTTGTGGCGGTCCACATGATTGGGGAACGGAGATGAGGTGCTGTCCTCATCAAAGCAATGCATGCCTGTGCTTATCCCATCACCTAGCATAAGCTGCAGTGGCGCCTGTTGACGCAAAAAACACACACTGACGTGGGAGATCTGCTTAGCTCCAGTGCAGGTCCAAAGGTTGATGAGATGCGAGCGTGCCAGTCAGTTTGATCCTGTAACTGACAAGATATGTAAACAGTAGATCAAATAGCCGATCGGCTGACAGGCCGATAGATTAATTCCAGCCGATGCCGATACCAGCCAATAGCGATAGTGTTTTGAGCTATCGGCTATAATTCTGATGTAAATTCTAACGTTTGATGTAAATAACGATATAAAGGCAATCGGCTGATGATAATGCAATAAAGCAACAATATAATCCAATAGAAACCAATCGGCTAACAATGGTATGATAGGATAAGCACTGATCCGAAGGTTAAAGCATACATTGGCTGGAGGCCCGATGTCATTAAATCCACAAGATTAGATAAACAGTAAAATCTTTGTTGCGATCGGCTAAATCCAATATGTATGCAATCCTTGTAAGTCGATGCAACATCCAGATAACTCATCGGCTAAAACCCTGACGAAACACTTATTGGTAGTCAAGGAGCAGGCTAGAGATTATAGTTCTAAACACGACTTAGTAGATCAAATTTAACTGATGCAGCACTAAGTATGAAAAGAAACATAATATCTAAACAATCAAGCCCTTGACTGATTTTTAGGGTGGTAGATGCCTTAGCTAATCTAATCTAGTAAAATAATTTAGCCGGTACCAGTAGAAACCCTAAAGTGAGAGGCAACCGATAGAGCTAAATTGTGATACTAAGACTAGATTAACTAAAACATATGATAAATAGGCAGACAAATATATCATCCAAACCAGAGCAATCCAAGGGGTCGAATGTACTGATGCAGCCTTGAACGACGCCAACGTAGACGATACAATTGCCTGGGCCAGCGGAACATTGGACTTACCCCTTCACCGGAGATCAAAAAGTTATGCAGGCCCACGTTAGGTGCCAAGTCCTGCCGGATGATTAAATAAAGTAGAAAAGGTAAAAGGTGGCGATGCGCCGAATTGTATTGATCGTGGAGATAGTTTACAATGACCCCGGGTGTAAATATTTATACCCATGGGGACATACTAGTCCTTGTAGGACAAGAAAGAAACTTTTCTAAAGATAAAAGGAAAACATAAAGTCCTTATAGAACACTAAACACACTTTCCTAAAGATTAAAGGAAACTAATAAATCATTCCTAATTAATAGATAACTTGCCATGCCGCATCCTCTTGAACTCGGTCACTTCTAGATAAGCTTCCTTTAATAGATTAATTTCCTTAACCGAATATAGCAGGAATCCGACTATTGGCGATGCGATAATTCTCTTATGGGCTTACCAAATTTCACTGTTAACAACGCCGCCCTCTGTTGCCCTCCCACGCACATGTGTCCCCTTGCTGCCGTGCTGCCCCGCCACCCTCCCACTCGTCAATGTTGCCCGAGCCGCTTCCCATCTCGCCGCCCTCGTCTCACGCGCCATCGCCGCCTGTAGCACTGCCAAGTGTAGCCGCCACCGACCCATTTCCTCCCCGGGAACGCTGCCACCACAGCTTCTGCCAGTCGTCTTTGCCTAAACTATTGTGCTGTCCTCCGTCGCCCCTCACGCATGCCGTTGTCGGCCACAAGACACGAGACGCGCACTGCTACTGCCTCTATCGTGGCCCCGCTACTGCCTCTATCGTCGCCCGCGGCTATGCTGCATGGGCTCGAGCCCCTCCTCTTGCCGACGGCTGTGCAACGTTGTCGGCCACCACCGTCGCTAGCTGGCAGGGAGTTCACGACCTCCTCCCTGTTCGGTTCGGTGAGAGAGAGATGGAGGTGAGGGGAGGGAGAAAAGAGAGGATGGGGATCAAGGAAAGAGATATAGAGAGGGAGAGTATGGCATGTGGGACTCACTGACTTTTTTTTAAAAAAAAATGTTGACTGGATTGCCATGTAGGACCAAAACCATCCCGGTTTGAGCCAGGGGGATTATTTGTTCGGTTTGCATAGCTGAGAGTGTAAAACGTCTGGTATTCGAGTTTATGGGGGTAATTCGATCGACCTCGATAGTTCATGGGGTAATTTGGATTTTGTTTCCTTTATAAATTAACATGGACTCCTCAGTCTAATGCTCTTACCATCTTACCTCACGCTTGCGTAACCACGTTTCTAACTTTCTATGTTGTATATTGTTGTTTAGCACTTAAGCATATAGTTATTATGATGGATCATTCACATATTATTATATTGTTGCTCGTAGTATTAGTAAGTTGATGTTGTATTGTTTTCATATATACATAACATCCAACAATTTTTATCCATTTCCGAAACGGATCCGTACTAATTTCCGTAATCCAAAATAATCCATTTTAAATATATGGTTTATGATATGGTATGACCATTATCAGTTTCAATCCAATCCATTTTCACCCTTAAACATGTTTGAAAGTGAATTTTATATTTTTCTCTTAACGTCTTAACATGCATTCATAGCTAAAATATTATATGAGTTGGATATATTGGCTATAGATGATGTGATAATTTTGTCAGTGACTAGACCATTAAACTTGCTCTTACCAAGGTGCCCATTTTGTGGGAATACACAATACTACCAGACACCAACCCTAACGGCCCAACCACTTCTAGGTTGTAGCCACCCACCGCTTCTACTTCTAAGTTCTAACCATGGCAAGCGGGAGATTCAAGTCGAGTCGTGAACAGAGCTAAGAAAGAGGGGAGAGCACGCGGAGAAGCTAGCGAGGCTCAGGGCCGTGCGTATATATGGGCGTGCAAGCCGTGCGACCGTACAGGGCCTCCAAATTTCTAGGGTCTCAAAAAATCAGCCCAACCAGAGAAGGCCCATGTATTCATGTGAGGCTAGAGCGCCAGAACCCCGTTCGAGTCCACGCGTGTTTCCGCGTGGTGACTTCGCGTGCGTGGCACTTCGTATTCTTGACTCCGAGCCCCGAGGCCCCACGGCCTTTTGTATTCTCTTTCGTTTTCTTATGAATGACTTATTCAGTTCGTCTCGAGTCTCGATGTCTCGTCTCCTCCGAGCGTCAGGCCACCAGCCGGCTCCTCCAATTTCATATTTTCATTCATCCAGCGAATAGCAACTTAGCAAGCAACCAACATGAAAGGCACTAGGCAGTAAGCCAGCAATAGCAACGAACATTCTTCGTTTTCAGTTTGAGAAATTCTGATTATGCAAAACAAGAGCTAAAAAATGTACTATTCTTAATATATCTCATTTGCTCTGCAGTATATACATTATTTTAGCTATATTTGATACTTGATTTAGGCCTCAGTTAGAGCCTTGTACAGGGTCTATAAATTTGATGGCACGGCTCTGGCGAGGCTGCAGCAAGAAGTCAAGAACACATGGAGATGGCGGCGGAGACCCCGGCGGCAGGGAGCAGCAGCGTGCTGAAGCACATTGTGCTGGCGCGGTTCAAGGAGGAGGTGACGCCAGAGCGGCTGGACCACCTCATCCGTGGCTTCGGCAGCCTCGTCAACCTCGTCCCTTCCATGAAGGCCTTCAACTGGTTTGTATCCTTGCCTTCCAATTCCCACCTGCGCGCGTCCGCGTGCTTCTCCTCGTTCTGTCGTTCACCTGCTTGCCGCTTCAGCGGTTGTGCTCCCTTCGTTCAGTGGTTCTGCGGTTCACATTCTCGTAGACATCCTGCATTTCAGCTAGTAATTGCACGGCTGTTTATTGCACAGTGCAGGTGGTTAGCTATCCATTATTCTCTCCATATCATACTTCGTATTACATGTCGTTTGACTTTTTTGCTAGTCAAACTTTGTTAAAATTGATCAAGTTTATAGAAAAATTTAGCAACATCTAAAATATCACATTAGTTTCATTAAACATAATATTGAATATATTTTAATAATACGTTTGATTTTTTTTAAAAAATACTATTATATTTTTCTATAAACTTGGTCAAACTTGACTAAGAAACTTTGTCAAATGGCTTATAATATGGAACAGAGGGAGTATATATTAGAGACTTGGAAGATATTTTTAATGTAGTGTAACAAAACAGCATGGCATCATGCATACGAAGTTATGTCGCCACTAGGACAATTGGCTTTGTGTGGATCTTAATATGTTCTTGACTCATGAGATTGTTTGTGCACTGTGTAAAAGAAATGGAAAATATCCTATGATCAGAGTCCTCCCTGTTTTCCAATGGAAACCATATATATTTTGTGACACGAACAGGTTTGTACAATAAGAAAGCGAGAGACCTTCATTCCAAGGCCAGGGGAGTCCAGATTTGCTATGAGAACATAGGCCATGTTTAGATTCTAACGATTTTGTTTACACCCAAATTTGGTTTAGTTACCAAAACCCATCTAGGTTTAGCTCTTTGCTAGATCGAGGTGGTTGGCGACTCTAGGATCACCGCAAAGCTTAAGGTGCTGCGATCGTAGTTGTCAACTTGTCAAAAAAGTTGCCAACACGATTTTTGGTCAAAAATGTCACATCAAATATTTGATATATGTATGGAGTATTAAATATGGACGAAAAAAACCAATTGTAAAGTTTGCATGTAAATTGCGAGACGAATCTTTTGAGCCTAATTACGCCATGATTTGACAATATGGTGCTACAGTAAATATTTGCTAATGACGGATTAATTAGGCTTAATAAATTCATCTCACAGTTTGCAGGCGAAACTGTAATTTGTTTGTTATTAGTCTACGTTTAGTACTTTAAAATTTCGGCCAACGAACTAAACACGGCCATAATGATAGTTATAAGTGCATCTACTGGTCCCAATAAACAATATTGGTGCACACACATTCACACCGTCCAGGTTTCACACCGTGGAGCATAGTCTCTTTAATGTATTCCCACCTTCTAAAAGTCTGAGTCCTATTTCTTTTTCACCAAGACGAAAAAGCAATTAATTTATTCACCATGTGACAAAACCAATGAATATATAACCAATAAACACTAAAATAGCTTCTTAGGTTTCTATTGACAATTTAATTTAGCACATAATGACTACAAATAGGACTTAGACTTTTGAAAAATCAAAGAATGAAATAAGGTTTTAGACTTTTGGAAGGATGGAGTATATATTTACCTTTTACAATGTGTTGCCGCAATCTTTCCCAATTCAGTAGCTTCCATCATTTGCACATGAGACTTAGTTTATCAATCTTAGAGATTTTAAAACAAAATCCTCCCTTCCACTTCAAAGTGCACACTTGACCTGAGAGCATTGTTTTCATATACACGCATCTGACAGTTTAATTTTATTTCCAAACCAGGTCTATACCATTTTCGTCATCCAAAGCAATCTATTTTAAAAATATGGTTTATGATATGGTATGATCACTATCTATCCGAATCCAGTCTATTTCCACCCTTATTAAATATGTCTGAAACTCTGAAAGTGAATTTTATATTTTTTTTACTCTTAACGTCTTAACATGCATTCATAGCTAAAATATTATATGAGTTGTAGATGATGTGATAATTTTGTTAGTGACTAGACCGTTAAACTTGCTTTTACCAAGGTGCCCATTTTGTGGGGATGAACAATAACACACCAACCCCAACGGCCCAGCTACTTCTAGGTTATAGCCACCCACCGCTTCTACTTCTAAGTTCTAAACCATGGCAAGCGGGAGATTGAGTCGAGTCGAGAACAGAGGGAAGAGGGGAGAGCGCACAGAGAAGCTAGCTAGCGAGGCTGCAGCAAGAAGCCACAGGGCGATGGCGGTGGAGAGAAGGACGGCCTCGTTGCAAGGGTAGGTGGGAAAAATTTTTCGGGAGGCCGTGACTTCTCGCTACCATAGGGCACGCACTGTGGGCTTCGTACCCTAGAACCAGTGTCTCTATTGATTAAGCCACACAATTAGAGTGTTGGCACTGTGGATGAGTGTCTCCGGACAATTTTTGCGCTAGGGTCGGGGCCCCATCAGCTTGCACTGTGAGAGGCCTTATCGATAAGTGAAAACATGACAGGACAAAATTTATTTCAGCATAAAAGTTACAATCGCTTCTTTAAAATATAAATTTTGCTCAGAATTATCTACAGCCATACGACAATTAGAAGCTTATAGCACCCAAACTGTTATGTCTCCGCTGTTATACATCCATTTACAGTTAGTTGGCGGCTTCGATGAGGCTCTCATTGGTCAGCAGATGTACCTTTGCCAAATCAAGATGTCGGCTCGTCTCAATGACTCCTTACTCCTTCTGCTTCTTCAACAGTGCACTCCAAATACGTTTGAATTTCCATAGTCATTTCTACTAACATACACGCTCATTCGTCAGATTCCCGCAAATTAGAACAGCACATAAGAAACTGATTGGTTTGAGAAATAAATCATAAAAGATTTTCCTTAAAAAAAATTGCCCAAAAGCCCCTAGAGACATTATGTGCAATTCGATTTTATCACATTAAAATTCAGTAGAAATTTACAAATAATTATGTATAGCACATCTTTACACAACATAGAGAGGTTGTTATAATTAAGTTCTAAAATTTTTCATTTCTTATTTGTTATAAAATATCT
The DNA here is from genome assembly GCA_009805545.1 of Oryza longistaminata. NCBI lineage: Eukaryota > Viridiplantae > Streptophyta > Magnoliopsida > Poales > Poaceae > Oryza > Oryza longistaminata. The sequence goes on from CM020181.1 coordinate 20,684,553, forward strand.
TTATATGGGTGTACAATGCTACACATACATATTTTTTGTGTTGTTGTTTTTTAATGGTAAATTCATCTGCTAATTATATGTCAGTGCAAGGAAAACCATAGCTGCGTAATCCATGTTCATTATATTGGTACGGGAATATATGTTTTAGGGCTTTTTGGAAAACTAATGTCTAATGGCATATTGTAGAAGAAATTCCATGAACTCCGTAGGTGATAGTGGTATATCATGCGGAAAGGAGAGACATGTCGGATGGGTAAATTATTGAACTAGTGGCAAACAATAAAAAACATTGGGAGGTAGAATTCCAATTATTCTTTATCCAATCTGAGAAGGGAAATTATGTTAAAATGCGTTACACCTGTATGCACTGTCCCATTGTAATGCATAATAAAGGGTTAAGGAAAAATAGATAAATCCAGATGAGCTTTTTCTGTGGTAAGTGTTGGAATTAAACAATAATCGATTTGGTCCAAACGGGTTTAAGTGTGCGATCTCTTTTTCTTTCAAAAAGCAAGAATAGTGCAAAGTTTTCATATTGATATAGCAGAAAAAAAAAATAAGAGTACAATTCCTGAAAATTATGAAACATAAGAAAGAAAAACACAAACACCGAACATGCACCGCCTACTAGCAGCTCCTCACATTGTGCCGTTGTTTCTACATAGGTAAAGGAAACGGACACTGAAACCAGCCTGCCTTGTTAAGTGACGATCGTCGCCAGACCTATAAAGTGTTGGCAACGCCCTGCTGGAAGACTGACTCCACAGAAGATCGGTCGACTGAGCTTCCTGCCTCACCAAAGAGAGTTGAGGACGGATAGATCCATATCATTCCCTCTCACTAGCCACCGTACACTCCCCTGGCAGTCCAACCCCACCTTGGTCGGGTCTGCAGCACAGACCAACACCACTCTCGTCCTTGCCATCTCTCTGCGAAGGCGAAGCATGCCTCTTCCTCAGCAAACCACCACCATTATCTCACCAACAAAGCTCCCCATGACCGGAAGGATTGGCCATAGCAGGAGAGGAGCTCCATGGAGAGGGAATAGGGTGACGTGGCTAGCGAGGACGTCGCGCTCAACATCCGGCCGTCACCGTTGCCCGCCGCAATGTTCGTCGTCGATGTACTTGGCCATCGCCAACTACTGCACCCACTAGCCTCCGTCGCTTGCCTCTCCTGCTGACGTGCCGTTGGCCATGCTAGACTCTTTCCTGATGTCGTGCCATCAGCCACGTCTGTCTCTCCAGCCTCCGGTGGTCGTGCCACCTTGTTGCTGTTTGCCTTGGCCATCTCCAGCGCGTTGGCCTCCTGCGTCCACTCAACCCTGGGCCAGGCTTGACGTGGAGGTGCCATATCCGGCCGTGTCGGCACTACATCCGGCTATGGCGGGCACAGGATCTGCGCGCTTCCCTCACCATGGCGTGCCGCTACCTTGCCGGGGTGCGTTGTCGCCTTGCTATGTGTTGCGCCTCCTCCTCCTATGTCTGAGTCGATGCGTTGTCAGGATTGGGCCCGCCACAACCATTCCCGGCTGCATGGTTGCCCGGCGTTGGAGGGGAAGGGCGGGCTGGCAGTGGTGGCTATAGGGTTTTGCCCCTGAGCTGCCCGCACCATGGATGGGAGCACCCTCCTTGTTAGTATTTTACTACGCGTCCCCAGGTCAAGTGTGCACTCTGTTCGTTAGAAGGGAGTATTTGTTTTTAAATATCTAAGCATTGATAGACTAAGTAAATGAAGGAAGATACTGAATTGGGGGGGAAGTATCCAGTGCAATCACCTAATTCGGTGCAATACTGCAACTTTCATCCTACACCGTTGGCATCGATAAATGGATGTTCGAGATTCGTCCACGTTCACCATGGTTAAAATTTAACTCTTAGTAAATTTTAACTCATGAGTGAATCTGCGAGTTAAATTTTAACTCAGAGGTGACGTGACGAATCTCGGACGATCTATTTCTCGATCCAACGGTGTAGAATGAGAGTTGCATTATTGCACCGAATAGTAATTGCACCCTGATACTTCCCCTGAATTGGAAAGGATTGCGGCAACACATTGTAAAAAGTACATACATTAAAGGAACTATGCTCCACAATGTTGAACCTGGACAGTGTGAATGTGGTCTGCACCAATATTGTTTGTTGGGACTGTAGATGCAGTTACAACTATCATTAGAATCTCTGGACTCCCCTGGCAATGGAAGGAACGTATCGCTTCTCTTTCTATTCTACAAACCTGTTCGTGTAACAAATATATGGTTTCCATTGGAAAACAGTGAGGCCCCTGATCATAGGATATTTTCCATTTCTTTTGAACAGCGCACAAACAATCTCATGAGTCATGAACATATTAAGATCCACACGAAGACAATTGTTCTAGTGGCGACTTAACCCGTATCATGATGTCCATAGTTTTGCTACACTACATTAAACAAGATCTTACCAAAGTCTCTAAATATATACTTCCCTATTATAAGTCGTTTGACTTTTTTAGTTAAATTTCTTTTAAGTTTGACAAGTTTATAGAAAATATAATAATATTTAAAAAAGCATTATAAAAATATATTCAATATTTAGATATAATAAAACCAATGGATATATTAGATGGTTGCTAAATTTTCTATAAAAAACTTGATCAAATTTAACAAAGTTTGATTAGGAAAAGAAATCAAACGACATATAATATGAAACGGAAGGGAAATAATGGATAGCTACCACATGCATTGTGCCATAAACAGCAGTGCACTTACTAACTGAAATGCAGGATGTCTCTGAGAATTGTGAACCGCAGAGCACTGAACGAAGGGGGTGGCAACCGCTTGAAGCGGCAAGCAGGGTGAACGAGGAGAAGCATGCGGATGCGGGTGGAATTGGAAGCAAGGATACGAACCAGTTGAAGTCCTTCATGGAAGGGACGAGGTTGACGAGGCCGCCGAAGCCACGGATGAGGTGGTCCAGCCGCTCCGGCGTCACCTCCTCCTTGAACCTCGCCAGCACAATGTGCTTCAGCGCCGCCGCTCCTACTGCCGCCGGGGTCTCCGCTGCCATCGCCCTGTGGCTTCTTGCTGCAGCCTCGCTAGCTAGCTTCTCTGTGCGCTCTCCCCCTCTTCCCTCTGTTTTCTCGACTCGACTCAATCTCTCGCTTGCCATGGCTTAGAACTTAGAAGTAGAAGCGGTGGGTGGCTATAACCTAGAAGTAGTTGGGCCGTTGGGGTTGGTGTGTTATTGTGCATCCCCACAAAATGGGCACCTTGGTAAGAGCAAGTTTAAAGTCTAGTCATCTAACAAAATTATCCACATCATCTTCAACTCATATAATATTTTAGCTATGAAATGCATGTTAAGACGTTAAGAGTAAAAATATAAAAATTCACTTTCAGAGTTTCAGACATATTTAATAGGGGTGGAAATAGATTGGATTCGGATGGATAGTGATCATAATCATATCATAAACCATATTTTTAAATCGGATTGTTTTGAATGACGGAAATGGTGTGGACCTGTTTTGGAAATGAAATTAAACTATCGGGTGCGTGTGTATGAAAACAATACTGTCAGGTCAAGTGTGCACTTTGAAGTGGAAGGGAGGATTTTGTTTTAAAATCTCTAAGATTGATAACTAAGTCTCATGTGCAAATGATGGAAGCTACTGAATGGGAAAGGATTGCGGCAACCACAATGTAAAAGGTAAATATATACATTAAAGAGACTATGCTCCACAACGTGAAACCTGGACGGTGTGAATGTGTGCACCAATATGTTTCTTGGACCAGTAGATGCACTTATAACTATCATTATGTTCTCATAGCAACTCTGGACTCCCCTGGCCTTGGAATGAAGGTCTCTTCGCTTTTTTATTCTATAAACCGTTTCGTGTAACAAAATATATTATGGTTTCCATTGGAAAACAGGGGGACTCTGATCATAGGATATTTTCCATTTCTTTTACACAGTGCACAAACAATCTCATGAGTCTAACATGAATATTAAGATCCACACGAAGCAATTATCCTAGACTCCTAGTGGCGACATAAACTTCGTATGCATGATTGCCATGCTGTTTTGTTACACTACATTATAACAAATCTTCCAAGTCTCTAAATATATACTCCCTATGTTCCATATATAAACCATTTGACTTTTTTTCTTAGTCAGTTTGACCAAGTTTATAGAAAAAATGAATAGTATTTTTTAAAAAATCAAAATGTATTATGAAAATATATTCAATATTATATTTAATAAAACTAATGTGATATTTTAGATGTTGCTAAATTTTCTATAAACTTGATCAAATTTAATAAAATTTAACAGGAAAAAAGTCAAACGACAAAATGTAATATGATACGGAGGGAATAATGGATAGCTAACCACCTGGACTGTGCAATAAACAGCAGTGCACTTACTAGCTGACATATAGGATGTCTACGAGAATGTGAACCGCAGAGCCACTGAACGAAGGGAGCGCAACCGCTGAAGCGTGCAAGCAGGAGTGAACAAACAGAACGAGGAGAAGAACAGCGACGCGCAGGCGGGTGGGAATGGAAGGCAAGGGATACGAACCAGTTGAAGGCCTTCATTAGAAGGACGAGATTGACGAGGCTGCTTGAAACCACGGATGAGGTGGTCCAGCCGCTCCGGCGTCACCTCCTCCTTGAAACCGCGCCAGCCACAATGTGCTTCAGCACGCCGCTCCTCCTGCCGCCGGGG
>CM020181.1:20697653-20754828 GCA_009805545.1 Oryza longistaminata
ACAGGCATATCAAAATGAATACAAGAAGGATACCCCGAGGAGAAACCCGGGTCGCGTCATCTGGCCCGGAATAGTTATATGCCGGGTGGGCCCGAGCCTGGAGCGGCTGGATTCGCCTACCGACGAAGTCTGCAACGACTTCATATCCCGATAAGCCCCGTTCTCGGAGATCATCGATGATGTCGATAAACGATTGGAGAGAGGGGGTGAAGGGGGGCTTGGCGGTCCAAACCGGAATCTTGTCCGGTTGCTCCTCAGGAACAACGAGGACCGGATTTGAATCCTTGATTTCAAGGTAAAACCACCTGTTCCACCATTTACTGCGAGAAGAGGGACACTGGAAGGGGACATAGCGCGACTTCATTCCGTCATGAAGTCGGAACCCGACGCAACCAGACACCCTATTAGGTTCCATCCAGCACAACTCATAATAAAAGCGGAACAGGTCAAGAAAGGGCTCTACCCCAATGTAGGCCTCACAAAGATGCACAAAGACACTAAGGAAAGCAATGGAATTGGGGTTCAAGTGCAGAAGTGAAAGCTCATAGAAATTCAAAACTAGCAGAAGGAATTCGGAGGGGGGAGGAAGAAACCCGCAGACAACATAATCTTCGACCGCAACCATGCGACCTAAGATGGGCTGAGGATTAATACCTCCTGCTTCCCTCTCCGCCTTTTCACGGCCAGGAAGGGAGCCATCCTCCTGGAGCTTCTTCAGGGTCGCGCTGGTGGAAGCTGACTTGCCGAGATCCATCGCTGCTGGAAAATCACCGGAGATGGACGAAAACTGGCGAAGCTAGGGTTCTCTACGGCAGCGGAGAAGGCGAGGAGCGCTAATGGGCAGTGTGTGCTTAACGAAGTGGGCGGACTTCAAAATGCGCACCCAAAATCCCTTTAAATAGACGCACCCCCGACGGTGCGAATTCCAAGGAACTGAAAGAAATCCCCGCCGGAAATTTCTAGGTCCGTTACGCGCGGCAGTTTTTGGACTTCAGTTCAAAAATCACTCGTGACCGTTGGGCTTCAAACGGGACGCTCGACTACATGTCATCTCCGAGTTGCTCGCACCCGGAATGATAACGTTCTCGACACCCGAAGCCGCGAATGGTCGCACGAGTTCATTTTTTTAGCAGAAGTCGGGGACTACTGTCAGGGTTACGGGTCAGGCATACCCTCTACCCTTTGATATACATTACGTACCGACATGGCATACCCACGCGCACGCGGATATTTCCTTTATGGTCTAAGGAAACCTTTCACGAAATCAATAGACGAGAAGAGTCCTTCTCGGACAAGAACTGGGTTGCCTACGTATCGTGCCGGGTTTGACATGTTCGAGTCCTACTCGGAGAGTACCAAATCCGCGATATAAAAGGGACCAACCGGGGAGGGCATAGATCATCGAATCTCAGAGCCAACACAACCCACACAGCCTACGAAGCCGGAGCCTGCGAGGAGCCAAGTCGACGAGAGCTAGTCGAATCAACTCGACTACAATCTCGCCAGATCCGACAAGTTCCATCTTTTCCTTTGTAACTTGTGTTTTCCACTATATAATCCCATATCAACTGGATTAGGGCTATTACCTATCAAGGGGCCTGAACCAGTATAATTCTTGTCTTTTGATTGCTTGATGTCGTACTACGTAGATCCTTGTACCAGCGTACCCCAATACCCTCTATATCCGGTCTACGGGTATCACTCGTCGACACCATTAGACCATTAGTTTTTCAAAAATGCCCTAACATATGTTCCCGTATATATAATGAACATGATTGACCAGCTATGGTTTCCTTGCACTGACATATTAATTAGCAGATGATTTACATTAAACACAACACAAAAAATATTATGTGTAGCATGTAACATATAAAATATTTTATAAAAAAATAGCAATGCAAAAATTTTAAAACTTATATATACAAACTTCTATGTTGTGTAAAGATGTGCTATACATAATATTTTGTAATTTACTGATTTTTAATGTGATAAATCGATTGCCATATGTCTCTAAGGGCATTTTGGGCATTTTTTTAAAAAAAAATCTTGATGATTTATTTCTCAAAACCATCAGTTTCTAAATGTGCTGTTTAATTTGCAGGGGAATTGACGTGAGCATAGAGAACATGCACCATGGATTCACACACGTATTTGAGTGCACTTTTGAAAGCACAGAAGGAGTCAAGGAGTACATTGAACACCCAGCACATCTTGAATTTGCAAAGGAAATCTTGCCTGCAATGGAGAAGACACTCATAATCGACTACATGCCAACTGCTGTAAATAACAGCTGAGCATAACAGTTTGGGTGCTAAAGCTTCTATTGTCGTTGGCTGCACTCCAGAATATCTGCAGCAAAATTTTATTTTAAGACATGCGAATTGAACTTTTATGCTGAATAAATTTGTCATGTATGTTTTCACTTATCGATTACAATGGTTCCATTTGGTGCTACGTATGTCAAACAGTTTGCTTTTTTTGTTTTTTCAAACAAGTTTGCTCCAAATATCCGTATTAAGTAATGATGGAGAAGATGATGGCACGCACGCACGGCACCGGTGTATTTATCTATGTTATCTTTTGGATGAGCTTAAGATTTTCAGACGGTTGATGAGTAGTCAGTTGAAAAGAGTTTGGAAAAGCTGGATCTTCATTTCTGGCTACCGGCTTCCAGTTCGTTTTTTAGATTATATCTTTACCTATTAAAAAATTAAAAATGATTCCGTACTCATCGTATTTTTGTCCGTCGTCTCTTCTTTCCAGCAAACCGTCTTGTCATATATGTGTTTAGCGTTTTGACGATATTTCCTTTTTTTCTCCACCTCCAATACGTTTTCTACACATATAGACCTAAAAGTGTAAAAGGGCCCAACGTCTATCACAAGCTGTCTCTCTATTTTGGGCTGTCTCAGTGTAAAATATAGCCTATCTTCTGAATTATTTCAGATTTATTTGTGTTTATTTCATTAATTTTGTAACATGCAAATGCAAAACATACTGATTTTTGTATGGGCAGCTTGGATGCATGTTCATTTATTTTGTGAAGGATTCATCTACATATAATTCTTTTTAACATATGATTTTGTTGGGCTATTTAGGATTAAGTGATTTATATATTACTAAAAACTGAAGTTGTTTCCGCCGATGGTTTTGGGACGTCATCCGGATCTGAGTTAATTTTTAAATTCATTCGCTTTTAAAAGTGCAAGGGTTTGGAATTGGATATCATCTCAAAATAAAATTCCCATATACTTTTTTTAAAAAAAATATCTAATAATAATACGATTAAAACAGTCTTCACCCGTTACAACGCACGGAATTCTTTCTAGTTACTACATAAATTAAAGCCTACTAGATGAGAAGATGCTAATATAAATTGAAAATGCTGAAGTTTTTCAATTCGGATCCTCTCTGTTGTGGAGGAGAAAATTCAAAGGTTTGCTACAGTACCCGGCATTGGGAGTGCTGTCGATCATCCTGTCGACGTTTGATGTCGCGATTCCGGTATTTGCATAGTATGGGGATCGTTGGTACTAGGATATACACGAGACTAAGGTAAAAGAGACGGAGACGAGGATTTTTATACAGGTTCGGGCCCCTGAGTTGTCAGGTAATAACCCTACATCCTGTTGGCCGAAGCCGGTATTACTCTTATTCACCATAATCACACCAGTACAATATTTGGGGTAGCCTATCTAACTGTTGTCGACATGGCGGTCTGTAGTTCTGACTCGTAGTCGACAACAGGGTAGTCTTCCTCCTCGAATCCGTGCCCGGCGAGATCAGAGATAACGCTTTCGTCTCTCCTAACAGTATCCGGAGACACTGTAGGGGACTAGCCGTGCTTATCCCTGAAGTCGATATCCGGCATCTTGTCTTGGCGTATGTTGGCTTGTATGTTGATCTTCTGTCTTCTATGGTGGGTGTTGATTGAAGTGGTCATGTCCGTCTATGTTCATGGTCCCCGCTCTCCTCCTAGTGGGCCTTGTATTTATACCCATAGATGTCCCCTTGTCCAAGTAGAACTAGGGAAACCAATATGGATACAATCGGAGTAGTCCTTGTCGTTTCCATATAGAACTCTGGTTGTCTTTCCTTATCCGGAACTCCTCCTATATCCGCAGGTTGTTTCCGTATAGGACATGGTATGTGGTGGGTCCTGCCGAGATTTAGTCGACTACTATTAGGTGTGTGGTATCCATAACCCTGACAGTAGCCCCCGACTTCAATGCAAATGAACAAACTCATATTCTCAACCGCAGACCCTGGAGTAACTATTATCGAGCTCACGTGAACGTTCTCGGTGAGTTCAGAGATAATGTTAGACTTCCTTTCTCAGCCTCGTGCGGGCACCTAAAGGGTCTGTCTGAGTCCATCTCCGACGTCAACCAAGAAAGTACAGAGCATACGACTAAGTCTCCCGTCTTGCTGTAACCGAGAATTTGGATTGAAGTCAAGAAATTTTATCTCGGCGGGTACACCATTTCTTCATTCCGTATTCCTTGTCGAGATCCACCAACCGTTCTCGAGTGATCGAGAAAGCGCAGAATCTGCGACGGAGCCTTGTCAACATTTGTTGTACTCGCCTTAGTCGATCTTGGTGTAGAACCATAGAGACATGCGGTCTTCGATAATGTCGAATAGAATTTTCCTGAAATCAGTACTCAGAAAAGAATATTAGATAGAAATAGCTCCCGAGCGAAAGCTCAAAGGGTGACATGGTATAATATGTATGGAAAACTGAAGATGAATTAAACTTACAGACCAATGTTTTGTATATAAGCGTCTACACTTTTACCGACTTCGATCAGTCAGTTTGTTGAGTTATACACTCTCCCTAGCCCCCAGCCTTATCATCAAAGAATCGTTCTCGGATGATAAGGCTCTTGGACCTTTGACCTGCCTCGGTTGAACAAGCACTGATCCTAGCCCCCAGCCATGAGGTTGGAAAATCAATTTCCGATTACACGGCTTGGTTAATATGCACGGCGAGAACTCTTACACGACCAGATCTTACATGGTATTTCATCTCTGAAGGATCCGACAAAGCCTTATCCGCTCTGGGCGTCCCCAGCCGAAGTTCCCTTAGGTTCCTCAGAGGCTTTGTCAAGACGGCGTAAAGGGACATTAGGATAGGTTTCAACGCTAGGTGTCTTTTGTGGTAAGGGATCTCTGGGTAAAACACTTGTTGAAGTAGAGGTAATGGGAGAATCGCTACACCTCTGGTCAAGAACCGGGTAGTAGTCGTAACTCAACCACTAGAAGTAAATGTACGAGAGATCGCTACGATTGACTGGTTGAGAACCAGTGAGTAGGTGTCTCTCGATCATTTGAAGTTGTGGTGCGAGGACCGTTGCGTTATTGCTGTAGTCGTACCTCGACCATCTGAGGTTGCGGTGCGAGAGATTACTACGCACTGGTTCGAGGACCAGCGAACGTATAGAATTATCTCTCGGACATCAATGGAGGTTGCGGTGCGAGAGATTGCTACACACTGGTTCGAGGACCAGCGAGCGAGTAGAATCATCTCTCGAACACCAATGGAGGTTGCAGTGCGAGAGATTGCTACGTACTGGTTCGAGAACCAGCGAGCGAGTAGAATCATTTCTCGAACACCAATGGAGGTTGCGGTGCGGGAGATTGCTACGTACTGGTTCGAGAACCAACGAGCGAGTAGAATCATCTCTCGAACACCAATGGAGGTTGCGGTGCGGGAGATAGAATCATCTCTCGAACACCAATGGAAGTGCTAGAGTTGGTTTATTACATGTGTATCTCATGTGGCCAGCATGACTCACATACCCAACTTATAGCATATCCGGATATCCGTTCGCAATCATGTCGGGTGATAAAGCAGACGACGTTCGCGAGGAATTATCCGTTAACAATCTTTTATCGAGTAGTCCAGCCATGGCCGGTGCTATGAGATAGGTCGTCGGTCTTTGTTGGTAGGTTGGGCGCGACGACTCTGCATTTGTCGAGATCGTTCTCGATAATGCGGTGTACTTGACCACAACCCACTCGAGTGCTCAATTGTTCCTGAAAAATATTTTCTAGAAGGCAAGACATATAGCAGAGAATATCAAGTATGTACTCAAAAAACTGCATGGATCTTCTAGTATTATCAGGATATAACGAGCAGATGTAAATATTAGGTATTATGTAGACCGTAAACAAGCATGATTTATACATAGCAAAATAAAACGAGCCCCCAATATTAAACCGTAGTCAGCTAATGTCGGAAACACTCGTATAATAGATATTGTATAAAAAACATGATCTAGGTAGACATAATAAATTATTGATCTGAGAATGTTTTATGATCTGAATAGATACGATAAGTTACATATAAAATATTGCGTACCTGTGTAGATATATGCCGGATATATCTATGGAATTAGTAGATTAATTTAAAAATTAATCTTACTAATTACCTTGGGAAACATGGAGTATGTGTCATGAAAACACATATAAGAGCTCTCTACGGCCAATATACATGCACGTGCGCACATGGGTGTTGGCTCGGTACATGGACATGCAGAGTGACGTCAGGCTGTCGACCAGTAGATCGTGGCTAGAAATCTTGTCCTAGTTAGAACACGGTAGTACTAATCCAGCGGTAGATTTTTGGCTCCTCGACGTGCTTGCTTGGTTGGTAGGGATCGGTGTCGGGTTCGACTTGGACTCAGCCGACCGATACCTCGCACCAGTTGATGTCCCACACGTCGAGGGATTAATGTTGGATCACGCCGACACCATGGTCCTCCGCCACGGCAACACGTCGAAGCTTGGTTGATCTCGAGAGATCAAATAATTGGCGACGATGGTTCCGATCTCGTCGGGAGACATATTCCGGTCAGGTCAGATCTCCCCATAGCCAAAGTCGTCGAGTAGCTTGTTGTTGGAGAATCCATCTTTTGAACCCATCTCGTCGAAATCCTGAAGCACCAAAATCCTCCTACCTGGCGCGCCACTGTCGACGTTTGATGTCGCGATTCCGGTATTTGCATAGTATGGGGATCGTTGATACTAGGGTATACGTGAGACTGAGGAAAAAGAGACGGAGACGAAGATTTTTATATAGGTTCGGGCCCCTGAGTTGTCAGGTAATAACCCTACATCCTGTTGGCCGAAGCCGGTATTGCTCTTATTCACCATAATCACCAGTACAATATTTGGGGTAGCCTATCTAACTGTTGTCGACTTGGCGGTCTGTAGTTCTGACTCGTAGTCGACAACAGGGTAGTCTTCCTCCTCGAATCCATGCCCGGCGAGAACAGAGATAACGCTTTCGTCTCTCCTAACAGTATCCGGAGACACTGTAGGGGACTAGCCGTGCTTATCCCTGAAGTCGATATCCGGCGTCTTGTCTTGGCGTATGTTGGCTTGTATGTTGATCTTCTGTCTTCTATGGTGGGTGTTGATTGAGGTGGTCGTGTCCATCTATGTTCATTGTCCCCCCTCTCCTCCTAGGGGGCCATGTATTTATACCCATAGGTGTCCCCTTATCCAAGTAGAACTAGGGAAACCAATATGGATACAATCGGAGTAGTCCTTGTCGTTTCTATGTAGAACTCTGGTTGTCTTTCCTTATCCGGAACTCCTCCTATATCCGCAGGTTGTTTCCGTATAGGACATGTTATGTGGTGGGTCCTGCCGAGATTTAGTCGACTACTATTAGGTATGTGGTATCCATAACCCTGACAAAAATCATTTTCAGCTTGTGAAACTTGAGCCATATCACCAATTATGGACTCATCAAGCGAAAACGAGTTCTCCTCTGGTGGTCCAAAAAGTTTCCTATAAAAACTCGTAATATATGTTTTCAAGGCCTCAACCTCCTCAATTTTCCCTTCATCCTGGTGTAGGAGAAAGATCCTCTTCTTCCTATGTTTACCGTTGGCTATCAAATTAAAATATTTTGTGTTGTTATCTCCTAAGAGTACGTCCGAGACTTTCGAGCGTTGGTACCATTTAATCTCCTCCTCACGGAGTAGACTTGCCAAAGAATCCCTCGATTGATCAAGAAGAATTCTTTCTTGATCCGAAAGGAGTCGTACCTCTGCTGCGATGTCTAGAGAATCAATTGTGTTTTGTAAATTCGCCTTTTTCTACTTAAAGACGCCACTAGTATGAGCATCCCTTGGGCCGGACTGTACACAGCCATCAAGATCCATTTAAATTATCCTCCCTATTGTTGAGATGAAATTTAACGAAAAATTCCCCTTCAACAATTAAAGATATATCCAAAACAGTTGCATTAATTCCGAGAAGTATACCCCCTGATCTTTCTTTAGGTGGGAGACAATGCCAGATGAAATCAGCAACCCGAGAGAGACGATCTAAATTCATCTTTGACATTTCACTCTAATTCCCACTGCAATTCCGTTCTCTTTGCACTCTAATTCCCACTGCAATTCCGTTCTCTTTGCAGTGGGCATTAGGGAAGAACCCAGATGTTCCTAGATAGGAAGCCCTCACCAGAGAGATCAACTCAGGTAAGATCCTCCATGCGTGGTGCTACTAGGAGAAGATAGGACGAACGCCGATGACCTCCTTGCACTGTACAGGAAAAGAGGAGAAAACGAAAGGAAAAAGACCAGATAAATTCGATAAAAGCTACTGTCTACTAGGAGAGAGGAGGGAGGCCGATCCTAGCGCGAGTTTAGAAGGCGGAGACGAACATTCACGGCTTCACGCACACAGATAGGTTCGGAGGTTCCCCTTCCGCAAGCTGCAGTGCAGCGCTGCTGGTTCTTCCAACTCCAACCTCACCGTCGCATGCATGTACAGATCAGTCGAGCGCGGCAGCCGTTACGCCAATGAGGCTGCCATGCAGAGCCATCTCAACTTGATAGTCTTCGTTGGATGTCCAGTCCTGTAAGGTTTAACAGTAGAATCGTATAACCGCCGTGCTGTACTAGTTGAGTTGTATAATTAGAAGAAATCGTTTTCCCGACACCACACATTCCGACCAAATTAATCAGTTCTTGGTGGCCATGCTGATTGATCGGTATTGATGTGACACTATGAAATGAATTTGGCCTGGTTATATAGGCGAGTGTCCAAAGCACATGAGATTTGGTATTCTCATCCCAGACTAGTAGAACCCAAGAGAAGTAGGCAAGTGAGCGGAGAAGTAACGAAGGAACAAAGAAGAAGGCAACGAGTGGTTGTTTATATGCACGGGCAAGTAAATTGATGTGTTGTGATAATTAAAGCCAACTAGGCTGCGCATGTGCGCGGGCATCTTGTTTAATGTGTTTGAAATTTTCTTACAAATGTTTATATGTGGTTGGTTTTTTTTTATTGAAACTTCCTTTATACTCTATTCAAATTTATTTGGGATTTCTATGAGTGTTGGTTATGATTTTCTTCTAGTTTCCCTTGCAACATAAAAATTTGTTAACAATTGTGTGAAAGCGTGCAGTTCTGAATTTCTATGTAACTATCTATATTTTGTACTATGGGTATTTCTATATTTTAAGTAATAATTGCTTTTATACTATCTATGTCTTTGTGGATTTTAGGATAAATTAATTTAAGATTTTCTATTAAACATATAGCTAATAGAAGTATGTCATGGATTATACTTCGTCGCATAAATCTGAGAAAGTTAAATTTTGTTTCAAAATATAAGGGATTTTAGAGTAGTACTACTTGTCATATCCAAACAACTCTTATTTATTGTTTACCCAATCTTACCCTAACCTTCTTCCTACTATCTAAGTTTCTTTTAATTAATAAGGGGTACCATAGTCTTTTTTTTTTCTTCCTCGTTGGCCATAACCATAAATACCTTACGATGGTTCTTTACTACTTGTGAAATATAACTTGATGTATTTTTCCAATTTGTTAACACACTTGGATTATTGTTTTTAATCTAAATGCTTATTTCTAATGTAGAAATAATCCAATAGCTACGAATAACATGACCACTTGACTAATGATAAATTACACGTAAAATGTTATGCCTTCATAAGGAAAATTTTCAAGAATTTCTCTTATTGATTATATGCTTTAATAGACCAATAAATACATAGATTATACGCCACATAGATTAGTCATATGTTTTTAATTATATGTAGGGTGTATATTATTGATGTCTTTTAATTTATGTTTTTTCATATTGCAGTATACATATTTTTTTATTTAAAGAAAAGTCATGAGGATGTAGTTTTTATTTTGTTCCATGAGATTGTACACCTAATTTAGTTATTTGTGTTTATGAACGACTTATTAGATTGCCATGTGGCGACTTAGGAATGTCTATCGGTGTCCTACGTGACGACTTGAGAGCGTTTTTAGGAAGTTTAATATACTTTTGGTATATAATTAACTAGGAAGCGTATTAGTTTGTTCTGAAAATATATTGAACAAATTATGTTCAAATAAAAAGTAACGTGTTTTTATTTTAATTGAATGATCACCAAATCTCTTTAGCAAGAAATCCCAGGAAAAAATTATTGCCATTGGATGCAATTTATTGGTTTTGTTACATGCAGTTTATAAATGGTGGAATTATACATATCTTAGACATCGTTTCTACAAAATATGCACGACCAATGTGGTAATTTTAAGGAAAAGAACATAGTTAATATGAAATATAATTATTAAGCATATCATGCCATGATAGGCCACCGATTATGTATTGCCACCATATATAGAGAATTATACATGCAAGATGCATAGAAACCCACAACGCTACTGCAAAAAGATAGGATTTTAAAGTTCAAGGGTTTATCGTGTGTGATGCTATGCTAAATGGAAAGTCATGTGGAGTTTAATTTGATTGCACAGTATGATAGCTAGTCTATCGGATGGCATTTCATATAGGGTGAGCCATGCTCCACATAAGCTAGCGAGCATAACATTCAGTGGAAAAACATGATTCTGTAAGAATTTTTAGGATTGTCGTGATTTATTTTTTCAGTAACATTTTATAAATGTTAGGATTTATATACTCCAAGCCAACCATTCGTCATGTTTTTAGCTAGCCTGCATTACTGTTTAAGTATATTTAGATTAGAAGAGTACAGTACCTACCTTATTTTCTCTTTGTGTGGAAAAATAGGAATTTTTACAATCATGGTAATTTATTATGCCTAGTGCTATAATTATGTTATAATCTGTGCAATTTGATGTTTTAAACACAGAATAATTTCTAACTTTCATGTGTCCGACATGAAAATCTCTCTCAATTTCCCCTCGATTATTCCCTTCTTTTTCGCACAAACTTGTGTGGCTAGAGTGAAAACAATTTTATATATAGTCCTGGTAACTATAAAAGTCACATATATATATATAGCAACAATAATTGTGCCAATTACAACTTGCTAATAATTAATTTTGAGTTTGAGAAAAATTGGTACAAATTTCGTATTTTTTAGTCTTCAATTTTAGAATATTAAATTTCGATAAAAGTAAAACAAAAGAGTTTGTGGAACTTACATGACATAAATATATAGGGCTTGTTCAGGAGACGTTGCTGCGCCAGCAACAGGGAAAGGCACATTTGTGTTGACTTGCAACTACGGCGTGTGCCCGTAGCAAAGGAAGGAGAGTTACCCTTAATCAATGGCAGGGTTTTTTAAATGGGAGCTGATCCGTTGGAGCGGTTAATCAACATAAAAAATGTAAATAGAGGACAGCTAGCGCACGGGATTCCGTTGGATATAGATGTCACCGGATAGATTAAATGAGCCAGAGATTAATATGTCTCTCTTCACATGGTGCTGATTTCCCACTCCAAGTGGTGACCTTGTAGAAGGCATGCAAGAGCTTTCGCACCCACCGCCGGGCACCGGCTCGACGACTGAGATGGTGCGTGATGGCCGGTTGGCCCTGACCAGAGAAATCTTGCAGGAGCAATTAATTGGTTCCTGGTCAGGTGTCTCCCAAGTCCCAAGGGTGTGTTTAGTTCACGTTAAAATTAGAAGTTTGGTTGAAATTGGAACGATGTAACGGAAAAGTTGAAAGTTGTGTGTGTAGAAAAATTTTGATGTGATGGAAAAGTTTGGAACTAAACTCGGCCCAAGTGACTCTGCACGACTGCACCGTACTAAATAATCAACATGTTTATGTGTTTTGCGATTATTCTTGTCTCTACTGTTATTTATTATCAATTGTCCTTATAGCAGATTGGCAATACGTGGTAGTAGTATGCAGTAGGTTCACAGATGCACCTTTGTTGACTTGAATTTCCTTTTCATCTTCGCTTACAGATTTGCAATATGCATACCAACTGTTTGTACAAATGCCATGCCAGGAGACTGCACAGTGGTCAAAATCAGGACTTCGCTAAATCAGGAGCATAGGTTATCTCACAAATTTACTCATGTGAGTTTGTGGGCTGTCTGTATATATCTATTATTTTGGCATTGATAGTTTTTAAAGATTCTTTAACCTTGACACTACAATTTCTGATGTAGAAATATAGATGGACCACAAAGTAATCGAGTATATTTTGTTACGGTTGGCATTAATATCTTCAGTTTTTCTGAACCCACATGTAAATTTGACTAAGTTCTATTCTCCAGGATGGATGATTAGAGTGAATCAATCAATTCAAAGGACTAGTTCGACTAAATCAAATTTTGACGAAGCAGTGATCTTTACGGTGCAAGCAGTATTCATGGGGATGACAAGACTTAATTATAGAGCATTGTTGTATCTACCGCAGAGTTCACTATGAATACATGTATTTGCTTTTTGTTTGAACTGACACCTATGAAATTTTGATGATTAAATGGAATTGTTAAAATGTTGCGATTTGATTACTGTTGATGTTTATGAAATGCCAGGATTAATTTCCAGTTATATACTAGAAGTTAATGTATGAGATATTAGCTATTGCAATTAAAGTATTGCTTTGATCTTTTCTATATTTTTTTAATGATGAAAAGAAATATTGCCACCAGAATATTCGTGGCCATAACATATATTACCACGAAACTTGTTTCCGTTGCAAGAATAATTGATGCCACAAATAAATATCGTGGTAATATTGTTTGTTGCCATGATATTAGTTGTTGCAAATGTAGTTTATTGCTACGTAGATTTTGTGGCAATATACCTATTTGTAACCACAAAAGTGAAATTGCGGTAATAAGCTAATACCACGGGACTTATTACCACGGCTAGCAACAATTTTAAATTTGTGGCTATAGTTATCTATTGCAACGATTTTGGCACTAACGCAACGATTTTTTTCATGGCAAAAGGCTAAATTCCTAGTAGTGGTACCACACGGTACCTTAGGTACCAGGCATCAGGTATCGGTCGATACCTAGTCGGTACCAAAGGTAGCAGGTACCAACCGGTACCAAAGGTACTAGGTACCAACCGGTACCTAAGGTACCAGGTACTAGGGGAGCACACGTCCCTCGCCTCGCCGTGCCTCCTCGACGCCATCCTCCGCCATTGCGGCGCTCCGTCCCCCACGTATCCTCCTCTTTTTTGACGGTACCCTCTGATACCCCACAAGTATCAGGCTTGATACCTTGGTACCAAGGTCTGATACCTAGGTACCACCTGGTATCTTGGGTACCGGGCATTAGGTATCGGTCGATACCTAGTTGGCATCAAAGGTACCAGGTACCAGGTACCAACCAGTACCTAAGGTACCAGGTATCAAGTATCAGGTATCAGTCGATACCTAGTCGGCACCAGGTACCAGGTACCAACCGCTACCTAAGGTAGCAGGTATCAGGTATCAGGTATCGGTCGATACCTAGTCGGTACCAAAGGTACCAGGTACCAGGTACCAACCGGGTATCAGGTACCAGTGAGTACACGTGGACATACCAGGTATCAGGTACCAGGGAGCACACGTGGACAGAGAAAAGGAAAAGGGAGAGTCACTTAAAATATCCCGTTGCAACGGTATCCCGTTGTGTAAGCACTATGGTACGTTCAAGGAATTTTCACAAGGTACCATGGTACTGGTACCCATGATATTTGGAGGTACCACGAGATATCATAGTACCATATAGATTTCATGGGTATCGTCTATATTTAATCTGTATAATACATATTGTAGGCGTATCCAGGGTTAACACTTGTAGAAAAAGTCTAAATTTCAGCAATTTCAAGACTTTTGGAACTTTTTGCACAAAATTATTTAGAATTTTAACAAATTTTGATTAAATTTTAATAAAATTTGACCAAATTCGCAAAACAAATTGAAGAAAAACCAAAAAAAGGGCGAGATATATATCATATAGATACATATGAATAATATCTACAAGCAATGAAAGTTGAGAAGAAGATAATAGGAGAAGAGTTGGTCTGGGATGGTTGCAATTATTTTGCAGGTGATACTTAGAAAGAAGAGTAGCTAGGACACTAGCCTGCACAATGCTGCCCTCTAGTTAGCTTTGAGGTTGGCACAAGCACATTTGGCGACGTTGCTCTCCCCTTCGCTAGACAGGTACGCACGCGTCGTGCGATCTTCTCAGCTCGGCGCACCACGCATCAGGTGTAATGATGGATGAACGTGATTAACTACATTGTCCCTCCGACGGGACACCGTTCTATAGTTTTTCTGATGTAAACACACAAATATATTATTAATAAATAACTAATTGTTTGAATTTAATATTTAAATACGAAATATATTTTTTTGTAAATTGTACAAAACATTACTTGAATATTCTATGAAGGTTGTAAATAATGATAATATTGTTTTAAAATTGCAAGGAAATGGTATAATGTATTTGCATCATTGCATGATAGTGCCCACATATTTGTCACTGTAATTTTTTCCCCTATGGAGTTTGTCACAAGTTTTTTACTGTGAAGATAACGATAGGAGATAAATAATGTTGTTACCGTTTAGCCAGGCCATTTGTTAATATGCAGCCGTATAAGTAGGACGCCTAGAATTCACATCATGCGTATCTTCACTGCATTCATATTCTGTATTATTGCTTTGGTCTCGAATTTCTATTAATACGATCTTCTTGATCCACAAAGCTGCGAGATCTTCATCAGGTGGGTGTATCAGGCCATCCCCAACCCTCCATGTCATCTAGTGTCCATAGCATTTAATACATTGCCACATAAGAAAAAAAAAAAACCGATGTGGCAACAGAGTTAACGAGGAAAGAGGTAAAAAGATGAAGAAACCATTTCTCATGCAAGAAACCATCTCTACACAAGAACCAAGAATGAAAACGAGATGATAGGTGGATAAAAGGAGAGAGAATATAGATGATTGGATGAGAATTTAATTTGAAAACATCATCCATTGGATAGATACTTTCTATGCATAGTGTCTATATGACATGGCAAGTATGGAAACTAGTAGATGGTTTCTGGGTTGGGGATGGCCTCAATATAGAAACACCAAAACGTGTGTATGAATGAGATAACTGAATGAGGAAAAATCAAAATAATATGCGATCATCGTGGTTCATCTATTATTAATTACTATTAAGGAACCCTCATCTACGACTAAATTACACGTAAACATTATCTAAAAAAAATGCACGTAAAAGGGAGAACTTACCTGCAATTGTTCGTTGAAATTAACATCTTTTCACAATTATTCTTTTTCCCTGGATATAAGATATAGCATGTGCTATTCTGCAGTATGGAAACATGGAAAGAAACAACAATGCAGCAAGCAATGTTCATTGAGAGATCCCTTTGAATCGACGCTGATTGGGATGAAAAAGGCAACTAAAACCCGGCCGGCCGGACCAAAGCCTAGATCATCGCCGATTAGAGAGGTGCGTCGCCGGCGAAGACTCCATCTGCTTGTGATCTGTTTAACGTGCATTGCCGATATGTAGAGGATGAGACGAGAGTATGAGATACGTACATGAGCCTCGAATAGCTTTAGGTGGTGTTTGGATCAGGGACATAACTTTAGTCCCTGTATTTAGACACTAATTTAAAGTATTAAATATAGACTACTTACAAAACTAATTATATAAATGAAAACTAATTCGCGAGACAAATTTTTTGAGCCTAATTAATCCATAATTAGAGAATGTTTACTGTAGCATCACATAGGCTAATCATGGATTAATTAGGCTCAATAGATTCGTCTCGCGAATTAGTCCAAGATTATGGATGGGTTTTATTAATAGTCTACGTTTAATATTTATAATTAGTGTCCAAACATCCGTTATGATAGGACTTAAAAATTTTTAGTCCCATCTAAACAGGGTCTTAGCACATACAAAATATATGGAAAAAGTATATATGAAAAGGATAAAATATTTGGAAAGGTGGGCCCATGGGGAGATGAGAGGAGAGTTTGTGCCGTTCTCTTTTTTTATATAATTCTAGATAGATAAAAATAACGGGTCCACCGGTTTATTAGAGTGCTATGTGGCGGTTTAGGAGTATTTACAGGAGTACACGTGGCGGTTTAAGAGCGTTTGTAGATAATTTAATGGACTTTTAGTATATAATAGATAGATAGATAATAGATATATAGATAGATTTTTAGGATTTGTCTGATTTTCATTGAGCCTCACGTGATGGTATAGGAGTGTTTTACTTTTAGTACATAATATAATAGATAGATTATAATCAGCTAGTTATCTAATGTTTGATTTTATTTTCGTATTAAATTTTGCTAGGTAGAAAATTTATTGATGAAAAGAATGATAGAAGATATGAGAAGGAGGGACGGACGGACAAATATACGTACGTATATTACTTATACATACACGAGGGGGAGAGGATGCCTGGGAGGTGGTGGGGTATGGATGGGATATTTTAAATCTAACGGTGAAAAATAATAGGTCCACCATATTAAGTGAAAATTAAGGGTATGATGTTTTGCTTTTTTCTCAGAATTTATTTGATTTCTCTAATTTATTAGAGCGCCAAGTGACGGCTTAGGAGCGTTTGTAGGAAGTTTGATGGACTTTTAGTATATAATTAATATTTAGATAGATAGATAGATAGATGATATTGATTCATTATTGACCATGATGAAATATGTATTAGTAGTCAAGAACTTTTGCCTGGTTTAAGCTGCTAATTCAATCAGAATGAATCGTCCGCCTACCCGTACACATACTCAAGGTGGACGGAGTTTCGAAGGCCATCCCAAACACTCGTGCGGGAGAGCCAAAGCTCTGCAGAACAAAGGGTGGGAGATGTGTACAGATGAAGAATAAGAGAGATGAACAGAAGTGAGTCCCTCTCAGTTTATCCCGTAGGTGGATAACGTCTATGAATTAATCATGATTGATGGTTATTCATGAACTTGCCCGGTACCGGAGTAATGTAACCACTTAGTGTCCATCGGTTTTACTTTCCCATAAAAAACAGAAACGACAAGAAAACGAGCGGCCACACCGCCCCGCCCCAACCAGCTCCACACGCACGTGCGTGGCAATCTCACCACCAACTCAATCGCTTGAAAGGTGCTCTCAATTAACAACTTATTTTAAGTTGCGGTCTTATCTCATTAGTTTTGAAGGTATTATTAATCTCCACATTAATAATAAGTCTTTGAAATTACTATAATTAAACTAGGTCTAGTCCATTTAATTCTAACAAATAAAATACTAGTATATTTACTAGTACCTTTCTACACAGAACCATTGCTCAGGGTCTCTCCTTCAATTTACATGCCAAGCTCCCCACAACTCATCCACCCCATCAAATTTGATTAGGTCAACGACATGACATCAGGTTGGAATACTGAACCGAGGAAGAGTGTTAGGGCACGAGTTACTATGCATGCATAGAGGTGAGCCAACCTTAAGCATGTATCTAACTGTACAGACTTTTTAATCCTTTCTTCCTCTACGAATTGGAAATTAACTTAAGCCGCAAAGAAAAAAAAATCAAAAGTAAAGCAAAACAAGTGACTAGAGTGAACAAAAGTAAATGCGGAACAAGTAACTGCAGTGAGTGATTTGCTTCCTGGGTTTCACTATAGATTGTACAACGGGAGATGACCAAATATCGCAATCATTCCAGATCATCAGAGCAACTATGTTTTCCTGATGTCGCTCATCCCTAATTACCTACCTACTCCTTAATTAGTGAGTGCACCGTGTATGCATGGAGAGCTTCACTATAAAAATAGATAAAGGTGTGTAGGTAGACACTACACTGGCCAAGGTCATCTGTGACGGGCCCAAACCCTCATACTAGGGCTTGGGCCAATGCCTAGCTCCATAATCTTTATTATAATCTTGAAAAATGCTATGTAATTTATGAAAATATTTGATATCCCATTAGTTAGTCCTAGACGTGGAAATTTTCTGGCTCCGTGCACTGTGTTAGTGGCTAGCTCGTGCGTATGCACTGTTCACGTACTATCCCAAATCCCAAGTACACAACTCCAAAGTCCAAACTTCCATATCATCCTGCAAAAGAAATGGCTCTCGGGAGATGTAATGTTGACCCGTTGTGTTGTAACTTGTACGGAGTACGTACGTCTGTACATTTTCAGTATGCAAAACGTGACGAGATTTTGCTCCATGGTCTCGATCGGTCTTCTTACGGTGCTATTCGATCGATTCATTGGTGGTAAGGCATAATTTGCCCACAGTTTCGTACATACCATACCAGCTTGTTAGTTAACAGCCTTACAGGCCAGTTGGGTGATACGAGGTTAGGGGTATTTTAACGGGGTTGCTTGTATTTTAAGAGTGTTTTCTCTTTTTTTTTTTAAATTTTTGTCAATGTGGTCCTAATGATATGATCTGGTAATACTATATTTATTTAGACCGGACCGGCAATTGAACTGACGAGATCATCAGTTCACTGGTTTGATCGTCAGACCACTGGTTCAAAACGGTTCAATAATCCATAAATAAACAATTGATTTCATTCAATCAACATAGAGATCGAGCATAGCCTGTTGGTAGAGTATATATACTTGTGCTTTTTTTTTTAGCAGGCGCAGGGCACATCTTGCCTATACACAGGTAAAATACAGAATGTTTGGACGTGCACGTGTTCAGCCCGTCCCAGTAATACCTACGGCGCACAACGTTTTCCCGTGTATTTTCTATATAGTCAATGGGGTCCACATGCCAGTGGGCAGAAAAATACAGTGGCCCGTGGGACCGGTAGTCAGACGTACGTACGGTCAAAGTGTAAAACTCTACTCTTTTCATCCCATAATAAACGAATATAGTATGTAAAAACGTCTATTCTTTTCTTTACGTAAAAAAGTTCTAGTACGAAATAAATATTCATAATACTGTGGACTACAATATATCATCATCTTGTATTGTATTTGTTTTTATGGGATGGCGGAGGTAGCGATGAGTTTTTATATCTGGTTGGGGATCCACCCACGTGAGAGTGAGACACTGAGGTTACGTTCGTTTGGTCCAACGGCTTCATCCAAAGAAATTTAATGGTCATCTCTACTTTATGCACTACAGTACGATTGACGGCAGCTGGGAAGCAAAGTACTGTCGTGAGCCAACAGAGCTGGAACGGGGTGAGGAGGCGCCGTTGGATGGACGTCAGGCCGTCGGTGGAGATGTTGTTGAGGCAGCCGCGACGCTGTTGCTGTGCGCCACGTGCTGAGCAGCTGTTACGAGGCCGACGCACTGCTGGTGGGAATCACGGCAGTAATGAAGGATGCTAAAAGCTAATTTATGCAAGATACGAAATTAAATGGAGAGATTAACACAAAGGTGGTAGCATTAATCATAATAGTCTCGTACAGGCAAATTAGACAAATAAGACAGTACTACAAACACACTGACTTAACACATGCAGGAACAGACATATCATCGAAACACACAGACTGCTACATAACATATCCATAACAGCCATGGCTATGTTATTTATTTTAAACGGTGCGCCCTAAAAACCAACTAGTTGTAAACTTCATCAGCAATAGCGTCGCGGACTGTATTCATAGCTTCCGCACTGTTGGGTGCATCATACCAGCCGCGTAGAGGTGGAGCGTCTGAAATGATTGGGTACCCATTGTACAATGGGTTTTGTGTAAGGAAATGGGTGTCGGAGCTGTCAATCCTGAAGTTATGGAGAGCGAAGGCAGAATGTATAATCTTGGTATGATCGTCACTCCTAGGGAAGTAAGGTAATTCCCTCAGGATTCTCCACTGGCTCTTGATGACTCCAAATGCCCTTTCCACTGTGTTACGCAGTGAACTGTGCATGTAGTTGAAAGTCTCTTCTCTTCCATGGGGCAAGGCTGCTTCTGTATTACCCCCAAATTCATCCAAGTGGTACCGAAAATGTGGGTATGGTGGTAGGAATCCATACCGGCTAGCATATCCTGAGTCCACAAGAAAATATTTCCCTGCACCAAAAAATAAGCAAACTCATTTTTTTTTTCTGAAAATAGACAGTCAGCTTTGCATTTGTGTAAGATTAAATTTAAAACTTACCCCACGGTAGCCTTGGGAAAGCAAAGGGATAGCCCCGTACTGCTTCTGTCAGTACTCTTTGGTCATGCACAGACCCTGGCCACCCAGCATCTGCAAAAATGACACGGTCGTCCCATCCAACAACAACAAGAACATTCCTAGAAGTAATGTGGTGACGGTTCCTGTGTTGAATGGAATCATCCACTGCCACAATGCAAGGAATGTGTGTTCCATCCACTGCACCAGCCGCACCAGCAAATGGTAGAAATTCTTCCTCATTAACGACACGATAATGAACTCTCTCAAAGTTTGGATCTACCGGCTTGTTTATGTCAGCAGCCATTGCATAAATAGCATTAAGCACTCTATGAAAGTACTTAGAGACAGTACACCCAGATCGCACCATCCTATTATTAGTCGCCCTATTTGAATTGCCCCCCGCCATGATGTACAGAAATATTCCAAGTGCTTCCATTGGGCATACCTCAATTGATCCATGCAGATTGTACCGATTAGTAAGTACCCCAAACAGAGCATGGATTTGATCCGGCATCAGACGGAAAATTGCTTGGCATTGAGATGGGTTTGCCATTGTCTCCATCGTCCATTCCATTCCAGATTGTTGCGGTTCCCGACGTGCTGCCCTCACACTTAGCCTTGCCTTCAAAGCTGCAACCAACATGTCCAGAATGGAGTCCTCTTCATCACTGTAGTAGCCATCGTCAGAACCATATGACCTTTCTGACGAAGTGCTCATGTTTCCTACATCAACAGATAACAAAGTAATATCATGGTACAGTTAGCACCCTATGTGCTGAAAGGAAGCAATGCATCTAACTAGGGATAAATAGAATTGTCAGTTTGCAGATATCTTAGTTCAGTTTATTAAATTCCTGCAAACAAAATATCCAGGGGTTAACAGATCGAATGTATTAGTGCAATGGTTAGTTCAATTTAGTATAGTCCTGCAAAACAAGAAAGTTATTGACATAAGTAACATATTAGTCGAAACGTTAGATCAAAGTATTGAAGTCCTGCAAAAAAGGCACTGCTTAATGTATAGAACATATTAAAGCAACTAACATATTAGTCCAAACGTTAGATCAAAGTATTAAAGGCCTGCAAGAAAGGCAGTGATTAATGTATAGAACATATTAAAGCAATGGTACTGTAAATGTAGTTAGGGTAACAATAAAAAATTACCTACTTCTACAAAATACAGGAAGTGAGCAGAGGACATATAAATTTCAGCTGAACTTAATTTATTCAAGCACACAAGCTCATAGTTCTAATTAATGGTGCCGAAATTGTTCATGAAACACACAACTTAATTAAGGCCTACAACAAGAACGATGCCCGATATGAATCAGAGCAAGTTATTAAACAAACATCACAGCGGAATTAAAAGATGCATCACAACCATAGCATGGCACTAGATCGACAGAAGCAAGCAACAGCAGTGCTAAAACACAGCTGCACCATCAGAACCACCATTGGCACCATCGCCACCATCATCATCTTCAGGACCAAACCTCTTGTACCAGTCGTCCATATGGCCTGAGCAGGTCGGTGGTGGCGGTGGAGCAAACAGCAGACGGTCTGGAGCGAATGCTGGAGGGTAGGGTAGTCCACCATGCTGGTGGATGAAGTTGAGGCGCTCCTCTGGTGTGATGCAGTCCTCAATGAAGAAATCGCGCAGGTACCCATCACGAAACATCCTCAGGGCTGCGTGGTACATGGGATCCTGCCTAGTAATCCCATCAGCCTTGAGCATCTCCATGCATGCTCTAGCGCTCTTCGCTTGCTTCTGCTCCTCCCTCCTTGCCCGACTTTCGTTGGACTGGACCCTCAGGTCCGCAAGCCTGTTCAGTGCATCCCCGGTGGAGTCGCTCCTTGTCCTCTTGCTGCTTCCACCTGAAGAGTACCCCGGCGCCATGATTCTCTTGCCCCTTCTGCGCGGTCCTGAAGATGGCTCCGGAGAGGGTGGTAGGAGTGCCAGGTTGGTGAGGTCATCAACGTCGAGGATCTGAGCATCTTGTGGCACCTGTGGTGCTGCCGGCCTGTGCCCAGCAACACCCGACCTGTTCAGCATGACAGTCCTACCACCATACACCGCGTGATGCTCTGGAATGAACTTCAGAGGTCCATGCCTGAACACACGGGCACCTCTCCTCATCTGCAACAAGAACAGAACAATTACTCTTTCAATATGAAGGGAAGAAATACAAACAGGGCATGCAGAAATGTCATAAATACAAGCAGTAGACATAGCCAGTGCACTGGGCAGAAAAAAAAATCAATCACAGATGATGTGTGCAGTTATATGTACTCATAAAATGAGTTTTCTGCCATTATTTCAAAAGCCCTAGATAGAAGAACTTGCAGATTGGTTGTACAATTTCATAAATAGCAGCAGGTCTGACATGTGCATGTAAAATCAGTTAACTCCATCTATCAGATTAGCAAATTGTTTGGCACATGTATTAACTTCCAATAGTACAACAAAAGGCAAGATCAACTAGCAAGCATGTACTAATGAATTTAGCTTGTCTTAAGTTTACAGATATCCACTAATCTAAATAGGTACAAATACATATGTACTATCGTATATTTTGACTAAATATCATGTTATAAACAAAATAAGGGTTAGAGATATACAATGCACTAGATATATAAATGTCATATATGATTATTATTGAAAAATTTATTTGGTAAAAAATGCAACATACATGTTATACATATTGTGAACCAACCTAATCCTAATTATCTTTTCTCCCTATAGTAAGCATTTATTTGGTTAAGGTTAGGTACATTTTGCGGCACGAATCTTGAAACACATCAGCGGTGTAGATTGTAGGTACGTATGAAATAAATAGTTCACTACTTATAGTTCACTTACTTATAGTTCACTACTAAATAAATAGTACATATTGAACCATTCCTACTGCTCGGTTGTGGAAATAAAGCATACAGCATCAAACCTCTGTTGTCAGTCATGGGAATCATCTAGAGGCATATGTTCAACATAGCTACATTTGTTCTGAGCTAGCAGTAGATGAACTAAGTTTTGCTAGGCATCTTGCAAACAACTTAAAAGCAAGTGGTACAACGACTTACCCCTTCCATTTGCGCCCACCATTCGGGGCTGGCCAGGATGCGGCCCGTGAATGGATCTCGTCCCAGTCCAGTTGCCATCGATTCAAGCCAAGTCCAGGTCTGGAAGCGTCGGCGGCAGTGGTCCCAAAAGTTCTTGATCTGGCTCTTGTTGACAACTTTGCCTGCCTTGTCGTACATTGCATTCTCCAGGTTGACGTACCCCTGAGTCTTCGGGCAGCTGCTGGTGATGGTACGAGCCTCTATTTCCTCCATGCAACTGTCGAGGAAGATCTTGAGCTCCTCCTCCGTCCAGTGTACGTGGCCATTAGCCATCTAACAACCAAAGTCAATCACACAACAAGTCGTACACAACAACATAGAACTGGTGCTTTACCTTTCGCAGGTGGTCGGAATCGAGGAGGTCCGAGTCCAGGGAAGAAGCAACTATCGTCGGGGTCAGGCGTCGGACAAGCTGCCGGATTCCTTCAGGGAACTTGGCGGCGATGATGATGATGACGCGGGCAACCTCTTGGACGTCGTCTTCAGCAGTGGCGGTGTAGCTCGCGTCTGAGAGCACCGAAGTTGAGGAACCCTCGGCGATTTAATCTTCTCTAGACAAGCCATTGTTAGCATTTTTCCTCTAACAGTGCTGTAATCATCAAAAGTGTGGTTCTCTAGACAAACCATGTAAAAGGTTTAATTCTTCTCCACGTAGCTGTCCTTATATCAGAGTATCAGACCAAAAACTTTATATATCGGTATATGCTATCTTGTTAGTATTACTATTACATGGAATACCTTGGAATAAAGCAAAACACAAGAAATAAATCTCTTTTACGTGGTTGCAATAGTTTGATTTTGGGAAATATTTCGGGATAGTAACAGCTACATCTTCTAATTTGTTTCTGAACTTTCATTTAATAAGTTAGTACTGTATAAGGCGCCTTTTCCACTTCTTGATTTAACAGTTAGTTAAAAGCATATTTGAGTGGGAAAATAAAAATCTTATTAGAATTAGCAGTCACATAGCTAACTAGATTCCATATGGAAGAACAACACATCAACTTTAAACTGGCCCTAAAGCAGGTTCACGTTTGTTTTTTCAGCTTGGTGTATTTGAAATGTCAGGATATGGTCTACAACCTGTTCTGAATCCAACAGAGATGTTCTTAACTGAACATGATTCGGATTCTGAAATACTAGCTGGACTTGCTGTGGCTGTTGTTTTGGATGGATCCAGGACATTTGCTATTGAAGTTCAGGTACACTATGATTGTCAGTGTCCTTTTGAGTTTGCTAAATTATTTTTCTCCTACCACATATATTATTCTCTTATTATCATATTGCCTTGAGCTTACCATTTTAATGAAATATGTTGTTTATCAATAACATCCATCTTCTGGCTTTCGGGGCTCTATTTGTAAAATACATGGAAAGATTTAGAAATTACAGTTTTATGGACTAAGCTCATTGCTTTGTAAATGTTGTACGAGCAACTTAGCAACCTCTTACACAGTGATATCATATCGCAAGCTTGTTCATAACTCTGTACTTTGCTCTATTTTAGGCTGTCTTGACAGTTGGTTAGTATTGTTCATGCATTCTGTATAATGCATCCGAGAAATACGGAAATATAATGAAATATGGAAATATAATTTGTTTCTGAAATCCCCTTTAGTAGCGTGCTACTGCTTTAAAAACATTTTCACCTTTCTTTAGTACTTTTCCCTACTGCAGTTTAACCATGGTGCTTCTTCTATGACATGAAATTTCTGCTATTTTGCAGGCATTGTGTGTTTCAGGTTCTCCTCGCAATGGAGAAGTTGTTGGTATACCGAGAAATAGGGCTGATATTATAATCTCAGTAAGTGTTTAAGTGCTCCCGTACATACTTCCAAGTAATAAAATGACCTGCCCTGCCCCCATATGTGGTGCCTATGTCAGATTTTTTTAACCTGAACTTTGGATAGCACCCAGCTGGATGGACAGCTTTGCAGGACTCAATCTAGTGGGATGCATGTTTGGACTAACTTTATGGTGTTAGAGATGCATAATAATGCCAATCTACATTTTTTTTAAGCATGTTAGATTGTTCTACAACTTAATTTCAAGTGGGCCTGGTCATGATTGTTTTTATCAACTTACAGTGTAAGTACCATATTTAAGAACATGTTAGTACTCCCAACGATTCCAAATGTAAGTTGTTTTGGACTTCACCACTCTCTAAATGTAATATGTTAGGTTAAGCATATCAAGAACTACAGCAATATTATTCTGTTTACAAAAAGCATATCCCCTAAGATGATATATTTTTGTTTATTTCTGGCTTTTTTTACCCTAATCAAGTTACAACTTGCCAGTTAATGCATTATCTTGTTCGAGAACATACGAGGTGTAATTTGACATTACAACTGATGGAAATGGTTAGTTTATCGAACTTTATGTATCTAAAATAATACCTTCTATTCGTAATGCAGGTTCTTATGAAGCAAGCAGGTCTAAAACTTCAGGATAATGTAAGACCATCAATCTTTATCGTTAGCTCTTACTAATTATATTGTGCAGTGCCCTCTAAATGTAAAGTTAACAGTGTTAGTTCCTTGACAAACAGTAGACTGTCGTCATATGCTTATTGTAACATTGATGGAAACTGTTCGATCTTGACAAGTTATGCTAACATTTTCTGTTCACCTTGCAGGCTGTTTTTCTAAATGTTGTCAGTGGTTTCATGTTGACAGAAACTGCAGGAGATCTGGCAAT
Organism: Oryza longistaminata; assembly: GCA_009805545.1. Taxonomy (NCBI): domain Eukaryota; kingdom Viridiplantae; phylum Streptophyta; class Magnoliopsida; order Poales; family Poaceae; genus Oryza; species Oryza longistaminata. The sequence goes on from CM020181.1 coordinate 20,723,843, forward strand.
AGCAGCTTCAATTTGCAGCAGGTAACATCTTTTGTGTTTTATTATTTTAGGGAGGCCAAAACTGGTGAGGGTATAGTTTTGCTTACTAAGTACTCCCTCCCAGTCATTAATACATGACATTAGTATACCCAATGTCATGTATTAATGACCAGAGGGAGTATAAGGCTTCCTTGTGACCTTTTTTGTATTGTCTGGTATGGGGCACATGGAATTTAGATCAACTTTTAAGTAGATTTTCCACCAAGTCATAATCACCTTATCTTCCTGTTGTCCTCACTAAATCTTTATGGCCATTTGCTGAATTTCTTTGGGAAATAGTTATACCGGGTAATTAAAATTACCGAATAAATTGCCTGAATACTGGAGCAATTTAATGAAGCATATGGTTCTATGACCATGTGGTTCTTTGCTCTATATAAAGCAGGTCCCTTTCCGTTCATATTTTGATATCTTTTGCTTGTTTTAATCAAACTTTTTTATCCTTGTCTTCAGTTTCTTAGAATATCCTATACCAAATGATATTGCGTTTATCGGAGAGGTTGGCCTTGGTGGTGAACTTAGAACTGTAAGTTTACATCTTCATTCTGCTTCATGCTATCACTTATTTGATGCGAGTATTCTTTATTTGCACCTTCATGTCATCACCTACTGGATCTGAATATTCTTTGTTGGCAATTCAAGTCTGAAAGAAAAGTGTTTGGGTCTGTTTAGTATGGAATACTGAAGGTTAAACGTTTTAATTTGGAAAAAAGAACTTACCTTTATTACTTTGAGGCTTGTTCAGATTATATTTGCTATAGTTTGCTGCCAGGTTTTGCTTTCTAAATAGTGATAAGGGATCATACTTCATACATCTGAATTTCCTTTTGGAATTTATTCCTCCAGCCAATATCCTGTCATTAGGAATTAGAGCATCAAGATAGCAACATTTCACAAATGAGACCAACCAACCCATTTGGCTGCAGTTTGCTGGCATGATGATTGTTTCCCATATATATGTATTATTATACCATCGAAAGTGCGCCAAGATAGTAACATTTCTCAAATGAAACCAACCAATCCATCTTCCATTCGGTTGTACTACTGCTGTAATGCATCCTTCATTATCCTCTCTCAGGTGCCAAGAATGGACAAGCGGGTGCTAGCTATTGCGAAGTTGGGATACAAGAAATGCGTCGTTCCCAAAACCTCAGAGAAGCTGCTCAGACCGCTGAACCTTGAACTTGAGATTTTGCCCTGCAGCAACCTGAAAGAGGTCATAAACACCGTATTTAGGCCACAAGGATGATGCTACAGGGTGCGTACTACTTACAGTTGCTGACCGTAGGTATTTAGATCTAGTGTGCCTGGGTCATTGGCCAGATGCTATGACGATTGAGAGAGATGATGTACCTATTTATACTCATTAACGGGTTTCAATGTTCCAGCCATTTTTGCGCCATAATCCGGTCCCTTTCATAGGAATCGTATTGGCTATCCGTGCTGGAATCGTGAACCCTTTACCTCTACTGTAAGTCTGTAAGACGTCTTCTATACACTAGTCTGAAAAATGAAATTTGCTTGCAAGCTTCAGGGGGTCAGGGGTGTGGTTCACTGTTCACATACAATTTTTTTCCCCATGAAAATAGGAGAAACAGGTAAGTTTCCTTTACATCGTTTTACATGACGTCTGAAACTCAAGTTAAAGAAGCATCATGTGTACATTCATAAATGTCTTCCTTGAAAAGCATCTTACTGAAGCTATGCTTGTCGATTGAAATTTTGAAGCTATTTTTTCCGATTGGAATTTGGATGCAGCAAATGGTGTGACGAACTCACATTCACATCGGAGCATCGGACGACCGCTCTACCTCTACCCATCGCGAAGGAGATCAAGCGCAGTCTCGAGTATGGCCACGACTTCCGATATTGCCGGCCGCTCCTTCCGCTGCAGCTGCACGCAGCGCGCCGCCGTCCGCGCCACCATTTCCAACGCCTCGAGCTGCCTCTCCGTTGGCTCCGCCGGCCGCCTGTCCAGCAACCTCCCCAGCTCGCCATCTTCAATGATTGGAACCGAAAAGGCTACCAAGTTCGTGGCGATTCTGCTGCCCTCGCCCTCCTGCCGATCGATGAAAATTGTGTTCTTGCCCGTGAGCATCTCCAGCATCACGACGCCGAAGCTGTACACGTCGCTGCTCCGCGTCTGATTCATTGTGCTGTAGAACACCGGGTCGATGTATCCGACTGTGCCGTGCACAGCGGTGCTCGGACGCTCGCTGCCGTTGATCACCGCCGCGCCGAAGTCCGTCAGATGCGGCACCCAGCTCGAGTCGACGAGGATGTTGGACAGCTTGATGTCCCCGTGGATAATCGGCGTCATGGTGGCGCCGTGGTGCAGGTACTGGATGCCCCGCGACACGCCGAGCAGCATCTTGATGCGCATCTTCCACGACGCCATCACCGGCGACGACGACGACGACGACGACGACAGGTGGCCATGCAGCTGATCGGCGAGTGAGCCATTCTCCATGTAATCGTAGACGAGAAGGAGCTCTCCAGCCTGCCTCTCCGCCGCCTTCTTCTTTTTCTTCCGGAAGGATAGCACCAGCGTGCTCTCCCTCTTCTTCTCCCTTACCACGCAGAAGCCAAGGAGGCGGACGATGTGATCATGGCGGAGACGGAAGAGGATGGCGAGCTCCCTCGCGAGAGATTCCCGGCCATGATCAGGCGATGTCTTGCCCAAGGATTTGATTGCCACCTCCCGCCCGTCGCGAAGCCTTCCCTTGTACACGCTGTTGGAGCTGCCTCTGCCGATCTCGTTGGCGAAGTTGTTGGTCGCCGCCACGAGCTCCTTCACGGTGAACTCCTCTCCTCCATCTCCTTGCGAAATCCGTGCAAACTCCTACACAGATGATGCTCGTGTTCTCACTTAGGAATTACTAGTAACTAATTAATCTCAACGCAATCGATGTAAAAAACAGCTTGTGGTACCAGCACATCTGGTGACTGCAGGGAGCCTGCAGATGAAGGAGAAGATACTGCGGTCGTATCATTTGAAACAAGAATGCTGCAGATTTGTTCTGACTGTGAGCTGCCTGCAGATGAAGAAGATGATGCTGCGGCCGTATCATTTGGAGCAAGAATTCTGTAGATCTGATCGAGGCGACGGGTGATGTCGATGTGGGCGATGAAAGGGAAGACAATGAGGTGCTACAGCTGGCTACAAATTTGTAGCCCGCTGCTCTTCTCTCTACTCATTTATCTTCTTATAATATGTTTACAGCTGGCTTATAGCCTGTTATTGTATCTGCTCTAAAGAGGTCAAATGTGGAAAACACACACACAGGAGGTGCAATTAATTAATTTATTCTCAATTCGTTTTCTTGACTGTGATCTTGTTTATAACCTTTTCGTCTACAAGAAAGCTGATGTGTGATAGATAGAATAAAACCAATTACGGCTGTGTTTAGTACCAACCAAAGTTTAAAATTTGGTTAAAATTGGGGACGATGTGACTGAAAAGTTGTGTGTGTATGAAAGGTTTGATGTGATGGAAAGTTGGAAGTTTGGAAAAAAACTTTGGAACTAAACACACCCTACATGAGAAAATATCACAAATCCAGGTCTCGTTTGAGACATGGGATTGTAGCAAGAAAACATGCATGCAAAAATTATATACTCGTCTTTTCAATTTCTTTAGTTAGGTAACCCCAACATAAACATTTATTAAATTAACTTGCTTTGAAGAAAAACGGAAATTAAAGCAGCAATTAACTGTTGAGACTAGCTATACTGAAGGACGACCTAGAAACTTTGGGTGCACAAAAAGATGTAGGTAGGTAGCAATATACCCTTAGGTCGATCGATATATTATTGTATTCAAGCGATATTTATAACAGAGATGTGTACTCCTCCATCGATCAAGGTTGTGTTTGGTCCCTTCAAATTTTCAAAAATTCCATCACATCAAATGTTTGGGTACATGCATAGAGTATTAAATATGGATGAAAAAACACCCAATTGCACAGTTTGCATGTAAATTGCGAGACGAATCTTTTGAGCCTAATTACGCCATGGTTTGACAATGTGGTGCTGCAGTAAATATTTACTAATGATGGATTAATTAGGCTTAATAAATTCGTCTCGTAGTTTACATGCGGAATATGTAATTTGTTTTGTTATTAGCCCTATGTTTAATATTTTAAATGTGTGTCCATATACTTAAAAAATTTGGCTGGGGAACCAAACACGGTCCAAGTTAACATCAAATGTTAACTGCAGAGGCAAAGGTGCTTAAATGCAATGTCAGATTCTATGGCCGTGCCCTCCAGTGGTCGCCATCAGCATGGACAAATTAGGTTAAGTGTCCTATTAATTAGTCATAGCAGCGAGGCAAAGCCAGTTGCAACCCTGAGGTTTGTCCAAGTTGAGTATTATAGGGGATCTGCATTAGCTAGTGAGAGACAAGGGCATGACACATTGCCCTGCACATTAATTCGAATCCCTTTCTACACATATATACCTATACACCATATTTATATGGATGCATCTCTATACACAAATTGAATTTAAATCGAGGAGGGATTAGTCGCGTATTTATGGAGAAAAAAACAAAGTGTTTCCTTCAATTGGAGAGGATGAAGGGTACATTTCTAATGCTACTTTTTGTTGCTAATCTGAGGCAACAAACTAATTAATTGATGATTACTGACATTTCTAATTTTCCCTCCATAATAGTGTCATGCTTACAACGAGATTGTAATTATGAGATTAGTTTTCTCTTTTCCCGGTTTTTCAGGTTAGTTTTTATGTGAAAAAAAAACTGATTTTCTTTTTTTTTTGGGTGGGGTGGTGGTTTTTATATGGAGAAGGGAGGAGAAGGACAACTCAGTTTTTAAGGTAATAAAAAGATACTGACGAGTATCAATTTGCTCCTTTTGTAAGTTCACTTATGTCGGATTTCATCAGAATCGTAAACCTGGAAAGGATATGACATCAATCAAGTCATCTTTTACACTACCAAGCAAGACGACAGAAGCAACATGCAGAGTGGATTTGGTTTAGATGCAGTCACAAACTCACAATAGTGACCACAACTTAAGCAGTAGCAGTACACACATTGGATACAAACCGGATGGCACAGATCACGCAGTGTACTGTCCACAGCACTGTAGCAATAAATACTATAGCAGGATTAGTTGATTCCTTTTGTTTTCTAGGTGCAGTGGGGAACAAGACACATCTTCAGTTTTGTCGGTTATTGTGTTGCTTCACATACGGTGGTTTCCTTTTCTTAGACACTGTTTGTGTACTCCCTCCGTCCTAAATATCTGATGGCATTGACTTTTTTTAACATGTTTGACCGTTCGTCTTATTCAAATACTTTTGTGAAACATGTAAAACTATATGTATACATAAAAGTGCATTTAACAATGAATCAAATGATAGAAAAAGAATTAATAATTACTTAATTTTTTTATAAGACAAATGGTCAAAAATGTTTTAAAAAGTCAACGGCGTCAAATATTCAGTGATGGAGGGAGTATTTCTTAATGGTGGTTTCCCCATTGATTGGTTATAAGTCGTTTTCTGGGATGGCAGTAGGACGACTATCAATCAGAATGATAAAATCAAGAAAATTTTGTTTTTAATATTTCTAAATATCAGTAACAATAGCCGTGTAACGTCTGGGTTGACGACTTGTCCTATTGGTCGGTGGTGATAGTTTACAAATGCTTTATTAATTAACAGTTATATAGTTTCCTGACCCAACGGAAGGACATAAGCAATCTATCTATTAGCATCAGATAAATAAAATCTAGTATAGCATCGGATCAAAGGCTGCTGTCACAAAGCAAGGCTGCGTTCGGCATACCAAGTTCCCAACTTGTCTCGTTTTTCGCGTGCACGCTTTTCTAACTGCTAAACGTTGTGTTTTTTTATAAAAAGTTTATATATGAAAGTTGCTTAAAAAATCAAATTAATCCATTTTTAAAAAAAAGCAAATAATTAATTAATCACGCGCTAATCGCTGCTTTGTTTTACGTGCCGGGAAGTGAGGGTTCCCAACCCTCACTCCCGAATGCAGCCTTAGTGGTGTCACTCATTGAAAAATTAAAAGGGTACCTAGGGCATGTTTAGATTCAATTTCTTTTTCAAACTTCCAACTTTTCCGTTACATCAAAGGTTTGGACACATGCATGGAGCATTAAATAAGGACAAAAAAAATCAATTGTACAGTTTGCATGTAAATCGCGAGACGAATCTTTTGAGCCTAATTACACCATGATTTGACAATGTAATGCTACAGTAAACATTTGCTAATGACGGATTAATTAGGCTTAATAAATTCGTCTCGCAGTTTACAGGCGGAATATGTAATTTGTTTTGTTATTAGTCTACATTTAATACTTCAAATGTGTGTCCGTATACTTTAAAAAAATTGGCACACAAACTAAACACAGCGCTAGACTAATATGGAGGTCATTGGTGTCATATGACACAACTCCATGTATGCTATCTCTGCCCCTGCTTGTGGCTACTGCCCAAGTGTGAAGGTATGTTCCATCTTCCATGTAAAGGTCTACTATGTCCAAAGCAACAGTGAGCAGCTGTTATTCTGCCCAACAGTGATTCGAAACCCAAATACAATAAAAAAAATGCATTTTCAGTAGGATGCAGATAAGATTTGTTTATGTAATCAATTGGGCCGTGTTGTTGTCTGGGCCTAACTCTGATACTCTACATTGTAAGGGCTGTCCGGCTATATAAGCCACTAGTTGGCGTTGGCTGGCGGTATGAAAGAAGAAATATCAAAACGAAACTCTCTATCTCTGTTCTTTCTCAACTTTTCTTCCTAGAACTCATTCCCAAATCCATCTCGTTTCATCCCAATCGTGACGACTAGGCGATTCGCCGAAGTTCTAGTGAGTTCGTGACATTTTTGGTATCTGACCCCATGATCCTTGCGCAATTTGGCAAGGGGAAGAGGAAACCCCATGATCCCCATAACGATGGCCATAGCGTTTGGTTGGGGGCATGGAGAAGACGTTGGTGTCATCCACGTGAGTATGGATGATGTTATAGTGGACGTTGCGCCACTTCTAGCTAAATCACACTGCCTCCGTGCTCGCTCCTCTTCCTCCATGCGTACTCGTTCCGCCTCGGCTCTTACACGTTCCTCCTACTCTCTTGCTAGGCAAGCAACTTCTTCGATGTCAGTAGCGCCTGGAGCATCAGTCTTGAAGAATTCGAAGAAGAGCAGTGTGTAGTCGTCAGTGAACTCGGAGTTGTTGAAGCTTTCGGTGTCGAAGTCACTGTAGCCATCCGAAAGGCTAAAGCTATTGACAATCTCTATGGGGCTACAGGATCCGAGTGGTTGGAGCATAACCCCCCACCTCCTAGATCCAATCTCAAGTGAACATGGAACTAGGCTTGGTCGTGTCTTGGGAGGAGAGGCTAATCTTGTTCCGAAAGTTGTGGCAAGGAACGGAGAGAGTCGCATAGCAATCTGGGGATAGATTGCTGCGTTGTTGGAGAGGCTGCTAAGACGGTGATTTGTTGATGAGGATTCCCTCAAGTAGCTTGGAACCGACTCGAAGAAGATCCTTGAGTAGGTCTCGGCGGCATTCGGGATACCGAACGGGGCTAATGATGTGGAGTCCCTCCCCGACTGGTTCCGTGTCGAGGAGAGAGATCTTGTCGAAGTCGTCGGTGATGAAGTCGAGGTCGCTAAATCTATACGCCTGGCCCGGATGAAAGGCGAAATAGTCGGCTCCCAAAGTTGATCCCATCGCACTTGTTGGTGGAAAACTCAACGCAAACCCAGTTAGCATGCCAACTGTCGATTCTAGAAATCGGCAATGAGAAAAGTGGGTAGCGTAAAATGGATGAGTAAAGGGACAAAGATCTAGACAAGTTCAAGCCTTCTCGATGAGATTTAGTACCCTACTCCAGTTTTGGGAATTGTATCCGCTGGGTGTTGTATTGATCTGATGATCTAATTGTCGTTATGCCCTGAGGGGACTAGCTGCGCACCATATATATGTTGGGGGCATGGTTACAAGGGAAAAGAAACAATCAAACACGACTAGGTTCCTCTATTGATTTACATAATCGTATACTACTAAAACTTATGGAACATGCCTTGAGAAATACGATAATGTATTTTCCAATATCTAGTCTATTTGCATAATATACAGACATGGCCCACCTCCTATCTCCAGTCGGATAAGCTATCCGTGCGACTATATGGTACCCATAATCTCAACATTCGGTCCCAAAATATAAATAGCATAAAGCCGAATAAGACACAACATTTGGACATATGCCCTGTTTAGATCCCAAAAAATTTGGCCAAAAACGTCACATCAAATATTTGGACACATGCATGGGACATTAAATGAGGGGAAAAAACCAATTGCATAGTTTGCATGTAAATTGCGAGACAAATCTTTTGAGCCTAATTACACCATGATTTGACAATGTGATGCTACAGTAAACATTTGCTAATAACGGATTAATTAGGCTTAATAAATTCATCTCGCAGTTTATAGGCGGAATCTGTAATTTGTTTTGTTATTACTACGTTTAATACTTCAAATGTGCGTCCGTATACTTCAAAAACTTTACACCCAAATAACTAAGGAAAAAGTACGAATTACCCCCCCGAACTATCGTGGTCGGCCAAATTACTCCCCTGAACAACAAAATCGGACATTCTTCACCCCCAACTATGCAAACCGGACGAATTACCCCCCTCGACCCAATCCGCGATGGTTTTGGTCTACGTGGCATACACGTGGCAGTCCAATCAGCATTCTATTTATAAAATGTGGGACCCACCTGTCATAAAATATCTCATTTCCTGATCACAGATTGCGGGCAGAAACATCCCAGAATAGTTTGTCATTTCCAGATCACAGATTGCGGGCAGAAACATCCCAGAATAGTTTGTCATTTCCAGATCACAGATTGCGGGCAGAAACATCCCAGAATAGTTTGTCATTTCCAGATCACAGATTGCGGGCAGAAACATCCCAGAATAGTTTGGAGAAAATAGCCGAGGGGCAACAATCCAAACTCAAACCTGATCGGCCATCATATTTTCTTTCCATTCTTCAAATATTCAACCGACATTGGCACTCCCTGACATAATGGCATATATCAAATAACTCTTAGCAAGAATTATATTGTATCTTCTGTTCAAGACTATAATAATATCAGCACACTGACTGTCAAGCATCAATGTATATAAACTGGAAATTGGTGCAAATTGCAAGCAAGAGTTTGAAATTGGGGAAGAACTATTCTTACATGTATACAACACATGGAGATAACATCCCAATAATTGTACATCATATCCATCAAAATAGTCAAAACTAAAAAAAGAAAAAAAAATAAAATGGCTCCTCCTAATTATAGTACTACATATGAGGCTATAAAAAGCCAGATGCTTATCCTACATCTACATGCAAATATTCTATGAACACTTCATGTAAATACGCAAAATAACTTATGCCACATTTGGCAGGAAGATACTGCACGCACCACAACGCCACAGGGGTATGCTGGCAATTCTTTTACCATCTTCTATCACCAGGTGAATCTGTTAACAATCTTAAAATGCAAGAAGGCTTGCAACCACAAGAAATCCAACCATGATTAGCAGGGCCTTCAGGTAGATGTCTGCCTGCTGTGGTTGCCCCAGTGGTCCTTGTCGAGGGACACCGTGGGCGGCATGACCCATATGTCCGCCATGGAATCCATGACCATGGCCATACCCATAGTGAAACCCAGCAGGCTGTGCATAAGGATTTGCATCTGGAAATCCATGCACTTGGAAGCTAAGCATAGGGAATAGGCCTCCAAACGCAGCTGAGAATGCATAATTCCCCCACCGTGCATTAGCCAATGGTACTCCAGTGCCCATGAACCATGGATTGGCATTAGCATTAGGATTGGCATGGGCAAAATTGTTGTTAGGATCGGCCTGTGGAGCTGTGGCAGGCCTCTGGCCAGTTGGGCGGTTAGGAATGTCAGCCTCGGGTATGTTCTTTGACCTTGGATCGACGCGGTCCTTGCCACGCCCATAAAGGGGAACGAGCTTATCCTCTTCAACGACAGCTTTGCACACCGGGCACTCTGGAGAGTGTGCGTGGATGTGCAACCACCTATAAATACATGGCCAGCAGAAGAGGTGGCCACAGAGAGTAACTATTGGTTCTTGTGGCAATTCAAAGCAGATATTGCATTCAAAGCTCCCCCCAGCTGCATCGCCATTGGTGCCGCTGCTTGTAGATTCCCCAACATTGGCTGCCATCTTGCTGTTTCTTCAAAGTGCACGAAGCTGCAATTGCCAATGAAACTACAATCACCAACAATGCTAGAAATAGCTATGCAAAACTGATAGAATATATTAGGAGTACTATGTAATATAATGGCTACTACCAACAATTACGAAGTTGCTCCACCAGCTACACTTAGTATGTGGTCATACATAAGGATCCAGCATTAAACGATAAAAATCTCATGAGTTTGAGCAAAACATAAAAAAGGTATAAGCCAACAAGAACACCACCAAGAAAGATTCCCCAAATTCGTGCCGGTAAAGAGGACAGCTGATGATCAGAAAACCTCCCAACAACCTCAATTTTGTTTCACACAATTATATAGGATCATCTAGAATAAGATGCTGACGATCCACAAGGATGGAATCAACAATCTAACCATAAATAAACAATACAAGGAAATAAATCATCTAGGAATATCTCCCACGTTGGAGGATAAAATCACACGCTAGAAGAAGACGGGATTATCCATAAGCCCGATCTATTTCTACCGTAATCGCAGAACAATTAAAAAAAAAAAATCCCAATTCTCTAGGAAAACCAACCCGCGTATGAACAACTAGCAAACAGCAGATCGCCATAAACAAACCAACCAAATCTATGCCTGAATCGCCCAGTCCCCCCTCCGAATCGACCGTTATATGAAAAACCGAGCCAGAGTGAGAGGGACCCTTGCTGCAAAAAACGGACTGATTTTTAATGGTTGTGACACGCTCCCCCAAATCTGCAGTCCCGAAGCGAAGTTCACCATCAATCCATCCCCAAATGTCCCGGCCAACCCAACACCACCCCACCGCCGCCGCCACCGCCGCCGCCGCCACCGCCGTCATCCTCCTCTTACTTGCAGTATCCCCGGCGCCGTCCGGCGCGGACCCGGACGACGAGCGGTGCCTGTCGAGCCTCCAGCAATCTTTGTCCGGCCTCCGCAACTGGAGCAAGGCCTCCTTCTCCGCCCCCTGCGAGGGCTTCATCTCCCACCTCCAGGGCGTCACCTGCAACAACGGCCGCGTCTACAAGCTCTCCCTCCCGGGCCTCTCCCTCGCCGGCGCCATCCCGCCGGACCTCTCCAACTGCACCAACCTCCAGTCGCTCGACCTCTCCTCCAACGCGCTCTCCGGCGCCATCCCCCCGGAGCTCTCCGGCCTGCTCAACCTCGCCGTGCTCAACCTCTCCGCCAACCGCCTCTCCGGCGCCATCCCAAGGGACCTCGCCCGCTGCGCCTACCTCAACGTCATAGATCTCCACGCCAACCAGCTCACCGGCAGCATCCCCGACGAGCTCGGCCTCCTCGTCCGCCTCTCCACCTTCGACGTCTCCTACAACCGCCTCTCCGGTCCCATCCCGGTGCTCCTCGCCAACCGCTCCGGGACGACGGGGAGGTTCAATGCCACCTCCTTCGTCGGGAACAAGGACCTGTACGGCTACCCGCTGCCGCCCATGCGGGGGCACGCCCTCTCCGTCCTCGCCATAGTCGGCATCGGCCTCGGCAGCGGCCTGCTCAGCCTCGTCCTCAGCTTCTCCGCCGTCTGCCTCTGGCTACGCGCCACCGACCGCACGGCCACCATGCCCGGCGAGGAGGGCAAGATCTCCCACCTCATGCCCGACTACTGAACCCAAGATCCGTGTTGGATTTCTGGATCCCATCGAGCAGTGGAGCGTAGCCGCCATCTTCTTTCTTGCCTCAGATGCTCATCTAATTGCAGTTAATAATTAATTGATGCATTCTTATCTCTTTTTTAGCGTGGGCTTTCTTCTTTTCTTCTTTGGTGTTCAATAACTGATTTTTTTTTTCTTCTTTTACTTTGGATTTCTAGAGAGAGTCATCAGTGAGAGGAGTTAGGCTTGATGACATCAGCTTTTGTGTATACTAGGTACTACCGAAGAATTTATGTCACTTCACCGGAAGACTGCTGCTGATCTTGCTAGCTTATGGTTGAGATGGAATACTCTGCTTTCACACTTGGATTTTTTTATCTCTCTCACTCCACAATGGCGGCGAATCCTGCATCAAATTGACTTATGCTATGCTATTCTATTCTAACCAGATTGTGTGCTCTACATTGTCCCAGATTAACTTATTGTACTCGCTAAATTTCTATTTTTAATCAGATTGTGTGTTCTATAGTGTTCCAGATTAACTTATATTCTAATCAGATTGTGTGCTCTGCTTACTTTGTTCCAGATTAATTAACGAAGTTTTGCTGTTCTGATCCAGATTGGATTGTTTGTTCCAAATTCTTTGTGCTGATGAGCTGTTTCCAATCAATCGATCGATCGATCGATCGATCGATCCCTTTTGCTGTGCTTAGAAAAATCTCTCCTTTTGGCTTACTAGCTTGTAATGCTTTGATTGGTGCCACTCCTGTGAATGGGTTAGTGGAAGGCGCACTGCCACTAGTAGTGGAGGCTTTATTTAGAGCACCCCCATCATCAGTATAGTAGTATTGTGCCAGCAGCAGCTGCGGCTTGTTGGGTTCTCGTTGATTCATCTGCCACCTATGCGGGCTACGATTGACTGACGTGCGGGACCCAGCGACAGGAGTTCAGGTGTAAGCGACTGTGATCTCACGTAAAATCATCATTGCGTGGGCGTCGCTTTGTTTCGACGTGTCATGTGAGTCCAGTAGCGTGCATCGGCAGGGAAGACCTACAAGTAAGTGGGTTGCAACATTTGGATTTTTTATGCTTTTGTGCAATCAAAAACTTGTGTACAAATAAATCTCTAAAAAAAACTTAGAGCTGTTATGAAACCTATCTTATCGTGGACGAATTAAATTATGAGTGGGAAGCTTATTACAGAAGAAAACTTACGCCAGAAGCCAGCTTACAGAGGAAGCCAGCTTACAGGAGAAGCCAGCTTACGGCGTAAGCCGGCTTACGACGCAAGCCAGAAGGTCCAAGGCTTACGACGTAAGCCTCCACCCTCCTCCGCCTATAAATAGGGCCCAGAAGGTCCAAGGCGAGAACAACCAATCTCTGGTCTCCTGCTTCTCCTCTTGTAGCTTGTACTCAAATACAGAAGAAATAAAGCTTCCACTCGCTTATACTTACTGTGTTCCACAGCTCTGTGTTTATCTGCTTGTGTGCTGATCAGCAGAATCAACTGGTTTCTCAACAAGAGCAAGTTTAATAGTATAGCCCACTACTAGCTCCAATTCATCTATAACCAATCTAATAGCCAATTCATACAATAGTTGCTTACTATACTATTAATATATGGTCCCACACGTCATACACACATTACGTCTTGGAGTCCGTGCTGCAACTGGCTATAGATCTGTAGCCCGCTGCTCTTCTCTCTTCTCTTTTATCTTAGTAAAATATGTTTATAGCTGGCTAATAGCCTGCTATTGTACCTGCTCTTAGGATGTGTTTAGGCTGCGTTCGTTGTGATGAGTTATGGGGGATTGGGTGATAAAAGGACATCGTATTCCGCACGCCTGCTTCCCAAACTACTAAACGGTGTATTTTTTTGCAAAAATTTTCTATAGGAAAGTTGCTTTAAAAAAATCATATTAATCCATTTTTTAAATTTAAAATAGTTAATACTCAATTAATCATGCGCTAATGGCTCACCTCGTTTTGCGTATCTTCCCAATCTTCTCAATCCCCCTCTCCTCAAACTCATCATTAGTTCACGCTAAAATTGAAAGTTTGATTGAAATTAGAACGATGTGATGGAAAAGTTGGAAGTTTATGTGTGTAGGAAAGTTTTGATGTGATGGAAAAATTAGAAGTTTGAAGAAAAAGTTGGGAACTAAACCAAGCCTTATTAATATAGATCTTTTTCTAGGCTTCAGTAAAATGCCGCTTAGATCCAATGTCTTGACACCAATGACACTCGCGTTGATTACCTTGAGCCCTTAGCAGTGCGAAAGGAATAATGGGTGGTCAGTCCCGCGCGCGACTGGACACATGTAGCGCGCTGAGAGGGGGCGCGGACGGCGCGCGCGTGGAACGATTTTTCCTTTTTTTTTCGGTTCTTTTTCTGTTTGGTTTTTTTCCGGTTTTCTTTTGGTTTCTCTTTCTTTTTTTTTTAAAGATGTACATTTGCAAAGTTTGTATTCGTATGTATACCAAGTTTTGTATTCGCACGTATATAAAGTTTGTATTCGTGTTTTTTCACTCGGGTTAATATGTACATATACAAAGTTTGTATGCGTGTGCGTAATGTATGTATATGCGTATGCAAAAGTTTGTATACGTGTATGCAAGTTTTGTATATGCGTATGCAAAATTTATATACGTGTATATTTTTTATACATCAATTTATTGGCTACACTAAAAATATAATTATGATTTATATAATACGTAGAATTTGTATTGATACATAAAAATACAATGTTAATGTTATATATATATATATAAAGTATAATATATATTATATATATATATTTATAATTATTATATAATATATAATATAGTTATACATACTAATACATACATAAAATAGACAGTCGCCTATTAGGAGTCCCATTAGGCAGTGTAGCAGCAGCCACAGATATGCAGAGGGGTCGACACAGTAGAGTATCTAGGTTTTTTACGGGTGGTTCAACTTATATAAATATTTTTCAATACCCTAAATATAACAAGGTTATAAGTATAAATAAATTAAATGTACATCATAATATATTAATAAATGGTTATTTTTTATTTATTTTCAAAGTTTTTTCACATACATATATATGCATTGGACTAGAATTTTTTAGGGTGATCGTGGGACACTCGGACCGTCCTAGATCGCTAACACCGAAGAGACTAGGCTAAAATCTTATTTTTGTAAATAAACTTTTAAAATGGCTCAAAATGTAAATTCCTTTTCTACAATCAGGTTCTAAGTGACCTATATGGTTAGAAGAAAATATTTTACATGTTGATTCTTTTCCAGAAAAGTATTTTTCAAATAGACCCTTCTGCATCTCTACTACGATGGACAAGGTGTTACACCAGTGTTATTACACCGAGACATTGAAGTCGACGCTAATGACCCTGACACTGAAAAAAAAGGTATATTCTTAAAATAAGTTTTTCCAGAGATATTTTTATAAAATAAGTTTTAAAAATTGTCCAAATGATAAAAGTCCAGGTTGCAAATGCAAGGGCCCGAGAACTGGTTATTATGCCCACGACCAGTTTGAGGCTTGAATTTTTTTTTCATCAACTCGAACGGCAACATTTATGTTTCGGTAGCGTGCCCCAAAATGATGTGTTTTATGAAAAAAAAATTATAATAGTTTATTTAAAATAAAATGAAATTATATATTAAATTTATAATAATTGATAATCAACTAATTATATATAGTAATGTGAAACTGAATGGGATGGGACCTATCCTAGTCCAATCAATCTGGATAAGAGGTTGTTTAGATTCGTTGAATTAGAATACGTCTCATCCAGTTCTAGGTTACTATATTTTTGGACGGAGGTGGTATGTTCGCGCATTGAATATTATATTGTTGGTAACTTGAAACGTCGATAACTTGGTAATATTTGCTAATAAGCTTACGTTGAACTATTAGTGATAATTTTTCCAGGTTGTTAATTATGTTAATCTTTGTTTAATGATCTATCCATTGAGAGATATTAGGAGCCATCGTTTCACTTATTCGCGGAAACGACATATTTGCAAACGAAAAGTAATTTGTGAATAAAACTTTTATATACGTGTTCTAAAAGCAAATACCGAAAAATAAACATCGATGAAAAAACCTCAAAATCACCTCCAATTTTAAGGTTGAAAATTTAAATTTTGACTCATAAGTATAAATATAAGCGAAAAAATAAGTGAAAAGATAAGGCTGATTGCTCAACAAACCACAAACCACCGTGTGTCCATTGGATATCAGGTCTGATGTTAAATTCTGCACGCCCGAACATTATTCAATTCCTTTTTTTTTCAAATGTACATTTTAGCATTTCATTTTAGGAGGCATCTTCTTTTGACAAGGTGAAATACTTTTTCTCTAAAAAAACGCAAATACTAATTTATAGTGTGCAACTAAATAAAGAGAAGGAAAACTATCCCATGCCTAAGTCTGAGTTGGCCGTCATCATGACGCAGTTAAATTAATCAGCTGCCGTACCAGTCGTAGATCTAATGCATGTGCCTTAACCGTAAGCTAAGTATGTGTGCCCTATTATGCCCGACACACCATCAGCTTCTGCACTGGCCTGCTCTGATTTTGTGTGACAGCGACACGGTATGGAATGACCGAATCAATCAAATAGGATTCGTTGACACCTAAAATTTGGACCTAGGTTCGAAATAGAAAAAACATTATCAAAATTTAAAAAGCGACGGTTTTCTTCACGGAGCTGGTCTGACCGTTGCCTATGGGCTAGTCTAACCGGTGTGTTGCACCAGTCTGACCAGCGGCATAGTCTGACTCCGAGTAGTTTTCGTCGGGTCTCGGGTTTCCTTACTCGAGAAGTTATGTTTCAGGTTTCCATAGTCTTACTCGAGATTTTCTCGTCCCACCAGGCGCGCCAATTTGTGTTGACGAAAAAATCGAACACACCGGCCTGGGAGATCTGCTTAGCTCCTGTGCAGGTCCAAATATGATGAGATGCGGGCGTGCCAGTCAGTTTGATCCTGCAACTGACAAGATATGCAAATAGTAGATCAAAACAGCCGATCGGCTGACAAGCCGGGAGTCCTGGCTTATACCCTAGTTGAGCGCCTGTGAAGATGGAGCCGTAGGCCCGCTAGTCCGCTGTTGTTTTTCCTTGGTTGTCAGGCCTTGTGTGCTTTTGTAATAATGTAAATATTATCGTGATAATTAATAAAGAGGTGTCTTTTGTATCATGTTTGAGTAGTGTACCCCGGCTTTTCCTAGGACGGGGATTAATTCATGAGCGTTCAGGAAAGGTATTTTCCGGGTGTGACACCGGCTGGCTGGGCTGGGGGAGGGGTCGATACATCCAACATCCAAAGTAGAAGTACTTAACACCAGAAATATAACTGCTAGTTCAACTATATAAACTACAATGTACTTACATTTTTTTCTACTTCTTCCTCGGGGGTAGGTCTCCGGATGAACCGTTGTCCTTGTCCTTGTCTTCGCCGTTGTCATCATCATCATCATATGATGCGAGCGGAGGATCCTTCTCATCGGCGTTCCAGTCGTCCGATACGTTTACAAAAATCGTTCCAAAGTAGACAAATCGATACGTTAACGTCCGAAATACCCAATGATCTATAGGAGTAGGCTCGATCTATTACGAGTATAAGGCTCTTACGGTGAATAGGTGAGAAATCACTTCTTTTACTATTCTTTTTATAAACAATAAAACAATTTCCCATGCATTTGCGCAGGCTTCCCATGCGATCTCCGCGTACACGTAGAGTGTGCACGACTCGCGAAATAGCATGCGTAGATCCATCACAAAGGGAGGTTTAAAATCAAAAAAAAAATGCATAGCAAGAGTGGAAAGGCATAGATCTAACCATTGTAGAAAAATCCCCCGAAGATTTCGAGTTCAAAACCTCCCCCCCTCCCCCTTCATCAACGGGAGTGGATTTTGATCCCTCGAGAGGATATCCCCTCGTTACTTGCATGTCACTCAAACAGTTACGAAAAAAATTGAAAAAAAATTGATAAGATGTAGTAACATATGATATATCACTCCACAAACATGCAACTTCAAATTCATTTTCTACATCTCGCAATGAAAAAAACAAATTTGACTGTGAATATACATTAACTAGCTGTAGTTTAATTTGTTTTTTCGTTGCGAAAGATGTAGAAGTTGAATTTGGACTTGCATGTTTGTGGAGTGATATATCAAATGTTAATACATCTTCTTAATTTTTTTCATAACCATTTGAGTGACATGTAAACAACGAGGGGACATCCCCTCGAGGTATCAAAATAGTTTCACCAAAACAAGTGAGACCCACATTTCCGTCTGTGCAGAGTATCTTGTTCCCACATGGCTTCGTGCCGCTTCTCCCTTGTTGTGATCTACCACATCTTTATTTAACTTAATGTTATATTTTGGGGTAAATTTACTATCCTTAAAAAGGTAACTAGAGATACCATATTTTCTAGTGTAAAATTTTGGTACCTTTAGGTACTAAGAACCTCAAGGTACCAAAAAATTTTAGTGTAAAATTTAGGTACCTTTAGGTACCTTCCCAAGGAATGTAAAATTCCTCTATATTTGGAGAGCTCAAGATTTGGATAAGAAATTATTGAGTAGTTAGCCTGGTGAGAATCTAAAAAAAAAATAGTTTTCCAGTTCATTTCCTCGATTCTATTGCTTCAAATTCTCATAATCTAGATGAGATCTGAATTATTTGGAGGAGATAAAAGGTTCTAGAATAAGCTCTAGCAACTAGAAGCTCTCTCAAATGGAAAATAGGTCCTTTCTTAGATGGCAGTTTCAATTTAGGGCATGTGGCCCTCATTTGGATGGGTTTCATTTTAGCATGAAGGACACTATTTGTGTATAGATTTATTAACATCTATATGAATATGGTGGGAGTGGATTCTAATCCCTCGAGGGGACATTCCCTCGTATACCTTTTTCTTTCAAATTTGATACAAATAGTTGTGAAAAATTCTAAAAAAAATTGACAATGTAGAGTATAATGATACCTACTAGTCCACCAAAATTTATGTTCAAATTCGATCTACACATCGAGAAACAAAAAAGACAAATTTAGATATAAACAGTACGCTACTATTCATACGCTGAATTTGTCTTTTTTATATCTCGACGTGTGAGTTGAGTTTGGACTTAAGATTTTGTGAAGTTGTATATATGTGTTGTATGAATATTGTCAATTTTTTCCAGAATTTTTCATAACCGTTTAGATGGTTTTTGAGCAAACGAGGGAACATCCCCTCGAGGGATTAGAATAGTTTCCCTCTAACATGTCATCATCTTCTTCTTCTGTTTTTTTCCTGTACTGATCTAACCCACTCGGCCGCCCACGCGCCGTGGCTGACTTCCGCGCGCCACAAGCCACATGATCCAGCCGAATCGCTGGTTATTTCCACGAGATCCAAAACGTGCGTGCCTACGTACGTCACCGCGATGCATGAAGAACTTAACGCGCACGGTCTCGGCTCGCCGCCCACACCCATATTCACCAACCTGCGTATGCAGCCGTACGTACGTACCAGTACGTCGTATGTACGAAGAGAGTAATTAAGTTGGGAAGGGATCCTTGTGGATGGCTTGTATTACACGAGGTGCAAAGTATCATCCGATTAAACACATAAGAACGGAGCGAGAGAGAAAACAAGATCCTATTCTATATGTGGTGATACACAGACGGACCAGTAACTCTTTTATCGATATCTTGATGGTCTCCTGCAACAGGAGCGAGTCAGACCAAGTTTATATTTTATTACAGAAGTTAAAAGGCTAGAGTTAGTATGTGGGATAATCATTTTCTTGTTCCCATTATCTAAACGAGCTTGGCCATGTAAACCCATACAGGCGGATAACAACGACACATGCGGACGCCTCGAAAATGATGGACCCAAAAAAAATATACTCCTCCCGCTTAAATGTAACAATTTTACGCCACTTCAGATATGTCCCCAAATATAACAATTTTATCCCCCCATTCTCTCACAACCAATTACAATCATCCACCATTTAACGTTTCCCACCTATCTCCTACTACTATCCCTCATACCTTTACCACTCAACTTCTAACCTACTTTTACTTTCTAATAACCGTACCGCTTAATTCTTTATATTCCCTGTGCACGGAAGGAGTATGCTTTAACTTAACCATACATTTGATTTGTTTAACGATTTACGTGGTTCCAGTAAATTAAGGATATATTATTCCCATTTATTTTCACCACTTAGTAAAAAAAAATAAACTGTTATGGTTATCTTCTTGGTACCTAGCTGAAGCTCACTACACAATATAAGTGGAGGAACTTACTTACATAACTTTAGTCGTGGTGGGTCCACAGTGCCGCCAAATTCTTAATATAGGTGATATTCTAGATCATTATACGTTGCAAAGTGCATCTCTAAACTTATCAAAACTAGCTGTAAGATTTCATGGACAGTTAAAAGGTTTGCTTTGATGGAAGGAAAAACAAGGAAATCCATTTTAAAGAATTAAAATGTTCAGATAAAGAAAAGGAGAATTAAACATTACCCGAGATTACGGAAGGCCCATTTGGCGAAGACAGAAGTGGCGGTCCATAATAGCCGAAGGAAAAGTATACTTTTGACTCCCTCAACATACTCGATGTAGATCATGACCTCCAATCCACAACAGACATATCGACCTCCTCACAAACTATCAAAACCGGTGCACTATGCCCTGGTAGGTTTTGGAGGCAGTTTTAGCTGACGTGGCGACCACGTGGCGGTGTTGAACCGGTCCGTCCAGCGTGTCGATCGACTGTGCGCTTTACTGGCAAAAGTAAAAAAAAAAAATTGTGGACAACCGACATGTCATTCAACACAACAAAAAATAAGTGGGCCCCACATTGTCATCTTTTCCACATCTGAGCTTCTCCGGGATCGGCATGCTGGGCGGAGGAGCTCGCCGTCCGCGGCGACGGGGGAGGAGCTCCCGGCCGTCCCGCGCGCGGTGGAGGAGCTCGCCGGCAGTCCGCTGTGCGGGGGAGGAGCCCCAGGCCCTCGCCGCAGACCGCGAATTACAGTAGACGAGAGCTCGCCGAGCGTCCGCGTGCGGGGAGGAGCTCCCGGCCGTCCCTGCGTCAATAAGCGATGCAAGCACACATAACCGAGGGGCCAGGGAGACACGATAGACATGACTTAACGTGGAACGGTAATCTGTTCGAGACGCTGGGGAGGAGCTCGCCCGCGTCCGCGCGACGGGGGGAGCGCGACGGGGGAAGGGCCCCCAAGCCGTCCGGTTGCGGGGGGAGCTCCGCCTTTCGCCGCGCAGAAAACGGGGCGAGGAGCCTCGCCGCGTGCGCGTGGGGAAGGAGCTCCCCGCCGTCATCCTCCTTCTCCTTTCCTTCCTTCCTCATCCTCCTCTCCTTCCTTCTTCCTCTCCATCCCTCTTCTCACCCCTTATCTCTCTCTCCCCTGCCTTATTCTCTTCGGTGGGGCGCGGCGGGCAGCGGGCGGCCGGGTGGCGTCAGGGGAAGCGGCAGCGGGCGCGGTGCGCGTAGGGAGCGGCAAGCACCGTACCATCTACAGCATATATCTACGGGTACACGAAGCACGAGCTAGGTTCTAATTATCTTTGGTCGTGTACGAGTTAGACGCGGTGCGATGAGATCACGGACTGTGGACATCACGTTGACGCAGCACCGCCCGCGATTCTCTGATCACATGCACTTCCTGTCGCCGTAACTATCCCGCAGGTCAGTCTCTTTACGGAGCATAAGCGCACAGTCACCGGTCTACACACTTCGGAGCCGCATGCCGGAGAATGCCGGACATCTACCAGCACCGGCAAGAACCGGCGGCGAGCTCTTCCCCCCATCGATGCGCTAGATCAAAACATGGCGTGGATAACAGCATGTACATACGGTAGATAGCACGGCCGGAGCTCCTCACTCAAGCGCGGGTGTGCACCACACAACACGTAAGCATCTCTGCACGAGCCCATCCTCGTTCTACGGTGGCATATCGACCGCAACACTCGCCTGCACAAAAAGAAAGTTGAGACAGGTCATTAGATCTCACACGCGCTCCTC
This sequence comes from Oryza longistaminata, assembly GCA_009805545.1. Lineage (NCBI taxonomy): Eukaryota > Viridiplantae > Streptophyta > Magnoliopsida > Poales > Poaceae > Oryza > Oryza longistaminata. The sequence continues at coordinate 20,745,825 of CM020181.1, forward strand.
TGGCCAGAGCCGGTGTGGAACGCCGGCGTACTCCTCCCCCGTCGCGCGAGAGCGACAGAGCTCCTCCCCCCGGCGCGCTGGAGGCCGAGCTTCTTCCCCCGCGCGTGGACCGGCCGGGAAGCTCCTCCCCCCAGCAACGCCCTTTCCGGCGAGCTCCTTCCCGCGCGCGAAGGCCGGAAGCTCTCCCGCCGTCGCGCGGGACGCCGGGCGAGCTCTCCCCCGCGCTGCGAGGCCGGGAAGCTCTCCCCCACGCGCGGACAGCCGCGTGAGCTCCTCTCTCCCGTCCGCGCCGGACTCCGGCGAAGCTCCTCCCCCACCGGCGCGGACCGGGACTTCCCTCCCCCACGGCGCGGACCCGGTGACTCCTCTCCCGTCCGCGCGGACTCCGGCGAGCTCCTCCCCGGCGCGCGGAAGGCCGGGAGCTCCGTCCCCCACGCGCGGACGCCGTGAGCTCCTCTCCCGTCCGCGCGGACTCCGGCGAGCTCCTCCCCCGGCGCGCGGATGGCCGGGAGCACCTTCCCCCGCGCTGCGGAACGCCGGCAGCTCCTCTCCCTGGCGCCCGAAAGGCGGGGAAGCTCCTCCCCGCCCGGACAGGCCGGCGAGCTCCTCCCGCGGCGCGCGAACGGCCGGGAGCTCCTACCCCGCGCGCGGACGCCGGCCGAGCCTCTCCCGTCGCAACGACAGTCAAGCTCTTTCCCCCAGCATGCGGATGCCCGGGGCTCACATGTGGAAAAGATGACATGATGGGGCCCACTATTTTTGTTTTGTGACTGACATGTCGGTCCACAATTTTTTGTTTTTTTGTTTTTACTCTTGGCCAGATAAGCGACTACGGTCGAACGAACGCTGGAGCGAAGACCGGGTTCAACACTGCCACGTGGTCGCCAGTCAGCCAAACCGCCTCAACCAACCATCCAGGGGCATAGTTTGCACCGGTTTTGATAGTTTGGGAGTCGATATGGCCCGGTTTTGGTGTCTGGAGGCCATGAATCATACTCGGGTCATAGTTGAGTGGAGTCAAAGTATACTTTTTCCTAATGCGACACGAGCGAGTTCAGCCTGGAACCAGATAGAGCTGGTTGGGTCGAGACAAAAACGCTCAGTGGGTTATCAGCCTGCCTGCCTGCCTGATCCAACACTGCCGCAGATCCAGTATCAACGTCACGGGCCCTCTCACCCCGATCCCCCTCACAAACCCAAATCAACCGTTCCTGCACCCATGCATCATGGGCCTGGCAATCCTTAACTGCAGCCCAAAGTGGGCCCAGGAGTCACCAGTGCAGGGTCTTGTCCTCTGCTTAACCAAATCACCACCTTACAAGTTCAGGAATCAGAGCTAGCTCCTACTGGTACGGAGTAATTTTTGATGCCACTGGTGGTGAACAGCCGGCACGATCAGGACTAACACTTGGCCCAGCTGCGGTGCCCAATACGCGAGCTCGAACAACCACGGGTTTTCGATGAGCTTCGGCGAACATGGAGACAGCTCTTTTTGCCAATTTGTTTGATTCCTCTTGCTCGCTCCCATATACACCGCATCGACTAGCATATATATGCTTCGCTAGCCTGTATCGTTCCTGGTATGCAATGTCAGCTAGCACATATAAGAGGAATGTAACTCTCAGATGATGATTGATGCAAGGCAAGCTAAACTGTCTTCAGGTTGCCGATGACAAATTAAACTGTTGGTGCGTCACTGCCTGGACAAGATGAGCGTTCAAGGAATAGCTAGCTGCTACGATCGAGCACGAATACAGAGCAATTAATTAGACATTTAGACTATTTTTCCTGCCCGATATTCCGAAAGGCACTAACTGTCTTCAAGGCCACGAAATGGCATTTTAGCAGCGTGTTGGTAACGCTTCAGAATACCACTAAGTAGCAGTGCCAACCCAGAATGATGGAAGTTTGTAATTGCATCATGGAGACGACGACGACGACGCCGCACTGTGCCCCGTGTGTAGTACTAGTCAGTTTAGGCTTGCCGATCGTAAACGTTTCTGCAGAGAAGCCAATTGTTCACAATCAATCACCGCCGAATGTTCCAACGTCCATGGCGTTTTTAAAACTACAACATAACAAATCAAGGAAAAAGGAACTGTTCAGCTTTATATAAGTATCAAACAGGTTAGAACATAGACAGTGCATGCATTCGGCCGGTCGAAATGTACAGGCCCACGCGCATCGTAACGCATTTTGTCTGACCCTGGGATATAGTAATAGTCGAATTCTATGTATATCGACAGACTGTACAATATCTGGTGAGTTTTACTAATCCATTCACCGGAAAAACAAAACATTTCAACAATCATTGCTCATTTGGTTAGCAAGGTCCGGCAAGCCAAGAAAATTAACGCCAGTAAGCAGTCCAACGCAACAATATCTTGCGTGCGTGCATGCTGCAGATTCTCTAACACGGAACGTAGCCAGCTGGGACCACAGGTAATCTCTGGAGTCTGGACTGGGCACCATTCAAGTCACGATTGATCCGTGCAATCAGCCCACCCCATTTGAACTCCGTTTGAATTTGTACTTCCTGTATATACGAGCCCCAATCGGTTGGCCTAACGATACCAGAGCAAAAGTCAAAATTAAATTTTCAAAAACCTGATTAAAAGTTGATTTTAATAATATTTCAAAAGTAAATTTTCTTTTAGCGTTGGGACTTTGAAGCATTACGATACAATATATAAAATTTTTACGTATAGACTATTTTTATTTTTTATAACTATTTAATTCATTAGAAAATATAGACACCCATCAGGCTGGGATCGTCCTAATCCCTTGATTCAATTGTGGTGGCCCCCGGTCCCTGGCCCTAGCTAAGCGCGCGGCCACGCCTCCGTGGCCTGCCAGAGAATGCCGCAAGAACTTGCCGGCAATCTCGAGTTCGCCGAAGCGGAAGGAGAAAACATAGTCCAATTGATGAACATGGCGAAGATTGTTTTTTTTAAGACGAGCTGAAGGAATACTTTTCGTTGTTTTGTTGTGTTTAGGTCGGCTGAATATTATTACTAGGGTGGTGTTTAAGGATCTCAAAAATTACTTAGGGTGTTTTTTAGAATCCCAAAAATTTTAGCCAAAATAATACATCAAATGTTTGGATACTGCATAGAGGCAATAAAGGAAAAAAAAACAAGTGTACAGTTGCATGTAATTGGAGACGGATCTTTTGACCCGAATTGCGACATGATTTGACAATGTGGTGCTACATTAGTATTTGTTAAAAATGGATTAATTATGGCTTAAAAATTCGTCTTGCAGTTTACAGCGAAATCTGTAATTTTTTTTTGTTTAGTCTGATTAATTTAATACTTACTATGCACATATAATTAAACAAAAATTCCACAACGGAAGAACAAACACGGGTAGTACTCCGTACTCGTAATGTATATTTTTTTCTATGTTCCGTGCAATCCTAGACAGTCAAAGCTGTACTCTGACCCCGCTGTAATTCGTCTTGACCTCCTCATGTGGCTGCTGCCAACCGCAGGCGGCTCAGCTCAGCTGATCTGATGCTGTGAACACGGAAACACGCCCCGCGCCATGCAACCCTCGTGTCACAACGCCGGATCATACTACTCCGAAAACAGCAACAGATAACCGCCATCGATCCACGAGCCGCGGTTAACAGTGCACGGCCTGCACGAACGCACCCGGCCCACACCCACCAAAACGGAACCGGAACAGAAAACACTGTAGCTAGCTGCAAAACCAATGCATTGCAACGGGCAAAGTAACACAGAACCGCGAATTTCCGCGTAAATCCAACGCTGTTTTTTGGCGTTGGCCATCGCGAATTTCGAGTTTGGTTTTTAGCTCAAGAAATGGGGACAGATGTAGGTATGAGATTATCATTCACACGTCTAATGCCACACCAAAAAAAATAATCTCACACGAATTCAAGTGAAAAAGTTTTGAAGGAAAAGAAAAAGTTTACAAGGAGCCATTTCAAGGACCCACCACTGAACAATCCATCCTCCATCCTCCTCGCTCTCGGTCCCCGCCGCCGGTGCGTCGGTGGCGGCGGTTGGAGGTCCGCCCGGGCAGCTTGATGTCGTCGCCCCCTTCCTCCTTCGCCGCCCACCGCCACCGCCGTGGAGAGATCTGGCGGCGACGCACGGGCCGCACGGTGCGCTCCAACCCAGGCCCTCGAGTCTGTGGCCGGCGGCGGCCCTGGCCGAGATGCACGCGCGGCCGAAGCAAGAGAGGCGGCCGGACGGCGGACGTGCCGCCGCCGCGCAGCAACGGCCCAGCACGCCAAGCAATCGGGCGATCAACCGGCCGTAAGACCCCTCACCGCCGTCGTCGTCCCTCCCAGCCGCGCCTCCCTCCTCCTCCTCCCTCCTCCGCCGTACCCGACCACCGGCACCATCAGCTGCGTCGGCGGATGCAGCGGCGGCGGCGCGGAGCAAACGCCCGCCCATTGCTCCATTGCCAACGCCTTCTTCCTCGAGCACTGCTCTTCGTCTCTCTGGCTTCATCTCTTAAGCTTGCCCACCAGCCTTGAGGCCGCTAACGAGAGGTGAAGGCAGAAGAGAGAGAGAGAGATAAAAGTGTGTTGAGCTCCTACTATACTACTCCTCCCGCCAGCCTACTACCAGCTTCGCGTTATTAATTGTCCTTCCTTGCCTGGGCCAAAGCCGAGAAGGGCAGGGGAAAAGAGTTCCAAACATCACTCGCCTACACGTGGCCATTTAAGTGCAGGTTTTTCAGAGTTTTTGCTCACAACAGGTGAAATTTTCCGTTCGTTTCTTCTTATTTTTTTTTTTCCTCTCATGCATCGCTGCACGTACGGCCGTCCTAAACGGTTCGTCGTACCGTTAATCAGCAGGGCGGCAGATCCGTTTCTAACTGTGGTTGCAACGGGAGATCGATGAACGGAGGAGAGGAGGCAGTAGTACACGGGCACTATTCTAATCCCTCGGGGCATGTTCCCTCGTTGCTTCAAAACACCATAATAAACGGTTATGCAAAATTCTGGAAAAAATTTGTAAACATCATACACCACATATATCACACTCCACAAAATCTTATAGTCCAAACTCAACTCACGACGTCCGAAATATAAAATAAGACAAATTCAGCGTATGAAATAGTAGCGTACTGTTTTATATCTAATTTGTCTTTTTTGTTTTCTCGATTGTGCAAATCTAATTTGAACATGAATTTGGTGGAACTAGTAGGTAATCAGTTATATCCTACATTGTTATTTTTTTTAGAATTTTTCCGCAAGCTATTTGCATCGAATTTAGAAGAAAAGGTATACGAGGAGATATCCCCTCGAGGCGATTAGAATCCACTCCGTAGTACCACTGGCTTTTTTACAGTGCCTGCTGGATCGGTTGGTGGCGGGCAGAATGGCCTTCTTCAGTGGAGCTGCGGAGGCTTTTTCCAGGGTGGGGGTAGTACTCATTCCGTAGTTAACGACTAGTAGTAGAATATAACACGTCTAAGTTCCACAAATTTAACCGTACTCATGTTTAGATTACTGTACTAAGATGAAGCACATCAGTTTTAGTACGGGTGATTTTAATTTTGAGATCAAGAAAGCATTCCCTCCGTTCAAGGTTACACACGTTTTGGATTTTGGTCAAATTTCAAACTGTTCAAGGTTTGACAAAGTTTAATAGGCAAATATATAATACTTATAACACAAAATTAGTTCAATCAAATTCAATAATTTAACTATATTTCAATAAAATAAGAAATTGTTCCCTTGGTTTGAAACAAATGTTACTATTTTTTAAATACAACTTAATCAAAACTTAAAGCAACGTCTTATAACCTGAGAGCAAGTGTAAATAGTGAGCTAGAAGCTACTATAAACTTACATGGAGAAGAGAAGACAACAACAAATCAAAATGTGTTGCTCCATACAAGAGGTAGCTTAAGACACATCCTCCAAAGACAAGTATATTAATGTATAAGTGATAGATAAAGAGAGGAAGAATAAAATAAGCCAATCTTAAGCTAATCTACATTTTATAGTCATATTTATGCTCTGGCAACACAGACCAAGGATAGTTTCTACTTATCATCCATTTTAAATATGCTACTGTCTTCCTCGTAAAAAGCGATTCATTTAATATTACATTTCCAATGCCCATGTGCTGAAATCATGTGTGGAGAATGAACGAGTCAGCATTAAATCCAAAAGTCATTAAGATTGATAATTGTTGGATTGAAATATGTCTATCATAATAAAATTTCAGATTTGGAAATATGACTATCAAAGTAGAAGTGCGTCGGCGTGGATGGAGTAATAACTTGATTTTAAGCATAAGCTAATATTCCAGTAGGAACTAGCTACATATTATCTTTCCTCTGAGCGGGGTGAGCATAGACAGTAGTTACTACTAGTACGTTTATTAGGCAATTTATAGTGTGCCCACTATAGCTCCAATTCATCTATAGCCAATCCTAATAGCTTCATTCATAAATAGTTACATACTACAACTATAATATCTGGTCCCACCTGTCATACACAACTCTGTGTCTTAGAGTCCCGTGCTACAAGCTGGCTACATCTGTAGCTCGCTGCCTTCTCCTCCTCATTTATCTCCTTCAAATCTGTTTGCAGCTGGCTTATACTATAAGTACATGCTCTAGCCTCGAAGATATATACCTCGGAATGCGTGACGAACTCCTCGACAGGACGCCTGTCAGTGGGCTAAGCACAATCACAGGACCGTCGCTGCATGCATGCCTGCCAATCGATCTGCCATGAGCGAGAGCGATCGATTTAGCTCCGATGATCCCCTGTAGGCCGAGCGCTCGCTGCGCGGTGCCTTTTATCCGGCGGCCAACGTACGACGTTAGCTTTGCAGCCAATCGCGTGCGCGCGCCTGTTGCGTGCGCCGTTCGGTCACAGCCAGCGAGACGGTCGGCCGTGCGGAGCCATGTTTTTGATCGGCTTCTTTTCGCTTGCTACATTTACGTTAGTGTGGGTCGGTCGGACGACCACTTTCCGGTGGATTGGCCGTGCCGGGGGGACCCAACCCCTGCCCCTTGGCGCTGCTTGCTCGGGCTGCTCCTCGTGATCGGCGGCCGATCGGATGCCGGGTACTGCGTCTTGTCCTCGTGCGTTCGCGGCTTCTGGCTGGGCGGCTCGGGCCCTCTATGGTCCTTTGACTCGTCGTCGCTTTAATGGCTGGCGCGTCGTTGTTGCTTGGATTAGGCCCATAAACCCTTGTTTTTTTTCGCTCGCCGCCCGGCAGAAAAGAGAGCCCAACATAGTGTGTAGAAGAGGCACTCGTAAATAAGTTAGCTTGTAAATGAAGAAAATATGATTTAACTGTTTTTGATTCCCAATTCTTCTTTCAGCTAGAAGCAAAGTTCGACAGAAAACGAGCAAAAAGGGAGATACATGAATGTTTTGTTTGCTGTTCAACCCTGTCTACGGTGAAGATCTGAAGCAGAGCTCAGTCGCGTGACAACAACTAACTCTGAGGTGTATACTGTAGTAAACGTCATCAAGGAGTTCAGGAACAATGTAATCACGTCCACCATCAACATCTATTTACATCTTGAACTGTAACAACAAAAAGCATATATAACACTTCGATTCTGTTTGGAGTACATCTGCAACGAACTAGTAGAATTTACTCTCCCCCGCGAATCCTACCTTGAATTCCGAACCAAAGAACACGAAGCAAAGTCACACAAGAAACACGCTCACAATCAGCCACACACATCACATGCCGCGGATGCAGCGAGAAGAAATCTGCGCTCTTGCCCCTGGCCAGCCGCCCCTGCTGCCGGCCACTGCGGCGAGGCGCCCACCTTCGCCGGCAAGCTCCTCCAGCCGACCGGTGCCGGCGGTGCGCCGTCATCTCCCTCTTCCCCGCCGGCGAACCTGCCGCCGTCCACCGCCCACTGCTTCTTGCTCCTCCCCAGACGACGACGTCCTCACTCCTCCACCCTCCACCTTCGCGCCGCCGAACATGTCGGGCTGCACAGCGAGTACGTCCTTGCTCCCTCCTCTTCGCTTGATCGCCTTGTAGATGAATCGGGATGAGCCCCTCCATTGCACACTGACCGGTAATTGGTTGGCTTGATTGGAATGGAACAGCCTTCCCCGAAGAAAGGGCGCGGTTGTTTATAGGAGATGGGATGTGCACTCGTGCCTCGGCCAACGGCGCAACCTTCTCGTCTCGTCAGCTTCCAGGAGATGAGATCAAAGAATGGCAGTTTGACTCGGGCAATTTGCCTCGTGTCGTCGTCTTCTTTTGTTTTGCTGGTGGTGTTGCACTTGCGCTTTGGCCTCTGGTGCCTTGTACCTGAAACTAAACAAACCCTTTTCGAGATGTCGATGTTTTTTGCCCTGATTAAATCCAATGGCTCGTACGTGCAGTTCTAATCAGGCCATGATCGTTGTGTGATTACGGTAAGTGATCAAGCGGGGTAAAAGTTAAGGTGGTACCGTGGGTTGTGTGGTGAATTGGTTTTGTGGTTGGCAGCCTCTTTGTTTTTTTCTTTTAACGGTTAGGTTGCCCATGGATCATGAGAATTGGAAATATATGAAAGCACTGGCCCTGGTCCTACCAGCTTGTAATTTCCTGGGTCGTTTATCTCCTGCAAGCTGAAATATCAAAGAACTAATCTACAAGAGTTAGACTGTCATTTCATTTTACGAGTTGTTCTGTTTTAGGGTACGTTCTGTTCAAACAGGGGCATGCAAAAGGAGGACCGGAAAAATATTGAATACATTATGTATCAATGAAAACTTAAGTAATTAAGAAGAATAGTTTAGTCAAGTATACGGTTCAGGTTGTGATACGGACAAGACCGTGTGTCTTTGCTTAGTTTGCTTGCCTTAATAACACAAATTGATGTGTCGAGATCAAGATACACGTCGAAAAAGTCGCTCAAAGATGCTTGACCCTGAAGCTACTAGATAGGTTTTTCTAAATAGTCATCTGAGGTAGGCAATGTTCTCTAGGTCTTGTGCCAATCACCCAATTATGCTGTTGCTGGGACATTTGACCTGTACTCAAACAGC
>CM020181.1:20754853-20772226 GCA_009805545.1 Oryza longistaminata
CTCGTCGCCGCCATCGCTCTCCACCGTGCCTCCGCCCTCCATCTCTTTCAGGTCGCCGCCCGCGCCGATTTGTTCCGTTCCCCGGCGCCGATTCCCAACCCTAACCTCCACCGCCCCGCAGGTCACCCGTTTCGCCGGGCGCCTCGCAGGACACCGTCGCGCCGCCGCCACCCGGTCCCCGTCGACCGTCGCCCACGGCGCCCGCCCAGCCGATCCTCGGCGCTGACTGTACTGCACGCCTCCACGTCGACGTTGGGGAGGGCCGAGGAGGAGGTTGCCGGCATGTCTCCCCCGTCATCGGCATGTCCCCCATCGCCGGCTTCTCCCCCACCATCGGCTCTCCCTCCACCGCACCGCCTCCGCCTCCGCATCCTGTCACCGCGCTCCCGGCCTTCCCTCTCCGGCTCGCCCCTAGCCACTCTCGGTCCCCTCACGCCATCACATGCGCCTGCACCCTCCTATCCATCCCCCCCTTCTCCTCAACACCTCCTCCTCTAGCCGTCGCCATCGTCATTCCCATCCCACCTCGATGCTGCTCCCTTGGCTGACGAGGGATAGAGTTCAGGGCGATGTGCGGTGGCGCTGCTCGCCTGAATCTTGTGAGAGGTGAGCAGTTGAACAAAATTCAACATGTAGTTCAACTCGTGTCCACCTTGGGAATTTGGATCAACGAAGAGAAAAATAAGTGCAAGGAGAAGGATGGTGGATCGACGAAGAAGAAAATCAGAGCAAGGACAAGGGCGAGATGGGCGTGCAGTAATTTCTTGCCGCTCTGTCGGAATTCCGAAGCACATTGCATCTGACGACTTGAGACAACAAGCTGGAGATGGCCATGACTAAATTACGAGAATGCTGGATGATCTCAGGTAATTGCCATCTTTGCTGCAAATGCATATATGCTTTAGGTTCAGATTTGTGCATGGCTGATTCAGTTATCTGCCATTGCTTTCAGATGATGCCCGCCTTTTCACTCCTTATCGTTTATCCGAAGTTTGTTTATTGCTTCCAAAAGGAGAGGAGGCTTCGTGCTGTTTTTTTGATCCATGATGAATTTTAATTTCTCATTGAAAGGGTATACTCTTTCTTTTCATTTTATCTACATGGACAGATCCAATCCATAACATTCTGTCGAGACAGTCAAGAACTCAGTTAATAATAATAAAAATGAAAATCACTTTCCTTTAATTTTTAAAACTGTTGTCCTGCAACCTGAAGTAGAGGGATCAAAGGAGCATTGGCCTGGTATAAATGAAACATTTTTTCTGAGGTTGACATAAAAATGTGGATTACCAGGTGAATGCACAAGCCTATGATTTTTAAGGCTAGCAACTAGCTATTGTGCTATCACATTGACTGTAGCATCAAAACAATTTACTACTGGAAAATACTATAGTTTCTAAATGGTGATCAGAACACTTTTACTGGAAGTTTGTCATCTAATCTGATGAAAAAATAGGTGACTAAATCTAGAATTTCCTTTTATCCAAGATGAGATATGGTTGTTCTGTAAGCTTCTTTTCAGGTATGCTATCTTCTATAAGGATTAAGCAGATGGTATTGTTATCTTTGCTGGTATGTATTTCTTTAGGTTAATCGCCTATTTGTTGATGATCATAATTGGCACATAAATTGATAAATTTGTATTGATGATTCTACTCATTTTAAATGTCATATGGTGGCATCCTTTGTTGAATAAGAAAAAATCAGTGTTCTTTACATATTCAGTAAGAGAAGAGCATGAACACTGTTGTTATTCCAGGAAAAATGCTTATATTATTATAGGAGCACTAACATTGCTAGATGCAACATGTTTATTTCTTTTAAGTTCTGAGGAAAAAGGGCAGGAAAGCTTGTGCTTGTCTGAAAAACGTTCAGACTTGAGGAATACTGTATACCACAACTGAAGTGTTTTAAACTCCCTGTGCCAGTTGTGAAATGCAACGATTAGTATGTACTATCTTTGTGTCTGTTCTACATGTAAGAATACGAGTTTCTGATTTTCATTCTTGGGGAAATTATGATTGTTAGGTGAGCATAGTGGAGAATTTTTCTTCTTGTAAAGAAATTTCCTAGCAGGACATCTCAAAAACCAACATTACCATCATATTTCGTTATAAAATTTTCAGTATGTTGCTTTGTTAGGAAAAAAAACCACAGTTCTTCTCGATGTCGGCAGCAGCGATCTGCCGCGCGTTGGACCATGTTTGTGGAAATGCCTGCTGAGAGATTCACGTTGTTCTTTTGAAACACATTTTGTTCACACACACATTGTGTAATTGGTTTTATGTAAGCTTAGTAGAAATTGTACAATAGATAGAAACATTTTACACCTAATGAAAGTTTTGGAGAAGATGAGCAGGTGCTACTGATTCTGCTGGTCCTCACGCGCCAATCGCCTCTGTCCTCTGCAAGACTGCAACCACAACTCCACATTCTTCTCACTGCAAAGGCAAGTTTCTGAACATTACCGTTGAAGCTTTTTTTTTTTTTTTGATGTTTAGCATAGTGCATGCTGTCATGTACCTGCAGGCATGTGGCTAAGTATTTGTCTTGACCTAAGCTGTTAACCTTAATTGAAGTTTCTAATGAATTCCAATTTACTGTATTTTTTTCTATATTTTGTTTTAGGTTTTTAATATAATGAATCCAATGCTAGGAAGTAAAATCAATGACCATGTTTTGATCTAGCTATCTGTTTAGATTACCTAACCATACTCTCGTACTTTTGGGTTTTTTTCAACATAATGGATCTATTACTTAGTCCTGATGTTATCCTTGAAGTTCTGTACTCCTAATTCCTGATAATTAGGAAGTCCTACACTCCTAATGGCTATTTTTTTTCTTTGTTAGTTGGCTGATATGTCATGAAGTCAAGTATACTTTGATTCACTTTGTTTTATATTATGGGTCCATAATGTTTGACAAACATATGCATGTGGATTTACGTGTCTGAAAATTCACTGTGATTTTGACTTCTTTATATTCATTGGAAATGCTGATAACATAACTTGAATGGTTTTCAGATACAACAGAAGGAAGTTCAAGGAGCTGTAGTTGTAGTAACAACACATTATTGGCAAACCAAGTTGTTCGAGAGGTACTGTAACCAGAATCAAACACAAACAGTTCATCATAAATATATTTAATATCATTTTACTTGGTGTGATTTGAATTCATAAATATTTTTTTTCTCCCATTGCAACCATTTGTAAGTTGTAACGAAATCATTTGTCATATTAGAAACTTTTTTAACAAAAAGGTGAAATTTTGCATAAATACAAACGTTGTGCTTAGAACAATTAATTAGCATCCTTATGCAACGATCTACTACATTATTATGATGTGCTCCGGAATAAATATATTGAGTAAATAACAGTAATTTTAATTCAAGATATGCTCTGCACAACAAAAATTTGTCTTTTTTTTATCGGGTATAAGTTTGTAATAATCTATAACTGTTCTTAAAATTGGGCTGAAGTGAATTGATGCACTAATATCCTTATTATTATTATTATTATTATTATCTACCCCTACAAGCATTTGCTCATTTTAAAAATCTTTTTGCTTATATGTGATCCGACTTAAAAAAAATCTTGCCATGGTTTGCCATGTTTTTATTTCTACGGTTTGCTTGTTGGATTCATGCTACTATACTCATTCATCTATGTTGACCAGTATATACTTTTTGACAGGTGAGCTTATTAATATTTGAGATGATGAATATCCCAGAATTTGTTGTAAATACTTGTTGGAGCTAGAGGTGATACTATGAGTTTGCAGCTTCTAAAGAGTCATGATTTTTGTATTTGATTGTTAACCTCGAAGACCACAAATGTTAAGTCATGCTATTGATATGATTGTTTTAATCTTCAATAGGCTGATCATCATATACCTTGTTATACCTGCACACATGATTTTTTAAATTCTGTAAGAAAGCTATTTTAGCTTTGTGATGTTGATTATTGTTTGATTCGCATTATAAAATATCACCGTAGCGTTAGCTCGGGCCTATTACTAGTGGTAACAGTTGGTGAAGAAATTATTATTATATTTGTTTTTGCAGAAATGGTATCGGCCATGACCGGAATATTTCTTTACCATTCCCACCCCTAGTCATGTTTATAGATCTAATATATAGATTAAATTCTCTTTTTTTTTTTTTTTGAGAACTCACAAACGTATTATATGGTGTAGCGTAAAATTCAGTGAACTGAGATGGTTCTTCGAATCCCTAGCATCACATCTTCTGCTACTCTGCTAGGTTGAGTTCAAACTTCAAAGCAGCACTACTTTCATACACATGTCCCACAGACAATAAAAAATACGTCCGGATTGTCATCAATTGTCCGGATTGAGATATGACTGACGCGGATGCTGGAAATCATGAAAATCATGCTAGTGTAGCAGCTAACAAGATACTTGAATGCAACCAGAAATTTAATTGAATTGAGCTGGAAGCCAGAAAATTAGTTCAAGGAGAGTGAAGAGAAGCCTAGCTGAGCTCTCACTCTCAGGAGCGTTGCCCATTCTTGTCAAGCGGAGCAGAGTACACCGCCTACAACGACAGAAATCTGTACAGAAAAGAGACCTAACATGTACGTATGAATGTTTTCAGTTGCATCCTCCACGAAAAACAAAGTTTACTTCCTTGCTTAATTCTCTTCTTCATCTAGACTTAAATTTATTGCATGATGTAACAACAACAATCGTACTAGCTACAGTGCGTACATCCTAACTATTAGGGCGTTATCTTTTCTGTACTGATGATTTGGTGATTGACTTCATATCAGCTTTCACGTCCCTTCAATGCAAACGCAGGCATCCAACCACTATATAAATATGCAGTGTCCCTCTGATGACTAATGCAAATCAGTGACAACAACTAAGATGACCTCACAGCAATTAGGCTGCTGCTGGGTCCTCCTAATTGCCTTGCTGTCGTGCAGCGCAGCCACCGCCGGCGAGGTCCCGGCGATCATCGTGTTCGGGGACTCGACGGTCGACGCCGGCAACAACAACTACATCCTCACCGTCGCCAAGGGCAATTTCCCGCCTTATGGTCGCGACTTCCACGGCGGCGTCGCCACCGGCCGCTTCTCCAATGGCCGCCTCGTCACCGACTTCGTGTCGGAGGCGCTGGGGCTGCCGTCCTCCGTGCCGGCCTATCTCGACTCCACCTACACCATTGATCAGCTTGCTACTGGTGTCAGCTTTGCTTCAGGCGGCACTGGGCTCGATAGTCTCACTGCCAGAGTTGCAGTAAGTTAACTCATCTCCCAACATATAACCTTGCACTTGTCTTTTTTGAAAGGAAAGCGGCAAGAGTATTGCCGAATATATTAGAGGGAAAGAAAATCACGGTTTACATGTTGGTGATTACACGATCAAAGCGAGATACAACTTATATAGAGACCAAGACCTTAAAGCCTGGTGCGAAAAGAGAAAGACTACGATCATGGTGGTTGGAAGCAAAGCCGCTTTCCTAAATATCTTGGATGATCTGGTGTGATGTCCTTCGCATATATGGTTCTTCTCCCCTGAAGATCTTTGCATTCCTTTGGAGCCAAATATGTCACCACGTCTTCACTAGAGCTCCCGCCTTTCTCTTTGCTTCCGTCTTGCTTTCATTCTGCAAGATACACCTCATCCATTCTGTTATGGAGCAGTAAGTCTGGATATTTTGAATACCTTGGGCAGCAGTGACAAGATTCCACGTTTCTTTAAAGAAATCACATTATCGAAACAAGTGGTCAGTGTCTTCAAAAGCTCCTATACAGAGAGGGCAAATCTAGTCACACTCCCAATGCCGAATCAACATGTTTTCAGCTGTTAGAACTTTGTGATGTAGAATGAGCCAGCCTAGGAATTTTTGTTTTGGAGGAGCTGACGCCTTCCAATTCAAAAGGGAAATATTGTCCGGCTGTGATCCTATGAATTGAAAGAGATAGGCACTGTTAGCCGAATATATGGCCGCGTTATTCTTTTCCATGAAATTGTGTCTTCCGTTCCATTTAGCAAAGTAACTTGGCTCAGGAGTCCTCCTAGTTGGATGAGCTCCTGGATCTCTTCAAAATTTGAAATTTGTCTGAGAGAGTGAATCCATCCATCATTTGTGAGCTCGGTGCCAACATTTCGATTCTTCCTCTTTGCCAGCTTAAAGAGGTTTGGTGCTATGTCCTTTGGACGCAATCCATTGAGCCAGTTGTCTTTCCAAAAGATTGTTCTCCTTCCATCTCCCATGTGAATTTGAGTGCATGCTTGAATGTCCTTTTCAGTGCATGGCAATTCCATCTCGTCCCATGGCCTAGATTGATCATGCCATCTCATCCACAGCCATCTTATTCTCAATGCCGAAGCAAATCTTTCTAGGTCAATATCTCCAAGCCACACCCCCCCTCCCCAATTTCCTCTGGCCTGTAGACTACTTGCCAATTAACCAGGCTAGCCCCTGGCTTTACATTTTCAGGTTCTTCACCTTTCCAAAGAAAAGCCCTTTGCATCTTATCGATTTTTTTATGACCCATTTAGGGGAAGGCAGAGCAGTCAAGTAATGAATGGGCATAGAGGTCAGTACAAATTTCACCAATGCTTCTCTTCCAGCTGAAGAGTAAAATCTTCCCTTCCATCCTGGAATCTTTGCTCCAATTTTTTCCAAGAGAGGAATATAATAAATTTTCCTTAGCTTGCGAAGATGTAAAGGAAGACCCAAATAAGAGGTTGGAAAAGAAGCCAAGGTTCCAGGAAAATCTTGGGTGATGGCAGGTACATCAATATTTGCGCAAGCAATCGGCAGGATTTGTGTTTTATGAACATTGTTGGATAGGCCTGAGATCATCCCAAAAAAAGTCAAGAAGTGATTTGAGGTTTGCAAGATCCTGGTTTGTGGGTTTGATGAAAAGAGCAACGTCATCTGCATATAAAAAAAACCCTGAAACCAAAAGGGCCAGCTGGGAGGTGTGAGAGGACATTCATCTCCTCAGCCTTTTTTAAAATATAATTGAGTGGCTCCATTGCCAATATGAATAGCATCGGTGACAGGGGATCTCCCTGTCTCACTCCCCTAGCATGCTGAATGCTCTGGCCCGGTTTACCATTTAGGAGAATCTAGGAGGAGGATGATCTAAACAAGGCACAAATCCATTCTCTCCACCTTGACCCAAAGCCGAAAGCTTCAAGAGTTTCTAGAAGATACTGCCAATTGACAGAATGAAAGGCTTTGGTTATGTCAAGCTTAAGCATTAGAGTTGGTTTCTTGGTCCTATGAAACCTCTTGACCAAGTTTTGAATGTACAGAAAATTTTCATAGATGGCCCTCCTTTTAACAAAAGCACTTTGATTTGAAGAGATCAACTCAGGGAGTTGTGGTCCTAACCTGTTTGCAAGGATCTTGGATATAATCTTGGCAAAGCTATGAATGAGACTGATTGGCCTAAATTTATCTGCTGCAGTGGCCTGCTCATTTTTTGGTAGAAAGAAAATGAAGACCGAGTTTAGGTCGTCCAAATGCTCTGAATTAAGATTGAAAAAACCTTTTATTGCTCTAAAGAGATCCATCTTGATTATGGTCCAGCAAGATTTGAAGAAGAGGCCAATATAGCCATCTGGACTAGGAGCCTTCAACCTTGCACTTGTCGATCAATGTTTTGATGGGTTGGGTGCTATATCACATTTCGAGTGGTTATAATTCAAAATCTTTTGCTGAACTTTAAATATAAATATAACAGAAGGCCATTAGCCTCATTGCCACAGCCTTCTCTGTCACAAAGCTCTGCATGCCTAGCTTTGCTCATTTTCAATCTTCAACACCAATATAGCTCGGATTGACAAGCGCCTCGCCGACTTGTCTGACCAATATACCTTCGTCATTTGGCGTATGCCTCATCCTCCTTTCCCCAAGGTATAATTGATGCTATCGACAAACAACGAAAGGTGTCCTTTTGGACAGGAGAGAAGCACTGCCGTTGTGGCAATTGCAAGGTAGCTTGGGATTTGGATTGTTCCCCAAAATCAAAGGAAGCCGTCGGTGTTAAAAATTTACAAGTCCAAAACCGCTGCCTTCTCCAAAATTTCCTACTAAAAAGGCACGATGTAGGCACGGTGCCGTGGATAAACTGTTTCAGACACCACTACGGCGGGTCTAAAACTCGCAATCTTGGATATAGACTCCTGTCTCCGGAGTTACACCGCATCTCCAAATATCTGGTCGGCAATGGCCGGTTCTCACCATCTTCTAGCATGACACTTGGGTCAGCGATCACCCCATCGCCCAAATTCTCCTCACCCTTTATTCACACGCAATCCGCCCCAATGTCTCAGTCGCGGATGCAGTTACATCCCTGAACTAGACCTCCATTCGTTTCACCATTGCAGCGGTCACACTCACACAGCCACACTGAACATAGAGGCACTGAACCTCTAGACATCACCTGCAAACACCTGCAAACTGTCCTTGAGTGCCATGGCGTTTGAACTCAATTTCTCTAAACTTTTTTTCACGAACGTGCAAAAGGATTACACGTCAATATATTAGTAGAAAAAGAGTTTTTGTTACCCAACGCAACCGGTTAGACAAGCCTATGCCACGGAAGGGAAGAAAACGAAAAAAAAACAAGAACAAGAGCTGCAGCTAAGTAAAAGAAAGGTTAACTACTGTGAACAAATGCTACTCCAAACTGCGAGAGGGTGAAGGCGGAGCCACACTACACTCCCAAAAAATCCTCAAAAGTAGCGAAGCCGGCGGAAGACCACAGATGACCCTCCGAGACGACGGACTCTAGTACCACGAAGACCGAGGAGAGTGCCGAGTCGAAAACCCTAGAGTTTCGCTCCTTCCACAGCTACCAAGAGACCAGGGGAACCAGAGAGTCGAAGCCGGCGTGAAGATACTCAGGTAAGCAGGCCCTAGTAAACGGACACCAAAGGGGGAGGAGGGAGAGGGCAGCCCAGCCGGGCGATAGCACACGGTGCTAGATCTGCGGAGCGAACACATAGTCGAGGAGGATGTGGTTCGCCGTCTCATGATCCTGATAGCAAAAGGGACACTCGGAGTGCCTATTGATACCACGCTTCTGAAGAAGATCAGTCATCCAGCAGCGCTACTAAAATGCAAACCAAAGAAAGAATTTGCATATAGCAAGGCCCTTCGTGTGCTAGAGCAGATAAGCACAAGCAAAGTAGTGCTGGCCATGGAAGAACGCCCAGTACGCCGAGCGCGCTGAGTAACGTTGGTCACTCGTCTAACGCCAAACAAGTCGATCCACAACACCAAGCGAGAGCTGGGTAGGAAGCACCACATCCTAAACTAGAAGGAACTGGGAGATGACCGGGACAGTGAGAGCACCGTGGATGTCACAAATCCAGGAGTTGTTCGCTAGGCCGGAAGCAACCGTGCGGGAACCCTGGAGATGCGGGGGCACGTCGAGGAAGAGATCAGGAGCCAAGGAGGCCACCGAGACAATTTCTGGAAGCCAATCTAGGAAAACTAAGGCCAAACCAAGTGCAAACTCTTACTATTGACCGCACACAAGTGAGTGGACCTACACCAATCATAGACAAGTAAGGTGAGTACAGGTGACCTCGACACGCTGCCCATTTTAGCCTTCTGCCCCTACGACAAGAACGTTGAGCACCTCTTCCTCCAATGCTTGCGACAATCTGGCTCTTGCTAGGACTCAGTGACCAATTACTCGCCTCCCAACCGCGGATCAAAGACCTCTGGGACCTCCAACCATCATGTAACAAACCAGCCCTCCACAGGTCTAGCCACCATTTCAAACAACTTAAAGCATCAAGACATCTTCAACTCCACCAATGACTCCACACTGCGCGTACTAAGGCATTGCGCCAACAACATTGCCATGTGGTCACATATTCACATATATAACCACCGAACGGCACACGAAAACAACATCTTACCTCATGGGCACAAACACTATCTATAAAAGGTCTCCTAACAACCCTAAATTCTAGAATTGTAAACTTTTTTCTTTCACCATTATCAACAATAGGATGGCAATACCCGCCATAGTTTCCCTTCAAAAAATATTCTATGTTCTATATATACAACATCAATATATATATATAATATATATATATATATATATATATATATATATATATATATATATATATATTATATTGTGATATCAACAAGTTTTGATCCCTTCTGGTGTCTCTAGATTTGCTTTCGGCTTTATCTCATACTATTTTCAATTCAATTGCTTTCACATCTCTCTCTATCCCCTTATCGTCTCTGTTTAATCAAAGCCAAGCTAAAGGGACTCACTGAATAAGCATACTAGTCTATTGCCTGATGTCATCCATGACCTCCTTTATGATATTTGTCATGCATTTTTATACTAGTGTTCATGTTTAGACTCTTTTTTTTTTTTTGCAATGATGTTAATATTGAAATTCAGAACCATCTGTTTTTTGTGTCAGTTTTTTTTAGAATCACTCCTTTGTTAATCATGCATATGCCCTATCCGGCTTTTTTAGTGACTCTTTTATACTTTCACATTTCTTTAGATCTGACTTTGACCATCTTTACATTAAGATGTGACATTATAATATAATTAATATAATATATCATAAAATCATTTGTAACTAAATATCTTTCTAGTTTGTTTTGAACATGCTGCGTGTTGTACATTTACTCTCGTCACATTTTTTTTTTAATTTTCCTGTGGTTTTGGTCCTGATCACTCATGATAAGCGCAAGTTCAATTTGTTAGGCTGAGTACGGATCCTACGTCCTGCCACAATAAAGAATTAAACGGCAATTAAGCCATTACAATTATCAGATCTTAAATGGAGCTTCATCTTCAAAGTTCAAGCGCATTTAAAACTTCTCAACCTTTGAAGTTTACTTAAGTCGAGATTTCTTTGACACCACACCTTCTAAACATCATAAAACATCTCTTTACAAGTTTTAAAGGCAGGTATGATCGGAGTGGGTATGACATCTCTTGCACACAATATAAGAAATGCTATTTTAACTTTCAAAATTTCACTCGCGAATATAAGCATGTTTTGGATTACTTCTATGATCACTTGAAAAAGTTACACACCCAAGAGTAATAAGTACCCACATTAATCTAAAATCTGCATTATTCATATCATTTCAGGATAAATGGACAACAGAGGGAAATATTGATTAAGCGTTGCTCTCAAACTTTAATTACTCCACTGTATATATACATGCGTGCGACTAAGATTCGCGTGAAGTTTCCACTTTTCATTTCAGTGACCAGTCAAATGTTTTGCTACGTATCTTGCGATAAGTGACTAGTGAAGTGCTGACACATATATGTGATAGTAATTAAGACATCTACATTACTTATCACTGGATCGAACATTTTGTCCTCAAAATTAAACTACTCTTATCTTACGTCAGGAAGGGAGATGTTGATGTATATCCCTACCACCCAAGTTCATGTTCACTTAAGCTCATTTGAGTGCTTATTTTCATCTTATTCAATACTACATCCGTTTTTTAATATACATTATTGACTTTTTAAGATACATTTGATCATTCGTTTTATTAAAAAAAATTCCTTGACTTATACTTTTTTATGTTTGCACAAAGAATTTGAATAAGACTAATAATCAAACCTATGTAAAAAAGTTAGTGGTGTTGTATGCTTCCTCCGTTTCATAATGTAAGACTTTCTAGCATTGTCCACATTCATATAGATGCTAATGAATCTATATATATTATAATGTCTAGATTCATTAGCATCTCTATAAATATGTACAATGCTAGAAAGTATTACGTTGTGAAACGGAGGAAGTATTAAAAAAGCTAAGAAAGTGTATGATATCCTTTATTTTTATTCTTAAAAGAACTCTTGTCTCTTGCGTGCCTCACATCTCCCTTTCCCCATTATTTCAAATTCTCACACCCCTCTGTCTGTTGGATCATAGCAAAGTCGAGGTGAGCTGGGCGGGCGCTGGGTATTCCTTGTATTCACGAGAATATCCAAAAAAAAATTAGGAAAAATAGTTGGTATAAGTAGGTATATATTACATATGTATATACTCAACTAGGTCTCTAATACTTTATTTTTGGCCTTTTGTTTCTCAGCAAATTCACACAACACTTCTAATTTAGTAGCCAACTGTCTTAAATCCCCTAACTCTAGCGCCCACCATACACCAGACACATGACGTAATTGAATATCTGGCCAATAAATCTTGGAG
The DNA here is from genome assembly GCA_009805545.1 of Oryza longistaminata. Classification (NCBI taxonomy): domain Eukaryota; kingdom Viridiplantae; phylum Streptophyta; class Magnoliopsida; order Poales; family Poaceae; genus Oryza; species Oryza longistaminata. The sequence continues at coordinate 20,767,055 of CM020181.1, forward strand.
ATGAGTGAGTAGCCAATTGCTGCATGTTGTGCATGATGACCAATCATAAGACCTGGTGATTAGTTCACCTCTTCTAGTCATTACAAAAGAAGTTCCACAGTGCCTACCATTGCAAGCCATATATTCTGAAGGAAAGAGGATTTCTCTGGTTTTGATTATGCCATTTATACTAACTAGGAAGGAAGCCCGTGTGATACGTGGGCATCATAGTTATTGTTTATAGAATAAAATTAGAAGAAATCCTATGATACCATATTGTAGATTACCTTAAATCAGAAAAGAAAGATCATCTAGCTATACTATGAAATAAACCATTGATTTTGATATTAAGAATGTCTCCAAGATTAAAAAAATGTCACTTTGTGACACTTATCTCTAAACTCATCTATCACCATGACTTATTATCATTTTCTTGTAAACTTGTTGTCCATTTAATTGATGAAACTGCATCTCTACGACCAAAATAAACCTAACACATCATTAATACACTAACAAAATTCATCCAACTTCATACCTAAGTGTTCATGTATCACCTTTGTCCAAATCAACGTGTGAATATTCCAAAAATCAATACCACACTAGTTAATTGGATAGCATAGTTAAACTTACAAACGAATGCCCCTCTAACGGGCAAATACCGGCAGCCAAGGCTTTATTCTCTAATGGCTTCAAACATGGCTCCCATATCTAAATAGTCATCCCCTCAAGACTTGCGTGCATGGAGCATAATATTAATGTGTAGTTCACTGTCTCACCAAACTCATTTAGGATTGTGTTGATAAATAGGCCAATTGAGCTCAATTGCCAACAGTGCCCAACCAGTATGACCACCTCAACTCAGCCATATGCATACCGCTACGATACTTACAAGTATCTTGCAAGCTCTATTATTTGTACTCTTGAACCATCTAGGGCAGCATAGAGAGAAGATGCAGATCATGAAAGTAGATTTTTTTAAAAAAATATATGTTTAGTCGATTTGTTGTATATATATATAGACACAATTTTGTTTATAGCGTTAATTGGTTCTACTTAAATTTTACTAGGATAGATATAATTTTTCTCTTTTGAAAATAAACGGGGTTGATCATTCAACACTAGTTTACAAAATTATAGCTAAAGAGGTTTAACACTACGATAATTTCTGCAGCACCATCATCGTTGTTTATCGCCTAGCACCGAGTTTGTTTTCAATACCTGTTGTTCATAATTACTTTAGAAATCTTTACTATTTTTAAGAATATATTTATTTTGACAAACATAGCTAAAGGGCTAGATGTTTTCCTTTTCCCTTAGAATTTCTTAGATTTTTCTCTATCTTGTTAGAGTCACATGACGGTCCAAAAGCATTTCTATGAAGTTTAAAATATTGGTTAGTGTTGACTATTACTATTTCAACTTTGAGCATTATAACTCAGCCATGCATATCTCTAAGCTATGACAGCATAATCTACGTTCTTTTTAGAACTATTTGGACAACATGTCAAGGGCTAGAATGTGAATCTGCGTGCCCAATTTTTGAATCAAAGTATAGTAGTTGATATGCCTTTTTAGGAAAGTTTGACACTTTATTCAATCACACTGTCCAGATTAATTACAATCTGCCTCTGGAAAAATTAATGGATTCGGCAGCAAGAACCATGTGAAAACAATATTTGTTTGAGCAATAATCCTTCATAAATATATGAGTTAATTTGAGTTTTGATTTTTTTTCCATTGTATTATAGATCTAATTTAGCTATTGATGTGGGTAATACATGATGTAATAATTTATGTTTTAAAATTTATTTACAGATTAATTGGAAGACTATTTGGATGAAAATGCCATGAAAATGATAGAATTTGGTTCATGCGATATTTTTAATGAAAATATAGTTAATTTGAGATTAGATGTGAAGGATTAATTGTGTTTTCCCAATAGTACGTACATAGTTTTTCTCATAGTTTTTCTTTGGTAATCTTTTTCCATAGTACATAACACGAAAGATTTTCTTCTAGGGTTTTTCTCCGGTGAATAGTTATGCTTTTTTTCTCACGTATGAACGCATGGGAAATTTAATTTGGTGGGCAACTTTTTTTATAGATCTAATTTATCCATTGGTTAAAATAATGGGTTCACCGTATTAAGTGAAAACCAAGTGCCAAATATTTTTTTTCTCGGAATTTCTTGGATTTTCTCTATTTTTCTAGAGTGCCATGCGGCGGCTTGAGAATATTTGTAAGAAGTCTAATAAACTTTTAGTATATAATAGACTTTGAAATTTAAACTAAAAAATGTTTTTTTCAGCTCTTTTTTCAATTTGATGAGACATAAATCTTGTTATTATATATTACCATATGCATATCACCTGTTATCCATTTTTTTACAATAAAACTTTACTTTTCACTGGTTTTTCATCTTGACATTAAACTGTGATATAATGATGCAGCCTCAATTCCACCTAAGTAATCTAAATTGTTTTGGACGTGATAGTGATAAAAACTTTTGATGCCATCCCTGGTATCATGCATTATTATGTTCACCATTACTTTTTGTTTTCCTACGGTATTCATCATTTTCAGTTTTCAGTCTTAATCATTCACACTCATGCATGCTGTAGCCAACCAGTCCGGAAGTACAGCTAGCACATTTAACAATACCGTATTCGAGCGCTGATTTTAGGACAAATTAAGAGATGTATACAACAGAAGGAAATATTTAAACGTTACTCTCAAACTTTATTTTAGACCATGTGTTCTTCAGGATTCGGATCTGCTGCAATGGTAACTGCAACTTAGGCAGTAGCTTGTATTGCTCATCTTTGGATGCAAATTGGATGGTCCCGGTTAGCACAATGTACTGGTCATTGTAATGTAGCAAAAGTTAATTTATAGTTCAAAAATGCCGTTCTTAGCATTACTGTAGGTCCGAATATTAACCTGGTAATATACAATCACTGAAATGGATGGCCGAAATTGCACGCAGTTCTTAAGTTGGTTGCAGTCACTTGCCAATCTAAATTCTATTCCTTTTTGGTGCAACCGGAACTATTTATAGGTCCATTTAGTGTGGGTTCAATACTCCTTCCCATCTTATACTCTCTTGTTCTGTAAGCACGTTTTCCAAACTATTAAACAATCTGTTTTAAAAATAAAAATTCTATAGAAAAGTTAATTTTAAAATATCTTAATAATCTATTTTTTAGTTATTTTAGTTAATATTTAGTTAATTATGTGCTTATGAGTCGTTCCATTTCATTTACATGTCTACAGGTGTTACAAAATTGTGTTACAGTATTCAGGTTCTGACGTAGTGTTAGCCTTAACCTTATGATATTTAACCTCCCAAAATTCAAAAAAAAAAATATTTCCAGAATGTAAATTGTTTCGGTTTTTATCCTAAATCAAAATTTTGAAGCTCGACAAAATTTATAGAAAAACGTAGCAACATTTTAGCACCAAACAAATATATTATTGAAATATATTCAATGGTGGATTTTAATGAAATAGTGTTGCAGATGTTACTAATTTTTTCAACTTGGTCTGACATAGTATAAAATCAAACTTACATTCTGTATGAAAAAGAAAAATAAAAGTTGTATTCTCAGTAAAAAAAAGAGTCAAAAGTCACCCTGAAACTTTGTCACTCTACTAGTATATACATAACATAAATGCCTACGACCGAATTTCTGCTGCTACTTACTAACGAGCATCTATGTTCTGACTAATTACAGTCCGTGATACCTCTGAGCCAGCAGCTGGAATACTTCAAGGAATACATAGAAAAGCTAAAGCAAGCCAAGGGCGAAGATGTCGCGAACGAGATCATCACCGAAGCGCTCTACGTCTTCAGCATCGGCACCAACGATTTCATCATCAACTACTTTAATCTGCCTCTCCGGCGCGCAGTCTACACCACGGCGGAGTACACCGCTTACCTCGTTGGCGAGGCTGCAGCCGCCGTCCGCGACACCCACGAGCTCGGTGCCCGCAAGATCATATTTGCCGGGCTCGCGCCGATCGGGTGCTTGCCATCGGCGAGGACGCTGAACCACGATGCGCCGGGGGAGTGCAACGAGGAGCACAGCCAGGTGGCGGTGGCATTCAACACCGCACTGACGGAGGCCATCGGCAAGCTCAACGACGAGCTCACCGGATTAAGGGTGGTATATTCAGATACTTACAGTGTTTTGTCCGCCATCCTGTCCAACCCGTCATACTACGGTTAGTGCTCAATCTTGCTCGTGTTTTTTTTTTCATTTTTAAGACCTAAGGTCCGTTGAAAATAAATCCAATAGATTATATATTTTATAATTTTATTTGAAACAACCCGTATTAATTAGATAGTACGACGTTTCTATTGATATAGAATGAAAAAATACAAATCTATAGTCATGGGTGACTATAGTCCAGAAAAAGAAAAAAACAGCCACACCACGCGTCTAACACTGATCCTGCAGCTAAAAACAGAACAAGCACGCAACACACTTAAGGAACGGAAATGCTACTGGGCGAGCGATCGCCCAGAGCGATCAGATCCGATCCCCCTCCCCCTCCTCTACGTGGGTTCCTTTTTTGGCACCACATTGCTTTCCTATTTTAGTAAATTTATACATCTAAAGTTTATACACCTCAAGTTTACACATGTAAAGTTTATACACCTAAAGTTTAGAGACCCAAAGTTTATAAGTCAAAAGTTTATATATCCGATTCAAATTTGAATTTGAATTCAAATATTTTTTATATATAGTATTTCTATACATCTAAAGTTTATACACCTAAAGTTTATAGACCCAAAGTTTATAATTCAAAAGTTTATATACCCGATTCAAATTTGAATTTGAATTATATCCGATTCAAATTTAAACTTGAATTCAAATATTTTTTATATATAGTATTTCTATACATCTAAAGTTTATACACCTAAAGTTTATAGACCCAAAGTTTATAATTCAAAAGTTTATATACCCGATTCAAATTTGAATTTGAATTATATCCGATTCAAATTTAAACTTGAATTCAAATATTTTTTATATATAGTATTTCTATACATCTAAAGTTTATACACCTAAAGTTTATAGACCCAAAGTTTATAATTCAAAAGTTTATATACCCGATTCAAATTTGAATTTGAATTATATCCGATTCAAATTTAAACTTGAATTCAAATATTTTTTATATATAGTATTTCTA
>CM020181.1:20781692-20841342 GCA_009805545.1 Oryza longistaminata
GCCGTCTCTTTTCGGGCGCATTCCCAGCCAGCGAGCAATGACCAGCCGCATCCGGAGTTTCTGCGGCATCAAAACCATCTCCTCCACGACCAGCTGTTGACAGAAACACGAGGCCTGGGAGATCTGCTTAACTCCAGTGCAGGTCCAAAACTCGCCTTCAGATGTATGAGCGTGCCAGTTGATTTGATCCTGTAATCAACAAGAAACAAAGACAAAAGAATTCGTGGTTAAATCTATAAATGATAGCCGATCGGCTAGATGCCGATGACATACCATTTATCTTAGGCCGATGCATATGTACATCGATCGGCAAGTATTAATAAACAAATCAGAACTAAATCTACTCGATCGGCTGTAGATATTAATCATATGTAATCCTTATATCGATATATACTTAAATCAAGTGATTGGGATAGATCGGTCACCTTGCCGAGACAGTATAAATCACTTAGATAGAAATATATATTAATAATAGGATTATATAGTTCATAGCATAGCCGATCAGATAGATCTAGCATGTATCGCTAATATCGATACACTCTATATTAGATATAAAGCAAGTAGAATACATCAAACAGGAGCTTAATATACTTAAACGCAGCAAGATCTTAATACAAAGGGCAGATTTAACATATCAATCAAGCATATAAGATAAAAGGTAGTTAAATCAGATAAGATCGGCTGAAACTCCGATACTACCCTAATCGGCAACCAGAAGGCAGGCTAGAGATTGAAATTTTAAGCACGACTTAATAGATCAAACTCAATTGATGCCGCATTAAGTATGAAAGAAGAACAATATCTAGACAATCAAGCCGCTGGATGTTTCATAAAGTGGTAGATATCTTATATAATCTAGGTCAACGTCGCTATTTAACCTAATCGGCTGCCTTCTGTCGACAGATGTTAGCCGATGTAGGTTAGATGACGATATTGCCGAAGATTATGTAAGATATATGATAACTTGACGAATTACATAGACAAGATTAGAGTGTCATAAAGATGGAAGCACTAATCCCGAGAACACAATCCATCATAACAAGTTTTACCTCTTGTTGAAGATCGTAACCGATGCAGCTCAACCTGAAAGCAAGAACTCGTCGAAATAAAACTAAAGCAAAAAGGGTGGCGATGCGCCGAAGATTGAATTGAACGTGTTGTGTTTCAAAAAATTACATAGGGCTCGGGGTCTATTTATATACCCGAGAGTTACAAGATATGTCCATACCGGACACGACTATTATCTCTAACAAACTCTAAGATACCAAAATCTTTGCGGCAGACTTTTGCCCTAAGCATATCTCTAAGGAAATTACATAAAACATCCTAATTAATAGATACAATTGCCTTCTTAGGACTCTATCCACGTACGGCAATCATCTTGAAGCATATCAACTCAAACCCAATATCGGATATAAGTCGTATTGTCGGAATCGGCTGTATCACCTAACCCAGTCTGATTCAGATTTAACGATTCTAGTCATAGCCGATCTGGACTCCAGCCGATTCTTACTCTGTTCCCGCAACAATCCTTATCTCCGACTCCGCTTCGATCCCATCTTCACCTCCGATGCTGATATTACCAAATTTGGTTGTTAACACATGCCCCCAAGTCCGGATATTTGGTAATGTCCGGATTTGCCGTGTACCAACTCCGAGCAAATTTCGCACTCCGCGTTTTTTGACCGTTATTCTAGTGCTTTAAATACTAACTGTTGCCCTCGAGAAATCTCACGCCGTGACTTCCGTTTTCACCGCTCAAGCGAGACTTTGTCCTCTCTCTCTCCGGCGATTCCTCGACGCAAAAGCACATCTCCAGGCGACTTCATCTTCGGCGAGATTTCGCCCGCAGCGATGTCGTCCTCCACCAACCCATCTGATGCGCCATCAGCCGAGTACGCTGAGGTAAGTTCTCGTCGGCTAGATCCCTTTCTTAGCAGCAGATTGATTTTCTCTTGTCTTATATCGCTCTCTTTTTCTCGGTTGCTTTGGATTTGTAGCATCTCTCCAACCTAGTTGCGATTCCAAGCCTATCACACGAAAACTATTACTTTCTCGGGCCTAGTCGGCAATCCTGATCCATTGAGTTTATCATTGGTGAAACCTAATAGGATTCCCTTCAGATTAACCAACCCAGATCTAGGTCGCTGGAAGAATACCTTTAAATCTTGGCCGTCTCTAGAGAAAGTTCCACCCGAGAAAAGTTGGACCACATGGTTCAAACGTGTGTCAGCAAGTAAAAGGGTTCACTGGGACGAAATTGGAATCGGCCAAGCACTTGACCTCACTATAGCAAACTCGGCCAAAGATGAACCCCTGAGTGCAGCTGCTTTTACTTCTGGTCAAACACCATCAATGCCTTTTTGTAATCAAGGGCCCCAACTCTCATAGATATCAGCATGATCACGGGTCTGGATGTCACCTCATCGGCCAACCCTATGAGTTTGAATACAAAGAACCAATATGACTTCAAGACCAAGAGCATAGGCGGCTGGTCAGGCTATGTAGCAGCATATGGGCCAGGGTCCAGTTACCCCTCGAGAACATGTGGCTTTATCTCTTTTGGATATATCTTGCATCATACCTCCTCTTCCGGTATGACTTGCTGAGTACAGTGGGTAGTACTCAGTCTTGCTCTCTTTTCCCCCACACCAGAGCTGAAGATCTTCCTAGTTGGAGCTGTTTTGTCAAAGTTGGTTTCGTCGCTGCCGTCAAGGATTGCCTGTGGAGTGGAGTCGCCCCGTTGCTGAAGTCAAGCTTCCCGGTTTAGCTCGCTTTTATCTTTTCCGCTGCATTTGTAATCTTTTCTATTTTTGTAAGACGTGGATCTGTATGTCAACAATTGTCGTTTGTGTACCCTGGCTGGTCCTGGACAGGGATTTAATGCACATTCAGCTTAGAAATTCTGGTTCGAGAATTTCTGGGCGTGACAGTCAACCAGTTGTTTCAGTTTGCTATGCTTGCAGAGAAGGAATTGCAAGGGCGTGAGCAGCATGGCAAGAACAAGGCGAGTATATACACTCCGTGCACGACGCCATCTGCGGGATTGCCCAAGGCCGTCTTTTCGGGCGTCTTCCCAGCCAGCGAGCAAGTGACCAGCTGCATCCGGAGTTTCTGCGGCACTAAAACCATCTCCTCCACGACCAGCTGTTGACAGAAAACACGAGGCCTAGGAGATCTGCTTAACTCCAGTGCAGGTCCAAAACTCGCCTTCAGATGTATGAGCGTGCCAGTTGATTTGATCCTGTAATCAACAAGAAACAAAGACAAAGAATCCGTGGTTAAATCTATAAATGATAGCCGATCGGCTAGATGCCGATGACATACCATTTATCTTAGGCCGATGTCATATGTACATCGATCGGCAAGTATTAATAAACAAATTAGAACTAAATCTACTCGATCGGCTGTAGATATTAATCATATGTAATCCTTATATCGATATATACTTAAATCAAGTGATTGAGATAGATCGGTTACCTTGCCGAGACAGTATAAATCACTTAGATAGAAATATATATTAATAATAGGATTATATATGTTCATAGCATAGCCGATCAGATAGATCTAGCATGTATCGGCTAATACTCCGATACCACTCTATATTAAGATATTAAAGCAAGTAGAATACATCAAACAGGAGCTTAATATACTTAAACGCAGCAAGATCTTAATATAAAGGGCAGATTTAACATATCAATCAAGCGTATAAGATAACACAATCCATCATAACAAGTTTTACCTCTGGTTGAAGATCGAAACCGATACAGCTCAACCCGAAAGCAAGAACTCGTCGAAATAAAACTAAAGCAAAAAGGGTGGCGATGCGCTGAGATTGTATTGAATGTGTGTGTTTCAAAAAATTACATAGGGCTCGGGGTCTATTTATACCCGACAGTTACAAGATATGTCCATACCGGACACGACTATTATGTCTAACAAACTCTAAGATACCATAAATCTTTGCGGGAGACTTTTGCCCTAAGCATATCTCTAAGGAAATTACATAAAACATCCTAATTAATAGATACAATTGCCTTCTTAGGACTCTATCCACGTACGGCAATCATCTTGAAGCATATCAACTCAAACCCAATATCGGATACAAGTCGTATTGTCGGAATCGGCTGTATCACCTAACCCAGTCTGATTCAAATTTAACCGATTCTAGTCGTAGCCGATCTGGACTCCAGCCGATTCTTACTCTGTTCCCGCAACAATCCTTATCTCCGACTCCGCTTCGATCCCATCTTCACCTCTGATGCTGATATTACCAAATTTGGTTGTTAACACATGCCCCCAAGTCCGGGATATTTGGTAATGTTCCGGATTTGCCGTGTACCGACTCCGAGCAAGTTTCACGCTCCGCCGTTTTTCGACCGTTATTCTAGTGCTTTAAATACTAACCGTTGCCCTCGAGAAATCTCACGCCGTGACTTCCGTTTTCACCGCTCAAGCGAGACTTTGTCCTCTCTCTCCGGCGATTCCTCCGACGCAAAAGCGATCTCCAGGCGACTTCATCTTCGGCGAGATTTCCGCCCGCAGCGATGTCGTCCTCTACCAACCCATCTGATGGGCCATCAGCCGAGTACGCTGAGGTAAGTTCTCGTCGGCTAGATCCCCTTTCTTAGCAGCAGATCGATTTTCTCTTGTCTTATATCGCTCTCTTTTTCTCGGTTGCTTTGGATTTGTAGCATCTCTCCAACCTAGTTGCGATTCCAAGCCTATCACACGAAAACTATTACTTTCTCGGCCCAGTCGGCAATCCTGATCCCACTGAGTTTATCATTGGTGAAACCAATAGGATTCCCTTCAGATTAACCAACCCAGATCTAGGTCACTGGAAGAATACCTTTAAATCTTGGCCGTCTCTAGAGAAAGTTCCACCCAAGAAAAGTTGGACTACATGGTTCAAACGTGTGTCAGCAAGCAAAAGGGTTCACTGGGACGAAATTGGAATCGACCAAGCACTTGACCTCACTATAGCAAACTCGGTCAAAGATGAACTCCTGATGGCAGCTGCTTCTTACTTCTGGTCAAACACCATCAATGCCTTTTTGTTTAATCAAGGGCCCCAACTCTCATAGATATCAGCATGATCACGGGTCTGGATGTCACCTCATCGGCCAACCCTATGAGTTTGAATACAAAGAACCAATATGACTTCAAGACCAAGAGCATAGGCGGCTGGTCAGGCTATGTAGCAGCATATATGGGCCAGGGTCCAGTTACCCCTCGAGAACATGTGGCTTTCCTGTTAATGTGGTTAGAAAAGTTTCTCTTTTGTGGGTCTAGCTGCGGTCCTACAACCAATTAGCAGTTCGTAGCCGAAGCCTTGGAGACAAAAAGACAATTTCCTTTAGGCAAAATCCTCCTCGGCTAGTTGTACCAAATGCTAAATAATGCATCGGCTAAGCTAATTGTCGGCTCAGTAGTCGGAGCGGGTGGACCATGGTGGCTGCTGCAATCCTGGCTAAACTTGGTAGTTATGAGGTTCGTCAATCGGCCCTCTGTAACATAAACTGAATTCCCAAGATTAGAGCCGACTGTCAACGATGACGGAGAGGAACTCACTCATCGGAGATGCACATCATATGGAGAGTACGCCTCTACACCAACTGATGCAGGAGCAAAACTATCGGCTTAACTGCTCAAAGATTGGTTTTGCAGCTTTTATGAGGGGTTCCAAAAGGATGCTCGAGTTTGGTTTCTCTATGGAGACTCAACACTTCTGGAAAATCCATGGGACTTCAGATTCGAAGACATCAACAATGACAGATATCAAAAGCCCAGAGAAATCTTCTTATCTGCAATCACCCCATGCATCCTTCCAGTCGGCATTTAGTCGGCACTGTACATCTATTATGGTATCGATTCAATAAATATTGCACTAGTACTACTCATCCCTCTTAATGGTGACACTGTACCATGCTTATAGTAGATCTTAAGTACTTTAGTTTTATTTTATTCATTTGTCTAAAATTGTTTGTCTCTGTCTAAAGTTGATTTAATTTCCAATCAAAAAGAAAAAAATATATATCTGTTCAGTCCTGAATGCTTCTTTTATTTTCTTCCTTTTTGGTCAAATCAATTGAGTCTAGTTTGTGCAGCTAACTTAAAAATATGCATTAATTCCTCCCTTCTATGTTTCTTTAGATGCCGCCCCATCCACCAAAAAACTTGATCAAGGTGCTAGGATTCGTCAGGGAGCTGAGATTGATGGCATTTGAAGTAGGCTATGAGGTTGCTCCCGAATATCGCCAGATTCCCCATGACCCCAACGAGGAGAAGTGTCGTGTTCGCGTGACGTTGGCTAGTGATCGTGAAGACCTTCCGTCGATAAAGTTCGAAGCTGGGGGAAGAAAGTACAGCCATGCTTGTCAGGAAGCAGCTTTGGTGGCCATTGGAGAGCTACGTCATCACTTTGAAGAGGAGTTATAGTCAACAGCTTTTCAGTATCATCCACACAAGCCTCATGGTCAAGATTATGGAACTTACAACTGTCCTGATGGTGAAGATAGTGCCACTCTGATGCATGCTGTGCATATGCTTAGTGCTATGGATGCAGTAGGTGTGGAGCGGGAGAAAGCAACTCATGATAGGGAAAACTGGAATCGAAGCAAAATTTGCAAGTTGGAGAGAAAGGTGTACCGTCTACAGAAGGAATTAGCTGAGCTTAAATGAGAAACACCGCCGCCAGCACCCAAGCTTCGCCTCACTGCAAGGAAGAGAGCCTGTCCACCACCTCGTCTCCAGTTAGCTTCGAAGACTCGTGTGGTGGGAGACGCTGTGCCTGATCGTGCTGAACCTGTCATCCACGTCTTAAGTGATGAGGAAGAAGAGGAAGATTGTCACGCCCAGAAATTCCCAAATAGAATTCCAAGCAGAATGTGCATTAAAATCTCCATCCAGGACCTGCCGGGGTACACAAGCGACAAAGTTGACATACAGTTCCACGTCTTACAAACATCATAAAAGTCTTACATAAATGCAGCGGAAAACATAAAGGATAGCTGGAGCTAAGCCTAGACTTGGACCGCAGCGGGAACACCATTCCACAGGCATCCTTGACGGCACGGACGAAGCCTACTCCTCGGAGAAACACCCATCTGACGCATACTCGAACTCTGGGGTTTGGGGAAAATAGAGCAAGGCTGAGTACTACCCACTGTACTCAGCAAGTCATACCAGAATATGGGTATGGTGTAGGGAAGTATCAAGGGATAGCTATAATGGTTCATTTGCATAAAGCGAGCATTTATAACAGAAGTTGAAAGCAGTAAAGCAGTTGTAACAATTAATCAATATTAATCATCCACTGTCCAACGCTATACCACGTTGCAACAGGCCCAACCATCCATCTATAGTATTCAATTCCATTAGACTAATCTAGGGTGAGTCTAATCACGGTGAATGTCACGACCGGAAATAACCCAACGGGCGTTCCTTACGTGCGTGTATTATTCCTTGTCCCAGGAGGCAAGGTACACCAAAAGTTGATACCATTCAGAGTTTAACAAGCGGAAGCGTAAATAGTTAATTATTACATGGGCAACGAAGGCCCAGCACACAGGAAGACAACGAAAAACAGCGGAAGACTAGGGCGACGACCACAGACCACCAACCCAGTAGAGGCAGGAGATTGGCTGCATGCGGTTGAGAAGAAGTTGGACTTGATCTAGTGTACTGAGCAGGAAAAGGTTTCTTTCGCTTCGCATCAGTTGCATGGTCCTGCTGCTGAATGGTGGGATCACTTTCGCCAGGGCAGGACTGAAGGAGAGCCTATCACTTGGCAGGAGTTCACAGCTGCTTTTAAGAAGACGCACAAACCGTCGGGTGTTGTGGCTTTGAAGAAGAGAGAGTTCAGAGCATTTAACCAGGGATCCCGTTCCGTCACAGAGTACCTCCACGATTTCAACCGTTTAGCTCGCTATGCTCCAGAAGATGTTCGCTCAGATGAAGAACGTTAGGAAAAGTTTTTGGAAGGACTGAATGATGAGTTGTCTTATGCGTTGATGTCTACGGATTACCGGGATTTCCAGCATCTGGTAGACAAGGCGATTCGCCAGGAAGACAAGTACAACCGGATGGAGCAGAAGAAGCGCAGGGCTGCCCAATTCAAGGCTCAACAGGGCAGTAATCAGAGGCCGCGTATTGTTATGGGACCCCAAGCTGCATCGTACCCTCAGGGAGGATCTTCGTCAGTTGTTCGCCCTCAACGCGAGTTCTACAACAACAACACTGGTACTCGCAGTAATGACAATCGCAACGTGGTCGCCCGTCCTGCAGCAACTCCAACCCAGAATCAGCCTGTCAGGAAGGAACAGGGAAGCAAGCCAGGAGTGTGCTTCAATTGTGGTGATCCCAGGGCATTATGTTGATAAGTGTCCAAAACCACGACGTGTGAAGAATGCTCCAGCCCCGAACAACTCCAATGCTCCAGCACCGAAGGCTCGTGTTAATCATGTGGCAGCGGCAGAAGCCCAGAATGCACCAGATGTGGTTTTGGGTACGTTTCCTGTTAACTCTATACCCGCATCTGTGCTTTTTGATTCCGGTGCTACACATTCCTCTTTGTCTAAAAGTTTTGCGAGCAATCATGGGATGGAAGTTATTAGTCTTGGGAGACCTTTACTAGTTAATACCCCAGGCAATCAAGTATCTTCGACACAGTATTGTCCTTCCGCTACTATAGAAATAGAAGAAGTTCCTTTCCCATCCTCGCTTATCTTGCTAGAATCCAAAGATCTAGATGTTATCTTAGGGATGGATTGGTTATCTCGTCACAGAGGAGTTATAGATTGTGCCAACCGTAAGGTGACTTTAACCAGTAGCAATGGGGAAACAGTTTCTTTCTTCGTGTCCTCTCCTAAATCTCATGGTGTGACCTTAAACCAAGTTGTTCTACAAGAGATCCCAGTAGTACAAGACTACCCAGATGTGTTTCCCGAGGATTTGCCAGGTATGCCACCTAAGAGAGACATAGAATTTCGGATAGACTTGGTACCTGGAACCAACCCTATCCATAAGAGACCATACAGAATGGCAGCTAATGAGTTAGCAGAGGTAAAAAGAATTTGTGTGGAGCACCATGGGGAGCACCAGTCATCTTTGTGGAGAAGAAAGATCATACTCAGAGAATGTGCGTGGATTATCGAGCGTTGAATAAGGTCACTATCAAGAATAAGTATCCTCTACCCAGAATTGACGACCTGTTTGATCAACTGGAAGGTGCTACAGTTTTCTCCAAGATAGATCTCCGTTCTGAATATCATCAACTTCGAATCCGTGAGGAAGATATACCAAAGACCGCCTTTACAACTCGGTATGGTTTGTTCGAATGTACCGTTATGTCATTTGGACTCACTAATGCCCCGGCCTTTTTCATGAATATGATGAACAAGGTGTTTATGGAATATCTGGATAAGTTTGTCGTGGTGTTTATTGATGACATTCTTATTTACTCCAAGACAAAGGAGGAACATGAAGAGCATCTTCGTCTAGCTTTAGAGAAACTACGTGAGAATCAGCTCTATGCCAAGTTCAGAAAATGTGAATTTTGGTTGTCCGAAGTGAAGTTTCTTGGTCATGTCATCACAGCTGGAGGAGTGGCAGTAGATCCAAGCAATGTGGAGTCAGTGTTAAATTGGAAGCAACCCAAGACGGTTTCAGAAATTCGTAGTTTCCTTGGACTTGCGGGGTACTACTGCAGGTTTATTGAGAACTTCTCAAAGATCGCCAGACCAATGACTCGTCTGCTTCAGAAAGAAGTGAGTACAAGTGGACAGAAGATTGCGAGCAAAGTATTCAAGAACTGAAGAAAAGGCTAGTGACTGCGCCTGTGTTAATCTTGCCTGACTCAAGGAAAGTTTTCAAGTGTACTGTGATGCATCCCGACTTGGTTTGGGTTGTGTTTTGATGCAAGATGGAGGTGGTGCCTACGCATCTAGGCAGCTACGTCCTCATGAGAATAACTACCCAACGCATGACCTAGAGTTGGCAGCGGTGTGCATGCATTGAAGATTTGGCGTCCTTATCTTTTTGGTAACCGTTACAGAGATGTATACGGATCATAAAAGTTTGAAGTACATTTTCACTCAAACCTGATTTGAACATGCGTTCAGCGAAGATGTTAGAGTTGGTCAAGGATTATGATATGGAAATCCATTATCACCTAGGTAAAGCGAATGTTGTAGCAGATGCCCTCAGCAGGAAAAGCTACTGTAATATGTCAGAAGGACGACATCTACTTGGGAATTATGCCAAGAATTCGAAAAGTTGAACTTAGGAATAGTCAGCAAAGATTTGTGGCTGCTTTAGAAGCTCAACCCACTATGTTTGATCAAGTTAGGAAGCTCAGTGAATGATCCTGATATCCAAGAAATCAAAGAACATGGAAGAAGGAAAAAAGCCATCGGGATTGTAAAAGATGAGCAAGGAACTGTGTGGTTAGGAGAAAGAATTGCGTGCCTGATAATAAGGAGTTGAAGGATACTATCATGAAAGAAGCTCATGAAACTTTGTATTCCATTCACCCCGGAAGCACTAAGATGTATCAAGACCTTAAAGCAACAATTCTGGTGGGCCAGTATTCGACGAGAGATAGCAGAATATGTGGCTCTATTGATGTGTGTCAGCGAGTCAAGGCAGAACATTCAGAAGCCAGCCGCGTCTGTTGCAACCGCTGAAGATTCCAGAGTGGAAATGGAAGAAATAGGAATGACTTTATCCGGTCTACCCAGAACATCGGCAGGACATGATCTATTTGGGTAGTGGTCGACAGATTGACTAAAGTCGCTCATTTCATACCTGTCAAAACAACCTACACGGGAAATAAGCTTGCAGATTATATATGGCAAAAGTGGTATGTTTACATGGCGTTCCAAGAAGATAGTGTCAGACAGAGTGAGTCAGTTTACTTCGAAATTTTTGGCAGAAACTAGAAGTAGAGATGGGTACCGTTTGAATTTCAGTACCGCTTATCACCCTCAAACTGATGTCAGACAGAAAGAGTGAATCAAATTTTAGAAGACATGTTGAGAGCCTGTGTTCTAGATTTTGGTGAAGTTGGGATAAAGAATTTGCCGTACGCGGAATTCTCATATAACAACAGTTATCAAGCTAGTCTTCAAATGGCTCCGTATGAAGCATTATATGGCCGAAAATGTCGTACGCCGCTCCTTTGGGATCAAACCGGTGAGCGTCAAGTTTTTGGACAGACATATTGTGACAGGTAGAAAAAAAGTGAAGATTATCCAAGAAAGGTTGCGCATTGCTCAGTCGCGTCAGAAGAGCTATTGCCGACAATCGTCGCAGGGATTTGGCTTTCGAAGAAGGGATTATGTATACCTACGGGTTACGCCGCTACGAGGAGTTCATCGTTTCCACACCAAAAGGGAAATTGGCACCGCGTTTTGTGGGACCTTTTAAGATCGTGAGTTGAAGAGGTGAAGTAGCTTATCAGCTAGAGTTGCCTCCGTCAATGGCAGGAATACATGACGTGTTCCATGTGTCGCAGTTGAAGAAATGTCTGCGTGTTCCTACGGAGGAAGCAGATCCTGAACGTATAGAGCTTCAAGAAGATCTAACTTATGTTGAGAAGCCAGTCAGAATATTGGAAGTAAGCGAGAGGATACTAGGAATCGTGTTATACGGTCTATAAGGTTCAGTGGAGCAATCATTCAGAGGAAGAAGCCACCTGGGAGCGAAAGATGAATTGAAGTTAGCTCATCCTCATCTTTTCGCCAGTTCTTCTGAATCTCGAGGACGAGATTCCGTTTAAGGGGGGTAGGTTTGTCACGCCCTAAAAACACTTAAATAAAAAATGCATATTTTAAATCATTTTTAGAAATTATTTTAAAAGCCTACAAGTTAACCTCTAATAATCTAGGAAAATTTTCAACATAAAAGTGAGCTAGATAAAATTTTATTAAATACTTTGCTTGTACCTCTATCTTCAAGATTTTTTCTGGGAATTATTTGAGCAAGGGAAGTATTTTTAATAAATGAAACAACATTTCACGAATTATTTAAATTAAAAAAAGTTCAAAAATCCTCCCTAGGTCGTGGGCCGATTTCGGCCAACACTCCCTCTCTTCCGCGCGGCTGAGCCGGCCCAAAGCCGGCCCAACCCCGCCACCGCCGTCCCCTCCTCTCGGAGACCGACATGTGGGCCCCATATGTCGGATCCTTCCCCTTCCTCTAGCAGCCGGCCGAGCCAAGCAAGCCGCCCGAGCCGCCCCTTCCCCCTCCAAATGCACCTCGAATCCGGCCACCCCGAGTCCGATTGTTAGGGGGGTTTTTACCCCACATTCTCCTCTATCTTACCCCCAAAAATCGGAGCAAACCGTTGAGTATTCTCTCCGAATCGAGTTCATTTCGAATTTATCCCCAAAAACCGAGTTTAGATTTTCCCGGGCCGATTTCTTGCGGTAGGAGTCCGATCTCTTCAATCCAAGGCTATAAATAGGACCCCATAGTCGTCCTCTTTCGTTTGCCCCCTTTCCTGAGTCCTCTCGTGCCCCGTAGCCTCGCCGCCGCGTCGCCTAACCCGCTGCCGCCACCTCTCGTCGCCAGCCGTCGTCGGTCGTCGTTTGACGCATAGGTGAGCACCATTGGGTCGCGTCGTCGTCCTCTACATGTAGGTGTCCTCCAAAACCCCGGCCGACCATCCTAGCTCCGGCGTGGTCGCCATCCGAGCCAGCCGCCATTGATGACGTCATGCTGACGTCATCATCTCCTTTTTTTCAGTTTTCTTTATAGATTAAATAGATTAAAACTTCGAAAAATCATAACTAAATAACCGTAGCTCCGATTCGAGTGGTTCAAGTTGCCAATTTTTTCTAAAATTGAGATCTACATGTTAAAAATATCCACATTGTACTGTCTATGCTTGTTTGTTGTACTGTTTTGTTGATTTTTGTTTATTTGCTTTAGTTTCCGATGTTCCGGAGGAGAGCGTTTCAGTTGAGGAAGGTTCAGAGGTTTTTGTGGAAGCCCAAGGCAAGTCACACAGATCCCAATCAACCCTTTGAGCATGCTGAACCCATTTAAGCAATGGTTTATTTTATCTTATGCATTATTTCGAATGTCATCGGGTGGTGAACCTTTTCCCGAATAAATAATGGCCGAAGATGACTTTATTTTCCTATGGGTTATAATTTGGTTAGCGTGAACCTTATATATTGGATTGGTTCAAGCTAAATGCTATATGTATGTTTGCTTAGCCATGCTTAGAAACATTAGCGAACTAAAGGGTTAAATATAAATTAAATTAATATTATTCTTATTAATTATGGTTATATTCAGTGGTAGCTCACGATGGTTAATCGTGTGATGTTAATTAATGATAATTAAAACCTGGTTAAGGTGGGTTGTGAGCTTGTGGTTCTGATGGTTTGCTCATGACAATAAGGACCGGTTCGCGAGCTACTGTTGTGAAACATTTATCGTGCCAACCACAAGCCAGCGTGGGCAACGGCTTTATCTTTTGTATAGCATGATTCATTATAGTGTGCCAGACTGTGAAGCGGCGAGAGCCGTGGGGTCGCTGGGGAGTCCGTTGCCTCTGGTTTTGAGGGGAGATTATGATCCAGGACGGTGCACTGTGGTGGGTTTTGTTGTGCAAGGGGTATTGTCACAGTTCTTTCTGAGGTACCGTGGTGGTGCTGAGGTGCATGGTAACATGTTGTGGATTGGTGTCTGTGGGTACAGTGTACACATCTGATCAGAGTAAAACTATTCGAATAGCCGTACCCGCGGTTATGGGTGAGTTGAGCAATGTTTTTCATGATTAGTCCCACACTATTCTTTAATAGTAATTGTGATAATTAATTTGACTCCAGGTTTGGAATGGTATATTCCTGATATGGATGTTTAATTTGTACAACTGGGTTGGTTGATCAAATGAGGTTGGGCCTATGCAACACGGTGTGTTGTATGGTGTTATTTAATATTAATTAATTATACAATGTTTTCTATTCTCAAATATTTATTAAATGCTGTTTATGCAAATGAGCTTTATAATGCCATCCTTTGTTATCCTGTGCACTTGCATATTTGCTGTGTGGCTTGTTGAGTATGTCATATGCTCATTCTTGCAATATTCATTCATCAGAGGAGGAGTACTTCAGTGATGGTAATGATCTGGAGGATTAGGCTTGTTCCTGGTTGAGATGCCTGTGGAGTGGAGTCGCCATAGCTGTTCCGTAGTTTGCTTTAGTTTAATTTCTCCCGCGTAGAATGTTATTCTTTGAGAGGAACTATCCACCATATATAATTTATTATTTGTGAATATATAGTTATTTATTTGTACTCTATTATCAATTTGTTATTGTTGGCCTCGGCTGATTCCTGGACGAGGGTTTAACATACATGTAAGCATTTGGAATTTTGGATAGAAATTCCGGGCGTGACACTTCTCTTCAACGAGCAGGCGATCGGGCCAGACGGGCGGTGGCGCAAAGCTGAGCAGGGACGGGCGCCGCCGGAGTTGCACCAACAGCAGCCGCCACCACCGCGCTCGCCTGCCACACGCTTGCCCGCTGCGCTCGCCCCCGCGCTCGCCGCCGCGCTCGCCGGCCACACTGACGGCCACACTCACCGGGGTCAAAAACCACCGAACGAG
Source organism: Oryza longistaminata (assembly GCA_009805545.1). Taxonomy (NCBI): domain Eukaryota; kingdom Viridiplantae; phylum Streptophyta; class Magnoliopsida; order Poales; family Poaceae; genus Oryza; species Oryza longistaminata. The sequence continues at coordinate 20,796,319 of CM020181.1, forward strand.
GCCTCAAGCGAATGGTTTTGTTAGTTGAGCGAGCCCGGTATCTGGTTTTGCGGTTGGGGGATGATTTTGTAACTCGATGACAAGTTGAGGTACTTTTTCCTTTTCCAGAAAATTTTCTTCTTCCCGCCTGTGTGGGCCTTTTTCTCTTGGGCTTTTTTTCTCCACTCGTGGGCCATGGGCTTTTTTTTGTTGCCAAAAAAAATCAGCAATCCGACCAAACAAGGCCCCGTTTAGTTCCCCAAAATTTTTCCCAAAAACATCACATCGAATCTTTGGACATATGCATGAAGCATTAGATGTAGATAAATGAAAAAACAAATTACATAGTTAGGGAGGAAATCGCGAGACGAATCTTTTGAGTCTAATTAGTCCATGATTAGCTATAAGGCTTACAGTAACCCACATGTGCTAATGACGGGTTAATTAGGCTTAAAAGATTCGTCTCGCGGTTTACAGGCGAGTTATGAAATTAGTTTTTTCATTCGTGTCCGAAAACCCCTTCCGATATCCGATCAAACATCCGATGTGACACCCAAAAATTTTCATTTCCTCCACTAAACACACCCCAAATCAACTTGCGCGCACGGTAGTTCACGCAGTGCGCGAGTAGCGGAGCAGGATGGGAGACACGTGTTTTCATCATACGGCCGAAAAAACGACTGAAAACAACAAATTTTCAGCTGTTGGCCCCATAGACAGTCCCTAAATATAAAAAAAAAACTAATTACACAGATTGGGCGTGAATTGTGAGACGAATCTTTTAAGCCTAATTGCTCCATGATCTGATAGTGTGGTGCTACAGTAAATATTTAATAATAACGGATTAATTAGGCTTAATAAATTCGTCTCGCAAAAAATAAATTCGTCTCGCAATTTATAGACGGATTCTATAATTTGTTTTATCATTAGTCTACATTTAATACTTCAAATGTGTGTCCGTACACACCAAAACTTTACACCCCTGGATCAAAACTTAGCCTAAATCTCTTTCCGTCTTTTCAATGACATATTGTTCCTTTTTACTATATGTCATCTACCAAATTTTATCTAATCTTTTCTGGAGATGTTCTTAATCTTTTATCTCAGTTATAAATTATTTGTAAATTATTTAATTAATTTGGAATAGTATTTTTCTTAATAGGTTTAAATTAATTAAATCTTGTAAAATTCGTAATTAATTCATATGAAGTCGGAATGAGGTCGTTCGAGTCTCTAAATTCATCTAAATTCATGCTCTAAATGTTTGTTTACTTTATATGTACTATTTATTTGGAGTTTCTTAGTCTTTTTCCTCGTTTTTCGTGTTAACTTTCGGTCTACATGTTTGTTTACTTTATATGTACTGTTTATTTGGAGTTTCTTAGTCTTTTTCATCGTTTTGCATGTTAGCTTGTTGTTTCCGTCGTTGCGAAGGTTTGCGAGTGTGTTGGAAGTGTTCTAGAAGATTAATTGATGACCGATTATTGCAAGGCAAGTCACACATATCCCAAACACAATCCTTTGAGCATGCTGATTCTATATTTAAATTTTCTATTTATTTCAAATGCGCATTTATTTTCGAATGTCACCGTGTGGTGTGAACCTATTTCTTTGTTATGGCCACTTTGCATTGATTACTCTATTCTTTGATACCTTGGGTTATAATTTGTCTAGTTGGACTTATATATTGGTTCAGCTAGATATTAGATATAATTGCTTAGCCATGCTTAGAAACATTAGCACATGATTGGGATAACTAATGTTTCACTATTACTTAATGATGGATATTTAATGGTCAATCATGATTGGTTAATTAATTAATTGCCAACTACTTGATAATGGTGGATTATGAACACATGGTTTTGATGGTCGTACTTATGACAATTAAAGACCGGTTCGCAAGCTTCGGTTGTGAAACATTAACCGTGCCAACCACAAGCCAGCGTGGGCAACGGCTTTACCTTTTGATTGTCACAGTTTATACGAATAACCGGCACCGGTTTTTCAACCACAGGCAGATCCATCAAAAGATCGCGCCACCATTCTACCTCAACAATAGTTGTATCTAGTGCCATCAGCTCTGCTTTCATGGTTTACTTGTCAAAATGGTCTGTTTGCAAGACTTCCATGAAAAAGCACAACCGCCTAGTGTGAAAACATATCCACTAATGGCTTTGATCTCATCTACATCAGAGATCCAATTAGAATCACTATGTCCCTCCAGTACCGCAGGATACACAGTATAGTGAACGCAAGTCACACATATCCCAAACACAATCCTTTGAGCATGCTGATTCTATATTTAAATTTTCTATTTATTTCAAATGCGCATTTATTTTCGAATGTCACCGGGTGGTGTGAACCTATTTCTTTGTTATGGCCACTTTGCATTGATTACTCTATTCTTTGATACCTTGGGTTATAATTTGTCTAGTTGGACTTATATATTGGTTCAGCTAGATATTAGATATAATTGCTTAGCCATACTTAGAAACATTAGCACATGATTGGGATAACTAATGTTTCACTATTACTTAATGATGGATATTTAATGGTCAATCATGATTGGTTAATTAATTAATTGCCAACTACTTGATAATGGTGGAATATGAACACATGGTTTTGATGGTCGTGCTCATGACAATTAAAGACCGGTTCGCGAGCTTCGATTGTGAAACATTAACCGTGCCAACCACAAGCCAGCGTGGGCAACGGCTTTACCTTTTGATTGTCACAGTTTATACGAGTAACCGGCACCGGTTTTTCAACCACAGGCAGATCCATCAAAAGATCGCGCCACCATTCTACCTCAACAATAGTTGTATCTAGTGCCATCAGCTCTGCTTTCATAGTTGACCTCGTCAAAATGGTCTGTTTGCAAGACTTCCATGAAAAAGCACAACCGCCTAGTGTGAAAACATATCCACTAATGGCTTTGATCTCGTCTACATCAGAGGTCCAATTAGAATCACTATGTCCCTCCAGTACCGCAGGATACACAGTATAGTGAACCCCAATTCCATAGTACCTTTCAGATAGCGCATCACTCGCTCAAGCGCACGCCAGTGATCATCTCCCGGATTAGAGGTAAACCGAATCAACTTGCTCACAGCAAAGGAGATGTCAGGCCTAGTTGCACTAGCTAGGTAAATAAGCGAGCCGATGATTTGGGAGTATTCCAATTGATTCCTAGCAATTCTCTTGTTCTTGCGAAGCAACAAGCTAGGATCATAAGGTGTTGAAGAAGGCTTACTATCAATGTAGCCAAAACGATTCAGGATCTTCTGATGTGGACTAGGGTTCCTGATCTTTCAAAAGGTTATGATAAACAAATCGATCCGACTTCTGAACAAATACGCTCTTTGTTGGTATTTCTTAATGACATTACTAGAAATATAATTCCCAGCAATGGCGCAAAAATACTCCTGGTATATTATGGTTACACAGTTCATCCACAAGCGCACAAATATACCATTGTAGCATTTCACCCGAGAGTATTCCATGGGTATCGTATTTATTTTATCCCGTGGGAAGATCATGTAGAAAGAACATGACTAATAATTTATATATTACTTGTGATAATCATATTCTAAGCAGGGGTTAAGATAATCCAAGGGTAGAGTGACACACAAGCATTAGCTACTCATTCTCATACTATATTATATAAGCTAAGTGGAAAGAAAAGAAAGAAAAGAGAAAGATAATCTATTCCTTTACTTCTAATATACATAGTATACATATATTCTAGTTAACCGATATACTAGCTAATACCCTCTATCCGATGCCCTCCTGGTACTTTGAGAAGTCACCCCTGACTGCCGAGTTCCTTACGACAGCCCGTCATGGCCATACAACCGGGGCTAAATACGGAGGAATACCCTCCCCAGGGAATTAACTTAGAATTATATACAGGCGCGGAGGAATACCCGTACTGAGCTGTCACCATCAGCGGCCCACCTCTCATCCGCAGCATATAACACCAAATAATGATATCCCGTAATCTAGACACCACGTCTAAACTACCAGATACTACTCTGATATCATCGTCAAGACATAGAGTAATTGCAGAAGCAAACATTATACCCGCACCAAAGCATCTCCCAGATAAGCTAGCCGTATATTCAGTATAACATGAACATAATGTAAAGTAGGCATTCATATACTTGGAAAGTATTTCAATACCATAAATATATATAGAAGAGTATTCTAAGAAAAGTACAAAGCTTACAAAAGATAAGAGAAAAGCTACTAGAGCCATACCCGAACTTTTCCGAAGACTTCTGGACTCCTGATTTCTACTCTATTCCTATTCCACCAGCTAGATACTACTAAACTAAACTTTGAGAGAGTATGAGAAAGCTTGCTTGAGGTGTGTGAGTGAAGTGAGGAGAGGAACTCCTTAAATAGGTTGCCAATGACGGTTGTGGCAGTTGGAATGGTCAGAATTGCCCTCCAACCGTCATCGGGGAGTGATCCACGCCGTCCAGCCGAAACCTGGATCCAACGGTGCTAAGGAGGGTTCGGCTGGCGGCCTTCTCTGTTGCTTCTCTTCGCAGACTTGTGAATTTTTGGCCTAATTCATCGTGTCAATTCTGAGTTCTTGGCCCATTCATACATAAATCTGATTCTCGACATTGTCCGATTAATTTATCGTCTATGTTGATGTCGATTCTCCTCCACTTTATTGTCATTCTCTGCAAAAAGGTTAGTAAACCTAATACTAGTGGAATATTATTATTCTAATATATATATATGCATTGCAAGCATCACTAGTTCTCCTCTATTTTGGTAATATTGACGGTCAAAACTGGTCGATAATGACCGTCAACACTCTTGAGCCCCACAATCACAACACCACGTCTCCTCTGGTTATCACCCGTGTCGAAACGTGGATGACCTCACCAAGAAGGCTAATCCCTGTTTGCGAATACAACCAAAAATGCAGATGAAAGATTAAGCCCACAAGTTGGGGTCTTACAAACCGATCTAGCAGCGAATCTGTTCTTGACAGAATAATCTAAGCAAAACCTGACTCTAAACTATTACGGCTACTGAATAAATATGATTAGGGACGTCCTACGGCTGCCCTAGAGTGCACACTCCCTTAGGCTAAGCCCACGACAAAATTACAAGGCCCAAAACCCAAATCAGATTCGAACTGTATGAGGTACGTGGCTTGTTTTGCATATTTCCGGCAGCTCGGTAGGAATTTTGACGTAGGATCAAAACCATCTGAAAGTAGACTCTATAAGCTTTCCAACAAGTTCTCATGAGCCCCAAAATTTCTTCTAGATCAGCGGCTAGGTCCATTTGAAGTTGATGCTGTCAGGAGGCCCGAATCTGAATCCGAAACGTGTAGAACTTTATCTCTTATCTTCTATGGACCAAAAGTGACGTCGTGAGATGGAAGTGTACATGGAGAAGGTCTTGGTTTGGTCCCCAATCAACTTCTTTACTCATCTATGCATTCCTTACGCTCGGTTTCTTTTCTTTCGCCCAAGCAAATACCTCTACAAACGAAAACACACGAAACTCACTGTGTAGCAACATTTGTTCAAATATATAACAAGTAAACCTAATATAGAACATATGCACATTTGGTTGATTAATACATAAGGTAGTCATGGTTATATCCGAGCTAGTTATGTCTTCATCATCTTCTCCACATAATGGGACTGCAAGAGTGTAATCCCATTCTCATCTCTAATTAGCTTAATGTTTAGGATAATATCAGCTACTCCCAAATTCTTCATATCGAAACTTTGAGACAAGAATGATTTAACCTCATTTATCACCTCAAGATTTGTCCCAAAAATTAGTATGTCATCAACATACAAGCACAAAATAACTCCCTCACCCCACCATAGCAATGGTATACACATTTATCTGTCTCATTGACTGCGAAGCCTGCGTATATCAATGTTCTATCAAATTTCTCATGCCATTGCTTAAGAGCTTGTTTCAGACCATACAAAGATTTCAACAATTTGCACACCTTGCCTTCTTGACCTTCAACTACAAACCCATCAGGTTGATCAATATAGATCTCCTCATCCAGCTCTTTAATAAAAAAAATTGTCTTAACGTCCATTTGATGAACGAGAAGTCCATGTGAGACTACTAGGGAAAGTAGCACACGAATTGTGGTCAATCTAGCAACAGGTGAGTAAGTGTCAAAGAAATCTTCGCCTTCTTTCTGAGTATAGCCCTTAGCAACAAGCCGAGCCTTATGCTTTTCAATAATACCATCAGGCCTAAGCTTCTTGTTGAACACCCACTTGCACCCCACAGGTTTACACCCATAGAGTCGCTCTGTCACCTCTGAACTCCCGTTAGCGATAATGGAATCCATTTCACTACAGACAGCCTTCTCACAGTAGTCTGCATCAGGAGATGCATATGCTTCTGAAATTGACTTAGGAGTGTCATCCACGAGGTACACAGTGAAATCATCGCTAAAAGACTTAGCTGTTCTTTGTCTCTTACTCCTCCGAGGAGCTTCACTGTCATCCTCCTCAATGACATGTTCATGTATATGTTCATTTGTTCTGATGGTGTGATTGAACAGGGAATTATTTCAGAGAATTGGCTAGAAGTACTATGTGTATCCTTCATTAGAAAACAAAACTCTCAAAGAAGATAGCGTCACAAGACTATAATTGTACCAACATGTATGTCAGGTACCACAGATTTAACTATTAAAAATCTATAAGCAATGTTGTAATGAGCATATCCTAGAAAGACAGTCCACAGTCTTATGTTTAAGTTTGTGCTTCTTCGTTACTGGTACATTGACTTTCGCCAAGCACCCCTTGTGCGCAAGTAAGAAAGTGGTGGCTTTCTCCCAATCCATATCTTATGATTCGAGGTCAACAATGTCTCCTCCCACCATGCCTTAGGTAGTCTCGCGGTGTCCAACATGACATTCTTCTTTTAAGTTCAAACATTTATATCCCATTGTCATGCACATGCATTTTTTCTATTTAATATTAAATATGACCCATGCAACGCTCAGGTTGACAGCCAGAGGAAGTACTTGCTTACTTCCTCCGTTTCACAATATATAAGTCATTCTACTATTTCTCACATTCATATTGATGTTAATGAATCTAAATAGATATATATATTTAGATTCAATATGAATATAGGAAATGTTAGAATGACTTACGTTGTGAAACGAAGGGAATACATCATTAGCAAAATATTAGACACACTACTTGACATTGAAGATAGCCTCTAATTTACCTCAAAAAAGAGAGAAAAAGAAGGTAGTAGCTGCTAGATAAGGTGATGTACTTCCGAGGGACAGAGTCAGCACTAACATTACTTGAGAAACTACTTCTTTGCAAAATAGGAATGCAGTGATGCTTGTCCAACCGAAGCAGGTTTCGGGCCTTTTACCTTCTTTTTCACATGAACAGGAGATCTGCCACTCTTCTCCATCACTTTATCCGCATGAACTTCATCATCCTCGTTCTTCCTCTTCAATCTTAAAGCATCTTGTTTCTGTGTTGCTTCGTCAGTAAATATAAGGTCGTCATTCTTCATGGTTTTAGCCTTCTCGACATCACTAGGGAAAGTAGCACACGAATTGTGGTCAATCTAGCAACAGGTGAATGTCAAAGAAATCATCGCCTTCTTTCTGAGTATAGCCCTTAGCAACAAGCCGAGCCTTATGCTTTTCAATAGTACCATCAGGCCTAAGCTTCTTGTTGAACACCCACTTGCATCCCACAGGTTTACACCCATAGAGTCGCTCTGTCACCTCTGAAGTCCCGTTAGCGATAATGGAATCCATTTCACTACGGACAGCCTTCTCACAGTAGTCTGCATCAGGAGATGCATATGCTTCTGAAATTGACTTAGGAGTGTCATACACGAGGTACACAGTGAAATCATCGCTAAAAGACTTAGCTGTTCTTTGTCTCTTACTCCTCCGAGGAGCTTCACTGTCATCCTCCTCAATGACATGTTCATGTATATGTTCATTTGTTCTGATGGTGTGATTGAACAGGGAATTATTTCAGAGGATTGGCTAGAAGTACTATGTGTATCCTTCATTGGAAAAAAAACTCTCAAAGAAGATAGCGTCACAAGACTATAATTGTACCGACATGTATGTCAGGTACCACAGATTTAACTATTAAAAATCTATAAGCAATGTTATAATAAGCATATCCTAGAAAGACACAGTCCACAGTCTTATGTTTAAGTTTGTGCTTCTTCGTTACTGGTACATTGACTTTCGCCAAGCACCCCTTGTGCGCAAGTAAGAAAGTGATGGCTTTCTCCCAATCCATATCTTATGATTCGAGGTCAACAATATCTCCTCCCACCATGCCTTAGGTAGTCTCGCGGTGTCCAACATGACATTCTTCTTTTAAGTTCAAACATTTATATCCCATTGTCACGCACATGCATTTTTTCTATTTAATATTAAATATGACCCATGCAACGCTCAGGTTGACAGCCAGAGGAAGTACCTGCTTACTTCCTCCGTTTCACAATATATAAGTCATTATACTATTTCTCACATTCATATTGATGATAATGAATCTAAATAGATATATATGTTTAGATTCATTAACATCAATATGAATATAGGAAATGCTAGAATGACTTACATTGTGAAACGAAGGGAATACATCATTAGCAAAATATTAGACACACTACTTGACATTGAAGATAGCCTCTAATTTACCTCAAAAAAGAGAGAAAAAGAAGGTAGTAGCTGCTAGATAAGGTGATGTACTTCCGAGGGACAGAGTCAGCACTAACATTACTTGAGAAACTACTTCTTTGCAAAATAGGAATGCAGTGATGCTTGTCCAACCGAAGCAGGTTTCGGGCCTTTTACCTTCTTTTTCACATGAACAGGAGATCTGCCACTCTTCTCCATCACTTTATCCGCATGAACTTCATCATCCTCGTTCTTCCTCTTCAATCTTAAAGCATCTTGTTTCTGTGTTGCTTCGTCAGTAAATATAAGGTCGTCATTCTTCATGGTTTTAGCCTTCTCGACATCATGTTCCAAAGTGATAGGTTGATCATTAAATATAGAAGCATCTTGCTCCTCTTCCACTTGGTGCTGGTACGTTTTATCCAATTGGTTTTCTGCTGATTCATGCCATTCTTTGTTTGCAGCTCGAAAGGCTTTTGTTTCTGCGTGATCCTGATCTTTCTTCTCTGATTTCACTGGTTTCTTCGTGAAGAATGTCGAGATTGGCTTTTCACTGGGTCTCATCTGTACCTGCATTTTGAAGTGGAACAAAACTAATCATTGCACATCCTTTTGCTTTACAGAAAACACAAAAAGAGGAAAGCTAAGAAATTACTATCCAGTGAAGTCGAATTGATAGGCACCACGCAAGGACATGGCATCATCTTATCAATGCAGCGTCAACAACAGAAAACAAGAAAAAGCTACTGCTTAATTGTATATACTTCACATATTGTACTTTTTGATAGCTCTCATTTTAGAAGTAAGAAACCTGTAGATCTTTCATTCTTATCATTTATGACATCATGAGCATTTTATATTTAACGGAGGTATTCAAGGTACATCACTGAACCACATTTACATGTTATCTGAATCACTCCATCAGGTAAAAGCGTGGATCCACCATAGAATCATTGAGGTGGTCATGTGGCCCTAATGACTATTGAAAGTGCAGTTGAAAAAAAATGTAACTTTGTATATTAGCGACAGATTATAACACATCTGAGAGTATGCTACAGCTGATGATCACACGACTACCCGCCAAATACAACAATTATGGGTGTCATAGAAAGTCAAAATTTCTGTATAATTTACTCTCACCATTCAGTAAAACTCAATTTCTTGAACTTCACAAAAACAATTATTTGACAGAACAAAGCAGAGCTTTCTACCTGTTTGATGCACTCAGGACCATCAAAAGATATTTTGCCTATTGCAGCTGTGACGGGATACCAAACCTGCAGAAGAAAATGTTTAAAAAAAATCATAATTTTGATTTGATCATTACCGAGAATCTTAGCCACTGATCTTTGTTCTCTTACTCTCCTAGGTTTCAAATGGGCCAGAGGTCTTAAGAGATTTTCAATTCAGGTCAAAGTGACCATTTGAGTAGCATGCCATCCTCACATATGACTACTGATATAACGATGCAGAAGCTCACCACATTCATCCCAAACTTGACAAAGTCTTGGTCCAGAAAATTGGACACACAACTTAGCTTCCCCCCAGGAAACTTGTTTTGTGGTTTGGCAGCGGCTCCAAATGACGCAGTGTGACCGAGTCCTCAATGGGAGGGCAAGGCTTAATCCCTTGCCACCTAAGGGCCCTTTTATGGAAATGCGAATAGAGAACAGAGGAGAATGTTAATGGAAGCTCGCTCCTTGATTAACAAATGAATCTTGCCTTCCATCCTCTTTTGTAGGACTTTGTCTGAACAAACTTAATAACCTCAACTGTCTTGAACAAACCAAACCTAAACTGAGAGAACTGATCCTGAAGCAGCACAATTCGATCGCAGTGCAGGTGACTTGTTCGGTTGCTTCCTGCGCTCGGTGTAGGCGATTCCCCACATAAGAACTTGCAATAACTAATTGTTCCTATGGCATGTGCAACCTACTTAGGAAATAGTTTGGTATGTTTGACCTCTGGTCAAAATTTGTCTTTGCTACTTCAGCCGTAATAGTAGACGCTAACTCATGCAGGGAAGTAGATCAATCAGATTGTCATAAATACCTCGACAACTGCTATTCTAGCTTTTTACATGTCTCTTGAATGAAAGAACATTCCTCTATGCTTTGCTTCAATCTCTTCTCGGCAACTTTAGTCCAATAATGAAACCAGGAATCAGCCTCCCTCTAGTATTGGATACCATGAAAATAACAATATGCCCCCCTCCCAAAAAAAAAAAAAAGAAAAAGAGATTGTTTCGTACAAGCATCATGGATAAACTTGCCTACGTAGGAAGTCACACATCGTTAGGACCCACCCGGATAACTTAATGCTTCATGAGCTCGGATGCTACAAATATTTTCTACAAAGACCATGGATGAAGGCAAAGAAACAAGCAAAAGAAACTGAGAGTCCAAAGGAAAAGTACAATGAAGTTCTAATCCTCGAGCTAAGATGAAGCAAGACAATGCAAGTCTCGTGAAATTTGCTTTATGTTCATGCACATGTATAGCATGATCTAACTTTGATTCATAAAAAAATGAACATTTTGATCATTACCTAAATACAGCAAGCTAAAGAGGCTAAAGCTATCAAGGAAATGTTGGAGCAAAGCATAGAGGGATGTTCTCTGATACGACAAAAAGCAAGAGCAGTTGTCCAACAATAAGAAAGGTACTCATAAGAATATGATAGATATACTAATCAAAGTTACAAGAAATTAGCTTTTATTGGCTGAAGTGGTCAAGGAAAGTCCAGAGAACCCCTCTGTGCAATGAATTTTTTTTATTTTTTAGACTTATATTTTTATTTTTTAGACTTATTTTTTTAATTTGATTAAGAGACAATTCCAAAAAGTATTTCCAAATCTGGACCTTTTGGCCACGCCAGCCCGCCTAGTGTGGCCAAATAACTTTGTCACGCCACGTGCAGTTTGCGTGGCCGCGTTGTTTGGCCACGCCAGCCTCTTGCCACGCCACCATGGCTGGCGTGGCCAAACAACGCTGGCCAAAAGGTTCAGTTTTCGAAAATACTTTTTGGAATGGTCTATTAATAAAATTGAAAAATAAAAAATTTCCTGTACAAACTCAAGTTGAAAATTAAGAGGCACAAGTGGATAAAGTTATGAAAGAAGTGACTTCAACAAATAATATCTTTAACTCCATCTAGGTAAAGTACTAATACATCCTAGCAAGGTTAAGCTAGATCATCATTATGATGATTCTATTGATTTGAAGATTGCTCACAACTTCACACAGTGTTGAAACCAGAGTAAATTTTGTAGCAGAGACAAAGTTTGACATTTGGTGAATGCTACCACATGTACCAAATCACAAAACATGACACATAATTGGCTATGTTGGTAGCTAAAAAGGCCAAGTAGCATTTCGGAAAACTTCCAGATTGGGCATTTGTCGATTTTTATGGTCGGCAATGTAATTTGTAAGGTGCACAAGATCAAGGAGAGATGGTGATAGATTTATACTGGTTCAGGCCCTCGAGTGAGGTAAAACCCTAGTCCATTTAGCATAGATTGGATCTATGTTGAGGTGTGTGCAAATCAGCAATGGTGTGGCTAATGGCGCGTATCAAAGAAAGAGTGTGTAACCCTTTAGGGTTCCTACCGCCACCCTTTATATAGAGCTAGGGCGGCAGGCGGCGTTCATGGTACGGTATACCTCATAATCAATGATATGGGATAGGATAGACTTTCTTATCTCTTATCCCTTTCTATACATTGATGATACCGCTTGGGCCTAGGCCACTTGGCTTACCCTACGCAGTACGGCCCAAAGGCCTCTCGTGGGGCACCAGGGTACCGTGCCCCCCACAGTATCCCCCGAGTACTTCGCTTGATGTAGAGTCTGAAGGCGACGACGTCGTTCGACAGGATCAAATCCAGCTGAGTACTCACCCCAAAATTTTGGATATAGATTACTTTAGCTGGGTCCGAGTGGAATTGCGAACGGCCGATTTTTCCTTCTTGAAGGATGGAAACTGAACTTATTTTCCAAAATCAGAGTCCTTTCGTGGGTCGGCCCGTCAAGAATACCTAATGGCATAAGTACGCCCGACGGGAGTGTCGTTGCTCAACTTTCCCCAAATGGCGTTGCATCCTCCTCATCTGCTACGTTCTCGAGTCAGATTGGGCGAGATTTTCCACCGCCCCACTTCTCTCGCCGAAGCTCTTTGCTTTCCGCGGCCCTGATGTCGTAGTCGATGGCAGAATCTGTGCCAATCCCGAACCAGGCCACCGCCTGGACACCGTCGATGATCGAGGAAGCAGTAGGAGTCCTCCCCCCTGCAGGAGCTCATCAACTGGAGGGAGGCTGTCGAAGAGGACTTCCAAACCCCGAACACAGACGAGATCATGGTCTTCCTCCCCTTCTTCCGGTTCAGCCTCGGTTTGCCTGCCGACGATTTTCTCCGAGGTCTGCTTCACTTTTATGGCATTAATATTCATCACCTCAATCCCAATTCTATCCTCCAAATAGCCATCTTCATTCATCTGTGTGAGGCATACTACGACATCCCTTCCCACTTTGCGTTTTTCCGTTATCTGTACCAACTCAAACCGCAACCCGACAAGAGGAATCCTATGGTAGTTGGGAAAGTGGCAACTAGACCCGGACCAACAGGATCTGGAATTTTTTGATCTCCCCCTCAGGTCCAGCAACAAAGGTTGGCGATCAAGATGGTTTTAATGCTCCAATCCGCTGCCAAGCCTACCTCTATTTACCGATCATGCTCCCGTTGTTAAAGATTGCTAGTACTCCCTCCCCGACGGTGGCGAGATGGATCAAGTCCGAGGGTTGTTGAAGGGAATCAAATATATGATCAACAACGGCTTAACTGGGGTCGCCGTGGCCTGCAACTTTGTCACACGGTGAATCCAACCATTGAAAAGCCGCGCTTACCCAACGTAGGAATACATTGGTAAGACCGATGAGACCCGGGAGAGGCAACAAATCATCCGCAAGAGCGAGGTCGCTAATAGGATGATTTAAGTTCTTCGAAGCTAGGACTCCGATCACCACGGAGGGATGTCCTCATCCCCTCAAACATGGCATGGAGCGCCCAAAGGTATGCTTTGCTTTAGTTGATCTTTGGTTCACATCTTTTGCTCAAACTGGTGATAGACAATGATCCTTTGCGTTCTTCTCTTTTGCAGGGAGTTGAAGTACTCATCTCCAACCCTCCTCTGCCCAATGCCCGAAGCAAGAGGCGTGTCGACGATCCACTGCCGAGTGGTCGCCTAACTAAGCGCGCTGCCACCGATGAGCCTAGGGCCAGCTCATCCAAGAAGCCATCCGGTGGTCCCAAGGTCGACGACCGCCACACGGATCCCGGAGGCCTCCAAGACCTCCGGCAAGGGGAAGGACGTTTTGGTGACCTTTGATCCAAGTTCCCGGAAGAAGAACCCGACGGGCTTAGGGGGTTCACCCGGGACTCCTCAAGCGACGACGAGGACGGCGACTGCCGCCTCCAGGGCTGCTAAGGCAGAGGATGCGACTGCAAAGGTAGCCTCCCCTGGCCCGACCAGGACCCCGAAGATTGGGGTCCGCAAGACCCGTCGATCCACCAGGTGAGTTATGATTATGATCCTTGTCATTTCTCTTATTGCGGTGGAGATCGATATATATTAATGCTGGTTGATGTTAGGTGAATTGTTGCAGGGTATCAACACAGGACAACCCAGGTAAGCTTGACTCGACCCAGGGCGCAGACGACACTTCTGACCAAGCCAAATCGGGGTCGGCTCAACCGGAGACTGGGCCAAGAGCCGAGCCCGGTGCCACTCAAACCTAGCTTGGGGCCGGTCGGGTGGCGGGAGATGCTGAGACGGCGGCGGGCAACTTAGGCTGGCCCAGCGGTGGCGCATCGACAGACGCTGCAGCTGACTCGGCCCGGCCGAGTGGCGGAGATGCAGCGGGAGAGGAGGTAGGTGGTGGTAACGAGTCGACGGGCACCGCAGCTAACTCGGTCCGGCCGAGTAAAGGAGATGTGGCAGGAGCGGAGGTAGGCGCTGGTGACGGGTCGATGAGTGCCGCAACTGACTCAGCCCAACCGAGTGGTGGAAATGCGGCGGGAGCTGAGGCCGGCGCTGGTGATGGGGTTAGCGGCCGGGGCGACAGTGCCGCCACGGCTCGGTCGCCGCCCCACAACCCGCACATCGACTTTCTCCTCCGCCGAGCCCACAAACTCCACCCAATCGCCGACCTGGGAAAGAACCGACCGGCGGGGAAGGAAGGCCACCGGGGATGAAGAGGATGCCGAGGAGATCCCGCGGTGTCCACATGCCTTGCCATGGACAAATATGTCTCCCCCCTTGAGACCTTCTGGTTCCAGGAGGAAGGGAGAAGGAAGCTCTGAAGGAGGCTTCGATGATAGCTGAAAGGCCTACGCCACTGTTGATGTGAAAACACGGCGGCCTTGAGGAGATCTGCTTAACGCAGTGCAGGTCCAAGGCTAGCCTCGAGTGTGTCAAGGGCGTGCCAGCTGATTTGATCCTGCAATCAGCAAGAAGATTACCCAAAAGCAGAATTAGTCAGCCGATAGCCGATAGCCGATAGCGTACCGTTGGTGGTCTCAGCCGATGGAGTTAGACCAAATCGGCTATGGACTGATTATATCAAAGAATATTAAATCCTAAATATGCCTAATCGGCTGTAATAATGTCTATCATGTTTAATAAATTGATTCGGAGACAATATTATGAAAAGTAATCGATCTGACAGTATTTAGAGCAAGAAAGATAATGTACTAGCTAATACTCTAGTACAAACCTATATAAACAAGTTGATCTATATAAACATGTCAAACAATGATCAAGCATGATAGTGCAAAAATCTGGCCGATACTGACTAAAACTTGATATGCTTATATAAAACAATCTGTCTATATAAGTGGCGAATACACATGAAACGAATAAAGAAGCATGCATATTAGGTAAGATCGGCTGAAACCCCAATACTATCCGTATTATATCTAATTGCAGGCTACTTTGCATGGTTCTAAGCACGACTAGAGATGATGCATCTCAAGGTATGAAAAGGAGCATACAGTCTATACAATCAAGCAATTAAACACTTTTCAAGATGGTAGATGGCTTAGCTAATCTAATTTAGCAAGACAATTTAGCCGAAATCAGCATAAACCCTAAAGCGAGCAGCAGCCGATAGAGCTAAATTGAGAAGCTAAGAATAGATTAACTAAGACATATGATAGCAATGACTCGCGATATCGAGCTTAACATGTCAAAAGCGACATGTTAGCCCCGATAGCGCGGGCCATTGAGACGGGTTACCTCTTGCAAAGAACTCGCTGAAAACGAAGAAAAATAAAAAGGGTGGCAATGCGCCGAAGTTGTATTGGATTGTCTCTCGTATTACAATGCTAGGGGGTTCATATTTATATCCCGAGTACAAACTTAGTCCATTATGGACACGACTCAAAACCTTCTAAAGACAAAACACAAACAAGACCATATACAGCGGTCTCTTGCCAAATCTCTAACAAACCAACATAACTAACCTAATTAATAGATACAATTGCCTTGTTCGAGCTTTGTCTCTAATTGGCAATGACGGTTATTTCAATTTAGGTCCATGTCGAGCCCAAGTTACACCATATCGGCCAAGTCAATCTTCTGTCCGGTTTACAGCTGATACGATACTCAGCCGATGTGTAGTCCGACTTGGAGATCAACTCGATTCCACACCAAATCCGCTTCGACCTTCTCCAAATCTGATGCAAAATTCTGTTGTTAACAGCCACAATCATGTACAAGTCCGGGCTGCTCCTCCTTCAAAAGATGAAGGTTAGGAGCTATGTCCCTTAGCCCCCGACTTCAGGACAGGTGAGTTGTCAGTCATCATGACCTGAATTGTGCATCAGCGTGGGTAGCCCCCCGCCAGCATGGTGTGATGTTAATAAATGGCACGTCGTGCTGGCAATGTCCTTGTGTTTGTTTTGAAGCCGGCTAGCCCCCGACTCCATGCTGGGAAGACTATAGGCGTCGTAGGGGTGGAGTTGACTCGTGTTCTTGATGTGTGATGCAATACATTGTTGAACGCTCGGAGGCCAAGAGCGACGGCGAAGTTAGCAAGGCCGAAAGGCAACGGAGAAGTCGTGGCCAGTGATGAAGCACGATGAGTCGCGGTCGGAGGATGTCGACCTTGTTGGTGGTGAAGTCCAGATCTCCAAAGCGGAACTCAGTTCCAGAAGCGAAACTGATCGCTTGGACAAATCCAACGATACTAGGGCTAAACTGTTGAAGTTGGCCGGAGTCATCGGCAATGAAGTCGAAGGCGCTGAAGGAGAAAAGGGTGGCGGTGGGGAAAGCGGTGAGATTCGCAAAGGTGACTCCATAAGATGCCATCTCCTCCTTTAAGAAAAAGGATCTAGCGCACCCCTACCTAGCGCGCCAACTCTCGATTTTTATGATCGGCAATGTAATTTATAGTGTGCGCAAGATCAAGGAGATGGTGACACATATTTATACTGGTTCAGGCCCTTGAATAAGGTAAAACCCTAGTCCAGTTAGCATAGATTGGATTTATGTCGAGGTGTGCGCAAATTCAGCGATGGTGTGGCTGATGGCGCGTATCAAAGAAAGAGTGTGTAATCCTTTATGGTTCCTGCTGCTACCCTTTATATAGAGCTAGGGTGGCAAGCGGCATGCATGGTACAGTATCCCTCATAATCCGGGTACCAACCGCCTAATCATGTGGGATAGGATAGACTTTCTTATCTCTATCCTTTTCTATACATTGAAGATAGCCGCAAGGGCATGGGCCACTCGGCTTACCCTATGCACCCGGTACCATGCACCCCACAACATTCACCTTATATTATTGAATTTTTAACATAAACATAACTGTGCTATTAGCATAACCAAAAGTAGATTATAGTACATCATTAGATTGGAATTTTGACAGAAAAATATTGTTTAAATTTTAACATAACCATAAATGAGACACTACAGATAGATATTATTATAAGGTAAAGAAATAAAATCACAGTACACCATCAGGTAAGAATTTGGTAAAAGAATATCGTTTTTTTAAAGAGATTGCTAAAAAAGGATAGCATATTCAGTACTAATAGTAATAGCAAACTATATGGGTCTGTTCAATCAACTTGAAATCTCTACCAAATTTAAGGTGTTGGACGTCCGTCATTTATTAATCAAGTTTTAACACGAACATAGTGTGCCAGTAGCACGACAAAAATGGGAACAAATGTTTCGGAATGTAAATTACACCAGGTAAAAGATTTAGTAAAAGTACATATCTGTACTATTATAAAAACTGAACATGTTTCCACCGGAATTTTGATACGTCACATGTGTTTGAGTTGGTTGTACGTTGTCGTATCCAATTCAACGTGACTCTACAATAACTATTATACACCCTCTTCCAACCCAACCCCTCCCAGCCCAACCAAACCAACTCACACCAATCCACCACCCTGTCCCGCGTCCCCCTCTCCTGATCAGCGTCTTTTTCTCTCCATTTTCTTGTTTGCCCTTTCCTTTTCTTCCAATCATCCCGATCCTCTCCCTCTCGTTCTAATCACCTCTCTTTTCTCCTCCTTTCTGTTTTTCTCCTTTTTTTCCTCTTCCAAATTTCGCTCCTCATAAATATTTTTTTCCTTTTGAAATTATCATTGTTTAAGGTATGTATACGGTAAGTTTGTTACTTTGTAAATGCTTTTCATCTACAGTAAAACAAAAAGACTTTCACTAATTGAATAATCAAAATTGAATCTTTTTTTTTCGAGCACGCATGAGATGTGCGTATCATTTCATTAAGCAAGGAATAAAAGTTCGGACTTACAAAAACAAAAACACAAAGAAACACACCCACATTCGCCCCCCTCCTAGGGCAAGCTATTGCCTTGGCTAACAGCTCTTGGAGCCTAGAAGCTCCCGCCATACACCATAGTGTGCCCTCATTAGTGATGGACAGAATCACATCCGCCATGCTAGGAGTAACACCATTGGAAGCACAAGCATTTCTGTGTTTCCAGATTGCCCACGTGACCAAGATAATAAGAGAGTTAAGCCCTTTCTTCTCGCTCATTCGCAACCCTTTTACTGCCTTTGACAACCAACACGAAAACTTGCGTGTCATGGTTCGGAAGAGTGGAGAAATAGCCAAGACTTCAAAGAACTAGTGACCACACTTGTCTGTTGAAAACACAAGAAACCAAAGTGTGTTGCATTGTCTCATCCGCTTGATCACAAAAGGGGCAAGCGGCTAGATGAGGCAAGTCACGCTTGGCAAGACAATAAGTCATCCAACAATGGTTGTGTATTCGTCAGCCACAGAAAAAAAACCTACATTTAAGAGGTGCCCAATTCTTCCATATCATTTTCCAAGGAGCAAACCTGACCGTTTGGGATAAAGAAGGTCCCATGTGCGGATTTGGAAGTGTATACACCTGACTTTGAGAACTTCCAATAGTGCTGGTCTGAAACGCCTATTTCAATCTTTGGTTGATGAGGTATAGCAAAATACCCATACATCAACTTACGGCATAGCCACCCGATCGATTTGTAAGGCTATGGAATGGTGTATATAAAGGATTCTTCATGTGATGATGCATGAAGCGAGTGCGACCAGATTCAATGCTATATATAATTTATGACTTTGTTTTGCCATTGTTACGTTTGTTTTTTTTTATTTGCTGTTAAATTGGTATAGTTTTTAAAATTGTCTTCACATGTTGCAACGCACATGCATTTTTGCTAGTCATTAAAAAAAGTTAAAGACAATGTTCAGTTAGCAAATAATATCCAAAAAGGATATCAGCCATATCACGGAAATCCCAATAAAATGATGAAAGCATGAACTTACAAGATCTACTCCTTCATAGGGTACTGTAATTTCTTCGAGTTTCACAGATGCACCGTTCAACCAAGTACTAATGGAGTCTTTGTCACCCAAGATTACTGGCATTCTATCTGTTAAGTCACATGCAGACTCAGAAGGTGCCAAATCAAATCAAAAGGTAGCAAGTCATAAAAACATTGTGTGCAACAGTATAATAAGTACTCGTATATCAAGACCTGATAGACTTGGCAAAAACATTTTTCATACATCCATTACCAGAAAAAGGTATAATCTGTTTTCTCAATTAAATTGAACTACAAGGACAACTTATCATATAAAGTAAAATACAGATGCATCAGTACTGTTAAAGGCAATATTGTACTATCATCAATGATATATACTATCTTTTAATTGAAAATCAACTGGCTTTCTCCTTGCCTGCCTCTAAATAAGATATTGTAAAGTGAAAATTAATAGGAACAGTGCATTAACAAGCTAAACATTACAAACTTCCAGTAATGTCACTAGCTACGAAGATGTTCCAGAGTAGGTATGTACAAATAAATGTCAGCTTGATATAGTGTAAAATAACAGGGTTTTGTTATTAACCCTACTAACCATGAAGCCAATTCAAAAGCAGCCTTATCACACATGTATCGAAATAGTAAATATATGAATAATCTGAGATCATGGGGGGTAGAGAGTATCTAGCTAACCATGAAGCCATTTTAGAGAAATCGAGGCCCGAGTAGTCAAAATAGTAAAAGTATGGATGGTTTCTCCTGGGAAATAGCAGATAATATTAATACTCAAACAAGTAAATTATCATTTTACCGATTGGAGCAACAAAAGTCTAAAGTGGCATAATCAATTAATCCGAACATGTGATAAACTGACGTATGTGAACAGCAGAAAGTGTTTTGAAATATGCATCAATAATTCAGCTCAATAAAAAATGCATTAATAAAATGGCTTCCTTAAAATGTAGACAAAAGGATAGCAGATAAGAGTTGGTAGTGTGAGTGCATGCTAGACAATTTATATACTAAATCTGTCAATATTTGTAGAGCAAAACGACGTATTATTTTTACAAACAAAAAGCCAAACACCAAACATGTAGTTCTGGGACATTGTACAGTGGAACTCGTATCTGAAAGCTTTTCCCTATCATAATGATATGCATATTGTACTATTCAGAATGCAGTTCTTCTATGTAATTAATAATGTTAGGCATTTAATGCGCAGCGCAGCGCAGCGCATGGCATAAATTAGATTTAAAAAATGTGAAACACTTGATGACAGCACTACTTCAAGTTCAGTACATGCCTGCAAATGTTCATTATCACAGTTCATCCATATTTGCAATTTTGATCACAAGACAACGTGAACTTGTCGCACCGATTATGATAAGACATGATCTAGATATAAAGCAGGATGTGGATATAATATGTTTACAACTATGTGCAGACAGAGCAGGCACAAAGCAAAACTGAGCAACCATGTTAGATCTTTACAAACATGGCGTTCAACCAGTACAAAAATATATCATACTACAACTTGTTTCATTTACAATGTCATATATGCAGATAAAACCTTTTAGGAAGCTAAATAAGACCAATTAGTAATTACAACCACAGATGTTGGAATAAATAAGCTGCAGCATTAACAGGACAACATATCTTTTGCAGCAACTCCCAAGACTACTTTAAGAAAATGTGGTTACACTGAAACACATTCTTAGTACCATAATCATGGCTTCCAAAGACTAGAAAGTTAATTGACAAATGTGCATGCTAACCTTCCGAGTTTGTCCAAGTGTCAAAGAGGGCAGCAAAGACAAGAGGCCTCTGATCTTGGAAATGAATGTAATACGGCATCTTCTTTGGCCCATCCTTTTTCCATTCGTAGAAACTGAGCTCATATAAAATATTAATGCATGATTAATACAAAAATATGGTCAGCTTATTGTCTCTCTAAATGGACTTTTCAACAAAGACATTATGCTACAAATAAGAACCTAAATATTTTTTATCTACCAAATTGTGCTGCACAAGGATAAAACAACTTGAATGTGATACACTAACAACTAATTGAGTCCTAGATTGAATTTTGTCTATTTTAACCAGTTCAACTCAGATTGGTCAGGGCAAAATCAAGCCCCAGTGTCACATGTGAGGATTGAGAAGGGTAGTTGGAGTTTTTCCTCGGAAACGCAGGACTGTACTTCATTTCATTAAGAAAATAAACCAAATACAAAAGGAGGGATCAAAACTGATCCACCACTAAGAACACACCTCACATACTCATCACTTAAAGGTGATGCATGACCACAAACGAAAAAGGAAGGACTAGCCGTCCGAGGTAAACGACCTACAAAGAAACACATGTAGGCACAGGCTACTACTATCATTTTCCGCTGTCTTTAAAAGCACCAAAACGTTTGTTGTGGCACCACTGAAAACAGTCGTTGCGGTGCTTCCAAATCACCCAAGCTGCTAGGATAATCCCGATAACTTTGCCACCACCATCCTGGAAAATGGGCTGCCGACAGTTCAGGTGCAGGACCAGCCAGCCCCAACTTTAGAGAGTAGTAAAGTCCAAACATGGCCAGAGAAAACACGAGATACAAGGATATGGTGAATAGTTTCGCCGCTTTGGTCATATAAAGGGCAGACAGCAGGATGTGGTAGACCCTGATTAAAAGCAAGTTGATCTGAAGTCCAACATCTGCTGTTAATAGCCAACCAAATGAAAATTTTGCAGCATAAAGGAACCCAACTAGTCCATATTCGCTTCCATGGAGCAAACTTGATGGATCCCAGGAAATAAGCATTGTAGGTTGACTTGCTAGTGTAGGAGCAGGACCCTGTAAGCTTCCAAATGTGTTAGTCCTGAACCCCCTGCTGCAAGACCGCCCCCTCAACCAAGTCCCAAATCAACAGAGAACTTGAACAGTGAAGCCACCTTTTATATTTCTCACCCACCTTTTGTTCTCCAATGCCTGCACCACAGTGCGCTGCTTACTTGACCTTTGAGTGATTAATTCGAAAAGATTGGGGGCCAGTTCAGCTATTGTTCTTCCTGGCAGCCATCTATCATGCCAGAGCATGGTGTTCCCCCTTTTACCAATTATAGTTTTCACAGCCACTCCAAACAAAGAGTGAACATTGTGAGGTACTTGTATAGGAAAACCAAAACAAGCCCAAGGTCTAGAAGAGTCAGGTGTTTGAAGCCACAACCACCTCATGAGTAAGGCCCATCCCATCTTTTCCAGATTATGAATGCAAGTCCCCATAAGGGAGAGGTCAGCAAACGCAATCCCAAGAAACAAGGAAATTAGCACCATTAGCCCTCTCCTGACCCTTCCAAAGAAAACCTCTGTACCTTTTGTCAGTAGCCTTGATCACCCATTTGGGTAGCTGGGTTAGGGATTGAAGAAATAGTAGATTAGATGTGAACAGCAAGAATACAGAAGAGGGCTTTGGAGGGAGAATAGGAGACAACATGAGGGAGAGAGGTAATTTTTTAACTCTTTGCTTAATCCCCAATGATGATGCCAATGCCCTACTGATCTAACCAACTAATGAGTAATGATATGATACAAAAGCTAACTAGGAATAATAATCAACTAAACTAACAAATGATATCAGATAATCCAACGCCTTGCTGCTCCAGTGTTTCATTGGGCCAAAGGACCTACTAGCAGCCCGCATGTCGTATGGCCATGACACCTAGGACTGTAGGTGCTTTTCACATAACCAGTAATCCAAGTAGAACAGCTTATTTAGCAGTGTTATACGTCTTTGATATGATTCTAGCTGTATACATATAAGACCAACAAATGTACTCAGAGCAAAGGCTTTTGGAGCCAATCTATGATGATAATTTTGGGAGTCTTGATATATTCGCGAGTTGTCTCATGCTCTCAGTGAAGGTGTATAATTGAGTACTTGGTGATTCACCTTTGGCCAAAGGTTTTACTAGAATAGATCACAAGCAACAATTAGTGGTTTCCCTATAGATTTGCTCAATCAAAATAACTAGTTATCTCAATTCCTGAGATGAAAAACAGGTAACCCCCAGATTCGGTACAATGTATTTAACATGTCATGCAATCTATGCCCCCATGATTTATATTCAATAAATATAATTAAGATACCTCATAGTTTGGAATGAGGAAAATCAAGCACATCTAAACCTACAGTCCTATGTCAAATCCTACAATTGGCATGTCACTCATCGATTAGCACCACTATATGACAGAAGGATGGAGCGAGACACGGAAAGCAAGAAGAGCAGGACAGAAGTTATATCAAACTACTATAAATCCAGATGTCAAATTTTACATCCAGGTGCAAATCATTCTGTAGCCTTTTAGCCTCTATCAATGCAAGCAAATATTGAGCAAGTACATGCATACTGTACCAACTTCAAGGGGTAAATCAGAGCATGCTCATGCAAAACTTTAACAAAGCATATGATAGTTGGAAGTTCCAAATAAAAGGAGACAACTATTTTGTGCATACCCTTCTACTGCCACAAGACACCTATTATTTGGGATAAGTCGCCGAAAGGAAGCCTTTTCCTTTATAGACTCTGACCGTGCATTGAACTGCACAATAAAATATTTCAGTGATTAAATCAATTTAAAGAAGCACAGTAATGGGACATAATAAAATGTAAATCAAGCTCCATAGCAGGCAGTCCAATGCATAAGCAATGTGGAGTAAGACATCAGTTTTAGAGGAGTCAAATAAAGAAATGAATAATTTTAGCTATAAAATGAAGCAGCTAAGCTAGCGTACATAGGAACAGATTCCCATTCTGATGTCCATAGAACATATTTTTAAGAGAACATTCCAAATAAATGCTAGAATTTGAAAGATGATAGACAAATAAGCACACAGAAAAATCAAGAATATAAAATATATACTAGGATGACAGCACAAATATTTCATGTTTTGGAAAAAAATTGCAAAGCATTACACCGTGTTCAATACTCCCTCCGTCCCAAAATATAGTCGCTTCTAGCGTTTAAATGTGGTCCCATCATATAGCTACTTCTCTACCTACTCCATTTCAACCAATCCCAGCCATCTCCCATTTAATTACTCCACCTACTCCCTCATCTCAACCAATCACAACCATCCCCTGTTTAATTTCACCTCTCCCCTTAATCTCTGTGAAAAACTCTAGAAGTGCTTATATTTTGGGATAGATGGAGTAGCTTTGAGTGTACTAACAACCTGTCGTTTCAAATGGGGCATTATTACCATAAATGTGACACTGAAAACCAACATCACAATTGCAGAAGCCGTCCAAATTGCCTAATTGGAGTAAACGTAGTAATCAAACAGGAATCAACTGATTTGGATGGTTAAAATTTGCAGCTCCCCCCTGCCACTCATCGCCGGCCCGCCACGGTGGCAGGGGGACGGCGCCAGAGATGTTGGCGCCGTCCCATTGGACCACGGAGCTAGCGACTGGCGTCCCAAAAAAGACCATTTCTGGGATAAGTTTTCCAGGGGTCTATTTGCAAAATAAGTTTTTCAAAAGGACCAAGTTGTGAAAAATCCAGAGGGCGAGAAGGGGCCACCTGCAAAATTAACACGGCATACCCCTCGCCCACCCTATGCCACATCACATAGCCCACCCTACCATAGGGCGATTTATATGCCCCACCCTACGTTGGGGTGTGGAGGAGTATATTTTTGCAAAACTTTGAAACAGTAGTTTGTTTATGTAAATCATTAAAGAAATAAATATAAAAAAATTTCCACGTCCACACGCCTGTTCATATTCTATTTTCTTCCCTTGTTGCTCCTGTTACTTTCCTTATGCAATGGTCCTGACGCCATCTAACAAGACAACTATAACCCATTGTTAGATGTAGATCAGTGCTAAGATCTACAGGATGTTCCCGAGGTCGCTTTCCTTGCTGGCCACGTCGTACTATCCTCCAGGTTCCAGCCTCTTCTCCCTATGGCCTTTATCCACAACTGGGGAAACAATAGCTAGGCAAGGCTTTGGCATCCAATTTCCTATATTCTCCCTAATTATTTTGACAAATAATTTATTACAAGGACATTCCTGCATTTGAAAAATATTCTCATGTGCGGGATTCTGTTCCGCAGGCATCGTGATGGAGCCGAACGGCGGGGCATGAACACAGGACAGAGCGCGTGCAACAATGGACAGAGCACGTGCAGCAACGTCTAGAACACGGAAGATTCAGCATTGTTTAAAGATGAAGTTTAAATGTGTTACCTTTATCCTCATTCTTAGAGATAAGTTGTTAGGAAGAGTTTGTTACAAGATTTGTTAGATTGGGTCTTATTTAAGCTTGTAATTCGTTCATTGTATTCAATGAAGAAGAATTAATCTAAACCCTCTCCCTCTGTCGTTTCTTCTGTCCCACGGTGTGCCCTTCTGCCTGTACACTTCTTTCTTACTTTGTTCAATCTTAATGTCGCCGTGCCTCGCTGCCATGGGGACTGCGGCCTAGGGCGCCAGTCAACCACAACTACAACCTCCGATCACTGGGGGGGGGGACTTAGTGACATTATTTATTGACATAAGCATTGTGCTTAGGTTAGATTAAATGTCGTTGGATGTGGGTATGCCCCACGGAAAGTGGGATAGGCAGCAGGTGGTGATAGTCATGTTCTTCCTTTGTATTCCTCCACGTCCGGATATGATGTAAGAGTTTGTAGAATGACATAGCCACGTTGGTAGACCAGAAGGGAGTGGTCTCTCGATAGTTATTTGGGTGCCTAGAACTAAGTCCCGACCTTGTAGGCATATACTCCCTCCGTCCGATTTTAAGCGCATGCATGAATTTCCGTGTCCAACTTTAATCGTATGTCTTATTTGAAATTTTTTTGAAAAATTTAAAAACATAAGTCACGCTTTAAGTACTATTCATGTTTTATCATCTAATAACAACAAAAATACTAATCATAATTATTTTTCAAATAAGACGGACGATCAAAGTTAGACACGAAAACTCATGGCTGCGCTTAAAATGGGACAGATGGGACAGATGGAGTATGTATTTACACATAAGTACATGTATACCAGAAAGGAAATGGCATTCTTTATGTGGAGTGGTTTTTCCTAGAGGCTTATCTTCTTCGAAACTCAAACTTTTGGTTTTTGAAAAGAAACAAGAAAAATAAATGAGAAGCTGATAAAAAAATATGGATCAAAGAAAAGCTAATGCCTCCATCTACCAAAGCTTAATTGGAAGCCTCCATCCATTGCCATTGATGCGGTCCTGCTGGCAAGGCAGGAGATGCCAACAAGGAGTGAGCCAAAGCTCAGTTCAGGCAACAATCCAAAGGGAGCAGGAAGCACACGCTCAGCCGACAGCGGACAAGGACGTAGCTGTCTCTGGCAGGGCAGCCCTAAAGGCGGCAGATCCAGCAGCAGCTTGGTCGACTTCAAATCAAAACATTGCATGAATAACAACGTGCCTTGGATAGTGCAAACAACTTGACAAGACTGTTGGACTTTTAAGACGTCCACGCCGCTCCAACTAGTTAACCTTAGTTGCCAAATACCTAATTGTCTAAGCTTGAGTTCATCTCACTTTCTTATAAGAAAATGACTTTTAAGAAAGACATTGACAATTTGGAATTGTAGTTGTACAAATCAAACATCTCATCCCACGTTAAAGAAATAGAGATGGTGTTAAATGATAAACACCCAACCAATTAGTCAAAACATAGTCATCAAATGTGGATCAATCGGTCTGTTGTTTGTGGTTTATCTAGCTGTTACATAGGCAATCAACCCACTACAATAAACTGTAATCAGCAATCATAACTTCTCAAGACTCAAAAAAAGCTATTCAAGGGATAAGAACAAGATTGTATAGAATGAACAACCAGTCCATACCATCCTGAAATGATCGGGCTTCTCGTTCTTGCCGGTGAAGCTGGGCACAAGCCCCCACTTCATGCACTGGATTACCGACACCTCCCCGTCCATGTCCCCTCCACCATCATACCCCGCCGGCCGCGCCCGAACGGTGCCCACCGGCAGGTATGTCCCTGGCGACACATTGTATGATGGCCGATACCTGCATCTCACAACCAGAATCTCACGATTGGCAAAATACAGCTGAGCAGGATGACCCCATACCTCAAAACTCCCTTCCTACCGGTCCATCCGGAGCAACGGCACAGCGGGCGCGTCACCTCCTCCGCAGCCGCCCCCAGTCCCACCGCCCGCGACAGAGGTTGTGGTCGGGAAGCCGAAAGCCCTAGCGGCCTGGGACGGGCTAAGGGTGCAGCGAGCCCTGCCGCACATCTCGTACTCTGCCCGGGCACATGTTAATTAAGATTAGCTTTGCATTCGAAATGTAATGGTTGAAGGAATGGAATCGAACGATGATTACCCTGGGCAAACCTGAGAAGAACAGTGTAAAATGGTCAGAGCATCGCATCATC
Organism: Oryza longistaminata; assembly: GCA_009805545.1. NCBI lineage: Eukaryota > Viridiplantae > Streptophyta > Magnoliopsida > Poales > Poaceae > Oryza > Oryza longistaminata. The sequence continues at coordinate 20,824,257 of CM020181.1, forward strand.
CTGAACATAATGCCATTTTCTTCCCATCCCTATATACATCAAGAGCAAGCAAATTGTTCTCAATTCTAACAAGAACACTCCAAGTGAGATAATTATTCAGTCCGGAAAGATTAATTCAGATGAACAACTATAACCCAGAAGAACTATTGATTCTCTATACAATTTTCAGAGAACCAATATGAGATCATTCATTTTTTTTTGGCAACTTGGAAGTGTAAAGCAAAAACATGTACGCGGGCAGTCAGATAGTGTGACCAGTGACCTAACCAAAGCTGCTACTATCTTTTTTCATAAATCATTGATATATAGAAAATAGTACTGATTGGTAAAGCTCCCACTGTAATTCACCAACACAGAGAAAACCGGATGTTTTATGGCTTAATCAACACTATGTCATGTTGGCAAGCCATAATAATGAATAAAATGTTAGCACGTGCATGTTACTAACGTTACGCAGATGACTGTATCTCAATTTCCCCTCTGAAATTAACATCACACGAGATCAATCAATCCATCAATCCGGGGAGGGGTCTCCTAAACCTGATTTCAATCTAGAGTATAATCTATCGGCTAATTTACTATTGAACATCTCCAAGAATCAGTATCTCACGGTTCTTAGAAAAGATGGAAAATTTATAATCAGAACATGATTTCTTGCAGGTCAGTAACAAGGGAGAGAAAAGTGTTCTTTTTTTCGAATCAAGATCCAAACTTCCGCTGCGGAATAGAAAGCTTACCTCTTTTCTCTCATCAGGATGTGAAGGAGCAACCGGGCGCACGGAGGGGAGGCCACGACGGGCGGCGTAGCGACTGGCGTCCCAAAAAAGACCATTTCTGGGATAAGTTTTCCAGGGGTCTATTTGCAAAATAAGTTTTTCAAAAGGACCAAGTTGTGAAAAATCCAGAGGGCGAGAAGGGGCCACCTGCAAAATTAACACGGCATACCCCTCGCCCACCCTATGCCACATCACATAGCCCACCCTACCATAGGGCGATTTATATGCCCCACCCTACGTTGGGGTGTGGAGGAGTATATTTTTGCAAAACTTTGAAACAGTAGTTTGTTTATGTAAATCATTAAAGAAATAAATATAAAAAAATTTCCACGTCCACACGCCTGTTCATATTCTATTTTCTTCCCTTGTTGCTCCTGTTACTTTCCTTATGCAATGGTCCTGACGCCATCTAACAAGACAACTATAACCCATTGTTAGATGTAGATCAGTGCTAAGATCTACAGGATGTTCCCGAGGTCGCTTTCCTTGCTGGCCACGTCGTACTATCCTCCAGGTTCCAGCCTCTTCTCCCTATGGCCTTTATCCACAACTGGGGAAACAATAGCTAGGCAAGGCTTTGGCATCCAATTTCCTATATTCTCCCTAATTATTTTGACAAATAATTTATTACAAGGACATTCCTGCATTTGAAAAATATTCTCATGTGCGGGATTCTGTTCCGCAGGCATCGTGATGGAGCCGAACGGCGGGGCATGAACACAGGACAGAGCGCGTGCAACAATGGACAGAGCACGTGCAGCAACGTCTAGAACACGGAAGACTCAGCATTGTTTAAAGATGAAGTTTAAATGTGTTACCTTTATCCTCATTCTTAGAGATAAGTTGTTAGGAAGAGTTTGTTACAAGATTTGTTAGATTGGGTCTTATTTAAGCTTGTAATTCGTTCATTGTATTCAATGAAGAAGAATTAATCTAAACCCTCTCCCTCTGTCGTTTCTTCTGTCCCACGGTGTGCCCTTCTGCCTGTACACTTCTTTCTTACTTTGTTCAATCTTAATGTCGCCGTGCCTCGCTGCCATGGGGACTGCGGCCTAGGGCGCCAGTCAACCACAACTACAACCTCCGATCACTGTCAGGGCATGCAGATATGTTCTGAATTGTTTTATTGTAGTTGATATATGACTAGATTTTATTGTTAGGGTTTAGAGTAAATTTATATACATATATTCTACCATTTTGATGCTAAATACTGCACAATACCTATATTTTTTTTTAGTTTGACTACATGGCTGTAAATAATAGGTGAATTTAATTATGGAGAAAATTCTTAAAAAGAAAGCAGCAGATAGCACCAACAAGATTGGGGTTTATCGTTCTACGAATATGAAGGAGCATAAATATGAAAAAGTAATGTACTCCTTCCATTCCATTTTAAGAGTAGCCATGAATTTCTGTGTCCAAATTTAATAATCCGTCTTATTTAAAAATATTTTGAAAAAAAATAAAAATATAAGTCACTCATAAAGTACAATTCATGTTTTATCATCTAATACAATAAAAATACTAATCATAAAAAAATTCAAATAAGACGGACAATCAAAGTTGGACATGGAAACTCATGGTTGCGCTTAAAATGGGACAGATGGGACAGATGGAGTATGTATTTACACATAAGTACATGTATACCAGAAAGGAAATGGCATTCTTTATGTGGAGTGGCTTTTCCTAGAGGCTTATCTTCTTCGAAACTCAAACTTTTGGTTTTTGAAAAGAAACAAGAAAAATAAATGAGAAGCTGATAAAAAAATATGGATCAAAGAAAAGCTAATGCCTCCATCTACCAAAGCTTAATTGGAAGCCTCCATCCATTGCCATTGATGCGGTCCTGCTGGCAAGGCAGGAGATGCCAACAAGGAGTGAGCCAAAGCTCAGTTCAGGCAACAATCCAAAGGGAGCAGGAAGCACACGCTCAGTCGACAGCGGACAAGGACGTAGCTGTCTCTGGCAGGGCAGCCCTAAAGGCGGCAGATCCAGCAGCAGCTTGGTCGACTTCAAATCAAAACATTGCATGAATAACAACGTGCCTTGGATAGTGCAAACAACTTGACAAGACTGTTGAACTTTTAAGACGTCCACGCCGCTCCAACTAGTTAACCTTAGTTGCCAAATACCTAATTGTCTAAGCTTGAGTTCATCTCACTTTCTTATAAGAAAATGACTTTTAAGAAAGACATTGACAATTTGGAATTGTAGTTGTACAAATCAAACATCTCATCCCACGTTAAAGAAATAGAGATGGTGTTAAATGATAAACACCCAACCAATTAGTCAAAACATAGTCATCAAATGTGGATCAATCGGTCTGTTGTTTGTGGTTTATCTAGCTGTTACATAGGCAATCAACCCACTACAATAAACTGTAATCAGCAATCATAACTTCTCAAGACTCAAAAAAAGCTATTCAAGGGATAAGAACAAGATTGTATAGAATGAACAACCAGTCCATACCATCCTGAAATGATCGGGCTTCTCGTTCTTGCCGGTGAAGCTGGGCACAAGCCCCCACTTCATGCACTGGATTACCGACACCTCCCCGTCCATGTCCCCTCCACCATCATACCCCGCCGGCCGCGCCCGAACGGTGCCCACCGGCAGGTATGTCCCTGGCGACACATTGTATGATGGCCGATACCTGCATCTCACAACCAGAATCTCACGATTGGCAAAATACAACTGAGCAGGATGACCCCATACCTCAAAACTCCCTTCCTACCGGTCCATCCGGAGCAACGGCACAGCGGGCGCGTCACCTCCTCCGCAGCCGCCCCCAGTCCCACCGCCCGCGACAGAGGTTGTGGTCGGGAAGCCGAAAGCCCTAGCGGCCTGGGACGGGCTAAGGGTGCAGCGAGCCCTGCCGCACATCTCGTACTCTGCCCGGGCACATGTTAATTAAGATTAGCTTTGCATTCGAAATGTAATGGTTGAAGGAATGGAATCGAACGATGATTACCCTGGGCAAACCTGAGAAGAACAGTGTAAAATGGTCAGAGCATCGCATCATCCTGAACATAATGCCATTTTCTTCCCATCCCTATATACATCAAGAGCAAGCAAATTGTTCTCAATTCTAACAAGAACACTCCAAGTGAGATAATTATTCAGTCCGGAAAGATTAATTCAGATGAACAACTATAACCCAGAAGAACTATTGATTCTCTATACAATTTTCAGAGAACCAATATGAGATCATTCATTTTTTTTTGGCAACTTGGAAGTGTAAAGCATAAACATGTACGCGGGCAGTCAGATAGTGTGACCAGTGACCTAACCAAAGCTGCTACTATCTTTTTTCATAAATCATTGATATATAGAAAATAGTACTGATTGGTAAAGCTCCCACTGTAATTCACCAACACAGAGAAAACCGGATGTTTTATGGCTTAATCAACACTATGTCATGTTGGCAAGCCATAATAATGAATAAAATGTTAGCACGTGCATGTTACTAACGTTACGCAGATGACTGTATCTCAATTTCCCCTCTGAAATTAACATCACACGAGATCAATCAATCCATCAATCCGGGGAGGGGTCTCCTAAACCTGATTTCAATCTAGAGTATAATCTATCGGCTAATTTACTATTGAACATCTCCAAGAATCAGTATCTCACGGTTCTTAGAAAAGATGGAAAATTTATAATCAGAACATGATTTCTTGCAGGTCAGTAACAAGGGAGAGAAAAGTGTTCTTTTTTTCGAATCAAGATCCAAACTTCCGCTGCGGAATAGAAAGCTTACCTCTTTTCTCTCATCAGGATGTGAAGGAGCAACCGGGCGCACGGAGGGGAGGCCACGACGGGCGGCGGCGGCGGCGGCGACGGCAATGGTGGTGCTTGCGAAGGGCGTGACGGAGATTAGGGCGCGGGGTGGAGTGAGCGCGCAGGTAGTGAGAGAGAGAGAGGAGGGAGGCGGCGGCGTCGGGTGAGTGCGAGAGAGGATGGAGGGAATAGAGAGCAAGAGAGAGAGCGTCTGCGTGAAGGTATGGGTGCGGCCGTGCGGGGAGGGGAGTCTGAGGGAAACGTGGACCGATCTGAGCCGTTGGATCGGATGTTTCTGGACCATCGGATTTGATGAATGAGGTTTGTACGAGCGTAAGGTCCCGTTCTTTCTCCAATCTCCAATATAAGAGTTGGATAAAAATAAAAATTAAGATTTTCATGCCACGCTTTTCAAACTGCTAAATGGTGTGTTTCGTGGGAAAACTTTCTATATGAAAATCGCTCTAAAATATCATATTAATCTATTTTTCAAGCTTGTAATAATTAAAACTCAATCAATCATACGTTAATACCACCTCGTTTTTCGTAAAAATATTTAATCTTCATCTTTATCTTCAGGAGAAAAGAACACCACCTAATTGGTGAATTATAGGGTAGAAGATAGAAGAATAATAATATGTACAAATAAGATGTAATTTGATTATGAAAACTAAAATAATTTGATATAATTTTGAGCCTAAAAATAATTAAGATTGCATATTTTTAAGAGAGAAGAAAGAAGAGACAATTTGTGATGTGACCATCTCTACTACGGATACAACCATTTCTCACATCATGGATGAACAAGAAGATATCAAGATCAAGTCCTCCAAGTGCTGGAATCCGATTCGGCCACCTACTACACTGCTGACTTCAAACGGCCGCCGAATCTGCATACGACCTCTGTTTTCGGCCCATGAGTACTTGATGGAAGGCTCTCGAAGCCCTCTTTCCAACGGATCTAGCCTCACCGCCAAATTCCATGTCGTTTGGCCGCAATCACATAAACAAGATGTTGCATAACCTGGCTTGGGCCTTTAGGCTTGTAACTTTGTTTGGGACCCCGGCCCAAGTGGGTCCCATGTGGGGTGCACCCTAACCAGGTGGAGAACGACCCTTGGCACCCCTTGGTCATCCTCTCTGTAGGATCGAATCATAAGAACTAAGCCAACCAAAGAGGGGTGAATGGTTGGTATGCCCAAAAACCAAAACTTTTAGCGGAAATAAAAGTTACCCTCAAATTCGACGGAGATCGGTCTGACCGAAGTTGTCCTGCCGGTCTGACCACGCCTGTGCCGTCGGTCTGACCGGTGTAGATCGATCGGTCCGACCGCCCTGAGATTGCCTGCCGCACTTATCAACGTTGCCGGTCTGACCGCCTTGTGCCCGCCGGTCTGACCGCCACGATGCCGCCAATCTGACCGCCAGTGAGTCGCCGGTTAGACCGTCGAAACCCAGTGAAACACAAATCGAAGAACTCTAAAAGTGGATGACGACTTTATTGATTCTCTCTGTGTTTACAAAATGCACCAATAGCACTCCTTACAAAAATCTCGACTAAACTCAAAACCCTAACTCAACTATCAACTCAATTGCTTTCAAAAGCGATACCGGGAAGCCTCACGCTCCCCCTCTATTTATACCCGAGGTAGGCAGCCTAAAACCACGAACCAAACTCATACTAGAAGTCCTAAACACCTTAGGAAACTCTCTAGTACAAGAAACAAACTTTACATAACCACTCATACCAAATTTGGACTCCTTCCAAATTCGACTCCGCATCCCATACGCACACAATACCTCCATCGTATGCCATATGGAATCTTCACCAACTACGTGCATCAACTCTAGCCTAAGTATCCCGCATGATCTCTGACCACCACGGACGTCGTCTTATCCCCAAGCCGACTCACGGTCCATCACCGCAAATACTCTCCCGATGCATCGAGTCACCTACACATGAAATAAACAAAGAAACCATATTCCGACACCAAGCTATCTCCAACTTGACTCATTAGTAGCAAACAACAGTATTACGTACGCATAGTATCCATCTAGAAGTCATATTCATGAAATAATCACGGATATCCAAACAAACAACCCGAAACCGAAACCAACACAGAGTCGGCCGGTCAGACCGCGGGCTACGCTGGTCTGACCGCGCATATACCACCGGTCTGACCGACCGCACCGGCCCGGTCTGACCGGTCCAGACAAAAACAGCAGTACCTGAAACACCTGCAAATCCAATCATCTCCAAAACCACTTCGTAAATAAATTCCAAATATCAAAACCAATAATCTCCAATGCCAATTGTTCATCACATAATAATAATCAAAAACACCTTTGATTTTACACTCCCACCCCTATAATTAGTTAGGTACCCCCTCAGGGTTTCTTGGGTTGTTTAGATGAAAGTTTAGCTATTGCTACTTCCTTGCAGCTCGCGTGTCGGCTAGACCGTCCGTCTGCTTGTATTCGAAACCCCAACTTATCGTGTGTATTCATTCCTATTTGTAATTCAGATTTATTTTATCTTGTTCTTGCTTGTTTCTTCGATTTGCTTGCAGGAATAAGGTTGATCTGCACCGGCAAGATCAACAACCCACGAAGAGTTGCGTCGATCGCAAAGGCGCAACACAACGTCTTGTACGGTTGTAGTTGGGTCGTCAACATTTCTCCCAACTCGTAGTTATCATTAACTCACCGAAAGATCGGGCCAAACAACTGCCTTGAGTGTCGATTGGAACCCAGGGTTCATCAATTTGGACAATAGATCTATCATCCAAAGGTTAGAAATAATTGAAGTGATGTGGTTTAATGAGAGAAGAAAGAAATAGCATTAACTACAATTAGTGGGGATGAGCTATATGTGAGGGGAGATTATCGATAAGGAAGAAATACAGATATGGAAAGCGTCCACACAAATCAATTATATCCTAATATAACTCTTCTGGAGATTATAGGTACCACATACTCACGCTGTTGGGCTATCCGATTGGTTAAAGGGGTAACTCATATAGATAGAATATGTATAGGATAAGATTCGGGTGTTATATTACTTGTGTATTAAGCAATATCACGTAGTCTTAGTCGGCTACAATTGTAAAGTAGTTATAGAGCTTTAAACCGTAAGGGATAAAGTCTCTACATTATAATCATGCTTTCTTTGACTATATAAGGAGGGCAGGGGACCCCTTGTGGGCAGAATCACACCCAAGATCGTCATATCAATAACACAATCGGCGGAATATTTCTCCGGACATAAGTAGGGTATTACTTCTCATTGAGAAGGCCTGAACCTGTATAAATCCTTCGTCTTATAACCCATCCACTTTCCTAGCTTGTTCGCTACCCACTTTTAGTATTGCCAAAATCTAGTTTTGACAGTTAGCGCGCCAGGTAGGGAAGCGTCAAGTTTCTCGCCGACTAGTGCGATGGGATCTACATCAGGCATCGACGACTTCGTCTTCCCTCCAGGGCAGACGTTCCGTTTCGGCAGCCTCGACTTCATCACCGACATCCTCGGCAAGATTTCTCTTCACGACTCGGGATCGAATCAGTCGGGAAGAGATGGCATCTACCCCGTTTGACTTACCGAACTTGGCCAAGATCTACCCCAAGACTTTTCTCCGTGGGATGGCTTCAAACCACTCGGGAGAGACCACCAAGATCTCATCTCCTTCGTCAAGTTCTGCTCAAGATAAGCCGACGTATCCACCAATCACCATGTGGCTTCCGGACGACCTCCCCGCTGTATTCGGATAAAGGTAGCCTTCCCCCTAGGTCGACCCAATTTGGCTTTTGGCCAAGATCGGATCTAGCTTCAGGGAGGTCGGCGTTATCCTTCAACCACTCGGATCTTGCTCATCCATAGAAATTGCTAGCTATTTCAGCTCTTCCACCAACAGCTCCTATGCGACACTAAGATCATCGACTACGACGACTTCAACGACGACTACCACTTCGATAATTTCGCCGGCTATGACGATTATTATAACGACTTCGATGATGACTATGCTCCACTCTACTTCGGCAATGTTTATGGCCGACAACGAGACGGATGGACAGAGGGTTGGACAACTCGCAGACGAGGAACAAGCAAGATTGGAGCAGGAGCGCCGGGAGCAAGAATGGCTCAGATTGGAGCGAGAACACCAGGAGCAAGACCGACTAAGATCGGCATGTGAACGGCAAGAGCAAGAACGCCGCATGAAGGAAGACGGAGGGCCCTGGCCGAATCCAGACGCCGTGCCCGACAGCTGATTGGCCAGACAGTCATTGATGACACCAACGTCCTTACCCAGCAGCAGAAATGCAGTTGGAGCAATTACTCTTCTTGATACCATCATCCCCAACACCCTAGATCATGTGACACCAACGCTCAACAGGATGAAGACCATGACCGCCGCCACAATTCCGTACAACTCGGGAGACAGTCAGCAGCCCACCGCTTCGACGTATACACCTTCGGGAAGCCGACTACCATCTCTCAGGTCAAGGGATTATCGTGAGCCCGAACGCAGCAGGACCAATTCTCGCATGCCTCATGCGGGCAGGGAACACCGGGAGCAGTTGGTTCACTCACCAGCTGTCGGACACAGAGGTCATCGTGCAGATGCGGAGTACCAGAACTCCTCTCGAGCACCTGTCGATCTCAGGGAGACCTTGAACGCACGCCGCGGAGAGAGAAATGATCGAAGACACCAACACTCTCATGCTTTTACAAACGACCTATGTCGAGTGAATTGGACGGCTGGTTTCAAGCTGACTGGTATCGAGAAGTATGACAGCAAGACTGACCCCGAATCATGGCTCACCGTCTACACACTCGCAAATCGCGTAGTAGGAGGAGACAGCAAAGCTATTGTGAATTATCTGACCATAGCGTTAGCTGACTTGGCCAGGAACTGGCTCACCGAGTTACCGCGAGGCACAATTGGTTCTTGGAGCGAGCTCCGCGACCACTTCATTGCTAATTTTCAGGGGACCTTTGAACAACTAGGAACCCACTTCGAGCTTTACAGCGTGATTCAAAAACCCGATGAACCCTTAAGGGATTGCAGTCGACATTTTTCTGAAAAGCGTAACAAGATTTCTGATATCAACGATGACAACATCGTTGCTGCATTCACCAAAGGAGTTCACAATGAGCTACTCATCGGCAAGTTTGGACGCAAGCCTCCTAGAACGCTCAATAATTGATACCAACTAGAGAGCACCAATAATTAAGTTTTTGAAGCAACAAGAGTTAGTGTCACGCCCAGAAATTTAGTCCAAATTTCCATACTATTTTGTGTATTAAGTCCCTGTCCAGGAATCAGCCAGGGTACACAAAACGATAAGTAAATATATAGATCCAAGCATAAATAAAGCGTAAATACTTACAGAAGAGACACTTAGTCCTCACACCGAAAAGACAACAGCAACAGCGGAAAAGGCGATCCTAGCGGGGCTTTAGCTCCACTCCACAGGCAAAACTTAACTGAGGTATGAGCCATGGTCCTCTAACTTCGTCTTCAGCTCAGAAGCACTTCACTTCTGAAAAGAGGGAATAATAGCAAAACTGAGTACAACTAACGTACTCAGCAAAACACACCAATGAAACATTCATGCAAGGGGAGACAAGGATCGAGAGGTTTGTGGCTATTTGCTTAAAGACAGTTGTAAACATTTTATAGTTGAAAACAGTAAAACAATTGATTAATTAAGGCAAGATTAAATATCCACTTAACAACGCCACACCACATTGAACAGGCCCGACCAAACCACCTGAACTATACCAGTTCATTAAGTCAAGTTATTAATAAAGTGGGACTAATCACGGTAAAGCTGGTCGATCGCCCATAACCGCGGGCACGACTATTCGAATAGTTTTACTCTAGCCAGAGGTGCACAACTGTACCCACAAGATACAACCCACCGGCATGTTACCGTGTCCGACCGAACACGTCACCATGTCAAGTGATTGTGACAAGACCCTTCGCATAATTCCCCTAACCAATCGCACCACACCTCAGGTTTCTCCCCCACCCCTAGAACGGTAGTGGGCAGCCCCCTCTCATGACACGGTGAATCCGGCAGCCAATCAACCGGACACCCCGGCCGGCCAAACTCCATCACGCCCACCCTAGCCTGGGTACGTTAGCTAGAGGAAAGTTACACTACAAGCCTAGCAGTTGCCCATACTTGCTTGTGGTAAGCGCGGTAAGTCTTCCAGGGGTTTCCCGCGAACCGGTCCTTAATTACCATGGGTGCGACTAGCAAAAACCATGCACTCAGCCCACCATTAAGCCATATTTTAGTTGGATTATTACGACCAAAGAAACATGGCCGAATGTCTCGAGCATGCAGCTCATCAAGATACTAGGGTAAATAATGTGATTATCCCATTAGGTGACCTAGTGGTAATTAAGCATGGCAAAGCATATCATAATTATAGCAAGATCAACATAAGTGACACAAGCTAGGCAAATTATCACCCAAGATTGACAAATGATAGATATCAAGTAAACATGGCACAAGTAAGTGGATAGTTAAACCCTATTCCCATGTGTCAGGGTTATGGATACCACATACCTAATAGTAGTTGACTAAATCTCGGCAGGACCCACCACATACCATATCTTATACGGAAACAACCTTCGGATATAGGAGGAGTTCCGGATAAGGAAAGACAACTGGAGTTCTACATGGAAACGACATGGACTACTCGGATTGTATCCATATTGGTTTCCCTAGTTCTACTTGGACAAGGGGACACCTATGGGTATAAATATAAGGCCCCCTAGGAGGAGAGGGAACACGGAACAATAGATCAAGACACAAGATCAACATACAAGCCAACATACGCCAAGACAAGACGCCGCTAGATATCAACATCAGAGATATGCCTGGACTGACCCTATCCGGTACCTACAGAGGCCGGCTGTAGGGATCTAGCGCTGTCTCTGATCTCGTCGGGCACGGATTTGAGGAGGAAGACTATCCTGTTGTCGACTACGTGTTGATACTTCAGTCCGCTATGTCGACAATAGTTAGATAGGCTACCCCAAATATTGTACTGGTGTGATTATGGTGAATAGGAGCAACGACCGGCTTCGGCCAACAGGAGTAGGGTTATTACGTGACAATTCAGGGGCCTGAACCTGTATAAAAATCATCGTCCCCATCTCTTTTACTACAATCTCGCATATATCCTAGTACCAACGATCCCATACTATGTACATACCGGAATCGCGACATCAAACGCCGACAGTGGCGCGCCAGGTAGGGGGAGTTTGGTGCTTCAGGATTTCGATGAGATGGGTTCAAGAGATGGATTCTTCAACGACTTCGTATGTTGGGTGATATGCCCCGAACGAAGTGCGTTCTCCGACGGATCAGGATCTTCGTCAAGCTTCGCCAAGTCATCGTCACTACGGATTTTTTGACGAGGGATACTTCAACTACTTTGGATCTGGGATGTCTAATCTGGCCAGAGTATGTGCCCCGACAAGGTCGGAACCATCGTCATCAACAATTCGATCTCTCAAGATCGACCAAGCCTCAAGATAAGCGGCGTATCAAAAGATGTCAGACCGTATGATGTCGAACGAGTACGCAATAAGGTAATTGGTAGATTGGTTTTTTAAATTAATCTACTAATTTCGTAAATACATTCGGCATGTATCTACAAAGGTACGCAATATTTTATATGCAATTTATCGTACCTATTCAGATAATACAACATTGTCAGATCTATAATTTATTATGTTTACCTAGAGCATGTTTTTTATACAATATCTATTGTGCGAGTGCTTCCGATGTTAGGCCAACTACGGTCTAACGCTAGGGACTCGCTCTGTTCTCTTCTGTATGAATCATGCTTGTCTACGGTATACATAATGCCTGGTATTTAATTTGCTCATTATATCCTGATAATACTATAAGATTCATGCAGCTTTTTGAGTACATACTCGATATTATCTGCTATATATCTTGTCTTCCAGACGATATTTTTCAGGAACAATTGAGCACGTGAGTAGGTTGTGGTCGAGTACACCCCATTATCGAGAACATTCTCGACAAATGCGGAGTTGTCGCACCCAACCTACCAACGAAGACCGACGACCTATCTCATAGCGCCAACCATGGCTGCGCTATTCGAGAAAAGGTTGTTAACGGATAAATTCTCGTGAACGTTGTCGGTTTGATCACCCGACATGATTGCGAGCGGACATCCGGATATGCTATAAGTTGGGTATGTGAGTCATGCTGGCCACATGAGATGCACATGTAACAAACCAACTTTAGCACCCCTATAGGTGATTGAGAGGCTCCTACTCCTGGTTCTCGAACCAGTAGGACGTAGCGATCTCTCGCGCCTTAACTTCTGATGGTCGAGGTACGACTACGGCAATAGCGTAGCGGTCCTCGCACCATGACTTCAGATGACTTCAGATGGTTGAGGAACTGCTACAACTGGTCTTCGACCGGCAGCGTAGCGGTCCTCATACCACGACTCCAAATGGTCGAGAGACACCTACTCACTGGTTCTCAACCAGTCAATCATAGCGATCTCTCGTACATCTCGTACATTTACTTCTAGTGGTCGAGTTACGACTACTATCTGGTACTCGACCAGCGTGTAGCGATTCGCGCCACTACTTCCACCGAGAATGCTACTGAGCGAGGGACCCTCGCTCGCCCAGGGCGATCAGTTTTGCGCACCCCCCTTCCCTCCCTCCACCTCTCACCTTGTTTCTTTTTGGCACCGCATTACTTTTCTATTTTAGTAAATTTATACACCTAAAGTTTACACATCTAAAGTTTAGAGACCAAAAATTTATAAGTCAAAAGTTTATATATCCGATTCAAATTTGAATTTGAATTCAATTATATATATATATCATATTCATACATCTAAAGTTTATAGACCTAAAGTTTATAAGTCAAAAGTTTATATCCCATTTCAAATTTGAATTTGAATTCAAATATGATTCAAATTGAATTTGAATTCAAATATTTTCATATATAGTATTTCTATACATCTAAAGTTTATACACCTAAAGTTTATAGCCAAGTTTAGACCTAAAGTTTATATACCCGATTCAAATTTGAATTTGAATTTTATCTGATTCAAATTTGAATTTGAATTCAAATATTTTCTATATATAGTATTTCTATACATCTAAAGTTTATACACCTAATGTTTATAGACCCAAAGTTTATAAGTCAAAAGTTTACATACCCGATTCAAATTTGAATTTGAATTCAAATTTTTTATATATAGTATTTCTATACATAAATTTTTCTAACTTTTATTTTTCAAAAAAAATTGTGTAGTCTACTGTAGTAGAAAGAGGAGAAGGGAGGAGGATATGGGAGAGGAGGGAGGAGTATAGCGGGAGGGGGCGGATCAGATCGCCTGGCGATCGATCGCCCATTAGGGCCCCTCCTTACTTCAAGTGGTCGAGTTGGGGCTACAACTGGTTTTCGACTAGAGGTGTAGCGATCCTCCCATTACCTCTACTCCAACAAAGTTGATATCAGGTACACAATATTGCCAAGTGTTTTACCCAGAGATCCTTACCACGACGACACTAGAGTGAAACCAATCCTACTGTCCCTTTACGCTGTCCTGACAAGGTCTCTGAGGAACCTAAGGGAACTTTGGCTAGGGACGCCCAGAGCGGATAAGGCCTTGTCGGATCATGTAGAGACAAATGAACCATAGTAAGACCTGGTCATGTAAGAGTTCTCGCCGTGCGTATTAACCAAGCCGTGTAATCGGAAATTGAGTTTTCCAACTTCACAGCGGGGGGCTAGGGTATGTGCTTTTCAATCAAGGCAGGTCAAGGGTCCAAGAGCCTTATCCTCCGAGAACGATTCTCCGACGACAAGGCTGGGGGCTAGGGAGAGTGTATGACTCAACAAACTGACTGATCGAAGTCGGTAAAAGAGAAGACGCTCGTATACAAAACATTGGTCTGTAAATTTAATTTATTTTCAGTTTTCCATACATATTATAACATGTCACCCTTTGAGCGTTCGCTCGGGGGCTATTTCTATTTAATATTCTTTTCTAAGTATTGATTTCAGGAAATTCTATTGGATATTGTCGAAGGCTCCATGTCTCTATGGTTCTATACCAAGATCGACTAAGGCGAGTACGACGAATGTTGACAAGGCTCAGTCGCAGACTCTGCGCCTTCTCGATCACTCGAGAACGGTTGGTGGATCTCGACAAGGAATACGGAATGAAGAGATGGTGTACCCGCCGAGATAAAATTTCTTGACTTCAATCCAAATTCTCGATTACAGCAAGACGGGAGACTTAGTTGTATGCTCTGTACTTTCTTGGTTGACGTCGGAGATTGACTCAGACAAACCCTATATGTGCCCGCACGAGGCTGATAAGGGAAGTCTAACGTTATCTCTGAACTCACCGAGAACGGTCACATGAGCTCGATAACAGTTATTCCGAGGTCTGCGGATTGAGAATATGAACTCGTTCATTTGCATTGAAGTCGGGGGCTACTGTCAGGGTTATGGATACCACATACCTAATAGTAGTTGACTAAATCTCCGCAGGACCTACCACATACCATGTCTTATACGGAAACAACCTTCGGATATAGGAGGACTTCCGGATAAGGAAAGACAACTAGAGTTCTACATGGAAACGACAAGGACTACTCGGATTGTATCCATATTGGTTTTCCTAGTTCTACTTGGACAAGGGGACACCTATGAGTATAAATACAAGGCCCCGTAGGAGGAGAGGGGACACGGAACAATAGATCAAGACACAAGATCAACATACAAGCCAACATACGCCAAGACAAGACGCCACCGGATATCGACATCAGAGATATGCTTGGACTGACCCTATCCGGTACCTACAAAGGACGGCTGTAGGGATCTAGTGCTGTCTTTGATCTCGTCGGGCACGGGTTTGAGGAGGAAGACTACCCTGTTGTCGACTACGTGATGATACTTCACTTCGCTATGTCGACAATAGTTAGATTGGCTACCCCAAATATTGTACTAGTGTGATTATGGTGAATAAGAGCAACAACCGGCTTCGGCCAACAGGAGTACAGTTATTACCTGACAATTCAGGGGCCCGAACCTATATAAAAATCCTCGTCCCCATCTCTTTTACTACAATCTCGCATATATCCTAGTACCAACGATCCCCATACTATGTAAATACCGGAATCGCGACATCAAACGTCGACACATACAATATCTATTGTGCGAGTGCTTCCGATGTTAGGCCAACTACGGTCTAACGCTAGGGACTCGCTCTGTTCTCTTCTGTATGAATCATGCTTGTCTACGGTATACATAATGCCTGGTATTTAATTTGCTCATTATATCCTGATAATACTATAAGATTCATGCAGCTTTTTGAGTACATACTCGATATTATCTGCTATATATCTTGTCTTCCAGACGATATTTTTCAGGAACAATTGAGCACGTGAGTAGGTTGTGGTCGAGTACACCCCATTATCGAGAACATTCTCGACAAATGCGGAGTTGTCGCACCCAACCTACCAACGAAGACCGACGACCTATCTCATAGCGCCAACCATGGCTGCGCTATTCGAGAAAAGGTTGTTAACGGATAAATTCTCGTGAACGTTGTCGGTTTGATCACCCGACATGATTGCGAGCGGACATCCGGATATGTTATAAGTTGGGTATGTTAGTCATGCTGGCCACATGAGATGCACATGTAACAAACCAACTTTAGCACCCCTATAGGTGATTGAGAGGCTCCTACTCCTGGTTCTCGAACCAGTAGGACGTAGCGATCTCTCGCGCCTTAACTTCTGATGGTCGAGGTACGACTACGGCAATAGCGTAGCGGTCCTCTCACCATGACTTCAGATGACTTCAGATGGTTGAGGAACTGCTACAACTGGTCTTCGACCGGCAGCGTAGCGGTCCTCATACCACGACTCCAAATGGTCGAGAGACACCTACTCACTGGTTCTCAACCAGTCAATCATAGCGATCTCTCGTACATCTCGTACATTTACTTCTAGTGGTCGAGTTACGACTACTATCTGGTACTCGACCAGCGGTGTAGCGATTCGCCCACTACTTCCACCGAGAATGCTACTGAGCGAGGGACCCTCGCTCGCCCAGGGCGATCAGTTTTGCGCACCCCCCCTTCCCTCCCTCCACCTCTCCACCTTGTTTCCTTTTTTGGCACCGCATTACTTTTCTATTTTAGTAAATTTATACACCTAAAGTTTACACATCTAAAGTTTAGAGACCAAAAATTTATAAGTCAAAAGTTTATACATCCTATTCAAATTTGAATTTGAATTCAAATATTTTTATATATATAGTATTTCTATACATCTAAAGTTTATAGACCTAAAGTTTATAAGTCAAAAGTTTATATACCCGTTTCAAATTTGAATTTGAATTCAAATATCCGATTCAAATTTGAATTTGAATTCAAATATTTTTTATATATAGTATTTCTATACATTTAAAGTTTATACACCTAAAGTTTATAGACCTAA
>CM020181.1:20841367-20895300 GCA_009805545.1 Oryza longistaminata
GGGAAAAAAGAGGAAAAAAATTTTCCCAAAAAAAAAAAATGTCCCAAGAAAAAAAAATTTTCCCCTTTTGGGGATTATTCTGGAGTAAAAAAGCCTGAAATTGTAAAGAAATTTCTAGATAACTTAAACATAATGCTTAGTCCAAGAAAATACCGTAATAATAAACTGCAAGTGTTTTCTTACCCTGAAATGTGGTAACTACAAGCTCAATTAGTAACATCCAACCTTGACCATCTAAACCAGGCTGCCAAGGCTTGTCAATTCTCTATTACCTCCTCCGTGATCAAGTCAAACCTGGGCCGTTCCTCTTTAATGGTAAATGAACTCAAAGTTTAAGCCAATGGTTTTTGGGAGGATGGGTGGTAAGACCAACATCGGCCTGGGCCTACATAGTGGACTCCAGATTGGACCATCCGAAATAACGCTTCCTGAAGGAGCTACATCGTGCAGACGAAAGGAATCGCACCACCACCATGAGAATTCCAGCATGGGATATACTGTGGCATTGTGGCCCGTAAGAACAGCGTTCAATATATTTAACATTAGGCCATAGCCTTCCCAGAACCCCTTCCATGACGCCGCCAGCTGCATATTGGCCTCAAAAACCTGATCAGCTAGCTCTGGTGGGCATGCAAGGAAGTTCAGGCAATGGCCCAACGGCAATGCTGGACTGGTGATACTGGAGTTTTGAGCTTGACATTCATCGTATGGTCATTGACCAAGGTCACGCCCAATGCTGCTCAAGAAGCCTGATAGATCGAAGGAATGCTGAGGCAAAGACTGCCCCCGGATACCGAGAACATGCTGGCGTTTCTACCAGGCCACAGAGCAGCTGGAGTACATGCTCTGCTGGCTATCAGGGCAAAGAATGACACTCATCAGGACTGGTATAGTTTGTTTGTATAAATCCGTGTTTGCGGTGAAGGAAATGAAGGGCTTTCTTATAGTAGCGTGAGGACTGATCGAACTGGAATTCCAGAATCTGTCAGTGGTTTTCAGCTTCACAAAGAGAAGGTACATAGCTTTCGCCCTCCGCAAGGCCTGTATATACCTGCAGATGGATATGACATAATTGCCAGTCCAAGACAAATCTGTCTGGAAACTCTCGATAAAACCTAATGACTCTGGAAGATATATTCTGTGCGCTACTGTATGGTGCTATCTAACAATTTATGTACTGGATATTAATACAGTCAGGAACAAAAAGCATGTTGAGCTAAGTTCATCTGAGGGTGCCATTCAGTTTAGCTCCAAATTCCGGTACCATATTAAACAATAATTACCTTTGGAAGCATTAATAGTGTGGATTTTAGAAACAGCAAAACATCTGTGTATACAGTTGGTTTCTTGGATGTGGTATGAGGTAGCAAATGTATATCTGGCCATTGCCTGATACTTTGCTAGGCAGCAACCCCATTTGAACTTATTTTTAAGTTTTTTGAAGCTGCAAGCAGTTGGCATATGCGTAACTAATTGTCCAAACTACTTTGGCGTCTTGCAACTGGAGTACTGGACGCCAGGTTGTGTTACTAATGGAATAATCCAAAAAAAATGTCAACAGGAAAGCATGCAAACAAGCCTCTCAGGAATCTTCAATTTAGGTCAGTAATCAACAGAGCTTTCAAAATGATATCAACTATCTGTTTTGAGGCAACAAAAACAAATTTGTTAATGCAATCATCAACTCTTTTTTTTACTTTCATTTTTTTTTTAAATTTTTTGCCCCAGAATAGAAGGTTAGAAAATTGCAGAAAGGAGATTAGGCATACAACTTGGATCCAGATTTACCCATAATGAAGTTGGGTCATAACCACATCACAATATTCCATAAGCCAGATATAAACTTACTTGTTCATCGATAGGCATTGATCAGACTATAGAGGTATGGTTCGACGGTCAAGATCCTTTAAGATGGATGGGTCAATCTTGGCTCACGCTCGAGAAGTCCCGCGAGCTACAAAATTAATGATGTAATTAGCATCAAAAGCGCAGTCACTAAGGTGTAATAGCAAGGCCCTGTATTAATTCTTTAAACCAATAAGGGCCTAATATTAAAGTAATCTTCTTTAATGACAGTAAAGAGGGATATATATAGGGCATGGATCAACATTAGGGTAATAATTCAAGAAGCATATGATAATTTGTAACTGATGTATCTACTTTTTGTTGGCAACTTGTGTTATTCTTTTGCAGGGAGAGGAGGCGGGGAGTAGAGTAAGGGTGCTCTCCGAGCGCCAACGACAAAAAGGCGTGCGCGTAAGCTTCAGCGGCGAGAGACCGAGGCGGCGCTCCCACGAGGAAAACGGGGAGCGAAGCTCCGGCGACGACCGGTGGTCGTGAGGGGCGTCCGAGCACCTCCAAGACCTGCTGAAGGTGGAGAAGGGTTAGGGGAGGATGAGAAGGCGTGAAGCGGCGTGAATCACCAGCCAGAGGAGGAATAAATGAGAAGCTCACCGGCAACGTGGAGGGTAGGTTTTTAGCGTGGAAGACGACGACCGAGCGATGGCCCAGGCGCGGCGGCGCTGCGGAGCCGAAAGTGGAGGCGAAGTCACCCGGCGTGGTCCCAACAGCCCGCACGAGCATCGGTGTCGTGGTTTAAGCGGCGCTCGGGTGGTGGAATGGAGCATCGGTGTGGTGGTCGGGTGTTGGTATTTCTTAACGACTTACTAGAATATAATTCCCAGCAATGGCGCCAGAAACCTCATGGTATATTATGGTTACAGAGTTCATCCGCAAGCGCATGGAATATAACTTGTAGCATTTCACCCGAGAGTATTCCAAGGGTATCGTATTTATTTAATCCCGTGGAAAGATCATGGTAGAGAGAACCTGACTAATAATTTATATGTTATATTGTAATAATCATAGTCTAAGCAGGGGTTAATATAATCCAAGGTGGAGAGACACACAAGCAGGGAGCTACTCATTCTCATAAAATATCTAAGCTAAGTGGAAAGAAAAGAGAAAGAGAATATATTCCTATACTTCTAGTATACATACATCCTAGTTATCCGATGTACTAGCTAATACCCTCTATCCGATGCCCTCCTGGTACTTCGAGAAGCCACCCCTGACTGCCGAGTTCCTTACGACAGCCCGTCATGACCATACAACCGGGGCTAAATACGGAGGAGTACCCTCCCCAGGAAATTAACTTAGGACTATATACACGCGCGGAGGAATACCCGTACTGAGCTGTCACCATCAGCGGCCCACCTCTCATCCGCAGCATATAACCCCAAATAATGATATCCCGTAGTCTAGACACCACGCCTAAACTACAGATACTACTCTAATATCAGCGTCATGACATTGAGTAATTGCATAAGCAAACACTATACACGTACCAAAGCATCTCCCAGATAAGCTAGCAGTATAATCTGCATAAGATGAACATATTGTAAAGTTGGCATTCATATACTCGGGAAGTATTCCAATACCATAAATGTATAAAGAAGAGTATTCTAAATAAAGTACAAAGCTTACAAAAGAGGAAAGGAAAGCTACTAGAGCCATATCCGAACTCTTCCGAAGGCTTCCGGACTCCGATTTCTACTCTATTCCTATTCCACTAGCTTAAGACTACTAAACTAACTTGAGAGAATATGAGAGAGTTCTTGCTTGAGGTGCGTGAGTGAAGTGAGGATGAGAGCTCCTTTTATAGCCTCCCAATGACGGTTGTGGCGGTTGGAAAGGTCGGTAATACCAACCAACCGTCATTGGGGAGCCGTCTTAGCCGTCCAAGAGAAACCTGGATCGAACGACGCTGCGGGGGTTCGGCCGAACCATGTGTCGGGCCGGCCTGGCCCAAAATCGGCAGGTGGCCTCCTCCGTTGCTCTCCTATGCAGACTTGTGAACTTTGGCCCAATTGGTCGTGTGAATTTTGAGTTCTTTGCCCATTCATACATAAGTCTGATTCTCGACATCGTCCAATTGATTTATTGTCTGATTTGATGTCGATTCTCCTTCACTTTATGGTTATTCTCTACAAAAGGTTAGTGAACCAAATACTAGTGGAATTTTATTATTCTAACTTGGATATGCATTGCAAGCATGACTAGTTCTCCTCTATTTTGGTAATATTGACGGGCAAAACTGATCGCTAACGACCGTCGACAAAACCCACCAAGCTTGAACCTTTGCTCGTCCCGAGTAAAGGATGAATGGAACAAAGACTTGGTTGTTGATTAGGAGTTGCTACTATGTTGTATATCTCAAAAGTACAAGTGCAAGGTATATATACTCTCTCTCAGATTAAATAATCTTTGGCACGGTGGCTTACCCTTACGCCTGATTCCCACGAGACACTGCTTCTCCTTTCCTTGGGCGGTTGAAAGATAGAACAGCAACTAGAGCACAAATCACCCAATCTTTATTCAACTTTTATTCCAGAAGTTTTCAAATGATTTTGCAAAAGAAAGCCAAGTTCCTCATATGATTCACTCAGTCTCTCCAAGTGTATCAATATGAATTCCTCACCATTTTTGCCTTTTTGATTCCTACTCTAAGGTTTGATATGTGGAGCTCGGTAGGGATCAAACATGGCATACCTGCATTCACATTTATTACCAAATCAAAAACTCAGACTAAAGAAAATGACTAAACATACTCAAGATCAAGATCGTGCAAAGTGTGTGTGTGATATACCTTGTTTCCACAACAAAAGTGAAAAACAACCAAGGTTAGCCTACAAAGGGCAGTGATTATACAGAGGTAAATATAAAGTATTAGTTCTGGTAATCTCTATTATGAATCTTCCTCGGCAACGGCGCCAGAAATGCTTGTTGGTATTTCTTAACGACATTACTAGAAATATAATTCCCAGCAATGGCGCCAGAAACACTCATGGTATATTATGGTTACAGAGTTCATCCGCAAGCGCATGGATATACCATTGTAGCATTTCACCCGAGAGTATTCCAAGGGTATCGTATTTATTTAATCCCGTGGAAAGATCATGGTAGAGAGAACCTGACTAATAATTTATATGTTACTTGTAATAATCATAGTCTAAGCAGGGGTTAATATAATCCAAGGGTGGAGAGACACACAAGCAGGGAGCTACTCATTCTCATAAAATATCTAAGCTAAGTGGAAAGAAAAGAGAAAGAGAATATATTCCTATACTTCTAGTATACATACATCCTAGTTATCCGATGTACTAGCTAATACCCTCTATCCGATGCCCTCCTGGTACTTCGAGAAGCCACCCCTGACTGCCGAGTTCCTTACGACAGCCCGTCATGACCATACAACAGGGGCTAAATACGGAGGAGTACCCTCCCCAGGAAATTAACTTAGGACTATATACACGCGCGGAATAATACCCATACTGAGCTGTCACCATCAGCGGGCCACCTCTCACCCGCAGCATATAACCCCAAATAATGGTATCCGTAGTCTAGACACCACGCCTAAACTACCAGATACTACTCTAATATCATCGTCATGACATAGAGTAATTGCATAAGCAAACACTATACCTGTACCAAAGCATCTCCTACATAAGCTAGCAGTATAATCAGTATAACATGAACATAATGTAAAGTTGGCATTCATATACTCGGGAAGTATTTCAGTACCATAAATGTATAAAGAAGAGTATTCTAAATAAAGTACAAAGCTTACAAAAAAGGAAAGGAAAGCTACTAGAGCCATACCCAAACTCTTTACCATAAATGTATAAAGAAGAGTATTCTAAATAAAGTACAAAGCTTACAAAAAAGGAAAGGAAAGCTACTAGAGCCATACCCAAACTCTTCCGAACGCTTCCGGACTACGATTTCTACTCTATTCCAATTCCACTAGCTTAAGACTACTAAACTAGCTTGAGAGAATATGAGATAGTTCTTGCTGAGTGAAGTGAGGATGAGAGCTCCTTTTATATCCTCTCAATTGTTGGTATTTCTTAGCGACACTACTGGAAATATAATTCTCAACAATGGCATTGGAAATAATCCTGGTATATTATGATTACAGATATGATCCGTAAGCGCACGGATATACCATTGTAGCATTTCACCCGGGAGTATTCGAAGGTATCGTATTTATTTTATCCCAAGGGAAGATATGATAAGAGAGAACTATACTAACAATTCATATATTACTTATATACGTCAAAGTCTATGCAGAGGTCAGTTCAAAGGGTAGGGTGACACACAGAAGAAAGAACTAAGAACCACTCTCACTAAAATATAGTCTAAGAAAAGTATCATTCATGTACTTCTAGTATACATACATCTTTAGTCTATACTTGCTAGTATACAGTCATGCAACCAATACCTCGTACCTAGTGTCTTCCTAGTGTTTCGAGAAGCCACCCCTGACTGCCGAGTTCCTTACGACAGCCCGTCATGACCATACAACCGGGGCTAAATACGGAGGAGTACCCTCCCCAGGAAATTAACTTAGGACTATATACATGCGCGGAGGAATACCCGTACTGAGGTGTCACCATTAGCGGCCCACCTCTCATCCGCATCTTATAACCCCAATTAATGGTATCTAATAATCGAAGCACCACGCTTACATTACTAAATACTACTCTACATCCTTGCAACCGACATAGAGCAACAGAATAATCGGATACTAAACTCACACCAATACACCTATCTGGAAAGCTAGTTACACAACTATATTGATTCAAGTATAAAGTAAAGTCGGCACTCAAATAATATGAATGGAATAAAATACCGAAGATGTATAAAGAAGAATATTCTATTAATTCAGTAAGTCTTACAAAATAAGAAAGGAAAGCTATTAAAGCCATACCCGGAATCTCCTGAAGACTCGAGGACTATGAAGACTATTCTATTTCCTACTCCACTAGCACTAGGACTACTAAACAATACTTGAGAGAACTCTTGATCTTCTTCTTGAGGTGTGTGAGGGAATGAATGAGAGGAGGGGTATTTATAGCCCATGAGATGCCTTGGGAGTGTGGAGATGCTCCAAGCATCCTAGGAGCATTTTGCTCTCCTCATGACAAGTGGCATGATGAAGCATCCTAGGAGCATCTTTCTCCCTCCTTGTGACAAGTGTCCCCGGCGGTTATTTCTAGTAGAACCGGTCACAACCGCCATGGTATGTGGATAACTTCCAGCTGATGAAGAACTAGGCTGATCAGGCTGGCTACCTGGTTCGGCCGGCCGAGCCAAATTAGCCCACCATTTGGCAGGTGTGTCTCCCAGTGGATCCTCAGCTTAGTGGTATGAATTATGGGCTTGTTTGCTCATGTTAATTCTGTATTACCAGCCCATCTATCCAAAAGTCTGCTTCTCGATAGCGTCTGATTGATCGTTCGTCTATTTTCTGTCGATTCTCCTCCATTTATATGTGCTTCTCTTGCATACATGTTAGTAGCATAATATATAGTGGAAGTAGATATTTTATTTGGAATTTATGCATTGCAAGCATAGCTAGTCTTCATATATTGGGTTACATTGACGGTCGAAACTGGCCGATAACGACTATCAACAAAACCCCCCAAGCTTGATCCTTTGCTCGTCCCGAGTAAAGGACGAAAGTAATAAAGACTTGGTTGTTGTTCAGGAGTTGCTGCAATGTTGTATATCTCAAAGATACAAATGCAAGGTATGGGTACTCTCTCTCAAATTAAATAAGTTTGGCATGGTGGCTTACCCTTACCCCTGATTCCCACGAGACACTGCCTTTCCTTGTCTCTAGCGGTTGAGAGACAGAACAACAATTAGAGCGCTAGTTACCCAATTTTTATTCAACTTTTATTCCAGAGGTTTTCAAATGATTTTTGCAAAAGAAAGCCAAGTTCCTCAAATGATTCTCTAGATCACTCAAAGTGTATGAATATGGGTTTCTCACCAGATTTGCCTTTTTGATTCCTACTCTAAGGTTTGATATGTGGAGCTTGGTAGGGATCAAACATGGTATACTTGTATTCACATTTATTACTAAGTCAAAAACTTGGACTAAAATAGATGACTAGTCATACTCAAGATCAAGATCGTGCAAAGTGTGTGTCAATAATATGGTGGAAAATATGATGGGAACAAAATGTGGATAAAGAAAATGATCAAGATCGTGCAAAGTGTGTGTGAATAATATGGTGGAAAATATGATGGAAAACAAAATGTGGATAAAGAAAATTCTTCTCCTTTGTGCTTATGCTTTTCCTCAAAAATATCCTTTAATTTTCATAGAGAGGGTATGGCTACTTTTTCTCTCTCTTTTTTTTCTTTCATGCTCCAATTTTGGAAGAGCAGGAATTTATTATTTTTCTCATAGCCATACCTTTCCCTCCTTTTTTTTCTTTTATTTTTGCAAAGGATTTTTCTTTGGAAAGGAAGCATGGATGGAGAGCTTATTTGTGGATAATGATGACATGGATATGATGGATGATATGGATGCTATCTTCCAGTGTAGAACCTTAGCATATGTGTGCATATGTGTGTGTATGATCTTGATCATAGAACATGAAAAGTATCTACATAAGACACAACGATTTGACAAAGTTCAATCGAATTACAAGTAAGCAGAATGTATATGGCTTAATCAATATGAATATTTTTGGCTCTGGTAGGAATTTATATCAAGTGAAGAACTTTCAAATTTATCATTTTGAAGAATAAAACATCCGGAATTCAAGTCAAACTTAGAGCAGGTTCATAGCAACTCTTATTTACTATCTCATATCTCGCAACAACCTAGACTCAGATCAGCAAAGTGCAGCTCACTTACCTCAGGTTCCCAGATAATTGTTGGCTACTCTTATTCAATTCTTGAGAGAGTACTTAACCATGAACCCATATATGAGAGATATAAAACAGAGCAACTATTCATCATTTCAACATGAAGAACTAAGCATGTCTTACCTAGCATATTAAATCTAGCCTATCTTTTTGATATTTTTGATTTTGCAAATTTTTATGTTGTTTTTCGGTTTATAAAAGTAATGCAAAAATTTAGATATGCAATTTGAAAGGGAAATATGCAATGTGATACGAGTTACCTTAGTGGGGGAAGAGACATCTCCCCCCAAGCTTGCTTCTTGCTATGGCTCATGGCAGGGATCAAATCCCTGGTAGCGGTGAAACGCTTGCCAGTCAGCTTGCTGTTGTTGCATCATAGTGTTGAAGTTTGCGAGCTGTGCATCAACAGACTACTGCCATTCCCGTGACTGTACCATATGATCCTCCAAGGTGTGTTGGACATTTCCCGCTTGCAGTTCAAGTGTATCCATCCTCTGGATAAGTTCTCCCAGATCCCCTTGAGAGGAGACTGAGTGACGCATCCGAGAGGATGGATGTGGACCACTTGAACTGGAGGAACGCGAGTATCCCAGTGCAGCTTCTGCGGCACATGCCACCGGCTGTCGCTGGCACTCTGCCAGGACAAACCTCTGGCGTCATGTTTTGGGAATTGGGTTCAACCGGGGGCATCCACGGTCGGATCCCAATTGTCCCTGTACATCTGCTCGTGGTGAAGAGGAAGACGCCTCTTGAGGTTGTCCTCTCGCCATTCGTCGAATTATCCTGCATGGGACATCACAATGCAACTCCACTTGGAGTGGAATGGTTAGTTCTCGGCAGTTACACAAATGGAACTCCGGGTTAGGTAACGGAATCTCATTTGTATAGCCGGGAAACAAAAATATAAGAAAATCATTTGGACCATGTTTGACTATGTGGCATTGAACCAAATAGGCCTCATCAACATTAGAGCGGGTGACAAGATACTTGCATTTTAAGCATAGTCCCAACTCTTCATGCTAAACGAGTCACCAAAGAAATACACTCAACAGGACCAGACAACTTCACATTTTCTAACCATTGCTTGATCATGGGTTGAACGAGTGAAACTTTCATTTTTCCAACCATGGCATACAGGAGGACTATAATTGCACTATCCGAATATCAGCTCTAAGAAACAATGTGAAACCAAGCAACTTATGCAACAACCTTAAGGTAGGATTATGAATGTCATTAGTTCTAGGCTTTCTACAGGATGAGAGACCCGAAATACTTTGCCAAGACATACGCTAGTTAAAATCAGGAAATGCGTTCCTGAAATTAATTTTGCATGTTTTGTCAAAGCCTAGATGCAAGCTAAGGTCTTTCCAAGAAAGGTGATATTCGTTGCGGAATAACCGGAAAGTAACACCATCGCCTACCTCTAGCAAGGCACATAAAAACTGCATGGTAAGCAAACGGGAACCCGGCTCGTCTACACATCCAAATTTATTCCAACTTATAGCATGCCAAACAGTATGAAACTTAGCATCCATACCTATCCTTTTTAGAAGGTCGAGTCGTATGCTCAGGTCTGAGCACATGTTCGGTCTTTCAGCATATGATAGGCTTGCATTTCCCGGTTGTCCACGAGGTCGAGATCGGAGTTGTCGTATAGCCTCGGTGGAACGTACGCCTCCTCCATGGATGCATCTGTGGAAGAAGGTGTACTTGGCTTATCGTGTCGACTTGTCTGTGAGCATGATTGTCTCTTGAATATGCCCGAAAGTCGTTTCTTCATAACTACAGCAAAGAGCAAGAATACAAGACTACTCAGGCGGGGGTTAAGTAAATACCCGCTGATTAACCTTGCACTGAACTAAAGCAAACTTGTATATGCAAAGTGTCTAAACTAAATGCAGCAAATTGTGTGAATTTGAGGCAAGCTTGCAAAACTTTGAATGAATTTTGAGAGCAAGGTTTTGAGAGGGAGTGAAAATGAGTTAAAGTGGTGTGACTTCCCTCTCCCAGCCGAGCTACATATATAGTGCATGGATAACGGCTAGTAATGGCATGTGGGCCCCACTAGCCGCTCCCATGCAGAAATTTGCAGCCAGCCGGTGCCAGGCCGGTTGCCGAACCCTCGGTGGACCCAACCAGCCCCACATTTAGCTAGTGTGGTTGTGGCTGTGCAAAATTTTGCCAAAAAATTATTTTATTTTGCTCACAAAAATTCATTTGAAGATTTTGCCTCAAATTCAAATCTCAATGCACTGTATTGAAAAATTCAAACATGCTTTGATGCAATGGGAAATAAATATGAGATAACTACCAATTTACCTGTTGGCAAGGGCGACGTCGTTTCAGGTCCGACGAGCACGACAGTACCTCCGACGCATTTAGCTCAATGAGGCACCTAGTTCCAGAGGTACAAGAACGGGTGTCTTCTCCTTATCCCACCACACCTTCTTGGTCTTAGGTGCGGGCAACAGCCTCTTTGTAGCTGGGAACACAGGTTGACTGGCCTGTATTCCCGGCTTCTTGGATGCCGACTTACGGTACTGACGGTTCCTCGTTTCTTCCTGCTCCAGGAAGTTCATCATGAAAGTGTTGAGGCTATCCGTCCTTCGGGGTTTTACTCTGACCTCCTTGTGGGTTCGATCCGTTCTTGATCTACCCCATGAAGCAATGCTCCATCCTTGGTCTCCATGTGGACGATACCCGTTGTTGTTGTTCATGAGCATGACGTTCTCACGTGTTTTCGGACGATCCGTCCCAGAGTGACCGGTACTGCCATAGACCTCACATGTCGTGTGAAAGTCTAGGGCCTTAACGATACCCTGCTTGGCGTCCTTCTCATTGTTGTCCAGTCTCTTCATAAGGAGATCCAACTGAGCAGCGAGCATTTCCGTCTCATTGACGGTGTGCATACCGCGTTTGACGGGTTTGGAGTCGTTCCTCGCTCCGACCTGTATTTGAGACCATCTTCTCAATCAGGTCTATTGGCATCTAACTGTTCTTGAGAAGAATGTCCCTCCAGCAACATCCAGATCATCCCGAGACGAGGGGGTTAATCCGTTGAAGAAATTCTGCAAGATGAGCCACTCGTCTATCCCATGATGAGGACGTGCGGTGACGTATTCCTGCAGCCTTTCCCAAGCTTCAAGAATGGTTTCATCCCTCGTCTGCTGAAAGCCGGATATTCTTCCACGAAGAGCGTTGGTCTTGCCCATCGGGAAGAATTTTGAGAGGAATGACGTTGAGCGCTATTTCCGGGTATTCACCGTTGCACGGTTGATGTAGAACCACTGTTTTACTCTCCCGAGGAGGGAGAATGGCAACAGTTGGAGTCTGACTCCTTTGACGGTACACGTGCTTCAGCTTTCCAGGAATTCCTGCAATTGAGCACTTGCATCCTTCTTAGGCTTACCACAGAACGGGCAAGCCTGCGCCATTGTTAATTTAGCTGGTCTTCAAATCAAAGTCACCATCTCCCCTGCTGACTTGGGTTCCAACTGGCATGTTACCAGCAGAGGGAGTAGCGAACATGCAAAGTGTCTTCTCAGCCATATCGTGCATTTCTGATGGCGCGGAATTGGCTGGTCTGGTTGCCGATAGAGTGACCTTGAGGATGAACGACACGGGGTTGGCTTCACTTCACCAGTGACTCCAGATATGAAATTGGTCGGCAGATCAGAATCAGTCCTGTACTACCCTGTTTTCACATAAAAGAGAAAACAAACAAGGTTTGCCTACAAAGGACAGTGACTTATACGGAGGTAAATATAAAATTATTAGCAAGTAGTAAACTCTTAATCATTTATCTTCCCCGGCAACGGCGCAAGAAATGCTTATTGGTATTTCTTAGTGACACTACTGGAAATATAATTCCCAACAATGGCACTGGAAATAATCCTGGTATATTATGGTTACAGATGTGATCCGCAAGCGCACGGATATACCATTGTAGCATTTCACCCGGGAGTATTCCAAGGTATCGTTTTTATTTAATCTCAAGGGAAGATATGATAAGAGAGAACTATGCTAACAATTCATATATAACTTATATACGTCAAAGTCTATGCAGGGGTCAGTTCAAAGGGTAGGGTGACACACAGAAGAAAGAACTAAGAACTACTCTCACTAAAATATAGTCTAAGCTAAGAGGAGAAAGAGTAAGAAAAGTATCATTCCTGTACTTCTAGTATACATACATCTTTAGTCTATACTTGCTAGTATACAGTCATGCAACCAATACCTCGTACCCAGTGTCCTCCTGGCGTTTCGAGAAGCCACCCCTGACTGCCGAGTTCCTTGCGACAGCCCGTCATGATCATACAACCGGGGCTAAATACGGAGGAGTACCCTCCCAAGGAAATTTCCTTAGGACTATATACACGCGCGGAGGAATACCCGTACTGAGCTGTCACCATCAGCGGCCCACCTCTCATCCGCAGCATATAACCCCAATTAATGGTATCTAATAATCTAAGCACCGCGCTTACGTTACTAAATACTACTCTACATCCTTGCAACCGACATAGAGCAACCGAATAATCGGACACTAAACCAACACCAATACACCTATCTGGAAAGCTAGTTACACGACTATATTGATTCAAGTATAAAGTAAAGTCGGCACTCAAATAATATGAATGGAATAAAATACCGAAGATGTATAAAGAAGAATATTCTATTAATTCAGTAAGTCTTACAAAAGAAGAAATGAAAGCTATTAAAGCCATACCCGGAATCTCCTGAAGACTATTCTATTTCCTACTCCACTAACACTAGGACTACTAAACAATACTTGAGAGAGCTCTTGATCTTCTTCTTGAGGTGTGTGAGGGAATGAATGGGAGGAGGGGTATTTATAGCCCATGAGATGCATTGGGAGTGTGGAGATGCTCCAAGCATCCTAGGAGCATCTTTGCTCTCCTCATGACAAGTGGCATTATGAAGCATCCAAAGAGCATCTTTCACCCTCCTTGTGCCATGTGTCCATGCTTATGACGATTTCCACCGGTAGAAACAACCATAACCGTCATCAGGAAGCAGGTACTACCGACCTCGGCTTGGGCCTAGGCTGATTGGGCTTGGCCATGGTTCGGCCAAACCCTGGTCAGCTCCCCTGGCGCTCATTCTTTTCTGGTAGACTGACTTGTGGGTT
The DNA here is from genome assembly GCA_009805545.1 of Oryza longistaminata. NCBI lineage: Eukaryota > Viridiplantae > Streptophyta > Magnoliopsida > Poales > Poaceae > Oryza > Oryza longistaminata. The sequence goes on from CM020181.1 coordinate 20,855,244, forward strand.
CCTATGATAGTGACATCCATTTTGGGCCAAATTCAGATATATAAATTGGACCTTTGGGCCTCCTAATGGATTTGCAAGTCACCTTTCGACTGATTGATCGATATGTTTCCACCATCTTTCACTTCATTTTGTTAGGTTCTCCTGCATTGGTTAGTTTGCCAAGCACATAGTGGAATAGAATATTTTATTTGCAAAATAATGCATTGCAAGCATACTTAGTCTTCATAGGCCACAAAAATTAAAAGGATGAAATTATACTATACCACCGGGAGTCCAATGCTCATGCCTCATATATATATCTCCCTATCACCAAATTGACTCCTTTTCTTTCTTCTTTAATTTGTTTATAATATCTCTCTTGTAAATAACCAAATATAATCTAGTATGTATGTCCAAAGCTCGCATCGATCTCGATATATAGGGCTAGGGACACCTTTGTTTGAGCATAAGCTTAATTTATTGATTAGCTTAGGCTTTTAATTAAGTTGATATTTCGGGCTTTTACGATTTATAAGCCGATGGCTTTTAAGATTTAAATTTAAATTTAGTAGGGTAATTAGAGTCCTAACACTAAGTGAAAAGAAAATATTTAAACTTAGCTTCTTCATTATATTAGTGTAGTCCCTCCGTCCAAAAGGCTAGGCGACGTTATTTCTTTTCTCATCACGACAAAAGAAAAATCAACTCATTCTACATATAAAAAAGACCAAGAAATATACATATGTATGCAACCAATGAGTATTAATATATAGAGATAATCTAAGAAATACCATTGACAAGTGTCCAAGCCCCAGAAATGCCATCGACAATTGTGAGTTCCAAGAAATGCTATCATACAAACGATTTTGTCCACAAAATACCATCGCCGTTAGGGTTCCGTCTATTTTGCGCCGTTAAATACACTGTTCATTCTATAGAACTTAACGGCGTGGAATGGACGGAACCCTAACGACGATGGCAATTTTGGTAGAAAGTCGTTTGCACGATGGCATTTCTTGGAACTCACATTTGTCGAAGACATTTCTGGGATTTGGACGCTTGTTAATGGTATTTCTTGGATTATCTCTAATATATATGGTTGCTTGGTTAATTTTTTATTAACGATTTAATATAACATTGCAAAACAAAAAAAAAAAACCTTCCTCACATCATTGAAATAGAGGATTAGCAAAGGAATTTTGGAGGATTCATTGTCGTTAGGATTTTTTTCCTATAAAGTCCTTTGATTCATAGGAAGTGGATAAGAAAATTTCCATAGGATTGCATTCCTATGGTTAATTTCATAGGAAAATAAGCAAGAGGTTAGACCTCTTGTGAAACTTTTCATTGCGGAGTGTTTCATGTGGTGTAATCAAAGGGCTTTTCTCTCCGTTTCCTGTGTTCTCAATTCCTCTAGGATTGGAAAAACATAATACTTTAATTTCTACGTTTTTTTCTGTTCTTTTGTGTTTTCTCTATCCTGTGTTTTAAAGATGACCTAAATTTTGAATGCATAGAATCTACACAAACATACGCATCCCATTTGGGTAAAAATAGAAAGTGAAGCATGCTTTAAGCTTTTAGGTGAAAGGAAAAGCTTTTGAACAAAGAGATGCAAGCTAGTAGCAGGTACTTATTGCGGTTGCATGCATGGTTACCCAACTTAATTACGTTGATGCATATGCATGGCCACCTAGCAGCACGTAGTAATTAATAATCGATTAAAGACATGCATTTAATTTAGGTCGGTCATGCATGCATGGAGTTGCTACTTACTCCCTCGATTCCAAATTGATCGATCTACATATAATATTTTTTAAGGTTATTTTTAAATGATCTACATATTTATGTTCATTTATTGAGTCTATTCGTTATTTGTGTATTGGAGTAAATGGATATTGATGTATCCATGCACAGAAGTATTTATAACCCACATGCAATATCTTGATTTGCTATTGGTTAGGAAATATTGGGGATGGTGCATACATTGAGTTTGTTGCTAGAGTAAATACAGTATGAGAGAGTTATTAGTTTTTCTTGACCTCATGTACTTATGAAATATGTAGATCAATTTGGAACGGAGGGAGTACTACTCATCATATAGACGATAGTCCGTCTACGTGCATGCATGCATGCCTGCCTGTAGTATAATAATCCAAATTACTCCCATGATTAGGGAGAGAAGGGCACAAATCCCACGGTTAATCATGCATTTGCATGGGGACCGAATACACCACGGACCACACCGTGTCCGAGAAAAGTTGACGATTACATACTCCTCCTTGCTAAGGTCACCCACAATGATTATCTATAGGCTCTCTACAAGAGATCCATGTCAGCATATTTTCCTACTTGAGAGATATTAAATGAAGAGAGAGAGCAAAGCTATCTACTAACTTAGAGATAGCCTATAGAGAAAAACGAGGCAATGCATGAGAGAGCTATAGATACCCATGTAGACATACTATTGAGGTGGTTTACTATTAATCTAGTCTATTGCTGAGATGTACATGTTTTATAGAGAGCACCTTACTTTACCATTGCGGGTGCTCTGATAGACCTTAAGCTTCGGCAGGACTTGAGCTCCCTGGTTCTCAGACCACCAAATTAAGCTTCGTAGAATCGTAGCGGGTTCCTTGTCATCCACCCCGGGTAATGGTCAAACCTCCTATCCTTTTCTAGGAGGACAGTTGGCTTGATGGAGCCAATCCAAGAATTAGGAAAAGGAGAACAGTAGCCTACAGCAAAAACACAATGGACCAATGACATTCCTGGTGCACTTGGACTGGTATGCTGGGTGGCTATATACTCTAATACTTATCAATTTGGAGATGGCTACAATCAATCGGTCTCACTATTACTAAAAGACACATACAAGCTGGCACTATAGATGTCGGAACAGCTAAAATCGACACCTATAGTACTTTTCTCACCTTCAAAAGGATGAAAGAAAAACTAACACCTTTAAGCGAACGTGTTGGTTTTAAAGAAAAACCGACACCACTAATATAGATATCGATTTTTAAAATAACCGGCACTATTATAGTTGTCGGTTTATTAGAAAAACGACAAATATAGGTGCCGATTTTTAAAATACCGACCCCATAAGATCAACCCGAGCCGACGGGATGCGAGGGGATATTTTTGACCCAGTGGGGCCAGGCGAGCTAGGAGAGAGTGTTGGCGCAAGGGTAGGCTTAAAGGTGGAGTTTGGACGCGGTGCTCGTGAGCTCGGTCTATGGCCTTGTCTCTGTCTCTCCGTTCTCGAGCAGCGCAGCGATGGAACAGGACAGCTGGGCGTGTCTGGAGCTTTGCTTCCTATCCAGAAAGAGTAATGGAGGAGGAGATTTGGTTGGGGCGCGGAGATTTGGCCGGAACAACTTCGTCTACTCTCAATGGAGCCGTACTCATGTGACGATTGTAGACAATGGCGCGAGGTGGACGATGGGTATGGAGACACGGTGTCTAGGCCCACCTGCAGCAACTTACTACAACAAATATGGGCTTCTGTGACGATTACCTGATGACAGAACACATATCTGTCATAAACAGAGGCTGTTTATGACGACTGTTCACAGGATGACAACTGTTTATGACCAAACCCTGTATCTGTCATAATCATCGTCACAGTATACTCTGCATGGGCTCTATGACGATAGCACGATGACAATAGTGGATCGTCATAAAATATAGAACTATTATATTTTTAGAAACAAACAAAATATTGTTATACTACATTGCTACTAGACCACAAATTGTTTGTCCTAGGTGGACTCTTCTTGTCTACAACAATTCTAGTCTCTTATTTTAGGATTTAGGATTGATGTCATCTCTACTCTCATTTTATGAAATTATGGCGTTTCATTTTATGATTGATTGAAAAAACTTAAACAACAGACTAAAATGGCTATAAATTGGTCTAAATAATTCTTTGAAATTTTCCATGAATTTTCGGAGTACAATAACTAATTTTAATACCACAAAGTTCATTTAACTTATTAAAATAAATATAAAACAAATTAAAATTCCTCTCTATGTCTTTGGGCCTTTTTTGGCCCAAGTATTTACTCTCTCCCTCCCTCAGCCCGCAGCCTCTCTCACCCTTCTCCTCCCTTTTCGGGCCGCCGGCCCAGCCCTTTTCCTCCTCCTTTTCCGACAAGTCTATTTTACCTCCCTCCTCTCAATTCAAATAACTTTTCGCATAGTAAATGATTTCAAATGAAAAACTTGTCAACAACAAAGTTGTATAACTTATCAAGATCTACAACTTTTGTTTTGATCATTTTTCTATATGACTTTATTTCAATAATTTGAATTTGAATTCCAAATTATGACAACTTCAAAGACAGCAGCAAGAAAGTTACATGATTGTCACAGCCCATTTCATTGATAATGATTGGAACTTACATAAGAAGATAATTGCCGTTTTCAAGGTCAAAAGTCATAAGGGGGAAGAAATTGGGAAACACTTGCAAAAGGTGTTGTTGGATTGGGGGTTAGACAAAGTAATGACAGTCACTGTTGACAATGCTAGTGCAAATGATGTTGCTGTTAGTTATTTGAGAAAACAAATGAACAATTTGAATACTAGCATTGCACAAGGAAAGTACCTACACATGAGATGTGCTGCACATATTGTGAATTTGATTGTTTCTGATGGTTTGAAAGTGGTGGACATTTCTATCAAGCGTGTTCGTGCTGCTGTTAAATTCATAAAAAATGGTACGGCAAGGTTGGTGAAATTCAAGGAGTGCAGAATTGGAGAAGGTGGACAGCAAGGCTTTCTTGAACCTTGATGTGTGCACTAGGTGGAACTCCACATATGATATGTTGAAAGCTGCCTGCACATATGAGAAGGTTTTTATAAGGTATGCAGAAGAAGATTTGGCCTTCCAAATAGAATTGCTTGGTGACAAAGGTCCCGGCATTCCTGGTGAGGGTGATTGGAGGCTGCAAGGAAGACGGCTGACTTTCTAGGCCATTTTGCTGATATAACTCTCCATGTTTCAGCATCACTAAACGCGAGTGCTCACAACTTTTTCCACGAGATTGCAGATATCAATATTTTGGTGCACAACTGGACGAGTAGCAAAGACTCTATGCAAGCAACAATGGGAAAGAGAAAGAAAGACAAGTATGACAAGTATGACAAGTATTTTGGGCTATTGCTCTTGATCCTTGGTACAAGCTTTATGAATACATAGAACTAGCTATTGGGGAAATTGATGAGTACACACTAGCTCGGATATAATCATGACTACCTTATGTATTAATCAACCAAAGGTGCATATGTTCTATATTAGATATACTTGTTATATATTTGAACAAACGCTGCTACACAATGAGTTTCGTGGGTTTTTGTTTGCAGAGGTACTTGCTTGGGTGAAAGAAAAGAGATCGAACGTAAGGAATGCATGGATGATTGAAGAAGTTGATTGGGACTGGATGAGGTACGTGGCTTGTTTTGCAGATTCCCGGCAGCTCGGTAGGAATTTTGATGTGGGACCAAAACCATCTGAAAGTAGACTCCATAAGCTTTCCAACAAGTACTTATGGGCCCCATAATTTCTTCTAGATCAGCGGCTAGGTCCGTTTGAAGTTGATACTGTTAGGAGGCCCGAATCCGAATCCAAAACGTATAGAACTTTATCTCTTGTCTTCTATGAACCAAAAGTGACGTGGTGAGATGAAAGAAGACTTGAAGAAGGTCTTGGTTTGGTCCCCAATCAACTTCTTCAATCATCCATGCATTCCTTATGCTCGGTCTCTTTTCTTTCGCCCAAGCAAGTACCTCTGCAAACAAAAACACACGAAACTCATTGTGTAGCAGTGTTTGTTCAAATATATAACAAGTATATCTAATATAGAACATATGCACCTTTGGTTGATTAATACATAAGGTAGTCATGGTTATATCCGAGCTAGTTGTGTACTCAATGTCAATGGCAATTATAAATTTAAATTAAATTACAGGGCCCTGCAATGTTATGTTGTTCGAGTAAATGAAAAGTGCATATATAAGGGACAGTCATCTACAAATGGATCAGCACTGAAGAGTGCAACAGATTAAACAATCCATGCAATTTACTCTCATAATGAGCTTATCTAATGTATACATATCCATTCATTAAAGCTATTCACATGGGATGACTATAAAACATCTCTCTCACCTGCTTTCTTCTCGATTGGTTTGTTTCCTTCTAATGGAGCAAAGTTACATCTCTCTCACCTGCTTTCTTCTCGATTGGTTTGTTTCCTTCTAATGGAGCAAAGTTTTCTGTTTGCTACAAGAAGGACTTGAGCTGTCAATTGCCGTTGTTCTGCACATGTGAAAAACACATTTGTTGAGTCATCTCATAAATTCAGGCAGCAAACAAGAGTCATTCTGACCTGACATATGCAGACTGACACATATAAGAGATAACAATTTATAATTGTTGCCATGTTTATCTTTACGATCTGAATATGAAATAATAGAAGATTCAGATGCATTCCTTTTTTGAATTTCCAGAAAGTTTAAAAGAATAACTCTGTTCTTTTTTTTGAATAAACTGCAAGTTTGTTTGATAAGTTTCCTGTATGCTATATACAAATAATCTCCAATATGAGATCTTTCATGATATCCAAACCTAAACAATTAAAAATCAGCAGCCTCCCAATTAGCTCCTAGAAACCACAGTCCAGAATAGTACACTGAAACAACATGGAAAACGTTGCTCTGTTTTTCCTAAAGTAATTATTTAGTAAAAGCTTGTACTGCTTCTTCTTTAAACGGTCCACAATAATTGGATTGTCACATGCTACAGCTAACAAATTCAGGGGAGAAGCTTCGCGACAGTCCCTGAAAGAGAATTTTATGGTAGAAAAGGAAAAAGAAAATCATAATTTACCCTGAAAGCAAATGCAGAAAAGTTATTCTTTTAACAAGCCTGCTTTTCGGCAGTTAGTCAGTTACTGGCCAGGTTTTAGTTGGTGGAAGTGCACATAAAGCTTCCAAATGCATACATAGGAGGTGTATTAATCAATGACCAACTACTATAGCTACAGCCTAATATATCCCAGAAAGAACACACCCAATCAGCCAATCTCATTTCAAAATGACTGTAAGAATTCAAGCATGAAGATAAATGCCGGCAGTGATATGATATAAAAGTCTTTCCCCTTCAATTTGACTACACAGCAAATCTATTTCATCAGAAATTAGAAAGAAAACCCATTAGATTTAACTGAGAACGAGTACTATGCCACAAATATGCGTAATACCTGAACAAGGACGTGAGCAGCGGTGTGGGAGTGGACGACCGGCGAAGGTCAATGGCGAAGAACCGGATCTGACAGCAATGTGGCGACTGGCGGTGGCGGTGAACCAGTCGCGGTGAATCGTGTACGGCTGATCGAGGGAAGCTAGTCGGCAACACGAGTATTGGAAAAAGGGATGAGCGAAACGAACATATTCGGGAATCAACCTCGAGGTCGACGATCGGCGGGCGGCAATGGGCGATCAGCGGGCGGCATGGTCGTGGTCGACAGGGATTGACCGGCCAGGCGGCGATGGCGTGGCCACGGAAGACGGGCAGCGACTCGTGGCAACGTCGAATCGGGCTATGCAGCGCGACCGTGAGGGCGGCGAGGCGACAGTGATCTGGCGAGAGATGGAACGCGATGCGAGGGGACGTGTCACGTGTTGCGGGCTTGCGGCCTTGCGGGGGATTTGGCGGAGATCGCGTCATTGGAGGGGATGGGGAGGAAATTGCGGCAATACTGGCGGCATGGATGCGGAGTGGGAGAGAGGAAGGTGTGGGACAGGCGGATCTGGGAGGGAGGAGAGGATGACTTTAGATCGTTGGATGTGTGATATGATGAATGATGAATGAGTAAAACTATTTGTTGAACTATAAGGTAGACTACGGAGAGGGCTCTATTTGTTTTAGTCTCTCATCTGAGCACTTGGGTTTCTAGAAATTACGCATAGGTTCTGAACATATTTTTCCTTGAGTGATACTTCTACAGTTTGGACCCTATGTTTCTTGCTATTTATGTGCCACCGTCCTTCTTCTTCCTCCAGAACTAACGATAGACAAGGAGAGGGATGGCAGTTCGTGATGGTTGCGACCATGGCGCTACGGAGGGCGGCATCTCTATTAGGAGTAAGGAGATGGTCTAGGGACTACTTCGAAGCTTACCCTGTGGTGTGGAGATTATGGGTACCCCATACCCACATGGCATGGTTATCCGACTGGTTATAGGGGATAACTTATATCTATGGAATATGTAACGGATCATGACTTGAGTATTACGTTTCCCTTTATATTATGGAATGGCCTAAAGTCCTAGTTTGATAAGATTGTAAAGTAGATTTAGGAAACCAATACCGTATTGGTTAAGGTTTCTATCTTGTAATCATGCCCCCCGTCCTATATAAGATGGGCAGGAGGCCCTCTAGGGGGCATATGAGCACATATGATCGTCAGATCTATACTACACCCGGCGGATTCAAATCCCCAAACAGGAGTAGGGTATTACCTCTCATTGAAAAAAATATTTGGGCCAATTGTAATTGAAAATAAAAAAGCCCATGTTATATGGGCCGAATGTGAATTGCCACGTCATTTGCCACATCACCCGCCTTGTCATATGCAACATCACATGTCATCGTACATGTGGCGTTATTCGGTTCAATTTGTTATGACGAATTTGTCTCGTCATTCATCAATGACAGGAGAACTATCGTCACTGTATCAATGACGATGTCCTCTGGTAGTCACAGAAGCTGGTTAGTGACCCACCTTCTGTGATGACAACCATTTCGTCACTGCGGTAGTCAGTGACAGGAAACAGGCTGTTATTGTCATAATGTAATCGTCACAGAAGCCCAGAATTCCTGTAGTGTTCTAATGGCTAGGCTTCGCGGAGAAGGCTCGGCTTGGCGTGGTGGAAAGCTAAGTGGTATTGTTTTCTTCTCCAAAAGAAGACGCATGCCACGTGTTCGACGAAATGCCTACAAGGACAGGGAGAGAGGAAGGGAAGGTGGGAAGGCTGGGTGGTGACCAGGGCTTTCCTACTGGCTGGATACCGGGGCCAAGGAAGGCTGGACCCAGTGGAAGTGAAATAGGGTAGGGTGAGAGAAGGTCAAGTTGAATTTTCTCAAATTTAAATCACATGCTCACATTATCTCTTTGACCAGCCATTTCAAGTGGGTTACTCCGAGGCAAAATTTTTGGCAAAAATATTGTGAGTAGAGGAGGTCATGATGAACTACATGGAAGAGAAGCAAAGGCAGAGGAGTTATGGTTTTACTGTGGTAGATTTTGAAAGAGGACTAAGTGATATGCTTTAATTCCAGTTTTTGACTGGTTTGACTAAATAATTTGAGGTGCCAAATGAGCTGATAAAATAATGCCAATTTAATTGAGGGTATAGCATAATGTATAGTAATTTTGTGAATTTGTTCAGGATTTTTGCACACACATATTAATTATTAAAATTATTCCAAGCTAGTTTCCATGCATATGAATGAAATGACGGATGCATGAAAAATCCAAAAACGAGCAAAATAATCTCAAAAGACAGAGGGGACCCCATTTCACTGATTATAATATGTATTCAAGGTTTTACAATTTTTGGGTCTATTACAGCCTACCCCCCTTAAAATGAATCTCGTCCCCGAGATTCGCTAGGCCTAGGAAAAGAAACTTAGGAACTCGGTTCTAGGACGGTCCTCTCGCTCCCTTGTTGCTTCGTCAGCGGTATGATTGCTCCACTGCACCTTGACCATCTTGATTGTGCGGTTGCGTGGGTGACGTTCGTACTCTTCAAGAATGCGAATCGGGTATTCCCGATAAGAAAGACAGCTGAGAGACATGGAAGACATTGTGCACATCTGAGAGTTGTGATGGTAGCTCCAATTGATATGCTACTTCACCCCGTCGAGCAAGAATACTGTATGGATCGATGTAACGGGGAGCCAACTTGGCGTGCACTTGGAAGCGGCGAGTGCCCCGCAGCGGCGAGACCTTGAGATAGACAAAGTCACCCACCTCAAAGCTCAGTTCATGGCGGCGACGATCAGCATAGCTCTTTTGACGCGATTGCGTTTCTTTGAGCCGTTTGCGAATCAATTCAACATGTTCTTCCGCTTCTTTGATAAGGGATGGTCCAAAGAATTGCCTTTCGCCTACTTTAGATCAGTACAAAGGTGTTCTACACCTTCTCCCATAAAGAGCTTCAAAAGGAGACATTTGGAGGCTTGCTTGATAGCTATTGTTATAGGAAAACTCGGCAAATGCCAAGCATTTCTCCCAATTGGTGTTGTAGGACAACACACAAGCTCCAAGCATATCGTCCAAAATCTGATTTGTACGTTCAGTTTGGTCTCCAGTTTGAGGGTCAAAAGCTGTGCTAAGAAATAGCTCAGTTCCAAGTTGCTAATGCAAACTTGATGGCATTATCGGCCTTGATTTCCCCAGTGGGCGTCGCTTCAATTCACTTGGTGAATTCGTCGATAGCCACGAACAGGAACTTGTAGCCGCCCTGTCCTCGTGAGAATGGTCCGAGTATATCGAGCCCCCAGCACGAGAACGGCCAAGTAAGGGGGATAGTCTGGAGCGCTTGCGCTGGCAGTCTTGTGTGTTTGCTGTGGAATTGACAGGCTTCACATCGCTGCACCATGTCGCAGGCGTCTTTGAGCGTGGTCGGCCAGAAAAACCCTTGTCGAAAGGCTTTTCCTACCAACGTTCGTCCGCCGGCGTGTGACCCACAGATCCCTTCATGTATGTCCAGGAGGAGATGTTTGCCGTCGTCGGACGAGATGCATTTGAGAAGTACTCCGTTTGGCGCCTTTTTGTATAGATCGTCGCTGATCATACAATAGATCTTGGCTTGTCGTGTTATCTTCTCAGCTTCTGCGTCGTCCTCGGGCAACTCGTCGCTACTCAGGAACTTGATGAGCGGGGTCCGCCAGTCGTCTGTGGTCTCGATGTCGGCAACGACGTGTTCCACCTCTATGGCCCCCGAGCTGATGTCGGGGGCAACCGTGCTACCTTCGTCGTTTGCCTCTTTCACCGATGGTTTCGTCAGGATGTCGAGAAAAGTACCAGGTTCGAGTAGCTCTCGTCTGGACGCACGCCGTGCTAGGTTGTCTGGTTCGATGTTGCCCTTACGGTATACGTGTCGGACTTCGATCCCATCCAACCTCTTCTCCAGCTTCCTGAGTTCTGCGAGGTACTTGGATAACTCGGGGCTAGAGCACTTGTAGTCTTTGTGCACCTGGTTCGCGACTAGCTCTGAAGTTGAGGTGAATTGCTTGCTTGAACTGATCTCCCGAAGGTGATGTCAAAATGAACCCTGCCCCTGCTCCTTGGCTGTTGAGTGCGCCGTCGAACACCAGTGTCCATGTTTTGCTGTCCGTTTGACTGTCTGACCTGTTCTCAGGCATAGTCCAGTCGGCTACAAAATCAGCGAGGACTTGGGACTTAATAGCTGTTCGTGGCACAAAGTGGACATCAAACTGGCTTAGCTCGACTACCCATTTCGCAATGCGGCCAACAACGTCTTTGTTTTTCATGACTTCTCCAAGGGGGAAGGAGGAAACAACTGTGACTCTGTGGGCTTGAAAGTAGTGGCGTAGCTTTCTTGATGTCATAATTACTGCATAAAGGAGCTTTTGGATCTGTGGGTATCTTGTCTTCGCGTCGTGGAGAGCTTCGCTGACGTTTCAGCTTGCACGTCGAGAAAAACCGAACAAGCTTGCAAGGTGTGCTTGCTAGTTCTGTGGAACGGACACCAAGCTTTTGTCGCCCCGGAAGTTGTCCCTGTCGGCTCATGCCTCTTGTGGGAAGAACAAGATTTGGCCGCATTAGGATCCTTCTCTGGCCCGGATGTTGTCGATGTTCCGTTCTCCGCTTCTGCGGGAGGATCTTTCGACATGTAGTCGACCGGGGTCATAACCACACCGTCCTCGCTCTCAATAATCGCTGGGCCAGTCGACATCGGCATTGTGGTGTAGACCGGGAAGACGATTTCGCCGACTTGAGTCCACATCAGCATCGTCGAAGTTGAAGCTCCTTGGTTGATGCCGGTGTTGACGTTATCGTCGAGAAGGCTTGAAATCATAGTAGAAGAACCTTGAGCACCAAGCCCCCCTACCTGGCGCGCCACTGTCGACGGGGGACACCCGTACACCGGATATAGAGGGTATTGGGGTCCGTTGGCACGAGGATATCAAGCAAACAAAAGACAAGGATTATACTGGTTCAGGCCCCTTGTTAGGTAATAGCCCTAATCCAATTGGTATGGGATTATATGATGGAAACCACATATTACAAATGGAATAGCAGAACTTGATGATACCGACGAGATCGTAGTCGAGTTGGTTCGACTAGATCTCCCGGCGACTTGGCTCCTGTAGGCTCCGGCTCCATAGGCTGTGGTGGGTGTGTTGGCGGTGATATTCGATGCCTTAGGTCATGCCCGTGGGTCCCTTATATACCGCGGGTCAGTTGATCTCCAAGTAGGACTCGGAGATATCGGACCCCTCACGATATGGTAAAGACCCAGTATTGTTCGAGTAGAACTCTTTCCATCCGTAGATACCATATCTATCACGTGATAGATTTCCTTAATGTATACAGAAACTATCCGTATACGCACGGGTATACCGTGTCAGTGTACAGCGTACATCCAAGGATAGAGGGTATACCTTACCCGTAACCCTAACACAAATAAACTACACTTAATCTTCACGACCAAAGTGAAGCTTCCGCCATAAACCACTGGCAATCCTCGACGTCTGGAACAAGCTCAATCCTCAAAGAACTCACCATCTGAACCAGTCTCCGCTTCAAGGGGGGTTATAAAGCAGGACTGAGTACCGACCACCGTACTGAACAAGTCATACCAATGAGAAGGTATGATGCAAGGATATTCTCAAAGGAATGGCTCATTGGGTATGTCACGACCGGAAATAACCCAACGGGCGTTCCTTACGTGCGTGTATTATTCCTTGTCCCAGGAGGCAAGGTACACCAAAAGTTGATACAATTCAGAGTTTAATCAAGCGGAAGCGTAAATAGTTAATTATTACATGGGCAACGAAGGCCCAGCACACAGAAAGACAACGAAAAACAGCGGAAGACTAGGGCGACGACCACAGGCGCTTGACGGCAGGCACGAGCTAAACACCAAAGCCTTCATCATCCAGGAGCTCCTCTTCTGGGTTTGGGAAAAATTGAGCAAGACTGAGTACAACCACCGTACTCAACAAGACACACCCACAAGTGCAGCATAAATGCAAAGGAGTACAATGGAGTTATAATATAGGAGGTTAGGGTTTGCAGCAAACAGCATTTAAAAGACACTTAGTTGCTCAAACCTAAATTTAAAACACGATCCTAGAACTATGTAATATTATTAAACAAGGCCGTGAACCCACACGAACCTGCCTTAACCCAAGGCCTACGACGATTCAGACCGAACTGGCAACCCGACCCTAGGTCCCAGCTCGTCCCAAGCCAACCCAGGCCAACCATTCCACACTTTAGTTGTTAAGCAGGTTTTAAGAATTTAAAACACTAACTTGGGTACATTGCTAGGCTTGCCCATAACCGAGGGCGCGGCTATTCGAATAGGTTATACTCTGATCAGAGGTGTACATCTTTACCCACAAGACACGTCTTCCTCACGTACAACCACGTGCCACATACCACCACGACATATGGACGGAAGACATGACATAGTCTCCAACCCATCCTAGCCATAGACAAGAGTACCGACCCAACCCACCTACGGCCGGAACCCCCGGACAGGCAGGCAGAAGTGAGCCCCTAGCAGCAAGACACCAGCCCTGTGCCATGACATCTCGACTACCAGGCCGCAGCTCGTGTAGCCTTCATTTGCCCTAGAGATGTCCATCGACCCCCGACTTCGTCCATCCCCATCCGTGTACTTTTGTTTATAACCAGACTAAGCCACAAACTAAGCCTTACCCACTAGACATGTGGAAGTACGGTAGTGCTTCGCAACAGAGGCCCGAAGACCGGTCCTTAGGTGGCCGAGGTGCTACTAACAAAACCATGCACCCCGAGCCCAGCCTAAAACCATTTTGAGGGTTTTGAATAGAGGGGGAGGTGTGCATCCAACTCCACAATAATCCAACCATTCCATAGTGTCCAAGTGATATGAATATTCCCAAAGTATAGAATTATAAAACCACCTAATGTTGCCTAATTAAACAGCGAAGCATCTACCTAAATTCATACTAGTGGAACCATGAATAGAGTACCCACTAGCTGGGGTTTTTTTGTTTATTCTAGGGTGACAAGTAATAAATAACAATAGCCAATAATAATAAGGTCATAACAAAGTTAATATAGGCATGGCAAAAAAACGTGATAACGCGGGAATTTAAGTAAAGCGATAATTGCATTAATTTAAATCAAAATAATTTCACAAAACTGGGATCGAACAATATGTTCAAAGTGATGTGGAACTTGCCTTGCTCAGCTTTCCAAAACGTCGGCTTCAACCTCCACGAAGAGCGGATCTTTCCACAGCTGCAGCGTCTACACGGACAAACGGAAAAGGAAAAGGCTTTTACTTCTAATAAACTCCATATAATCAGCAGGAATAAGCAAAAATGGGTTCTTGAACCTTCTTAGAAAAAATTAGGAACTTGAACGGTCCAATTCCGAAGTTCAAATGGCCAAGTTATGGCCATTTGAAGTTTATATGCTCTTTAAATGAATATTTAGGAATTTCCTCATTTAAATTTTAATTTAAAAATGGGTTATTGGCGTCAGCCGAGGGGAGGGGCGCGCGGCCGGGGTCACGGGAGTGGGGCCCAACCGCGGCAGCCTCAACGGTCCCACGGTGGCCGGGTGCCACCCGGGCTCACACGGCCGGCCGCCGTGGGCCCCACACGTCAGCCGCACCCCCGAGGGCGCGGGCGGCTGACGCCGGCCACGCGGCCATGTGGCGGCGGAGGCGGCGCCCGCGCCCCTATGGTCCGCCTGGCGGAGGCCATATGGGCACGCGGAGCGGCGGCCGAGAGAGGAGAAGGGGAAGGGGGAAAAAAGCGGCGGTCCACGGCTCACCTAGGTCGACGGCGACGACCGACAAAAGGCGCCGGAGTGGAGGAAGGCGGCGGCGCGGCTACGGGTGGACGGGGACGGCGGCGCTCCGGCGATCGGCGAGCTCTGGCGAGGGGGTGGTTCAGGGAACGACGGCGGTGGCGGCGAAGCCGGAGAAGGCGACGCCGGGGCGGGAGGCGGTCCCCCGGCGAGCGGAAGGGCCAGCCGGAGGTCCGTCGGCGACGGAGGAGAGAGATGGGCGACGGCGCGAGCATCGATTCGAACGGGGAAAAAGGGCGGCGAGAGGCGGAAACGAATGGGGGAGGTGCGAGGAGGGTTTAAATAGGGTTGGAAGGGGGAGAGGGCGGCCCGGGAGAGGGAAGGAAAATCCAGCCGGGAGGTCCGGTCGCCATCAATGCGCCCGGGCGGGATTTGTGGGGCAAATCGGCCGGTTTTGAATGGCGAGGGAGAGAAGGGGAAAATAGGGGGAATGGAGAAGGGAATCACGGGGAGTAACTTCCCCCTATAATTTCACGCGGGGGCGGCGGGATGCGGCGGATTTGGCGGCGGCGGCGGCGCTAGGCGCGGGCGGGGGCGGCGGGAGCGGCGGGAGGAAGGGGATAACGGGTGCCCCACCCATCAGCGAGGGTGGCGGGCGGGCCCGCCCGTCAGCGGCGCGCGCGTGGGAAGGCCAAGTGGGCGCGAGAGGAGAGAGAGGGGGAGGGAGATGGGCCGAGCTTACTTTTCTGCTACCTGTGTTTTTTTCTTTGTCCGTCCTTCTCTTTTTCTTTGCTGTCTTATCTTGGTGGCCTTCCTTCATGGGTGCCCGGTTACACAGTCAATCCCGGCTTCGGGGCGGCTTTTTTGTACTACTTTTCCTACAGCCTAGTGTGTAATATAATTTAGTGGAAATTTTCAGAGCACAAATAATAATTGTTAAGAAATAAACAAAGTTAAAAAGGTTTTATAAAAGAAAAACCATAAAAATCCCCCTCCTTCCTCATAATGGGCCGGCTCGGCCCATCTCCCTCCCCCTTCTCTCCTCTCCCCGCGGCCCACCTGGCCTCTCCCCACGCGCGCGCCGCTGACGGGCGGCCCGCCCGCCACCCTCGCTGACGGGTGGGGCCCACCCGTCATCCCCTTCCTCGCGCTCCGCCGCCCCGCCCCGCCTAGCGCCGCTGCCGCCGCCGAATCCGCCGCATCCCGCCGCCCCCGCGTGAAATTAATAGGGGGGAATTACTCCCGTGATCCCCTCTCCCTTTCCCCCTATTTTTCCCTCTCTCCCCGCATTCAAACGGCCGGTTTGCCCCCGACAAATCCCGTCGGCGCCATTGATGGCGCCGGACCCTCCCGGCTTTTTCCTTCCTCTTCCGGCCGCCCTCTCCCTCTTCCAACCCTATTTAAACCCTCCCCGCACCTCCCCGTCCGTTTCCGCCTTCGCCGCCCTTTTTCCCCGTCGGAATCGAGCTCGCGCCGTCGCCCTCTCTCTCCTCCGTCGCCGACGACCTCCGGCCGGCCCTCTCCGCTCGCCGGGACCGCCTCCCGCCCTGGCGTCGCTTCCCGGCTTCGCCGCACCGCCGTCGTCCCGTCCACCCCCTCGCCGAGCTCGCCGACGCCGGAGCGCCGCCGTCCCCCACCGAGCCGCGCCGCCGCCTTCCTCCACTCCGGCCGCCTTTTCGTCGTCGCCGTCGACCTAGGGTGAGCCGTGGACCGCCGCTTCTTTCCCCTTCCCTTCTCCTCTCTCGGCTCGCCGCTCCGCCGTGCCTATGGCCGCCGCCGGCGCCCATAGGGGCGCGGGCGCGCCTCCCGCCGGCCGCACGATGGCCGCCGTGGGCGTCCCGCGCCTGGTCAGCCGCCCGCGCCTCGGGTGCGGCTGACGTGTGGGCCCACGGCGCCGGCCGGTGTGAGCCCGGGTGCACCCGGTCCACCGTGGACCGTGAGGCTGCCGCGTGGGCCCACTCCCGTGGACCCGGTCCGCGCCCCTCTCCCCTCGGCTGACGCAAATAACCCTTTTTAAATTAAAATTTAAATGAGGAATTCTAAATATTCATTTAAAGAGCATATAAAACTTCAAATGGCCATAAATGGCCATTTGAACTCGGAATTGGACCGTTCAAGTCTCTAATTTTTCTTAAGAAGTCAAGAACCCATTTTTGTGCTTTTTTCCTGCTTATTATGGAGTTTATTAGAGTAAAAGCCTTTTTTCCTTTCCGTTGGTCTGTAGACGCTGCAGCTTTGGAAGATCCGCTCTTCGTGGAGGTTGAAGCCGACGTTTGGGAGCGAGCAAGGCAAGTCACATCATCTTTGAACATATTGGATCCAGTTTGTGAAATTATTTTGATTTAAATTAATGCATTATCGCTTTACTTAAATTCCCGCGTTATCACTGTTT
This sequence comes from Oryza longistaminata, assembly GCA_009805545.1. Taxonomy (NCBI): domain Eukaryota; kingdom Viridiplantae; phylum Streptophyta; class Magnoliopsida; order Poales; family Poaceae; genus Oryza; species Oryza longistaminata. The sequence continues at coordinate 20,872,680 of CM020181.1, forward strand.
TATTTAGCCATGCCTATTTAACTTGTTTATGACCTTATTATTATTGCTATTGTTATTATTACCTTGTTCACCCTAGAATAAACAAACCCCAACTAGTGGGCACTCTATTCATCGTTCCACTAGTATGAATTTAGGTAGATGCTTCGCTGATTAATTAGGCAACATTAGGTGGTTTTATAAACTCTAGACTTTGGAATATTCATATCACTTGGACATTATGGAATGGTTGGATTATTGTGGAATTGGACACACACACCTCCCCTCTATTCAAAACCCTCAAAATGGTTTTAGGCTAGGCTTGGGGTGCATGGTTTTGATAGTAGCACCCCGGCCACATAAGGACCGGTCTTCGGGCCTCTGTTGCAAAGCACTACCGTACTTCCACATGTCTAGTGGGTAGGCTTAGTTTGTGGCTCAGTCTGGTTATAAAAAAAGTACAGGATGGAGATGGACGAAGTCGGGGTCGATGGACATCTCTAGGACAAATGAAGCTACACGAGCTGCGGCCCGGTAGTCGAGATGTCGTGGCACAGGGCTGGTGTCCTGCTCTAGGGGCTCAGACTGCCTACCTGTCCGGAGGTTCCGGCCGTAGGTGGGGTTGGGTCGGTACTCTTGTCTATGGCTAGGATGGGTTGGAAACTAGTTCATGTCTTCCGTCCATATGCCGTGGTGGTATGTGGCACGTGGTTGCACGTGAGAAGACGTGTCTTGGTGGGTAAGATGTACACCTCTGATCAAGTAAAACCTATTCGAATAGCCGCGCCCTCAGTTATGGGCAAGCCTAGCAATGTACCCAAGTTAGTGTTTTTAATTCTTAAAACTGCTTAACAACTAAAACGTGGAATGGTTGGCCTGGGTTTGGCCTTGGGGACGACCCCAGTCGCCGGCCCATTAGAGGGAAGGAGGGATTTTTATGGTTTTCTCTTTTATAAACCTTTTTAACTTTGTTTATTTCTTAACAATTATTATTTGTGCTCTGAAAATTCCACTAAAATTTATTTACACACTTTAGGCTTTTAGGAAATATACAAAAATCCTCTAAGCCTTATTTGACTTTTAACTTTGCACATTTTAATTTTTGGAGGCTTTCACAAGGATTTTAATTATTCTAGGCATAATTTAAATGATATATTTTAGGGTCGTTTTGGGACGCGACAGGATATTTGATAAAAGCAGCATTTAAATAAATCATATTTTGAATGAGTTAAAAACAGTATGTAATTAAGCAGTATTAAATCATCACTTTGTCCAACGCTTAAATCCACGTTGCAACAGGCCCAACCAAAACCACTGAACTACCCAGTTCTTTAAGGCAAATTATATAGTGAACTAATCACGGTGACTGGTTGACCGCCCAATAACCGCGGGCACAGCTATTCGAATAGTTTTAACTTTGATCAGAGTGTACAACTTTACCCACAACAAGATTCCACACATGTTACCATGCCCCGAAGTACCGCCACGATTCTGCAAAGGGGGAAATCGTGGCAAAACCTATCATATAACTCTCCATAACCGAACATACCCTCAGGTTTCACCCCCTCCTTGTGCCAAGTCGGGCAGTCCCCTCTTGTGCCTAGGTAAATCGGCTACAGCAGAGACAATATCCAGGTCCCAACTGCAACCAACGCCTCTACCCTTGCCATGTATGTCACTAGGTTAAGTTATACTCTAGATTTAGCCCTAGAGTCCATGCTGGCCTATGGTAAGTACGAGTATATCTTCAAGGATTCCTGAGAACCGGTCCTTAAATTATCATGGACATAAACTTCAAAAATCACTGCATGTACACGCAACCCACCATTAAAGCATATTTTAGTTTAATTAAACCATAACCATGGTGGTACATCATAATATAATAAAGGAATAAAATTATAATGAATCCCATTGTGAGCTAATTGAACTAAGCATGGCTAAGCATTCCTAAACCAATCATCTAGTCAATTATACCCAAGTTATCAATGCATAAGATATTCAACAGGTTGAGTACAATAGGCATCCATCCCACATGACATTCTAAAACAATGCAGTTTAATGAAAAGCAGGGGATTTTGTAAAATAGGTCAAACATGATCTATGATGTATGTATGACTTGCCTTGCTCTTGAGCTGACTGAACTCGCGAGCACTTCGAAATAAACTGGATCACGGAACTGACGGAATCTAAACGACACAATAAGCACACAAGAAATTATAAGGCTACTGGAACAACAAATGAAACCAATTTTATGGATTCTATACATTTTAACGATTCAATGCAACTTGGATGGGTTAAAACGGAGCTCGGATTATTTAGTTATGAATTTTACAAATTTGAGCCTCGTTATTAATAATAACCCAAAAACCTAATCATTTATTACGTATTATTTCCATAGATAAATAGATCAATGGAAATTATACCTTCGGTAAGCAAGCCTCGCGAAATTATTGACTCAACAAGCCAATAGTTCGTCAGACGGGACCATCCAGATGGTCAACCGAACCGAGCGAACGGAACGGGGCTCAGAACGACAACGGAAAACTAGACAGGTTTACGATGGAGACTTATACGGCAAACGATAGGCCAGTAGGAGTTTAACATATGTACCTACGGCTTCATGACTCGGCTATCGAGCTATGGGCAGGGCAAACCACGACGACAACGCGGATAGAGCGACGGCGGCTCAGCTAGGGCAGCCAGCGGCGCGACAGCTAGGGTCGGCGGCGGCGGCGGCAGTAGGGCGGTGGCAGCGTGCTAGGGTGGCGACGGCGCGTCACAAGGCGGCCAGCGGCGGCTAGGGTGGCTACTAGGCTACTAAGGGTTACAACAACGACACTAAGAAAAAATAGCACCTAAAATAGGAAGAGTACGGATAGGATCCTCCACCAAACCGAGACGACGCGGCGAGGAGGGAGCGACGACGATGGCCGGCAGCAACACGCGGAGACGACGGCTAGGGCTAAAACAAAAAAAAACGAATAGGAACAACAGGGGGTGTTCTAACTTATATAGGAGAGGGCAAAACTAAAGGAGGTGCGGCCGGTGGGAGGCACGACAGAGGGGGAGAGGGAATCGGACTCAGATAGGGAAGAGGGGGAGGCGCCGTGCACGGCAGAGGGAGAGGGGGAGCGGCGGCCGAGTTGGAGGGGACAGGAGGAGAAAAAAAGAAAAGGATTAGGATGGGACTTTCCCAAATTGGAAAAGTAATATATTTATAGCATAGTAGGAGTCTCTCATGCTGTTTTGTGGCGACCCCAAAACCCTCGTGGGTCCGGAGGCCACAGTACTATACCTGCGTAACATGCACCAGTCCTAGGATACACAACCTGGTACACACAGAACATCGGTGATCCAAAGCAGTCTAATAATATTACATTGCTGGGATAGTCCTTACATAAGTTGCCATCGTGGATAGACCCTAGATGGACAACGACACGACACAGAAGATAATAACAAAAGCGACAACAACGGAGTGGAAGCGAACAGCGGAAGGCGACTTAACGACTAAACGCTAGTCTAGGCACCTATGCGACTAACTTATTCCAAAGGCACGGTTTGGGAACTAGGCCCGAAACCCTAAAAGTCTTCATAGTTGGCGTGCTCCTGAAGATACTCCTCGGCGGTTGGATCATATCCTTCTTCTTCATCTTCAAAGCCTAATATAATTATATATAGAGCAAGGGTGAGTACTTTCGTACTCAGCAAGCCATAGGAAAGATGACATGTGTGGCTACCAAAGGAGGAGAAGGGTTTTATATGCGAAAACTAGCCATTGCTCAAAAGGTTTCTTTTTGCAAAACTCTAGTGTGTCAAGTTTTAATTATCGGAAAGAGGCTCACGCCTCCATCCATTCTACAAGTTGCTTTGTAACAACTTGTCACAAGTAATTAGTGAATATATGTTCTTCTACCAACACCTTAGATCTTCTCTTGCTTCTCCAACTTTTGCACTTGTCTCCACTTGACTTCTCCACGAGCCGTCTCAACTCAGAGCACAATGAGCCGTCTCAGCTCAGATCACCACGAGAGCACCACAAGCCGTCTCAGCTTAGAACACCACGAACCGTCTCAGCTCAGAACACCTCTCGACCAAACAGTCCAACTCCTATTCACACTATGATGCCAATCGACATCCCAGATCACACTGACCTGTTCCAAACCACTCAGGTTTGCCGTCTGCCACACAGGCTGACTCTGGAAACGATCCCCATCCCACAAACCAATTTCACAAACGTTTACAAACAACACTAAGCTAAGAGAATCACCTTACATTTGCCCTTAACCACGGGCACGGCTGTTCGAACAGTTTAATTAAACTCTGCAGAGGTTGTACGCTTTACCCACACGACACGAACTGACACCGGTCACCCGTCGGCACCGGGAGTTCGCTGCAAGGTCTTTCCAAAGCTGGTCCATTAAAAATCCCATACCACATAGTAGGCCGAGTCTCACGACAAGCATCAGGCAGTCTCAGCCCTCGTCTACTCAGGGTACACTAGGGATGCTCCTACACCTCATCGGTACCGTATCGCCACAATAGAGGCGGGGCCACTCACGGCCATAGATCTCATCAAACACACACAACTTCGTCTCCTCATCTCCAGTGTCCCACTACTACTGGCAAACAAGATAATCAAGGACTAACTAAGTACTATTCCATGCGTATCCCGTAATACCCATGTGGTCGCATAGTAAGATGCTTGGATGGAATTCCCAAAGGAATCGGTCCTTAATGACAATACATAGCCAGCCACACAGGCTTAGCCTACATGCCATCAGGGTTTGCGAACTAGTTTTGCTTCGCAAACACACCGACACTGACCATCAGGTTTTTGAATAGTTGATTGGAATTCCAGGTTTCCCACACGACAATACAATCGTGGCATGGCTAAGCCAAACTACCTCGATGCTCATACCCGTAAGGTAAGACGTCGACGCGTAATATGTGGAGCTATCAAGGACAGGTCATCCAATATCCTACAGAATATAAGTGCGACTAATCGGTAGGTCCATCGGATGCATTCGCAAACCGAGGCCGAACAGTTTAACGTGCAACCTAAGCATGCACATTTACAAACAACATAATTTTGCACATATAGGAAGCAATATGGTCAAAGGTGGCTTGCCTTGGTCCTGCGGAGGTTCTTCCTCGACGAGAACAGCTTCCGGATCGTCCGCAGGATCGGCAACTATACACGAAAGAGAAAAATCATGAAAGTGGAACGGAGTCAATCAGAGTCACGGTTTAGGATATATGAATTTTCAAATATTATATGAATTTATGGGCAAAGGGAAAAGGGATTTCTTCTATTAAAAAGGAATACTCCGAGGGAATATCCTTGCGTGGCCCGCTGTCAGTGACACGGGAGGAGCCGGCGCACGGCGGACAGTGTCCACAGGGGCGCGACACAGAGAGGTGGTGGACTGGGCTCGTGGTCCACCGGCCGGTGCGCGTGGGGCCTAGCCATCAGAGAGCCGGCTCACATGGACCGAGTGTACACACGGGTGCACCGAGTTGGATGGATACGGTTGGACCCGTATGTCATTAGCACATGGATTAAGAAGGGATTAAAAAAAGATTAAGCACAATAGGGCCCACGTGTCATGGAGACCTTAGAGGAGGATTAACAAGGTGATTACTGTGCACACATGATTAAGGAACCGTGGGTCCCGCAGGGATTTTGGACAATTTGCCATTCATTTCGATGTAGCATTCCCAAATGCCATCTTTCCAAATAACTTAGACAATTTACCCCAGGTCCCCACAAACCAGCTCTCCTATGCCATTTTACACTCAATTTCGGGTCCCATGGCTGCCAGATCACCAACCAAGGTGGCAATGGAACGCAAAATGTCCATCTTACCCCTGCTCCTCCTCAACTGTCATGTTTAACATAAGAGATAATCCATGAAATGCCATTGACAAGCATCTAAGTCCCAGAAATGCCATCGACAAGTGTGAGTTCCAAGAAATGCCATCGTACAAACGATTTTGTCCCAAAAATGCCATCGCCGTTAGGGTTCCGTCCATTCCTCGCCGTTAAATACACTGTTCATCCTATAGAACTTAACGGCGTGGAATGGACGAAACCCTAACGGCGATGGCATTTTTGGGACAAAATCGTTTGTACGATGGCATTTCTTGGAACTCACACTTGTCGATGGCATTTCTGGGACTTAGATGCTTGTCAATGGCATTTCATGGATTATCTCTTATGTTAAACATGACAGTTGAGGAGGAGCAGGGGTAAGATGGACATTTTGCGTTCCATTGGGAGGCGACGCCCGCGCGGGCCGGCTCGGCCGAACGCGTCGGCGCCCTGCTCGGCGGCGATGGGGTGATGGTGGCAAAAGGTGGAGGGGACTGATTCCGATGGTTTTTGTGTGGATTTTGTTGCAGTGGCTTCAAAGAGAAGGAAGTAGCAAGGAATGGATAAGGCGGCACTGTGTCGGCACAGTGGCGAAGCGGAGGGCGTGGGCGGCGTGGACGCGGCGCACACCGAATGTGTGGAATCACGACTACAGGAGGTGGAGGGCAGGAATGCAAGGTTTTGCGCTGGGTGTAGCGGTGTTGGCGAGGCGGATGTCGACATCGGCACAGGACGGCGATAGTGGCGGCGCGGCGGCGTGAACGCGGCTCACGCGGGCGGCATGGACTTGCGGCAGCTGGGCTCGAGCGCGAGGAGGCGATATAGTGGACGGGGAGCAGCGGCGTTGAAGACGGCGTCGACGTGGGGCCGGGTGTCGACATCGTCGGCTACTGTGGAGGGGCTTCTAGGGCAAGGAAGGGAGCTCATCCAAGCCTCGTTGTGGCGCGGCGCAGCACAACACGATGCGGCACTGTGTGGCATGACTCAGGCGGTGCACGGCCCTGTGCGGAGGGTGCGAGGTGGCTTGACGCGTCGCTCATCCGGCCCGGCATTTCGTCGAGCACGTGGCGTGTGCGTGAGGATGGCTGCTGGGTAGGGAGGAAGAAGAAGAGGGAGATGGGCCAAGCTGGTTGTGGGCTGACGGGGAGGAAATAGGCCGGCCGAGAGAGGGAGGTGGGGGCTGGCCCAAGGAAGGGAAGAGAGGGAAAGAGAGGATTGATGGCCCAAAAGGATAGAAAGTTTTCGGTATTTTTCCTAGGAGTTTCAAAGTGGATTTGAATTGGAATTTGAATCGGGAATTTGGAATTGGATTCAAATATTGTAAATGGACTATAAAAGGGACTGTGGACTTTGGTATTCTGGGAGTTTATTTGTGGACTTGGAATGAGAGATTTGAGATCTTTAATGGCACATACACTACTATTCAAATAAGAACCAAATTTTGAAAATAGTTTTGTATGTAAAATAGGTTTTTTAAAAGAAACGAAAAATCAGGATGTTACAAACATACCCCCCTTAAAAGAATCTCGTCCCGAGATTCCGCTGCTAGGAGAATAGCTCTGGGTGCTCAGATCAAAGACGATCTTCGTGTTCCCATGTGGCTTCATCTTCTGAGTGTACTCCATTGCACCTTATAAAACTTTACGGTCTTCCTTCTTGTACAATGGTCCTTTCCTTCGAGAATCCGAATCGGTTGTTCCTTGTAAGCCAGATCGTCTTGTATGCTGATTGCCTCCAAGGGAACTTGCTCTTCTGGGATGCGGAGACATTTCTTCAGTTGAGACACGTGGAACACATTGTGGACATCTGTCAGTCCTACGGGTAGATCCAATTGGTATGCAACTTCTCCACGTCTGGCGATGATGTGATATGGACCAATGAAACGTGGTGCCAATTTCCCTGCCATACCGAATCTTTTCGTTCCACGTAGGGGTGATACCCGAAGGTACACGTGGTCTCCTGCTTGAAACTCAAGATCCCTTTTGCGATTATCCGCATAGTTCTTCTGCCTGGACTAGGCCACTTTCAAACGTTCCCGAATAATCTTAATTTGTTCTTCGGCTTCCTTCAGAATATCTGGTCCGAATATCTTCTTCTCATCCACATCTGTCCAACAGAGCGGGGTGTGACACTTGCGTCCATACAGGGCTTCATTGGGGGCCATCTGTATACTGGCTTGATAACTGTTGTTGTAGGAGAACTCTGCATACGGTAAACAGAGGTCCCAAGTACCTGCGAAATCCAATGCACAGGCTCTCAACATATCTTCCAATACTTGATTTACTCTTTCAGTCTGTCCATCCGTCTGAGGATGATAAGCTGTGCTGAAATTAAGATTGGTGCCCATTGCTTCATGTAACTTCTTCCAGAAGTGGGAGGTGAACTGAGTACCACGATCGGATACAATCTTCTTCGGGGCACCATGCCAACAAACTACGTTGGTCATATACAACTCAGCTAGCTTCTTACCTAAATAGGTTGTCTTGATAGGGATAAAGTGGGCAACTTTGGTTAGTCGATCCACTATTACCCACATGGAGTCATAACCTGCAGGTGTTCTAGGCAATCCGGTTATGAAATCCATTCCTATTTCTTCCCACTTCCATTCTGGGATTTTCAAGGGTTGGAGCAATCCAGCTGGCTTCTGATGCTCTACCTTAACCCTTTGACATATATCACATAAGGCAACATACTCAACAATATCCCGCTTCATTCCAGACCACCAATAATATGGCTTGATATCTAGGTACATCTTTGTACTTCCGGGGTGGATGGAATATGCGGATTCATGGGCTTCTCTGAGTATCAGGTCTCTTAATTCCTTCTTATTGGTACGCAAATGCGTTTACCAAACCAAACAACTCCTTTTTCATCAGTGGAAAAGCCGGTGGCTTCATCTTTCTTCATATTATCCTTGATGGTGTTGATTTCTTCATCACCTTCTTGAGCTTCTCTAATTTGATCTTCGAGGGTTGGCTGAACCACTCAGGTCGCTAGGGTTCCCGGCTTGACCAGGTTTATTCCCATCTTTTCCAATTATTGACGGTCGTTATCGATCAGTTTCGACTGTCAATACTACCAAAATAAAGGAGAACTAGTGATGCTTGCAATGCATAAATATGTTAGAACAATAATATTCCACTAGTATTAGATCTACTAACCATTTCCAGAGAATGACAATAAAGTGAAGGAGAATCGACATCAACTCAGACGATAAATCAATCAGACGATGTCAAGTAACAGACTTATGTATGAATGGGCCAAGAACGCAGACTTGACACGATGAATCAGGCCAAAATTCACAAGTCTACGAAGCAAAGCAGCAGAGGAGGCCACCAGCCAAAATGTGGGCTGGTTTGGCCGGCCCCAGGTTTGGCCGAACCTCCCGTGAAGCCGATGGATGCAGGGTTTTGAGGGAACGGTGGAGATTCACTCCCTATGGCGGTTGAAGGGTATTACCGACCTTTCCAACCGCCATAACCGTCATTACCTGTCTATTTAAGGAGTTCACTCTCTTCACTTCAACACACCTTAAGCAAGAGCTCTCTCATTCCTCTCAAGTTTAGTTTAGTAGTATCTAGCTGGTGGAATAGAAATAGAATAGGAGTCAGGAGTCTGGAAGCCTTCGGAAGAGTTCGGGTATGGCTCTAGCAGCTTTCCTTTCCTCTTTTGTAAGCTTTGTACTTTTATTAGAATACTCTTCTATATACATTTATAGTATTGAAATACTTTCCGAGTATATGAGTACCTACTTTACATTATGTTCTTGTTATACTGAATGTACGGCTAGCTTATCTAGGAGATGCTTTGGTGCGGGTATAGTGTGTGCTTATGCAATTACTCTATGTCATGACGATGATATTAGAGTAGGATCTGGTAGTTTAGACGTGGTGTCAAGATTACGGGATATCATTATTTGGGGTTATATTTTGTTAATAGCATTAGTAAATAATTTAGGTTACGACTATTAATACGAGAGTGTCATAAGTACAAGAATATATAGATGGTTCAAGCTCACTTTACTGATGTCTGAATATTAAAGTCACATTTTTAATTTTTCACAATTGCATATGTTACGACATACGGTAAGAGCCGGACGGTCAAAATGTGGAGCTAACAGAACAAGCGTGTTATTATCCCACGAGCCTACAGCATATTATTGTGGGGATGAGGAGGTGTCAAGTAGATAATTCGGTTGCCTTAAGACTCAACCAGGGTGACGAATGACGGCGGCGATGCGCTATACTATGGTCATGGTCATCCGGAAGTGGATCTTCGGATTCACGGATCCTACGTTCTCTGTTTGAGCCCGTAATATATGGTGGTATGCCCTCTCACGATGGGTTCGAGAATATGTTGGCGCGCGTCCTATTATTCAATCCTTTCCCAACAAATACACGGAGGATGAGATGGCAAGAGTTGTGTCACAATCTACTGCATTCTACTCCTGGAGTTGGACTTTTCCTTTATATTACAAATATTTTCGTGCAGATTTATCTCACTCAAATTTTTCTTCATAGGTCGAAGTGGGCCGAGGGAAAATTTTGCGGACATAGCCTTCAAAAATCATTTTCCGGGTCAAGCCACACACAGTTCTCTAGGGCACATGTTATACCTGTTGTATAAAGCGCATACACACTTGAATCAATCCACTACCGGTTGTGGGGTAGGTCGGTGCACAAGAGGGAAGATAAACTCAGCAAGAAGTTTCCGTGGTTTGGCTTCGGGGCAAGATTGGTGCAGAACCCATTTCTTTCTTTTCTGGTAGCCCTTTATACTGGGATCTCCGGCAGTACCTTTTTAGACGAAGACTCTCAAACAAAACTTAGAACTTGAAATCTCAAACTTTCATGTCCACAACATCCCAAAGTAGTTCGAAGTAACCTAACAAAAACACAAATCTCTATTCATAAATTTCGGACCAACATCAACCTTCTTTCTAATTCTCAGATCCAATTTTAGCACCACAAACTTGTCATAAGTTTCATAGCCAAAAATCTTCAAGCTTTTTTCACTCATGACGAAGCAGTGAACTCTTTCCAACACAAAAGTTCGCTATAAACTGTTTCAAGAAGTGATATTACACGAACTAATCACGCGAGCGGACGGATTGAGCCGGTTGCAGAGTTTCTTACTTAATCCCTTCTCACAGGATCTAGCACACTCTACACACACTCTCTCCACTCTCACACACGACATTTTAGTATATTTTAACAAGATAACTAACATAATTAATCTTACAGGTAGGCATAAATCGTAAATTATTTATCATCTCCCACTTATAGTTTAAGCCCTCATTAGACGAAAAAAGTGTAAGAAGAACCAACCCATTGATTTAATATTGGAAGCCACTAGTAGATATGAAAGTGCGTAGCGACCAAACTAGACCACGAGGATACCTTTAATCATGGGTTTGTCCACAACATTCAGGATATTGCATCCTATAGTGATCAGACAATGCTAGTCAAACTGATGCAAGACAGACGGGGGGTTACGCTCGGAGAGCCTTCATTCGATGAAGAGAAGGAATACAACTTCCTCTATACGATTTTGGGCGCGAGGATACGATTAGGCCGTCCGCACTCAAACCTACCAACAAGGGGTGCTGTGGCCCTCAACGCTTACGCAACCGGTACACAAACACGCCTCTCATCGTTGTGTTGTGTTTCATTCGCCCCTTCGTGCAAGACAACCTTTGACTGCCAAAGACAATCGAAGAACAAAGCATGCCCAAGTTGACAAGGCCTATAACAGCTCACGGCACTCTACGTACAAATGAATGAAAGAACGTGAAACACAAACCAAAATGGGGTTTTCTGATACAACGCTATCCCGGGTGGTCTAGCCGACACACGCGAGTACAAAGATAGCTTCAAGCAAACTATAAGCGATTAACAGAAGACGAACCACAAAAGCGAGAGAGTGGTCGCTAGCTAAGTTAATATTTTGGGGCTGTAGGCTTTTGGAGGCAGAGAGGATGGGTCTAGAGTTACGTGGAGCAAACCCTAGTTTGTGGACCCCTAAATGGGCTGTCAAAGATAATAGGGCCGCAAGCTTCAAGTTTCTGATGTACAAGCACACTATTTTTTTCGTCATCTCCTGAAGAAGACGGCGCCTGGGTATTGCTGATTGGTGACGCCCTCACACGTCGATGAAAGAAGAGTAGGGGAGGAGTGAGCGCGAGTTCTTTCCAATCAGTTACATTCATTTGCCCCGATTTGCCACCGGAGCGGAGTGACGCGCATTGACTTCATCAAATCAGCGCTCGGCGCTAGTGCTGGCTGTGCCGATCCTGGTTCCTCTCCCATATTCCTTACAAAAGAAGTGATCAAACAACCATTTAGTAGCCACCCCATTTACTGAGAGAGACTTGTCTGATTAGCTAGGAATGACTTTGAGCCTAATAATTAAGTTCCCGAAGCTCGAACTTTAGTCATTTGGTGGGGCCTCGTGACAAATAGAGGCTCGTGTTGTATCGTTGGAAGGGATGTCCTCATCAGCTCATCATCCCTTTTCTTTTGGCATTTGAGTCGTGGCCTCAGGTTGATCTCTTACACTAGAATATCATGCTCCCCAAATATGGGCTTTAAACTATTGGTCAATGTTAATCGGTGGGCTACCAACAAAAATTCGGCAAGGAGTTCATCCAAGGAACTTGTAGTCAGCATTGTCATTCAATCCTTTTGTAGCCTTTTGACAAGGAATCCATTTAGCTCTCGGAGGTAGCAACTTAGATTTTCAGTCAATTTAGTTTGGAACCTATCCTGCTCAGAATGCTACCGACACCAAACCAAATCACCAAAAATGTTGTTGGGAGGTGTGGTGGGTAAGTGGGTTTGAGGGTTCGTCGAGGTGGAGACGAGTAAGGGGGGAACTGGTGAGAGCGTTTTGTTGGCTTGCGGTGGGGAGTCCGTTTTTTTGAATGAATGAGGTGAGGGGTTCTTACAAAAGCATACATGTTTCTTTCACTTTAGCTCCTCAGGCAAAGTATTAGAGTAACTCTCACTATATTCACTGCGCTCTATGTTCTCCTTACTGGTTCTCATGCAGTTTTTAACATCAATTTCAGACAGAGGTGTTTAGCGTGCACCATCAAAGTTCACTCTCTCTGAAGTTGCAGAGCTCAACCAAAGGGGCAAAAGAAGGTTCTAATATGGAAGACCCCACGGGGTAGAAGGCCATTAAAACAATCTCAAAAGGCACTTCTTAGTAGTAGCTAAAAGGATAATGTGTGCGACGGTTTTTTAATAAGCAAGCCTTATCTCAAGCATGGAGTTGTCCCAAACATTTTCAAGTGTCGCCACTACTGATTTTTATATATTCTTTTTCACAACAGCACGCTGAAAGCATTGTAATAATTCAACTGTTCTATTCCACCCCCAGTTTGTCCCCCATCAGTTTGGAGGTTTGGCAATGCACAATAGAAATAAACATTAGTCCCCAACTTAGCCCACAAAGGTTCTCCAAGAAGCAAATGACTAAGGAATTGATGTAGAATCGCGAATAATAAAATAATGGTGTTTGCACTCCATGCAATGCGAACAATCTCACGAAAGAAAATCAGAACATGGTGTAGCATCATGCACTCTATGACAAGGTAATGAATGAGCCATCTTATTCAGAAAATCTATCTACAACAAAAACGACTCGTAGCTCTGTCAGTCCTCTTGGCTCCCCGTTCTTTGTTTCTAGGCAGCCCTAAAAACAAAGTCCATAGAAATATCCTCCCAAGGCACACTAGGAACAGGCAAAGGCATATACAAACCATGATGGTTAAGGCGTGACTTAGCTTTTTGGCATGTTGTGGCAGCGGCAACGAACCTCCTCACGTCTCTCCTCATCTTGGGCCAAAGAAAATGATCAGCAAGGATATCCTCCGTCTTCTTCACACCAAAGTGTCCCATCAGCCCTCCACCATGCGCTTCCTGCAATACATAGCAACTGCATGAAGCTAGCTGGAATGTATAGAACTTATATAGCTCTAAACACAAACCATTGGTGAGCACGATTATTTGTTCCAAGTCCTTCCCTCCTTGCAATTCAACAACACATCTTTAAAATCATCATTCGTGCGCATATTGCTCTTTTATTTTGTTTCTAAGCTCACAAAAAATTTTGAAGTCAAGTTGGGATAGCATTGTGTAACGTCTAGACAAAGCATCAGCAATGACATTTTTCTTTCCCTTTCTTATGTTTGATGACATATGGAAAAGATTCAATAATTTAACCCATTTAGCATGCCTACGGTTAAGTTTTGCTTGCATCTTCAAATGCTAGTTTTGCATAAGTATCTTCAGTGATCATGTCGGGTGTAATAACCAATAATTCGTTTGGGCCATAATATAATGCTGCCTCATGTTTCCAATGTTTCGCACTAGAGCAAATAATTCTTATCATAAGTAGAATAATTCAAACTAGGCCCACTCAATTTCTCGCTGAAATATGCTACAGATTTGCCTTTCTTGTACACAACACACCAACCAATCCAATCCCACTAGCATCACATTCAAGCTCAAAAGTTTTGTTGAAATCAGGAAGTTGGAGTAAAGGAGCGTTGTTAACTTATCTTCAAAGTGTCGAATGCATTCCTTTGTGCTGCAGCCCAAGTGAATGTGACATTTCTCTGGTAAGCTCATGTAGTGGGGCTGCAATGGTGCTAAATCCTTCACAAAGCGGCGGTAGAACCCAGCAAGTCCTAGAAAGCTTCTCACTTGTGTGATCGTTGTTTGAACCGGCCAGCTATGTACGGCTTCAACTTGGCCCTGATCTACTTCAATTCTGCGGAGTCAAACATAGCCAAGAAAAGAGACTCGTCTGTTGCAAAATGGTGCACTTCTCAAGGTTAACAATAAACGGTGCATCTCGTAGAGCATCAAAATACACGCACGCAAATGCCATGATGATCCTCTATTGATCTGCTATATTATGAGAATTGCACATTCAAAAATATACCACCAACAAATCTCTGCCAATGAAAGTACGTTAAAACTTCATTCATTAATCTCATGAAAGTACTGGGTGCATTAGTGAGACCAAAGGCATGACTAACCACTCATATAGGCCGAATTTAGTTTTTAAAAGCTGTTTTCCATTCATTCTCCTAACTTCATGCGAATCTGGTGGTAACACTACGCAAATCAATTTTGGAGAACACAAGTGAACCACTCAATTCATCAGCATATCATCTAGCCTAGGTATATGGATGACGATATCTGATTGTGATGTTGTTAATTGCTCTACAATCCACACACATGCGCCATGAGCCATCTTTCTTAGGAACTAAAAGCACGGGGACAGCACAAGGTACTAAGAGACTCACGTACATACCCCTTGTCGAGTAACTCTTGCACTTGACGCTGAATCCTTTGTTTCCTCCGGGTTGGTCCTGTTATGGCGCACGTTTGGCAAAGAGGCCCCAGGAATGAGGTCAATTTGGTGCTCAATCCCTCGAATTGGTGCAGCCCCGGTGGAACCTCCTTTGGGAAAATACTCAGCATACTCCTGCAAAAGGTAGTGACCGGAGGAGGCAAAGAAATAGGAGTATCTCAATTTCGAAATAAGGTTTTTTTGCAAACCAAAGCATAGCAAACAACAGTGTCAGTGTCAACTTCATCCAAATCTGATTTTGTTCAATGAAACAAGATCCCTTTAGCTAATCTCATTTTTATTATTTGAACAGAGTTGAGTGGGTTTTGTTCTTATGCTTCTCAAGTTCATTAGCCGCAATAAGATGCTCACTCCTATTATGCTCCTGATTTTTTTGTTTACTAGCTCTAGCAAGTTCCATCCTTTAAAATAACTTCAGGAGACATTGGATGTAACACAAGTTTTTTTCCATTATGCACAAAGGAGTATTGATTGGATTGCCAAAGTGTAAAGAATCTTTTTCAAACTGCCATGGCCTTACCTAATAACATTAGAACATGCTTGTAAGGCACACAATCACAGTTGATTGAATCATGATAAAGAACCAAGGCAAAATGTACTCTTACCAATCGTGTTACCTTTACCTTGCCGCTGCTATTTAAGCCATTGATATAGTAGGCGCTGCGGATGTGGCTGTGTGCTCAATGCAAGTTTCTCCACCATTTCAGCACAGCCAAATTATTGCAGCTTCCTCCATCTATGATCACGCGGTAAGAGCGTTCCTTTATCACACACTTGGTTTGAAACAAGGTGTGGCGCTGATTCTGTTCAGCCCTTTCATTTGTGCGCTTAGCACTCGCTGCACCACGAGGCTCTCATAGTGCTCTGCAGCTTCAGCCCAATGTGTTCCTCATCTTGGTGGGGCGCGTCACACCTTCCCCTGCATTGTTAGTTGCAAGCAAAGCATTAGATTTCTTCAATCTAAATCACTAGCGGAGGAGTACCCACCCTCAGATCTCACGATCATTACATGAGTGCTTGGGCAGTCCTTTGGCGCACGTGACCATAGCCCTTGCAGCGTAGGCACTGAATATCTCTTGTCCTTCCTGATGAATGCTACTGATGATGAGCTCTTGGAAGGTGTAGCAGCAACCCCTCTTGTTGGTTCACTCGGGCATGGTGTAGAGTTTTGTTGTAGAGGACGCAGCTTGTTGCTGAGGACGATGGTGCTGCTGCTCGAGTGACGGTGCAGCAGCATTGGAAGGTGTCCAAGAGCTAGCATCGACCTGCAGAAATGTTAGTCCTGAAGCTAGCTCTTCGTCCTTTACTTCCCTTTCAGCTTTACAAGCAAGATGAAACAAACGATTAATGAATTATATTCTTTGTAGGCTTAGAATGTCCTGAATTTCTCGTTCAGCCACCCATTGAATCTAGCCATACAGCATCATCATTTTCTACCATCCACATGAAGCATTCCTGTTTGCAAAGCTTGATTTCTCCTCTACAGATTTGTTTCCCTGTCTAAGTTGTTGCAATTGTTGCAGCAAATCACGTGCATGATATGAAGGAACAAATCTAGCTTCGCATGACTCTTTTCATTGCATCCCAGGTTTGGGGAGTGTTTTGGATTTGGACGAACAAATTCACTCCACCAAATGGATGCAAAATCAGTGAACTCACTAGTAGCAGCCCTAACACGTTTATTCTCAGGAAAATCATGCAAGCAAATTTCTAATCATGCTAAACTCCCAAGTAAGAGATATGCATCAGGGTCATATTTTCCATCAAAGTTTAAGGAATGGTAAAACTTGATCTTGCCTAAAGAATCATCATTTCACGTACCTCCCGCCGTGGTGGAGCGCCCATGCATGGGCTGCCGGCGCTGTGTCTTGTGGATGACCAAGTACTCCTCATCATGCTCGGTGTCAGCAGCGTACTCCAGTTCTTCCCTTGCTGCGAGCTGCTATTAGCATCATGGCCATTGTGGTTGCCGCCTAGCCGATCCATCATAACCATTTGGCCCATTCTCTCCAATGTATTCAAGATACCTACAAGAGAATGTCACAGCCACAAGGACCTCTCCAATGAGGAAAGCTTGAGTTGGTGTCAATTTGAGCAGCCTCCAATTGACAAAGGCGATCATTGGTGACCCTAAACCCTCATACAGGCCTTCTGCATGCTCCCTCACTTGGTGCTCAAAATGTTGTATGATGCCCTCGTACGTGGTGAATTGTTGGGGTGCTCCCCCGATCCTCCTGTCATGGTTAATGGAAGAAACAATTCACAAGGAATATGTCCTATCAAGTATTGGAGCTAGGTGTTGTCCATCTCTACTTCTACCAAACTTGTGCAAACGAGTTTCTTACATGTTTCTTACTTTGTTATGTAAAAGGCGTTGGCAAACGCAAGAAACAGCAACAATGGTTAGTAGTACCGGGAGCCGACAACAAGCACGATCCTGTGATATAGTAGATAAAAAATTTGTGGAGCTATAGGTGGCTGCAAGTAATATCAAGGTACAGCTAGAACCACATTAATAAAGCAAGTTGATAATCGTTCAACGATGGTATTGTGCTGGTCCTAGGCAAAACCCTTTAGAGACGCGAGCCTAGTCACAAGCGTAACCACTCAAAATAGCACGAAAATAACACAAACAAAACAGCACAACAACAACTTCCTCTCTTCCCTTCCTTTTTTTTTTTCCTTCTCTTCACTTCTGATTTTTTTTCTTTTTTTGTTTTCTTTCTTTTTTTTTTTTGTACAGCAAGCTCAAAGCTTCAGCCAACAAGTCAAAAAAGCCTTAGCAAATAACCTTTTCTCAACATTTTCGAAATTTCCACAAGCTTCAGCCAACAAATCAAAACAAGAAGTATGATGGGTTGGTTGGCTAGTTACATGATTCAGCCAACAAGTCAAAAGTGAGAGCACTTAAATGCTTTCTTGGGAAGGGCTGATTCACTTCAAAAAGTTGCAAAAGGGTTGGCTGTTGGTGAGGCAGCAATAAATGCATTTGGGGGTGGCTTGATGTGGTGTGAGGGTGCTGCTGGTTGTGGTGGACGAAATTTGGTGGGTTGAGGTGGATTTCGTGTGAATATGGTGGTGATGGTGGCAGGGGATGAAGAAAATGAAGTGATGGTGGAAGTGTTTGTGGTGACGAAATTGTGAGCAGAACTCGAAACTCTAAAGGACTAAACTTACTAGAACCAGCAACTCAACCAATCGATGCAATCGAAAACTCAGCAAGCCAAGACTAAGTAGAACAGCAAAGGCTCAACATGTTTTGGTGATTTCGGGTCTGACCTATTTTGTGGTTTTTTCTTTTGGGCTGTAGGTAAAAACAAAGAAGTGATAAATCTCTCCCGAGCAACTGAGCTCTGATACCACTTGAATGCAGCAACGGGGGTTCCGGATCTTTCGATGAGAGGAGGATAAACTTCGATTTGGGGGAGATCCGATGTTGGCGGTCCGACTACATCAACAGGGGTGTTGCGCCTTAGCAACCGGTAACCGACTACGTTGTTGCTGTTCGTGCCGTGCAAAGAACAACCTTGAACCTGCAAGCAATCGAAGAACAAGCAAGAACAAGTTGACAAGGAAACAGCTCACGGCATTGTCAAATGATGAAACTAAAAACAAACCAAATGGGGTTCTGAATACAAGTATCCGGGTGGTCTAGCCGACACACGCGAGTACAAGGAAGTAGCTGCAGCTAAACTTACATCAAAACAAACCAAAATGCAAAATGGTGGCTGCTAGGAGTTTTATAGGTGTAGGAATGACCAGGAGAGGAGGTGGGAGCAAACCCTAGGTTTTGTGGACCCCTAATGGGCTGTAAAGATACAAGGCCCAAGGCCCAAGTTTCTGATGTAAAGAACTATTTTCGTCATTCTGAGCAGCGCTGGGTCAAATTTGATGGTGAGGCCACACGTAGCTGAAAGTAGAGACGACGATCTTTCAACAAGTACTCATTCCCCGTTTGCCCTCCGGAGTGAAGAGCATTGACTTCATCAAATCAGCGCTGCTAGTGCTGCTTGCGATCTGGTTCCTCTCCCATATTCCTAACAACAAGTAGATCACAAACAACTATTTAGTAGCACCCAATTCTGAGAAGAACTTGTATGATTAGCTAGGAATGACTTTACCTAATAATTAAGTTCACGAGCTGAGCTCTAGTCATTGGTCCTTGCTGTGCAATAGGCGTGGTTGTCGTTTGGAAGGGATGTCCTCATCACAAACGAGTAGTACTAATTTCACCAGCTACTTCTGAAGATTCCATGGTTATTTCCCTTGCAGCTTCATTTCAGGAGAGATGAATCTCGCAATTAGTTCCTTGAGAACAGATGGGCAACTAGCCTTCAAATGCTCATAACCTTCACTGGCCTTCATCCTCTCAAGATTGGCATCAGAACTAAGGAACTCGAAGCATGCTTCCTTCAGTCCGTGGCAACTATGCTGCTCACCTAGAGCCAAAGGGTAGCACCATGTTGGAGTCAATGTGCTTTGACAGCTTCTCCTC
Organism: Oryza longistaminata; assembly: GCA_009805545.1. Classification (NCBI taxonomy): domain Eukaryota; kingdom Viridiplantae; phylum Streptophyta; class Magnoliopsida; order Poales; family Poaceae; genus Oryza; species Oryza longistaminata. Next base: position 20,892,410 of record CM020181.1, read on the forward strand.
GCAAATCAGCTTCAGCCTCTCTACATTGTGACGATCTGCGGCGACAGCAAGTGCTGAGCCATCACAACATCTAAGCCGTCTCAGCAGAGCGTCAGTGTTAGATGAATGCAGCAGTGATCTGAACACACAAGCTTCCATATCTTCAATTTTGATGGTCCTATGGGCTTTGGCACTCATGGGCGCCAAAGAACTCAGCCTTGAAGACAGATGAACGCGAGCAGCGAGTATGCACTTGTGCAATGAGAATATGTCTGACAACGTTGAACGTCACGTCCGTTCCATCCATGTTCTTTAGGAGGAGGTCGCTCAGATGCTGGACAGGTCACTTGGAGGAACCACCACAAACTGCTTTTGCGTGGTTTCTTTGCTACAGATATCCTTCATGACAGTTACATCACACTTGATGGAGAATGAGTCGTCCATTAGATGTACTGAAGCCTTCCAAATCAGTTTTCTTCAAGAACTTGAAGTAGCCCTAATCTGAACCTTTCCCCTTGAAGGTGTGTAAAGGGTGCAATTTGCCTGTATAATTTGCTCTGATATACCATTCTTGTCGAGCAATGCAAAGCTGAAGTTTGCCTTTACAGCCATGGCGCAAGCAGAACCAAGAGTCAGGAAACCGACAGGCAATCCTTACTGTCTGTGTTGTTCCCATTGGGATAGTATTTGATGAACCAGCTATGACCCCCAACACTGAATGGAACAGAAGATACATACTTGCCATTCTCCATCAGCATCATTCTCGGTATCCATCAATCTTGACTACATGTGACCCGCTCACAGCTTCCGTGACAATGGCAGAGGAGGTAATGTTGCTTGCCATTGTGGAGAGGTGGCAGTGGGTTATGGTGGAACACTAGCAGACGAGGAAATGTTTTGCAATGCCACTGTTTATGTTTAGTAATATAGCGGTGGGAAACTGAGAAGTTAAACCAGTCGAAAGATCGATTACATTTCCTCGATCGAAATTAATGATGAGCTGATGATAGGATTAGACTATGGACCAAGGCCATTCCCAACCCAATGACTAGGATGGTGTCAACAACATTAATTAAGTTGCCCCTAGGATGAAAAATGATGTGGCAAGTGAATAAATGAGGAAAGAGAACAAACCTTGTCTTCCATGAGACATGGTTTCTACACAACATCCAAGACATCATGTGAGATAAGTAGCATTAAATTTAGAGAAATGCTAAAACTTCTGTTGACAGAAAATACAGCCTTAATCTTGCAAATTTTGGATCACTGGATGTGCTTCACGATTCGTGCTCTTCTTCTCCAACTCCGGCGACCACCTCTTCTTTTCCGGCGCCGGCGAACCCAAAATCCGTTAGAGGGCCGACGAATTAGGTTCCCGGGGTGGGGTAGGGGTGGGGCAGAGGAGGGGGAAGAGAGGGAGTTCTCCGGCTTTAGAGTGATAGCCATGGGAGGCGGCAGCCCGGTGGTGGGTGGCGGATCGGCGGGCGGCGAGGCGGCAGCGGCGGCGCCGAAGCCGCGGGGTCGGGAGTAGGCGCGGGCCGGTGTAGGCGGCGAGGGCAAAGCGGAAAGAGTGATAGGAGGAGGCGGTTGGTGGTGGCGCCCCGCCGCCAAGCAACACGGAAGACGACGGGCAGCTCGCCGCCGCTGGCTTGAGGCAAAGGAGAGGAGAGGGAAGGGGAGGGGCTGGCCGGGGTGGGGGGCTTGCCCGCGCCGTTGACACCTTATGGCCAGCCGGCGAGGCCGGGCGGTGGCGGAGGTGGGGCGGAAGCGCTGAGGAGCAGCGGCGTGAGGAATCGGGAGAGGGGAGAGGATTTTTAGGGTTTGTTCCCTGGCACGAATCTTAAAGCAATCGGGTGGTCTAAATTTGCAAGATTTGTAGGGGGGTTTTCTGTCAAATGATTATAGACAGTCCTTAAATTAAGTATGGAATAGTGGTGTTTACATTGGAATTTGGAAGAGTAGTGTCTGGTACTAGTTTCTTGATAATGTGGAGTTATGGAAACTATGTCTAGTGTCTTGGGTTGGTAATGGCCTAAGCGAGTAAATCGAGATGCATATCCTCGATCGCATGGCGATTTCAAGTTTAATTAGCTACCGAGGAGACGCCAACTCGATTGCCAAGGTAGCTGTGAATTCGTTTCGTTTCTTAGTTCTCTCTCTTTCTGATGTATTTACTTGGCGATGACCGGTAGGTGTAATTTAGGCCTTATTGTCAACAGCCTGATTTTCGTTTCAGGATGTATAAATTATTAATAAATTATTAATAGAATTTATATTAAATGTTCATTAATTTACAAGTGAAGTTAAATGTAGGAATAAATTTCCTAAACATAAAGCATGGCTGGATTTAATTTTTATTAAATTCTCCATGATTAATTATACTCTCTGGAATTTTCTCGGATTTTTCAGAGCTCAATTCCTAATTTTAATAATACAAAGAATATTTCAGTAATTATTCACATATTAAATTAATCATTAAATGAACTGGTTTCAATTTTTTTAAATACGTTGAGTGCCCAGTATGTTCAAGATGTTTCTTGGAATTATTTGAGCATTGGGGTATTTTAACAATTGAAAGATCATTTCAGTGATTAATTTAATTAGGAAAGTAATTAAAATTCCCTTTTCCTTTTCGGGCCGAAACAGGAAAAGTTCACCTTTAGTCCTCGGCCCATTCTTCCTTCTTTTCGGCCTACAGGCTACAGCCCTCTCCCTCTCTTTCCCGAAGTCTAGTTTTCATCTCTCCTTCTATCGGGCTGTGCAATAGAAGCCCAGCCAAAAGTCTGTTTTAACCCCCTGCACCACTGTTCATCTTCCAGCTCAGGCAGAGCCGAGCCAGACGTGCCGTGTCCTGTTGCCACCGATCCCCTTCCAAAATCCGGCCTCCTCGTTGCTCTTTTTTCAAATTAGTT
>CM020181.1:20895325-20912683 GCA_009805545.1 Oryza longistaminata
ATATATTGCGGATGAGAGGTGGGCCCTGATGGGGACAGCTAGTACGGGTATTCCTCCGCGCCTATATATAATCCTAAGTTAATTTCCTGGGGTATCCTCCGTATTTAGCCCCGGTTGTATGGTCATGACGGGCTATCGTAGGAACTCGCAGCAGGGGTGGCTTCTCGAAGTACCAGGAGGGCATCGGATAGAGGGTATGAGCTAGTATGTAAGTTTACTAAAATTATGTGTACTATGTATATTAGAAGTACAGAATAGATTCTCTTTCATTTTCTTCCACCTAGCTTAGATTATTTATTATGAGAATGAGAGTTAATGCTTGTGTGTCACTCTACCCTTGGACTTATCTTAACCCCTGCTTAGAATATGATTATCACAAGTAATATATAAATTATTAGTTAAGTTCTCTCTACATGATCTTCCCACGGGATAAAATAAATACGATACCCTTGGAATACTCTTGGGTGAAATGCTACAATGGTATATCCGTGCCTTGCGGATGAACTCTGTAACCATAATATACCAGAAGTATTTCTGCGCCATTGCTGGGAATTATATTTCTAGTAATGTCGTTAAGAAATACCAACAAGCATTTCTGGCGCCGTTGCCGGGAAGATTCATAATAGAATTACTTGAACTAATACTTTAATTTACCTCTACATAATCATTTCCTTTGCGGGCTAACCTTGGTTGTTTTCACTTTTGTTGTGAAAACAGGGTAGTGCATGACTGGTTTCAACTTGCCGGAAAACTTCAAGAAAATCCAGAAGCTTTCTTCGGAGCGTCAGGCCGCGGGTCGTTGCTCCGCAGAAAACTCTACGGACAAAGAGACCAGCCGTACCAGCTCACCAACCTTCAAGACAATGGCCAGCAAAACTCTTCGCGAGTTCGCTGCTCCCTTTGCTGACATGTGGACGTCGGGTCGCAAGTCAACATAGGAGATGTGGATTTCGACTTGAAGTCCAGCCTAATCACGATGGCGTAGGCTAGCCCGTTCTGTGGGAAGCCTAATGAGGAAGCCAACGCTCATCTACAACAATTCCTAGAGATATGTAGCACGTACACCATCAAGGGCGTCAGTCCTGACGCCGTCAGACTGCGACTGTTTCCGTCTCCCTCCTTCTCGGGAGAGCCGAAGTAGTGGTCTTTATTGCCAACCGCGTGCTGCATCAACACCCCTTGGGATAAATGCTCTACGGATTCCTCTCGACAAGTTCTCCCGATGGGCAAAACCCAACCGCCCTTGCTGCGAGGACGAATTTTCCAGTTTCCACGGCAGACAAGAAGTTGATGAGATCCCATAATCCAATAGAGCGTGAGGAAACGACTGGCAAAAATTCTGGGGAAGGGACGCATAGGGACCACTCGAGCCTGTCCCTCCCAGCCAGTCGTCCATATAATGAGGAGTGGAGCACGGAGCGGTCAGCGTTACGACCTTGTCATGGCTAGAGAATCTCCTTATACAACGGTCACTCGGACAACACTCCAATCTGTCCACCTGCGCACTCCATCCTAGTGACCCGCGGGCAGCTGATGGGAAGAAGACCGTGTTTTAATCTAAAAACAACCGTGGTTTGTCTTCTTCGATTTAGGGCGTCGATAGGATGCCATGGAATTATATAAGAGAAGAGGTTCTCGCGGAATAGTCTGCGCTAAGTCGGAAAGCGGAGAACGACTCAACAACCCTGTCATGCCGAGGCGGACAGCACAATCGGGACAAGGATGATGGAGTTCACTTCGCGGCCCAAGACGTAGACCTCAACTCAATGAAAACGCTTAACGACCACGACAAAAGTTGCCACACCCAGAGGGTCAAACCGTCAGGAATCAGGCCCTTGACTCACAAACCGGTGCTACGTGTGAGTCCTGCGGGCGGCAACGAGTCATCTCTGGGAACCTAGACTAAAGCACGGCGCCAACCACCCGTGAGAGGCGATGTACATGGGCTAAGCGCACTACCTAATCCACGGGTATGGCAAGGATCCGCAGGGGAGAAGGACAGTCGCAAGTCTGACACGAGCGTCAGAACGGAGGTCGAAGGTGAGAACCAACCGCACCGCCATCACTATCAAGGAGGTAATTTAATAACGGTAACTTCTCTATACCAGCCGCATCCTGTGGAAGGATCTTGTTGTTATTGCGGCAACGTGGCACTAAATACACGACCTGATGCTGCTTAAGTAACTAAAAAGGCTTGCTTCTAAACATAAGAACTCTTAAGGAAGAAACATAAATATGTCAAATAGATGGCTTTGCTTCCGCATTTCAAAACCAACTTGGGAGCTTTAAATAAGAATGAATATGAGCGTTAGTAGAGCCCAGCTAGTCTTCATTTGCCGACATCCTTTTTAGTCCTGCAAATGATCTAGGAGGATTCGCGGGGGCAACCCGACCTTTCGCTCCATTGAAAAAATCGTATAGAAGGGACTGACGCACGAGGGTAGTCCACTCCGTGGGAAATTGACCGCCTCAGCCTACGCCATCAGTGATAGGCTAGACCCTCAAAGTCGAAATCCAACGATTTCTAACCTGACATGGATGACCTTACAGATCGGCACGAACAAAAGCAGAGTCGCCACATCATTAGAATGCATCCGGACAGAGGGAGCACGACTCGCGAAGAGTTTGACAAGAAGTTTTGATTCGAGCCTAGAAACAGGAGGCCACCTGACATTGTGTCTCTGCGAGGTAGGTGAAGCTGGTCACGCGAACACGCGGCTGCGTTTCTGCCTGTCGGGTAAATTGATTCCTCATAAGGAGTTAGCTAGGCAGGAGCAGTCAGTGGACGAAGCAGCATTGGCCTACAACTGATTTGTTGAAGTAATCGCACGAAGCGGGATCCCACTTATATCGAACTGGCCCGTTGTTGCCAGGCAACGCAGCAATAGAGCAATTCTTGCAACATTCTCATCTGTGAACCACGTGTTTATCCGGGGCAATACAAGGGACATACTCAACAACAAAGAGTACGCAAAGCCACGTCAGCACTATCCCAAACCGGACTGTTTGGTCAAGCTTGCACAACAAAAGTGGCGACAAACTACAAGAGCGCAGCAAGGTTAGCCTGCAAAGAATGATTATACAGTCATGAGGGTAAATATATAAAGTATTATCTCAACACAGAGTAGATCTTTTCCTATCTCCGGAAATGAAGGAAAAAGATCTTCTTGTCGTGCTCCTCCAGAGGCATATCCACCGGCGGCCCAGAAATGCTTGGTTGGTATTGTCTTAACCGCACATCGACATTCGTAAGAAATATGACAACAATTTGATCAGGCCTTATGTGATCTTGGTAGCCCAGCGTCAGCCGCAATGGCGGAAATAGTTCTCACTGGTGTCCGAAAAAACTTTTCTGACAAACTCAACTTCGACAGACGATTGGGCAGCTCCAATACACCGCCCGCAAGCGAGGACTGGAGCCTCACAACGCTGGCTGAACTCTTGAGTTCCAAGGCTATCTTCACCGTAAAAGTCATCGGTCAGGTCACATAGACGGGTAGGTATCGTGTATTTACCCTATCGTCTATACACACTACGGGGGATATATATCATGTAGAAGAGAACTTAACTACTACTTAACATTATATACTTCCAACTTGGTGTGAGATTATCTATTCGAGTGCTGATGCTAGAGGACAGCGGATGGTTAAGGATAAGATCCCGCAACCGGTTAGGAAGAAGGAGACTGGCACCAGTCAAGCAATTAACTTCCTCATTCTCATAATAAATAATCTAGCTAGGTGGAAAGAAAAATACGCAAAAGGAGAATGGCGAGCGCTTACCCATAGATTCCTTAGCATGGCAGGCTATGCTAACCATACCATATACATTCAGAGTAGTATGTCTAGTAGAAACTTACATACTAGGCAATACGTGACTCCTCTGAGATGCGACCAATTGCCCTCCTCCGATTTTCTCCATTCAGTACGAACAGGAGACCAGCGCCTAGGACTGCCGGAAGTTCACTTACGACAAGGCTCCTCAATGAGGGGTGACCATCGCGGGAATGGAATCCTCTCAATCTCCTCTTCCTTTTCCCCAAGAAATCCCCAAAAGTTTCTATGGAAATCCTTTCCAATTTCGCGGTTCAATCTTTCCTTTTTCCGGCGAGGATCCTGAACTTTCCCGGAGTTTTTCCCGTCGATTTGGGCCCGGACCCGAGCTCCCGTGCCTATATAAAGCATCCCCTCGTCGTCCTCTACTTATCCCCTAAGTCCCGTATTCCGCCGTCGCCGGAAACGCTCTCCCCGCGTTCTCCCTCTCTCTCCACCTCCGGCCGCCGCTCCAGCAACCGTGCGCCGTCGCCTCGGTCGTCGCCGGTCAGCGCAGCAACCTCCCTCGGCTCCGCAAAGTCGAGCTCTACCCCGGCCGCTGGTTGTTTTGCGCCAAATCCCACCGGAGATTGGCCGTCATCGTGAACCGGAGCGCCGCCGTCGCCGCCGTGCCTCCAGCCACGCCGTTCGTTGTCGTCCGTCGTCGCCTTCGGTCGCCGCTTCGGCCGTTGGGTTCGCAAGAAGGAGCTGCACCCCGTCCGCCCCTCGGTCGCCACCGAAATCCACCGAAGCTCCATCGTCGCCATCAATCCGAAGTTCGCCGTCGCGTTTTGATCTTTGGCAAGGCCCTGCTGCTCTTCCCGTCATCGCCAAGCTTCGCCGCCGCCTCCATTGGATTCGCAGCTGCGAAGTGAAGCCCGGCCACCCCTCTTTTGCCGCCGCTTGTCGCCGGAAAACCGTTGCCGTTGTTGACCGTACCTCGCCGTCGTCCCGATCTCGTCGCCGGCCATCTCCTTCACCGTTCATCGCTGCATAAGTGTTGGTAAGAATCGCCGTTGCCTCCTCTTCCTCCCGGTGTCTTCCGTTTGCATTATTGTGTCGTGATTTGCCGGCAACTACCGCTCCTATGTCGTTCACCGGTGTAGTTTATCCCTAGGGTCTAAATCCCATCTAATCTAATCTTGTTTGGCCCTAGCGTCGTCATCATCTCCGTGTGTTGTCGCCGGACCGTCATCATCGACCCTTCCTCTCCGATCGCTTTGGTTCGGTGAGACTTCTATCCGTTCTCCCTTTTCAATGGCATATTATTTCTTTTTAATATATGTCATCTACCAAATATAACCTAATCTTTTCCGGAGGTTGCTTTAATCTTTTCTCAGTTATAAATTATTTGTAAATTGTTTAATTAATTTGGAATAGTCTTTTCTTTAATAGGTTTAATTGGAATTAAATCTTGTAAAATTGATAAGTAATTTATATGAAATCGGAATGAGGCCGTTCAAGTCTCATAATTCATCTAAAATCATGATCTACATGTTTGTTTACTTTATATGTATTGTTTATTTGGTTTTTATTAGTCTTTTTCCTCGTTATGCGTGTTAGCTTGTCGTTTCCGTCGTTTCGAAGGATCGTGAGTGCGTCGGAAGTGTTCAAGAAGATTAATTGAAGACCAAATATTGCAAGTCAAGTCACACAGATCCCAAACACAATTCCTTTGAGCATGTTGATCCTATATTTAAATTCTCTATTTATTTCAACTGTGCATTTATTTTCGAATGTCATCGGGTGATGTGAACCTGTTTCTTTGTTATGGCCAATTTGCATTGATTATCCTATTTCTTGATTACCTCGGGTTATAGTTTGACTAGTTGGATTTATATATTGGTTCAACTAGATATATTAGATATAATTGCTTAGTCATGCTTAGAAACGTTAGCACACTATTGGGATAACTAATGTTTCACTATTACTTAATGATGTACATGGTAAAGGTAGCTCACGATGGTCAATCGTGATTGGTTAATTAATTAGTGTGCCAACTAAAACTTGATAATGGTGGGTTGTAAGCACATTGTTTTGATGGTCGTGCTCATGACAATTAAGGACCGGTTCACGAGTTTCGGTTGTGAAACATTAACTGTGCCAACCACAAGCCAGCATGGGCAACAGCTGGACACCTTGTATAGCAAGGCTCATTGTGGTGTGCTAGACTGAGAAGTGGCAGAGATAAGCCCACGGGGGTCGCTGGGGAGTCCATGCCTCTGGTTTTTGAGGGGGTGACTACGATCCAGGAAAGGTGCGCTGCTTTGAGTTGAGCTATGCGATGGGTCTTGTCACAACTACATAAATGGTGACATGTTCAGCATGGGCACATGATGATATGGTGACATATTGTGGAGTTGTGTCTTGTGGGTACAGTGGTATATCTCTAGCGAGAGTAAAACTATTCGAATAGCCGTGCCCGCGGTTATGGGCGGGTCTAACAATGTCTTTCGTGATTAGTCTCACACTTCTCACCATAATAAATGATGCTATAACTGGTAATAATTTGATTAGCTCCTAGTTTGGAATAGTACATTCCTGGTTTGGACATAGATCTGTATAGCCGGGTATGGTTGTTCAGGATGGTTGGGCCTGTGCAGCATGGGTGTGTTGTTCGGTGTTGATTAATATTGATGATTAATTACTTTACTGTTTTACAATTCTCAAATGTTTGCTAAATGCTGCTTTTGCAAATGAGCCCTATATTATGCCATTCTTTGGTATCCTTGTGCATTTGCATATTTGCTGTGTGGCTTGCTGAGTATATCATATGCTCACCTTGTAATAATCAATCAAACCTCAGTTGAAGACAAGTTGCGAAGGAGAAGACGTTTGGTTTATACCCCAGTTGAGCTGCCTGTGGGAATGGAGCCGGAGCTTCGCTAGACCGTAATTCTGCTGCTATTTTCTCTTTTCATTTGTAAGTATGTAACGTTGTATTATTGATGAATCTGTATATTAAATTATCAGTTTGTGTACCTCGGCTGATTCCTGGACGAGGGTTTTATGTATAAATTAGTTCGAAAATTACTAGTGAATTTCTGGGTGCGACACTTATTTGGCAAGCCCGGCCATGATTCCCTGGCCATCTCTGGGGATAGGCCGATTATGCCCCAGCCCATGTGTACGACGCTGGCGATAGATGCCCCTCGCCGTCTACTGCCTCGCCGTCGCGTTCCGCACCGACTCCTTCCGCCACGCCTCCATGCTCAACATGCTCGGCATCTCCGCGGGCATCGCCGTCGCCGCCTACGATGAGGCGCGGTTCGACGCGTTCGGCGTCATGCTGCAGCTCGTAGCTGTCACCGCCGAAGCCACGCGGCTCGGGCTCATCCAGATACTGCTCACCGGCGCGACGCCCCCGCCGGCGCCGGCGCCGGTGCAGGCCGACCGCGACGTGGAGATGGGCCTCCTCGGCGGCGAGAGCAGCGCGTCGCGGCCGGCGACGAAGCCGCAGCCAGGTTCTTGATTGCGAAATCGCTCCTCCATCCAACCGTGCGACCGAGTTTGGTTCCACCGGACTGCGCGTCGGCATAGATTGGGACGCGGGGGCAATCTGGGCATTTTGAAAAAATACTCGTCACTTTCAGCCGAAAAATAATAAAATAATGAGCTTGGTGTCCTACGGCAAATTTTACAAATTTTGTAGTGTCCTGGGGCAGTTCCACGTTTTCTCGGTGTCCCTCAGCTAATTACGCGTTTTTTGAGTGTCCTGTAGCAAATTTTGCCTAATAACTACTACTACATGTTAATGATAAGTACATGTATAGCTTAATTTCTACCTGTGCTTCAAGAAAAGCATACATGAAACACGAGGAAGATGCCAGGGGTGCCTTGGAAAATATGCTTGGGATCCAAGTGCCCAAAGCAAGCGGCTCCGAGGAGAAAGCATAACCGGATATGCGAGCATCTGCAGCTTCAACACCAGCCAATTTGCCATTCTGCAATTGATATAAATACCCAATGGTTACAACTTCGCATATTCAACAAACCAAGGAACACAGAGTCCAGGTGTAAAAGTGCAGGAGTGCGCATGCATATGGATGCTTGCGAGTGGTGGATTACCGGGCCATGTCTCCTTGGGCAGAGGTGATCAGATTGCACACTTCACTTCAACCTCTTGCTCTAGCTTGTTCGCTCTGCCAAAGGAGATTTGCCCAGCAATCCACATTTGCTATTCTGTTGCAATTCTGGTGATTTCTAGTTCACACAAACATTGGTCCTGTGGTGTTGCATGTACACTTTCTGTGCAGTTCTGTAGTACGGAGTACGTTCCAATTGAAATGTGCAAACTAACGATGGAGATCAGTGATATACCTGGTTTTATGGGTGGAGGCCATGAATCATGCAGTCGAATCATAGTTGAGGGAGTCAAAGTATACCTCTTCCTAAAACCGAGCCCTGAAACTAACCCTGCAAGGATGCAAAGCGCCAATAGGCCAGGATACATATATGGCCCACCAGGCCATGGCATGGCGGAGCACAAATCAAATTGGGCTCTCTGAATTTGGTGCAGGTGAGCGTAAAAGCCTCATCGTTTTGCTTATGCTTATGCTTATCAACTAAAATTTAAATTTTCAACTTTAAATTTGTAGTTAATTTTGAAGTTTTTTCATTGAAATTTATTTTTCAGCCTTAGCTTTTATATCGCTAAGGTATATAAAAATTTTATTCATAAATTATTTTCGTTTGCAAATATATCGTTTCGCTTATTCCTCCCGAATAAGCGAAACAATCCATTTCTGGGTATTTTGGTCCATCCAAAAATACGGTAGCAAAAGAGCAATTAAAAACATGATTGATGCATATAAAATGGCATGGGTACAATTTTAGAGGTATTGCAATGGCATAGTTACAAATTACCTTTGGCACTTCTGTAATGACATGGATCAAATTAACCCAAATATCAAGGCATTGTATTAACTTTATTTATGTTTTCCCTAAATATTCAAGATATGCATGGCATCCTTACAGATGGAACTACTCAAAGTTAAAAGATAGAAAGAAAACTAAATTTCACCAACACTACCTAAGAGCCATAGTTATTTGTTTTGCTGCTTTCATTTCAGGATGAAGCAATCTCGCAACAAGCTCATTAAGGACAGATGGGCAACTGGTTTTCAGATGCTCATAACCATCACTTGCCACCATGCTTTCAAGATTGGATGGAGAATCAATTAGGAACTTGAAGCAAGCTTCCTTGAGTTGATGACATCTGTGCTGCTCAGCTAGAGCCAGATTGGTCGCCACCATGTTGGAGTCAATGTGCTCTGATAGCTTCTCCTCGCATACCAGCTTCAGCCTCTCAATATTGTACCGATCTGCCGCGACAAGTAGTTGCTGAGCCATCACCATATCTTGCGATGTCTCAGGCAGCAAGTCAGTGTATACGAAATGTAGGAATGATCTGAAAACGCCAGGTTCCATATCTTCAATTTTGATATTGCTCCTACAGGGCTTCGCTCTCATAGCACCAAAGAACATTGCCTCGAAGACGGATGATCGAGCACCGAGCACGCACTTATGTGCCGAGAACCTCTCCTGGCCAACGTCGAACGTCACGTCTGCTCCATCCATGTTCTTCAGCAAGTCGCCCAGATGCTGGTGCAGATCACCTGGAGGAACCTCCACAGATGGTTTGGGCATGGGCGGTGTTTCCTTGCTACAAATGGGCTTCATGACCGTGACATCGCACTGGATGGAAAATGAGTCGTCTCTCAGAGATTCTGATGCTTTCAAATCCTTGCTCTTGATAAACATTGGGTAGCCCCAACCGGTTCCTCTAAGTTTGAAGGTTCTGACAGGGCTGGTGATGCTGTTCAATAGCAATGGTCTTCCATTCTTGTCCAGCAGTTTGAAGCTGTAAATTGCCTTGACGTCCCTGGCAAAAGAGTCCAGAAACAGATACAAAGACAGGTATTCTCTACACTCCATACATTGACCATTGGGATAGTATCTGATGGTCCAGGTGTAGCCAGCAACGCTGAATGGGGTAGATGACAGGCACTCTTCATGCTTGATCAGCGCCTTGGTTTTTGAGTATCCATCAATCTTCATTACGTGTGACCCGCTCACAGCTTCGGCGACAATGGCAGAGGAGATAGTGTTGCAATCATTTGCCATTATGGAGGGGAGCTATCAACTTTGGTGGTGGAACACTGACATGGCAATTAAAAGGTTAATTTGCTGTGTTTCTTATAGATGCCCAAAGTTAAAACCGATTACAAGTATATAGAGTAAAATCTAAGTAAAATCACACGAAAGATTATCCAGGGTAGAAAGTATTTGCACCAACCTAAGGATATTTGAACAAGGAATACAGTATAAGTTCAGTTAAAGCTTAACACACAGAAAATATTCTTACATTATCAGAACGAACATCGCAAATCCAAGCATATTTGCAGCCAAGATGCATGTTCTAAACATACGTACTACTCTCTCCGTCACTAAATATTTAACACCGTTAATTTTTTTAAACATATTTAACCGTGCGTCTTATTAAAAAAAATTAAGTAATTATTAATTCCTTTTCTATCATTTGATTCAATGTTAAATATAGTTTTATTTACACATATAGTTTTACATATTTCACAGAAGTTTTTGAATAAGACGAACGGTCAAACATATTTAAAAAAATCAACGGCATCAAATATTCAGGGGCGGAGGGAGTACACAGCAATCTGAAACTCAAAGCATATTAAAGTTTCAAGAGTGTGTACCTAGTTATATGCGTAGAGCTGATGAGCAGATGAGTTGAGAAAATCACGCCGCCCTCCGGTTCTTCGTCGCGAGCAGCACAGCCAGGACTGGAGGAGTTGAGAAGCGTCGGCGCCGGCGTCGGTGGGGGCAGAGCGGAGCAGTGGCCACGATCAGCCTTGGTGCGATTGGGGTTGGGGGCGGTGGCGGCGGAGAAGGAGGTTGGCTTCGCCTCCCTGAATCCTCTGAAATCGTAGCCCTTATTTCCAAATCACGGCAAGGATAACCAGGACTCCTTATTTCCTTCTGTTGGTGGTTATTTTCCCTTTTATCTTTGTTTTTCCTTCCGTAATATTTTAGGAATTTGCTTAACTGTCATTTGTGTAAAAAAAATCGCTGATTCAATCAATTTTCTGGTTGTCGTTTCAGCCTAAAGATAAGTGTTGTCCTGGTCTCCTTGGTGGCCTACTCGCTACATAAAAAAATTTAAAAAATTAATAGGAGGAGTGTTAATGGTGAAATTTGATAAGATATATTTGGATTTGGAGACGAACACCAAGGCAGATTTGTGCATTGGCTGGAGCTTGTATCAGCTGGAAATAGAGGCGGATTGGGTTGAGCTGATGAGGCGAAACTTGAGCCGATACGGATACAGTTGGTCTCGCAACAGGCCCAAATTAGATTACGAAGCACTGTCGTGCAAGGAAAGAGTCCGTTTAGACAATCTAACTAGAAAAAAACACGCGACGTTGCCGCGTGCAACACTCGATGGGCCACACTATTTAGCCGTATTGAGACAGAATGATCAGTTTAACAACAGTGCAAGTTGTAGCAAAATACTATATTGCACGATCATGATTACTACAGCAGAGTACTACCTCCGTTTTTTAATAGATGACGCCGTTGACTTTTTCTCACATGTTTGACCCTTCGTCTTATTCAAAAAATTTACGTAATTATAATTTATTTTGTTTATAAGTTGTTTTTTCATTCATAATACTTTAAGTGTGATTAATATCTTATACATTTGCATAAATTTTTGAATAAGACGAATGGTCAAACATGTAAGAAAAAGTCAACGGCGTCATCTATTAAAAAACGGAGAGAGTATTAAATTTTAAAAATTAATTTATAGCATATAATGTGATATAAACTGTATAATATGAACAAAACACAGTGGTTATCCTATATACTTATATAGTTTATCTCCACTAAGTGTAGTTAATGCTATTTCTCTCTACTCATTAACCCATATCACCCCAATTATTTTCTAGCTTTTGGATGATAGATCTATGATCTAAATTGTTTCTTCTTTCTTCTCTCTTAAAAACATGCAATCTCAATTACTTTAGGCTCAAAATTGTATCAAATTGTTTTTTGTTTGTACATATTATGCAACTTAATTTTCCGCAGCAACACCGCGGGGTATGAGTATGTGCCATATTATAGACATTTGATCTGGAGCTTAAATAATGGAAGATTTTATAAAGCTCCTTGTCAATTTTGTATTAGAGTAACTGGAAAGTAGATGAGTGTAGGTTTCTTGGTCAGTGCTAAATACCAAAATAAATTGGCTTGTAGATGAGAGGAATACAAAAGTATCCAGCTTGGGCTATAAATAGCAAAAGTCAGTGTTTTCTTCTTCATCATTTTCCCCAAAAAAAAAAACAATAATTAGAATCCTTGTCAAAGTATGTTACTAAGGAACCAGCAATTCTTTCTCATGCAGTACTTAACACAATGCAGTAGCTAGGTTGGGCAAGTATGAGCTAGGTTTCTATGTAGTGTCAGCTATATATATGTGAATACTACATGTAAACAGGGTATCTGGTAGGTAACCCTGAAATTGAAGCAGCCATATAAGGTAATACATTTGCTTGAAATGGTGCCAAGCTTATGCACAGTACAGGTAGTAGGTTAATTATATGATTGAAAAACAAATGATTTTAAATATGAGTAATTGTTTACCTGATCATTACTGTTCGGATCTTCATAAGCTATTTTGCTGACAAACTGCTTGTCTCTAAATTACATGGCTCAACTTCCATGATCTGAATATCTTGGGGTGGTTCTCATAAATTAAGTGTGTCAGTTTTTTCACTATAGTGGCAGAACAGGCGAATTTAACCACCAGATAATCACAGGAATAAATATTCGAGGAATTAAATTAAGTTAACCAACTGAAGTCTGAAACTTCTTATGCATGGGTAGTCAGTAGTCTCCTAGTCAATACAAGCCCCAAAGCTGGAGCTAAGCAAAGACTTAACAAATAAAATTCAAATGTTATAATTAAATATTGGCGAAATTGTCAAACAAAAGACAGAAAACCTCATGATATTGGAACTTGGTAGAGTAGAGTAGTACCAGCATCACTAACAGAATACATTCTACAAAGGTTCTATCTTAATGAAGATGGTCCTCATTATACGTTTACAATAACAAAGGGACAGTAAAACTTCTTTCCGATTGCTTCCATTCCAATAACTTATAGTATAACAAATAGTCTAATATATATCAGTGAAGTAACAGATCTAGCTGTTTTTTTTTTAAGAATGAAAAAACTGCAATATTTTATCACCAATACATGTGATTGCCATTCATTGAGCTTGCGGACGTCGTCCTCGCGGTGCAGGACGTGCTCGTCGCAGAGATACCGGCCGAAGGCCACCGCCGCCTCCTCGTGGTGTCGTCGCTGTGCAGGACATGCTTGCCGCAGAGGTATCGGCCGGAGGTCGCTACCTCTTTCTCCTGGTGGATCAGACAAGATGGAGAATGAATGTGAAACAATGATAAGAGAAAAGAGGGAACGATGGAGAATGAATGGATATAGGGCCTGTTCACTTTGATGCCATTTTCAACCTTACCAAGTTTTGGTAAAGTTGCCAAAAAAGTGGCTACATTTAGTTTGCTGCCAAATTTTGGTAACTATATAAGAAATCTTGCCAAAATTTTGGTAAGTTGCCAAAATTTTGGCAACTATGCCAAAATTTGGCATTGCCAAAATTTGGTAAGATTTTTTTTGGCATCGAAGTGAACAGGCCCATGCCCATACAGAGAAGATGAAGAGTGAATCAAGATTATAGAAGACCAAGAGTCGTGACCCTTCCGGAAACATCAGGTGGTTTTGCTCTTTTTCATTTTACTCCAACGTAATATTGTTTTTTATATTTTAGTCCTTCTCAAGTGTGGGAGCGCACGCACGAACCACGCTGTGCCACGTGGCATCGCTAATCGCTCGATAATTTGCACGGATTTCGATAGTAAGAGATTATCTCAAGCTGGCTGGTTTGCAGCTAGCCGATTGGTTGGTTAGCATCCTTCAATGTTTTGTTGACACGTGTCCATGTAGGTATTCCGGGAACTGACGCCCGTGACTCATGGATGAACCGATGCCCTTCCAGAAAAGAAAAGGCAGAGATGGAGATCGATTGATCTATCGAGAAAACACGAGAACACGTCTGTCTCTGAACTGACCCACGTTGTTTGGGCCAAATATATGTCGCATGACCCAATGGACTACGAGGACAAGTTAAATTAAATATAAAATCAATGTAATACTAATAAGAAAAAAATAAATGCATAATCGGTCTTTTTGCAAGTTCTTTATATGAAAATAAATATTAAACAATATTCAAAGATTTCTTTAATACTATATTTATTTGTTCAATTAAGTTAAATGATATGACCATATATTACTTTGCTTTGTAGCCCCTAAATTTAGGGTTTAGTGGATTTTGTATTAAGCTAGCAAGGACAGCATCATGAGTATCTTCCTTCCTGAAATAATTAATATATCTTCTGACTTCCATAAATTTGATGCAAAGCCCGGAAAATTTGTAAAAATTTGGATGGAAAATGTGGTGTTTTTTATTTTCTTAAGTGCAACAGATTTTGCTACAACGATTGTTGATAAAAATATATCCTTTCATATATGGGGCTAGACTTTCAAATGTAGTCATAGTATATAATTGTAATTTATCTATAATGTAGTTATGAGTAAATTGCATTAGCGGTATATGAACTTGTCAGGTGGTGCAATTTAGTGTATAAACTTGTACAATGCTCGTTTTGGTGCATAAACTTGTCTGATATATGCGGACTAAGGCTAAAATGGCACAATAAGACTGATTTTTCTATGTTGAACATTGCTATAAATTAGTAGATGATGTGCGTTCACATAGCAGAACGATTATATTTATAAACTTAGTTTCCACTTTATCTTTCTTTGTTTCTATCCCTTACATCATTACTCGATTTTTTTTTATGAAATCATTATGCCTTATTATATGTTTATCCTTCTTAGACGCATGTTTACATAGATGTTAAATTAACAACAAAATCAATGAGATTAACCTTGCCGTGTTATTTTGACCTCGTTCGCACGCACGCACCGTGACGTGAATCTGAATGGCTGATAAATCGACTGTTTCAAAAAAAACGCATCAATATTTTTTTTAGCTAATATGTTCAAATATTATGTCTTTTATGCATTTTAAAAGTAACTCTAAGCACAGACAGGCTAAATTGTTGGTACGCCAACGTGCGTGCCCAATTTTCTAGTTGTATCTAATAATTAGATATTTAAAGGCGGTTTTTTAGATATTTGTCAAGAGTCTACCATGTGGGCTTGTTCGTATTTTTTAAGCTTAGGGAAGTTAGAGGTGTGTCTATAATGAACATAGTTTGTACTCTAGGTATATAAATATAAGCGCAGAATCATGTAAAAAGAGGATGAATCAATACAACACTTTTGGCGAGTTCTTGCTTCAAGTTAGGGCATTGACTTCGATCTTATAACGAGAGATAACTTGTCTCAATTGTTTACATTATCCGGCCTATTATGTTGCTTTAGATGTATTAATATCTTTATGGTAAGCTATCATTATCATATATCTTAGTTAATCTAGTTTAGCACCACAATTTGATCATATCGGTTGGGATTCATTTTAGGGTTTATACTGGTGTCATGGTTATGGATATCATATACCTAATAGTAGTTTACTAAGCTCGGTAGGGCCCACCATATACCAAATCTTATACGAAATCATACCTCGAATATACAAGGAGTTCCAGATAAGGAAGGATGAATAGAGTTCTATATGGAAACTATATGGACTACTCGGATTGTATCTATATTGGTCTCCCTAGTTCTACTTGGTTAAGTGGACACATATGGGTATAAATAGACCCCCTAGGAGGAGGGGGAGAGGACACACGAAGGCACAACATACATAGACCAATACAAGCCAACACACGCCAAGACAAGCCGCCAGATATCGATGTCAGAGATAAGCCTAGACAAGCCCTAGATGGTGTCTGCGGAGGCCGACAAGTGGGATCTAGCGCTATCTCTGATCTCGCCAAGTACGGATCCGAGGAGAAAAACTACCCTGTTGCCGACTACGTGATGGTAATCTAGGCCGCCAAGTCGATAACGGTTAGATAGGTTATCCCAAACATTGCACTGGTGTGGTTATGATGAATAAAGAGCAACACAGGCTTCAGACAACAGGAGTAGGGCTATTATCTGTCAGATAAAGGGCCCAAACCTGTATAAAAATCCTTGTCTCCATCTCTTTTACTTCAATCTCGCATATACCCTGGTACCAACGATCCCCATACTATGCAAAATATCGTAGTCACGGTATCGCCCGTCGACAACTGGTATCGGTTAAATTATCTTGCTAGATTAGATTAGCTAAGGTATCTACCATTCTGAAAATTAGTCAATTGCTGGATTGTTTACACTTTAGGTTTCTTTACATACTTTGAGTTGCATCGACCCTACTCTTGTCTAGAACCCTAAAAACTAATCTGGAATTGATTAAAAATAAGGATAGCATCGGAGTTTCAACCGATCTTACCTGATACAGTTGTTTCAGTTTATCTTTTAACTTGTTTCATAATTGTATCTACCACTTATATAAGAGATTTTTTTTAAATATATCAAGCATGATTCAATCTAGGTCGGATCATCATATCTGAGGATTGGGGCATATTTGGTGCATTTAATTTGATCAACACTTTTATATAAGTTTGTATTAGAGTAATACATTATCGTTTTGCTCTAAATATTGGGTCATCGGTTGATTTTTACAATATTGATTAAACTACATGATTAATATTATAGCCAATGAAACATATTTAGGGTTTTTCTCTTTTTAATCCATCATACAAGAGCCGATTCGATCTGATTGCATTGGCTTAATTCTTGACGATACGACATCGGCTTACTAGCCGATAGACTATTGTTCATCTAACTTTGCTTCTTGTTTTTCTTGCTGGCTATAGAATCAAACCAGTTGGCACGCTCTCAACCCGAAAGTAATTTAAGATTTGGACCTGCATTTAGAGTAAAGTAAACCTCTTGGACCAGTGTGTGTTTTTTTTTGCATCAACAAACACCTTCATATGCGCCAGTTGCTCTAAATGACACATATAAGATATTTCGCATTCATCTTGAGCATCTTATAAAAAAAATTGGCACCTATAAATATCTGTGTCAGATTGTTTTAAAGAACCAACACATATTGAGCTGAGCCAAGTATGGATGGGAGGAAAAGAAAATATCTCCCCGATTCTTCTCGTCAACTCCTCTATCTCCCTCTCCGCCTCTCCAAGCAGGGCCGGCTTTGGAGCAGGGCCATAAGGGCGATGGCCTAGGGCCCAGCCAAAATAGGAGCCCCGATCTAGGATATATCCTGTATTGGTATTTAGCCCAATAGTTTAGAATTGATCCTTCTCACTGATTAGAATTGATGATCCAATCCATCGATCCTTCTCACTAGATCAGGTGATGATCCAATCCATCGATCCTTCTCACTGATTAGAATTGATATGTTCTTCT
>CM020181.1:20921471-21044565 GCA_009805545.1 Oryza longistaminata
AGCCGGTCGGTGAAGACGTGGACGCCCATGAACGGTGGTGTGACCAACCAACCGTAGAGGCGAAAACACCAGTCGGCGGCGGCGAAGGCAAACTGGTGGTGAAGACGTAGACGCCCAACAACGGCGGCATAATAGGCCAGCCGTGCAGGCGGAGACACTAGTCGGCGGCGGCGAAGGCAAGCCGGTCGGTGAAGACGTGGACGCCCATGAACGGTGGTGTGACCAACCAACCGTAGAGGCGAAAACACCAGTCGGCGGCGGCGAAGGCAAACTGGTGGTGAAGACGTAGACGCCCAACAACGGCGGCATAATAGGCCAGCCGTGCAGGCGGAGACACTAGTCGGCGGCGGCGAAGGCAAGCCGGTCGGTGAAGACGTGGACGCCCATGAACGGTGGTGTGACCAACCAACCGTAGAGGCGAAAACACCAGTCGGCGGCGGCGAAGGCAAACTGGTGGTGAAGACGTAGACGCCCAACAACGGCGGCATAATAGGCCAGCCGTGCAGGCGGAGACACTAGTCGGCGGCGGCGAAGGCAAGCCGGTCGGTGAAGACGTGGACGCCCATGAACAGTGGTGTGACCAACCAACCGTATAGGCGTGGACACCAGTCGGCGGCGACGAAGGCAGGCCAGTGGTGAAGTCGTAGACGCCCAACAACAACGGCATAATAGGCCAGCCGTGTAAGCGGGGACACCAGTCAGCGGCAGCGAAGGCAAGCCGGCAGTGATGATGAAGATGCCCATCAACAACGGCAGAAGTAGCTAGTGCCGACGCAAACTTAAGTCAGTAGCTCCGGGTGTGCAACCGGCGACGTGACGCGACACGATGACGATCGGGAATCACCGGACCTTGTCGACCGGCGTAGACATGCAAGCAAAATAGCCAACAGAGCATTAACCAATTTGCGATCCGAAATAAATTAATCTAATTGGCAACAAGAAATTAATTCTCTGTAGATGCAACGGGCAGTGCTGCTCCTGGCGGTTCATTATATGTCACATGCATATGCATGTTGATTGATGTAGACCGTACGGCTCTGCATGCATGGCTCATGTACGTAGATCGATGGTAGATGGCCAGATCATGCTAAACCATCGATGTCAGAAGAGGTCATATGCTGGCCGGCTGGTTGTTGGTAGTCTGGTGCAGCTGCCACCCGGATGTCCAGGACGTGGATGACGCCCAGATTAGATGTGATGCCATACGACTCCGTCCTCGTGCACCATGCAGCCGTGAGGACGGCGGTGGCAGCTCCATGACACGCAAGCGATCACGTTGACCCGCATGCGAGCGGCCGGGCAAACCGCGCGTTCTGCATACAACGTGCGATCCTGGTGAGAACGACGGATGGGCGACGCAGGCGTATGATCTCGCAAAACAAAACCAGGACCAAAATCCCCAATCAATCTGTCGTTAAAAATTAATACAATAACAGAACAGATTGGAGCAGTAAACCAGATCGAAGAATTGAGCCATGAAACTCATTGAGATTAATCTCAACACTTCTTCTAGAATTGATTCCATCACACTTCTTGATGGGAAACTCGGCGTACCCATACCTGGCGCGCCAACTGTCGAAACAAGATTTCGGCAATAATAAAAGGGGGAAGTGCACGAGACCTAAAAGTGGATGGCTGCGGAGACAAGAATTTAGATAGGTTCAGGCCCTCTCGATGAGAGGTAATACCCTACTCCTGTTTGGGGATTTGAATCCGTCGGGTGTAATATTGATCTGACGATCAGGTGTGCTCATGCCCCCTAGAGGGCCTCCTGCCCACCTTATATAGGATGAGGGGCAGGATTACAAGATAGAAACCTCAACCAATACGATACCGGTTTCCTAAATCTACTTTATAATATTATCAAACCAGGACTTTATACCGTTCCATAATATACAAGAAAACGTAATACCCAAGTCATGATCTGTTACATATTTCATACATATAAGTTATCCCCTATAACCAGTCGGATAACCATGCCGTGTGGGTATGGGGTACCTATAATCTCCACAATTTTTAAAGTAGACATTCCAGAACCTGCACATTATTTGTTATAGCATTCTCATTGGCATGTGGTTCCTCACGGTTGTGAACAAACCCATTCACAATATCAGTACCATCTTGTTCAGAAACATAAGCCTGAATAAAAAATCAAACAAATCACAGTATTGCCAAATAAGTTTACTAATTGATATTTGTGTGCTTAGTTGTATATACCTCATTGGTCACATTCTCACGTGGCACCATTGATTTCACATTCATTTGACTTGTTCTGGACCTTTTGCCTAAGCTTTCCCCACTTAGTTGCTGTAATTGAAATCCATTAAAATTATGTATTGTTGTTTAAATCAAGAAGAACTCATTATGTAGTGAGATTTTCCTAAGTCACCTTAGCATTTGTGCGTTCATATGGTATAGATGGATTGAAACGACGACCATTGCCATTAGCAGAACTAATAGAATGTACTTGCTGCAACTTATGATAAATGTCAATATTTAGAAATTGTGAAAGCCTCAATTAAAACTTTTCAAGTAAACACCGCACCTGCACATGATTTGACTTAGCATTGGTATTGGCAAATGAATTATCAAAGTTATTATCTTATTAATTTGTACTATCAATGTCAACTTGATCAAACATATCAACCTGTAACCAAAAAATAACTCAGACCTTCTACTTGTATCAATCTTTTCAATCTTGGTGCATGCTTAGTTTGTATACCTTATCAGTTCCATGGTCATGTGCCATAGTTCATTCCATGTATCTCTGACTAGCTTCAGACCTTCTACAAAGCTTCCAATGCTTGATTGCTACAATTGAAGGCCAATTTAATTATATATATAATGTAAAAAATGCATATGGTGAGCATAGTGAGATTTGCATAAGTTACCTTGGCAATCATGTGTTCATGTGGTACAGATGGTTTGTGGCAACTTATGAAAAACAACATTATAAAGACTTACAAAAGCATCAATTTAAAAATTATCAAGTAAATATTGTACCACCTGCACATTATCTGGTGTAGAATATACATGTTCACATGATTCTTCAACATTGGATTCATGTTGGATATCATTACCAACTTGTTCAGAAATATCAACCTGCAAAAAAAGCATAATCCATGCATATGTACTGATCACATAGTGTATTCATTAATTGATCTTTAGACAGGGAAAGATGGTGTACAGTGACACTTACTTCATTATTTTGTTCTGCAACCACAATATTTCTCCAATCCTCTCCAGGGAATTTTTGTTCTATGAAGGCGCGCATCAGAGTCATATCAGCACTCATAGCCTCTATTTTGTTTTCCATTGCATTCATTTGTAACTTAAGCATTGCATATTCCTCATATTGTCCAACAACATCTAGTCCCTGAGAAACCCTTATTTGGCTCCAATTCTTATGATCGTAGTACCCTCGAAGTTTTGTCTTTTTCCAACTACACGTCGAAAAACTTCATCATAATCTTTGGATGAAAGACCACTACAACTAGTAGATTTCTTTTTAGCTAATTCATGGTAAGCCGATTCCTCCATAATTAAACATGCATGCATTAGTTTATCATAAATGAACCAAACTACATTTGTGATCACAACTAACAAGGAAAGAAATTTACCACTACTGCCTTAGTGCGCTCATCCTTTTTCTTATGTGCTTCATCCCATACGTCAATGTCATGGACCTTCCCTTTAACTTTTGCTTCCTAGGCAACAAAGAATCAGAAGATAGATCAAATTTAGCATTAGAAAGCTATAGATATGTAACAATAACATTTAAGTCCAAAATAATTACCACCATCTCTTTACAAAGCCTAGCATGGCTTTTTCTACCAGTTGTATGTGGATTCCTCTGCTGTTTTGCGCTTTCAGAGTTTTTCTCACATAATTTCTGAAAATAGAGAAGCTGTACTAAATACAGATGATTAGGAAACAAAATTTGGACTGTATGTTTAGCATTAAAATGGAGAGGTCACCTTGCGTTTATCCTGACACCATATTTTAACAAGACCACGCCATTGATATCCATTGACACCTTTTGGGACATTTTTTAATATATCGTTTAGAGTCCTCACATCAGGATTAAAGTATCTTCCCTTCAAACGGCTTTTGTAAGATCTCCACCCTTTATCAGCTTTCCTTAGAATCCAGTCTCTTGTAAGATGCTTCGTCTCAGAAGGGTACCATGAATAACTAAAAGTTAGATCTGAAATAAGCATGATAATATTTGTTTACATTAATTAAAAATTCACCTCCGTGTCAGCGACTATGCTCTCCTGTGGTCCCACAAATAAGTCATGGTCCCATTTTGGAATGTCCAATGGTGCAAATGTTGAATTCTGTGCAAGCTTACCAAGATACGAGCCAAGAACAGAACCTGATCTATCATTTGGAATACCATGTTCATCCGTCTGCACAATTACCTTTCCTTGCTTCAGTTGCTCCAAGCTTTTTACATTAAAATTTCCTAGAACCTGTCGTACCTCCCCATTTGGCCCTACATTTAGGAACATTTCAGCTATGGGTGATAGGAAAAATCATATATATAGACATATATAGGAAGAAAATATGAAACTTACAGATTATATTAATTGGTCTTTTGGCTGCAAGAGGCAACTCCGTGATTATGTCATCATTCTCTGAATGGTCTTGCTCACTATCTTCTGTGGGTTGTACATTCCCTGCATCTTGAGCTTCAAGATGCAAATTATCGTCATTGAATTGTGCATCTGCTTCATCTAGAGCTTCAAACTTGTACAACAAATTTTCTTCTTCGGCTTGCACATGTCCTGCGCTTTGTGCATCCAGGTTCAACTTCCGTAGGCGTCTTGGCCCCCTCGCCATAATTGTTTACTGAAGTAAAACATGCATATAGTGAAAGTTAATTAACTGCATAGGAAATTCGAAATGCATAACCTGAACATAGTAAACCAGATCTACGCTAGCTTTGCTTAGCCCTGCCTAGTTAGATTATGCATAAAATATAATGAACTAAGATTGGAACAGTACGCTAGAGATGGTTGATTTCCGGGTGGCTAGTACTGTTTCGATCGACATAAGCATTGCCAAGTAGATGTGAAGAATGAACGAGTACGACCGCAATTCTTGAGTGGGTATAGACCTAGCCAATTAAGCTATATAGCAAAAGTGGTACCTCTGTACAGTGGTTCTATATTTAAGTCCTCGAGCAGGAGACAATCTTATGCCGAGCAGCGCAATTGTGATATTTACCGAGCAAGGGTAAATATATTGATTTTAGCTCATGAGCTGTCTGTGTGATTTTGTGAAACCCTGATTGCAATGACATGGTGTCATACAATCAGTCCTCTCTAAAGACACCGGGAATTTCAGAACTCCTCTCGCTGTTGATAACGTACGTTCAGAGCGCATGGGACTACAGTTCATGGAACAGGTACCACTGATGTTAGTAACCGAAAAGCTGGGCCATGACTAAGCTAATGTATATTGGCATGTCATAGATTGCGGGTAAAGCGTACATCTACTGTAGTATGAATATTCTTGAAACTATTCGAATAGTTCTACTCACGGATATTGAGCATCGGGACTTACAATGGCATCTTGGTTAGAAACATAATTCCAAATTTTATTCAATGCTGCTGCATTGTAAACAATACATGTTTTCTACTCCTACATTCTCCGCTTTCTGCAAGTAAACCTAACCCTACTCAAATATTACTATTTCATGCATTCATGACTTAATATAATAGCTTGCCTTGCTTTAACCCCCTTCCAGAGTCAATTTGAAGTTCTTGCCGAAGCCAAGAGTTCAATCACATAATTAAGTTAGTTCCCTTCAACTTAGTTTCCAAGTCTAGCATAGTTAGATGGTTTAGTTCTATAGCAAAACATTAGAGTTAGGTCATCCTATAGCTTCTGTTGTATAGTTAGCCACAAGCTTGTAAATACCCTTATATTTTGTAATAATATCTCCTTTGGAGCCTTGTTCAAATGTATGCAATGAAGATCCAGATTGTTGAACCTGTATGAATCTACTGATCCAGGGCTTGATACAGTTAAAACATGTTGGTTACCGAATCTTTACGTTTGGGACCCGACACAACAACATTAGTACCGTTCTTGGCGAGCCAAGCCCTGAAACCATCATAATCTCTTTGGGCATGGCCCTCTTTCTTGAAAAACTTGCAAAGGAACTTACCAACAGGATTTAGACTTGTTAAGACTTGAGCTTTGCCCTTCTAGGTACCATGAGAAACCAGAGAGGAATGAGGGTGGGACTTTTTATTGTTCTTTGTGTTTCTAGACTCACCTTGATGAACTTTCTCTTGCCGCCATTAGCATTATTGAGGAGGTTCGGCTGATCCTATTGTTTCAGTTCCATCAACATGAGAGACAATACCAACAACATTAGTACCATTCTTGACGAGCCAAGCCCTGAAACCTTCATAATCTCTCTGGGCATGGCCTTCTTTCTTGAAAAACTTGCAAAGGAACTTACCAACAGGATTTAGACTTGCTAAGACTTGAGCTTTGCCCTTCTAGGTACCATGAGAAACCAAAGAGGAATGAGGGTGGGACTTTTTATTTTTCTTCGTGTTGCTAGACTCACCTTGATGAACTTTCTCTTGCCGCCATTAGCATCATTGAGGAGGTTCAGCTGGTCCTATTGTTTCAGTTTGTCAGCTTTCTAACGATCCTCCTCCTCAACATAATCACAAATGAGTTCTTCAACATACCATTTATCCTCCTAATTATTATAATTAATAATGAAAGACTCAAAATAAGAAGAAAGTAAACTCAAGATAAAATGGACTAGAAGAACATCATAAGCTCCCTATTCGTAGCACCCATATATATAATGTGCTTTCTCACACTATCTTTATAATTATAGCGCATGGAGGTTAGGTGATTAATTATAGAGCTAGCATAAGTCTTGGAAGAACTCCTGAAGTTCTTATTAACATTATCTAAGATTTATTTGATATCATTAGATTCCTCAATTTCAGCAAGAATGGCGGGGGAGATAGAGCTCTTAACGTAATTAGAGCGATCCTATTAGATTTCTCACATGCCTCTACTTTCTCATCATACTTCTTCTTTTTCTCATCATAATCATGCTAAATGCATGGTACAAGTCTTCTAAGGATGGTCCTCTCTAATGGCATAATTTTTTTTTTGAGAATTACACAGTACAACGCAGACACTCACAACGCACGCGCACTCACCCCTATGAACGCACGCACGCAAACCCTACCCCTATGAGCATCTTCGAAGACTGGGCCGGCAAATCCTGGAGAGATTGACAAAGTCACCACAGGCGCCTCGCTGTCGACGGGTACGTCGCCTACCACTGAAAGCACAACGCCGTTAAATCCTGGAAAATTCGCTCCCACGGGGAGTCGAACCCAGGACCTCAGGTGCTACTGAGGCTCTTGTAACCACTAGGCTACAGGCCCTTTCGCTCTCTAATGGCATAATTGTAATCAAGTATGCATAGTTTTAGCAAAACATTAGCCTCCAACTTAGCATAATTTGTCTCGTTCAGACACTCAATGATTCTAAGTTGACCCAAAGCTAAAAAATCATAAGTACATAATTTGCGTTGGCTCAATTATTAATTACAAAATAAAAGGACAAATTTCCTTAATTACACCACCGTTGGGTAGAAATAATTAAGGAAAAATAATCATAAACGATTTACATGAATTTATAATCAGCGTGTGCTAGAAAATAAATCCATATCATGAAAATATATGATTTATTTTCTATGATGTGTTTTCTTGATGATAAGTAGTCATAACCAACACTGTAATGGCAAATTTTTAATCAGTCATAAATTTGGCGGCTTATCTATCATTATGATAAGCATTCATAAAATTTGTATTAAGTCAGCAATTTTAAGCAATTAAAATAGCTCTAAGGTTATTTCTGTAAATATGAAGTACTTAAAACAGCACGACAAAAATAAAACAACAAAATGAACCCATTACTGTGCGGAGCGCATGTGCAGTAGCGACCCTAAAAGCCTGTGTGCTCTACCGGCCTTCTAGCAAGGCCTAACTGATGTAAGGTTGCAAGCGGGCTGCCCCGCGAATCCACTTATAGCACAAATAAATAGGTTTGCAGTTGACCCACTTGCACCCTTAGACTGATGCAACCAAGTGGCCCAAGTTGGTCGTAGGACCAGTACAGCGGGAGCCACATGTGAGCTACGTGAGACATCCGATCTGATGGATGGCTTGGATTACTTCCGAATCAGTTAAATGCCACAACCGGGAAAACCCTAACCACAATCCTCATTTCTTCGATTCCCTTTCTCCTCTCTTCTCATGGCTACAGCGATGGTGATTTCGCTGGTGCGGCGGCGTGCCAGCAACGCATGAGGCAACAATGACGGCATCCACAGACATGCTATATGTGGCAAATATAAAACTACCATTAATAGGGAAGTTGGATACAACTTTATAGGTAGCAAGGCTTATCTTCATTGCCGAGATTAAAGAAAAGCTCTATCTTACCAATACTAAGTCTTTGGGCAAAAGCTGTTCAAAAATAACACAGAAAAAATATCAAGTACCTAGGATTTTACGGATCTAACGGTGTGGATATGCATCCGCATTCCGCAATATTTTTCAGCATAGCATTTTGATTTTCATTTCCGCAGATAGAATCTCGTTGGCTCTCTTGCAGGTGTCACTACTACAGAAACATCAATTGGTGCCGGCTAAAAAATCCCCATAGATGCCAGATTTTCCAACCGGCATCCCCACAGTCGGCACCTTTGAGGTAGACTCAAAGTACCAGGAATGCAAAACAAAAAAAAGCCGTCTCAATTCGAGCCGATGCATCTTGCAGCTCCTCATCCCACATCCACATATCACCATCCATCCATCCCACATCCATCCGCAGCACAAATCAAAGAAATTAAATCACAAATTTTGGCACGAATGAAGAATTTGATCACTCCATAATCCATTACATAGATTATTTTCATGCATCAGAGGTAAAGCACAAGATAAACAAATAAGAAAAAAAAATAAAGTCCATCCACACGCCGTGGAGTAACATGCACTCATCATCGTGGAGAAGTCCCTCCGCACGCCGGGCCATGCCGAAGAGGGGGCGCCGCCAGAGAGGGAGGCATCAGATTCGGCCACTCCCAAGCGCTTGGTGGGGAGGGGCGGCTCTGGATTTGGCTGCCGTTGAGTGCCAGTTGGAATAGGGAGAGGAAAAGGGGTGGCGTCGGATCCGGACACTCCCGAGCGTTGGTGGGAAGGGGTGGAGAACTGGAAGGGCAGTGCCGGATCTCGATCGTGATCCACATCAACCATTTCACCGCCCAATGGAGAAGGTATAAACATATCATGCTCATCTTCATCTTCCTGATTATGCGCACCACTTCTATGTGCTGCTGCTCCACTTCCTGATTCTTGCTCTCCATGCTTCACCCAACATGTATAGCCCTTCATGAATCCTCGTTGTATCAGATGACCGTGTACGTCCTCTCCACTATCAAACATATTCTCATTCTTGCAATCTGCACATGGACAACACATGTAATCACTGTTTCTTCTTCTCCGATCCTCCTCCGCGGCGTTCATAAAATTTATTACGCCCTTTCTGTACTCTGTAGAATGACGTTACAAATTTTTTGCATACATCCAACTTCGATCAATTGCTACAAAATAAAAAAAACAAATTAGAGGCACATATTATAAGATCATTATTGCAAAAGTATTTACTGATGAAATTGCTCAATTAATGATTAATATTACTCACTTGATTGATCCATTTTGATCACCTACAGGAATTTAGTTTCTGTTTTCCTTCGAAAAAGACAAAAAATCGCCCCCTACAGCCTCCCACCAAAATAGTGAACAGTGGGATACAGCTACACTAGGTGGTGGGGGGTATTTATACTGTGCAACAAATATCTGTAACGGCCCTAAAACAATCAACCGTGACGGGCATACAAGTAATCTCTATCGGGCCTTAATAAAAGGCCGTCAAAAATGAGTGTCGTCTGTGACGGGCACTAAACTTATCTCAATCGGGCCTCTAGTTGGAGCCCATCTGTGACGGGCTTCTTTTAGGGCCCGATAGAGATATGGAACCCTCATCTCAATCGGGCCTCAACTATAGCCCGTCACAGATAAGTGTCATCCGTGACGGGCTTTATTTTTATGCCGATATACCATGGCTGTGCGACCATATCCCGATTGAGATTACTTCCTTGTGACGGCCCGCAAATTCCAGTCTTGTTATGGGCCGTCACAGATGGAAGGATCTGTACTAGTGCCAAGACTTCTGTCGTGTAGAGTATATACTCCCTCCCTCCGTACCTCAAATAAAAACCAACATAGTATTGACAGGGCCAGCTCTTGGCCTAGACCGGTTGCGCGATCATCTAGGGCCCAGAGTAGAAGGGGGCCATCACCAAACCCCATCTATTTTGTCATTTTGGTTATAACCAACTCCGTGCATGCTTCCATCCTTTTCCTAATTTCTGTTTTTAATTTGAAAAACTTTCTATTTACAAATATAATTTCTCTATATATAGTTTATATAGATAAAGTCTATCCATATATATAAACTTTATATACATAAAATCTATCTATAGATAAACTTTTTATATAAAAGGTCTATAGGTGAAAAGTTTTAGTGGAAATAGTTAATATAGAAAATTTCCTATTAGAAAAACTATAATGGAAAAAGGAAAACCTGAAAAAAATCGGAATGGAAAAGAAAAACAGAAAAACGCTAATATCATATGGGTTACGTGCAAGAAAACGGACGAGAAAAACAAAAAGAAAATGAAAACCGATAGGATGAATTAGACTTAATAAGAAAATAACGTACTAGAAAAAGGAAAAAAATGAAAAGAAAACGTGCATACGGTCTCCGTCTTCAACCGATTCGCGAGATAAGCTAGCCGCTAACGTTCGCCAACCAGTCTTTCCTCCCCCTTCCCCCTCCCCCAACAACCGGGAGAATTTACTTTTTGCCATCCTCTCAAAATGCCAATGCTCAAATGTCACTCTCCCAAAATTTCACTCCCAAATACCATCCGGACCCACATGTCAGTATCTTTTCCCATTCAAGTAAAAATGATGTGGGACCGGGTAATATGTGAGGCTGATATGTAGGGCCGGGTGACATTTGGAAATGAAATTTTGGGGGTGCGCCTAATGGGCGGGTGATCGCTCCCAGCGATCACCTGCCCCTCCCCCTATACACTTGCTCCCTCCTCTCCCCCCTTCCTCCTTTCCTTTTTCTTTTCCTACTACACCATAAATATTTAAATTTAAATTTAGAATTGAAACGGTTATGTAAATTTTTGACTTATAAACTTTGGATCTATAAACTAATTTTTGAATTCAAATTCAAATTTGAATCGGGTATGTAAACTTTTGACTTATAAACTTTGGGCCGCCTCTCGTCTCTCCCCGACTCCCCGTCTCTCTGTGGCAAACCGAGGTTAGGGAAGGTATTTCTGTTCTCGTTATGGCCTTATTTATTCTAAGAAATTTAGGTTAGCAACTTATGAATCTGGGATTTTTTTCCTTGCATGATTTTCCCACTCCAAAAATTAGGTTATAGGATTTTCTTGCTTGCATTACTTTCCCACTCTGAAAGTTAGGCTAGAATTTTTCATGGTTATTGTTGTATAATTTACTTTGTAATTTCACTATTTTAGGTGTTACAATATTATAAAAAACATATATATCGGGTGCTATAAAAAAAAGGAAAGAAAACAATAAGACCAATTAATCGATTAGCAAAAGGTACTATACATATATTCTTTTCAGCTTCAAATTACTATATTGTATCTTGCAAACGGCTTAATTTATTATTTACCATGTTAGAAATATTTATTTGTGTCACTATATAGTATATGTACTTCATAGAGTATTATATTACAATTTAGAAAAAAATAGCCTTATCTCCTTAGGGGCTTATAGTACCAAGTTCGTCTAGGGCCATTGAAATTGTTAAGACGGTCCTGAGTATTGATGTGACCTTTTTTTTAGTATAATAAATCTGGACAAACTCCAATTTAGATTCGTTGTATTAGAAAACGTTCTATTCGATATTAGATTGGTTTACTCTAGAATGAAGGGAGCAGCGCATCTTCTGAAAAGCAAAACCTGAATGAGCGGTACTTGTTTGTTTCTTTTTATCAGGTTGCTGGAGAGCATCCACATGGCGTAGGAGATGAAGACAAAAATGATTACTGACAACAACACTAGGGTTGCGTTCGTCTCCATGGGTTGGGAATTCATTCCTTCCACACCCATTAACACGTGATTAATTAAGTATTGGTTTTTTTTTCTAAAATAAATCAAATATAATTTTTTAAGCAACTTTCATGTAGAAATATTTTTTTAAAAATGCACCGTTTAGCAGTTTAAAATACGTATTCACGTAGAAACTTTGCGCGGAACACTGAGCAAACAACACAGCCTAGGTCTAGCTGCATCACACCTTCTCCACCACAAGAAAAATAGTGATCTGCTCAGAGTGATATATGTATGGTACAGATTGTGACGATAGAGGAGAATCCTTTCCTTCTTACATGGTACATCTTGTCACACCTGTTGCCGGGCACATGTTCTCCCTGTTGCAGCACCTACGTGTAGTTTAGCTGCATCTCTTCTTCCGGTTCTACGTACCCTTAGGCTGTAAAAAAATGGCCGGCGGCGACCAGCGCGGGGATTCGCCGTCGTCGCACGAGCTGAGCGGCCGGCTGGAAGGCATCCTAGCCGACGGTGAGGCGCCGTGGGCTCGTCGGGCTTGCAAGGCGGCCGCGTTGGAGGTCAGGCTGCTCGCGCCGATCGCGGCGCCGGCCATCGTGGTGTACGTGCTCAACAACGTGCTCTCCATCTCGACGCAGATCTTCTGCGGCCACCTCGGCAACCTCGAGCTCGCTGCTTCGTCGCTCGGCAACAATGGCATCCAGATCTTCGCCTACGGCCTCATGGTATGTATCCTTTGCCGGCCCATCGATCGACACCTCTCTGCTGTGTGCGTGTGTGAGAGGTTCCGTAGCTTACTATCCTCCTCTCTCATCAACCACATCGTCTCAACCATTTCTAATCATTAGAATTATTAGAGTTACAAAGCAACAAAATCATACCTCAGATTCAAATCAAAACTCCCATATTCGCACTACGGACGTTTTTACAGGTAAAGTCGACTTTTAACTATCGAACTTTGCACAAAATTCATTTTTCACCCTAAACTATAAAAACCAGTTGTTTTTTTTATTATTTTTAAACCAGACAAATAAGCAATGGCATCCTAAACAATATTTTACGTACGGTGGTTTTGACTCTGATATGTAGTTTTAGTTGTTTCCTTAACATGAACTTAAATTATTTAAGTTTCTTTGGTTGTGGATCAAATTAAATAACATCTACATAAGTAAAATATGCATAATATATATAAGAGTATGAACAGGAAAACCACTTGAATTTAAAATAAAATGAATATTAGTCAAGGGCAAAATTACCCTGTTTTTATGTTTTAATCTAAAATATTAATAAGAGGCCATTGCGACGGTAATACATGCCGCATGTGGTGTCCCATATGAATAGTTCTCATACGATAGGTATCTTAACATTCTTTTATGATATTTACTTTTTTTAATTCATGTCTTGGGTGCATAAAACTGTGATTTTGATATCCAAACAACCAGTTGTAAATTATAGTGCCATGACGAGGTCAAGCAGTACATATAGGTCAACTACACCGAGACAAAACATTGTGTCACCAAAACTGACTAGATGTGCGTTTGTGTTTTCTTGGGATATGGGGGAAAGGAAATTTAATCAATCTATGATAGCATTAGGTGGATGGCAAGTTGCCAATTATATGCTGAAAAGCGATTAGCATTTGGAGACATCAAATCGAAGTTTAATTAGTAGCAGAAGCGTTGTTCGTTGCAATTAGATTTCACTTTATAAGTGAAGCTTGTGTTAATACAAGAAATGCATAGGCTGCTTGCAACAAAAGACCATCACATTGCAGTGGATGTGGAGAAAAACTTCAGGCGCCAAAGCAGGCACAACAACATAGGCAAATACTCCACTTCTTGCAAAAATATTACGCCAACATATTGGGCGAACATCTTAATTTCTAGTAGATGGTGTGGACGCGTACGGCTTGAGCCCACCGGGACAGCTCTATCGAAATTGGCTGTACGTCTACTGTGATGGTCTAAACAAGTAGAGGAGATATGTGGCAGCGTCCACATATTGCCACGTATGAGAGATTCGTCCTTACTATACTCACAGTACACCATGGTTTTTCATATTTATTTTCAGATGAGATTAAGTAGGGGTATGGAAAACTAGAAAATCATTACAGTATGATTGATTAAGTTCTAATTATTAAATTGAAAAATAAAGTCATTTTGTATTTTAAAGTAACTTCTATATAGAAAGATTACACACAAAACACACCATTTAAAAGATTGATAAACATGATAACGAAACCGAGGTAGAATCTGCTGTGGTTTTCAGTTTTTTTTTTCCGGAGTTTCATCCTTGTAGTTTTCCTTCTCTTCCTAATATACTCCTACTTTTCATTTCCGGGGCTTCATTCTTTTGTAGTTTTCCTCCTCTTCCTAATATACCTTTTTTTTTGTTTATTTCTGATATTAATTTATCTGGGTTTTTCCAAGTTTTGTATGGCTATTATTTTCTTGACATATTCCTACATCATTATACTCCCTCCATTTTTTAATAGATGATGCCGTTGACTTTTTCTCACATGTTTGACCACTCGTCTTATTCAAAAATTTTATGCAAATGTATAATATATAAATCACACTTAAAGTATTATGAGTGATAAAACAACTCATAACAAAATAAATTATAATTACGTAAATTTTTTGAATAAGACGAATGGTCAAACATGTGAGGAAAAGTCAACGGCGTCATCGTATATTAAAAAAACGGAGGTAGTATTTGTTTGCTTGACACCACATGAGTTGGAAAAACTTAGGTTGTGCTGTGAGTAGGCCTTGTGGCCGGTGAGGTGGGTAACGAGAGCTAAAGAAATTTCAGCATTTTTGGGCCTAGAATTCAAGGGCTGAATGATACAAAGTGGCCCTTTCTGTGTTACAGCCCAGTACACTGTGGTAAGGTTTCGATGCCTGGACGAAAAGCCGATCAACACCAAAAAGCACTAGTGCCCCTGTTCTACCTTTTGTCCATCAAATCAAACGTTGTATAACATGACAAATTATATTAAACGTAACGTGACTGGCATGGCACATGCAGCTGGGCATGGGGAGCGCGGTGGAGACGCTGTGCGGGCAAGCGTACGGCGCGCACAAGTACGACATGCTCGGCGTCTACATGCAGCGATCCACCGTGCTGCTGATCGCCACCGGCGTCCCGCTCGCCGTCATCTACGCCTTCTCCCGCCCCATCCTCGTCCTCCTCGGCGAGTCCCCGGAGATCGCCAGCGCCGCCGCCGTCTTCGTCTACGGCCTCGTCCCTCAGATCTTCGCCTACGCCGCCAACTTCCCGATCCAGAAGTTCCTGCAGGCGCAGAGCATCGTGGCTCCCAGCGCCTACATCTCCGCGGCCACGCTGGTGCTCCACCTGGTGGTGGGTTGGCTGGTGGTGTACCGGCTCGGCATGGGCCTCCTGGGCGCGTCGCTCGTGCTCAGCCTCAGCTGGTGGGTCATCGTCGCCGCGCAGTTCGTGTACATCGCCGCCAGCAAGCGGTGCCGGCGGACGTGGACGGGGTTCTCCTGGATGGCCTTCTCCGGCCTCCCCGAGTTCCTGAAGCTGTCCACGGCCTCCGCCGTGATGCTCTGCCTGGAGACCTGGTACTTCCAGATCCTCATCCTTCTCGCCGGCCTCCTCGACGACCCTCAGCTCGCCCTCGACTCCCTCACTGTCTGGTGAGAGTAAACTTAATTAATTCTACTGTTGCATTAGTATAATTGTAGAGATGAGCAACCTGTTAAGTTGTTTATATGCGCTGATTGTGATCGTTGCACATGCATGTTTGCTTTCATGGACGTACAGCATGACGCTTGCTGGATGGGTGATGATGATATCCATCGGGTTCAACGCTGCAGCGAGGTGTGCTAGCTAGTGTGTGTTGTGTTTACTGGTGGTACTGATTACAGTTGAATTGAACTGAATATATACATGACGATGCAATGTAAATGATAATATATACAGTGTTCGTGTGGGGAACGAGCTGGGAGCGGGGCACCCGCGGGCGGCGGCGTTCTCGGTGGTGGTGGTGACGGCGGTGTCGTTCGTGGTAACGGTGGTGATGGCGGTGGTGTTTCTCATCTTCCGCGACTACATCAGCTACATCTTCACGGAGGGGGAGACCGTTGCACGAGCCGTCTCCGACCTCTGCCCCTTCCTCGCCGCCACGCTCATTCTCAACGGCATCCAGCCCGTCCTCTCTGGTAATTAATTAAGCACATTATCATAGCTATAATTAGCTCACTCGATTATGATATCAATCCATATGTATGCTTGCTAGCTGTTGCAGATGTACCCGGTGCATGCATGAACTGAAAAATCTGATTTATCTCTGTCTGTGTATGTGGACTATAAACAAACAAACTAGGTGTGGCTGTCGGGTGTGGATGGCAAAAGATTGTGGCGTACATCAATGTCGGGTGCTACTATTTTGTGGGTATTCCTCTCGGTTTTCTCCTCGGCTTCAAATTCCATCTCGGAGCAAAGGTACGTAGTTCGCCTTCTGATTATATAATGACCATCATGGTTGCTTTTTTTTTCTACCTTTTTTTTAAATAATGGATGAATCGCAAATGTTAATCTCCATCACTCTGTTCTGAGACTCTGTTCCGCCATAGGGGATATGGACTGGGATGCTCGGTGGCACCTGCATGCAGACGTTGATATTGTTCTGGATCACTTTCAGGACAGACTGGAACAAAGAGGTACTTTGAACACAATTAACAAACAAGAATGGATTTATATAAATGAAAACGATTCCTTAGTCGCGAGTAAATAGGTATACATTATAACATATGTCAAAAGTACAATCAATTTTAACACTAGTTATTTTGACAAGGAAATCAGTGCAGCCTACAATAAGATATAGTTGTACTGACCTTATTACAATTTTTTAACACAACAAAAAAATTTTACATCCCTGACCTCTGCCATGAATAAGGCATACGGCCAACTAAACTTATTACAATAGTGAAATAGTTTAAAGTACCTGTCCTTGTTGATGTAAATTCCACCTAAAATAATTATTCTCATCAGTGAGATTTATAAACACCACTTTGGAAACCAATTCTAACCAACCAACCACTTGGATCATACTCCATCCGTTTCATATAAGTCAATTTAATTTTTTTTTCCTAGTTAAACTTTTTTTTAAAAAAACATCTAAAACACCAAATTAGTTTCATTGAATCTAACATTATTGGATACATTTTAATAATATGTTTGTTTGTGTTATAAATGCTACTACGTTTTCTATAAACTTAGTCAAACTTCTTAAACTTGATTAAAAAAAAGTTAAACTAACTCATAATATGAAACATTTAAAGACTTACTCCCAAATTATTGCAATTCAACTAAGTTAAACTAACTTATAATATGTAGTTGATATTACATCCGCAACATATATATTTTGAAAGAAATATAGTCTTCCAAATTATTTTCTTATGGGTGATTTTACAGTTATTGTGAAAATACTAGAAGGCTCCTTTAAAATTTCGTACCTCTCAGTATTTAAGTGGATGTACCCAAATTTGCTGTAGCTCTTGGTACCATAAAATATCTCTTTTCTCTTTTGCTCAATCTGAATAAGCTAATAACATCAATTTTTTTTCCGAACTAACCGTTTTTTGTGACTAGAGGAGTAGCATGTAAGAGACGGTGAGTTAGCGAATAGAAGTCCCATTATTAACATCTCCAATATCTAGTGATGTAGTCTGTGTGTATGCAGGTGGAAGAAGCCAAGAAAAGACTGAATCAATGGGAGGACAAGAAGCAACCGCTTCTTGCAGGCACGGTTGACTACTGATTCGCATGACAAATGATGGGTAAAATGCGGATGCGCGCTTATGCATATATACCCAGCGCCCTGCTGGGTGCCGAAATGCACGGGGCGCGAGTTCGTTAAAATGCTTGTTGGTGTCTGCACGTACGTACACCGTGTTTTTCCTTTCGTCCCTATATACCCATATATATGTGACCTTGAAATTGCAATTAGAGATAACCTCGTTGACTGGTTTTTTTACAGTTTTTCTCTTTTTCTTCTTGAAATATTTTTTCATCATGAGATGATGATTGTATGCATATGTTCTCTACTACCCATGACTAGTGAGAGTGCACGAGCAATGTACATTTTCAATAAAATATATCACCGGGAACATATAATCAAATTTAAAAATTAGAAATAAAGGGAACCCAAATTTGACAAAAAAAATAAAAACAAAGTACTCATACTATTTAGAGCGTGTACGTGGAATCTACTTGACTAACTTAAAAATAAAAAAGTGACATTCAGGGGCGGATCTACCCATTAGGTAGGGTGGGTCGACCGACCCAGCTACAACCCGTGTCGCCACACACCCCAAGATCCCCCTACCCCCTTATAGTACTCATAGACTATCAAAATTAGGTATAACAAGGTGTGAACGCCCAACAAATTAGTCTGTCTCTTCACAACGCACGCACGCCCCAAACAATGATCGAGATAGTTATACGATTGAACTATAAATACAATATGTGTTGTGTTTGATTGCTCTTATCGAGTGAACATCTCCGTTCTTCACCCCATCTATATATTAAAGCTACGTCCACCTATGTGACATTCATCTTAAACACTATCATTTGCAAATAGACAAACAATATGCTTCATCTGGTTGTGTACAAAATCCCTATTCAACAATGTCATCTTAACAAAAAAAAAGTCTAACAATAGCACTTGATCATTCATTTATTTCATTCAGATACGATATGTTTTGTTCAATAATACAATAAAATTTTGACAAAAACATCTTCCCTGCTATTTCGAGTAAGCAGAGCCGGCCACCATTTCTTAAAAAGTGGTTTTAAAAAATCTATTACAAGCAAAATTGTTCAGAGGAAGACGAAGGTATGAGAAACATGCTCCAACCGTCAGAAGACGCTATCCAATAAACACTCCTTCAGTTCATTTTCATATATAAGTGTGAGGAAATGGTTTCAAGCATGCACCAACTCTGAACACAATATATATAGCTTGATCAGATCTAACAATTGCTGAGCTGCTGAATAATTAAGAACATTAATAGGTGATTGCATCCTTCAAAGTGAAGGGCAAAGGTTACCTTCTGCCATGCACTCACTGGTGGAGAAAGGGGCTTTACTCCCGGTTCGTAACCCCCTGTAGTCTCGGTTTTTAAACCGGGACTACCAATCCGGGACTAAAGATAGTGATCTTTTAGTCCCGATTGGTAACACCAACCGGGACTAAAGATAGAGCTAGCCTAGCTAGATCGGTTGCTTTATTATTATTTTCTTTTCTTCATTGTGTTTTTAATATATTGATTGCACTCCATCCCCATCCCAAAATCCCAAATAAATTATCCCCAAATCCTCAAATCCCCAAATCGGCCATATTCAAATAGATCACAAAATCTTAAAACAAAATTACCTCACAACTTCTACAAAATTCATCACAAATACATCACATATTCACGGACATCACACACAAATCAAATACACAGATCCGAATCACTAACTCTTAAAAAAAAGAAAAATAACACAGGCTGCCGGCCACTGCCGCGCTGGCCGCCTCGAGATAGTTATACGATTGAACTATAAATACAATATGTGTTGTGTTTGATTGCTCTTATCGAGTGAACATCTCCGTTCTTCACCCCATCTATATATTAAAGCTACGTCCACCTATGTGACATTCATCTTAAACACTATCATTTGCAAATAGACAAACAATATGCTTCATCTGGTTGTGTACAAAATCCCTATTCAACAATGTCATCTTAACAAAAAAAAAGTCTAACAATAGCACTTGATCATTCATTTATTTCATTCAGATACGATATGTTTTGTTCAATAATACAATAAAATTTTGACAAAAACATCTTCCCTGCTATTTCGAGTAAGCAGAGCCGGCCACCATTTCTTAAAAAGTGGTTTTAAAAAATCTATTACAAGCAAAATTGTTCAGAGGAAGACGAAGGTATGAGAAACATGCTCCAACCGTCAGAAGACGCTATCCAATAAACACTCCTTCAGTTCATTTTCATATATAAGTGTGAGGAAATGGTTTCAAGCATGCACCAACTCTGAACACAATATATATAGCTTGATCAGATCTAACAATTGCTGAGCTGCTGAATAATTAAGAACATTAATAGGTGATTGCATCCTTCAAAGTGAAGGGCAAAGGTTACCTTCTGCCATGCACTATTACATTCATAGTGCCATGTTGCTCCAGCAAATCATCTTGGCCTTCGTTGGAGCTGCTCATAAAGTTTACAGTACAGTATAATATGGCCAAGCTGAAAATAAAAAATAATAATCAAGCACTGAATCATTTTATTGCGTAGTGTAATTTTCGACAAATTGATCAAAGTTGTAGACGATTAACATGGGCAATGGACGTATCAGAATACGAAACAATCCTGATCTTTACATGGAGTTGTACCCATGACAGAGAATGCAACAGGTGGCCCGGCATCCCGACACACAGCGAGACCGAGAGGAGGAGGGGCCTGTCCAGCGATTGAAACAACAACGACTGCGGTGATAGGATCGGCAAGGGCTGCATCTCTAGGGTTAGAGTTGGGGGAGAAGTGTGGGTCGCGCGGAGTGGAGCTAGAGATATTGCACGCAGGGAGGGATCTACGTGTGGGAGGGGCGGAAGGCGCAGTGGAGGGATAGCACGATGCGGATCCGATGATTTCACCATAGCATTGCAAGACACAACTTCTTACATTTGTTTTCAGCCATTGGATGAAAAGATCCAATGGATGGGGAAGGGCTAGGTGTGTTTTGTGTACATTTTCTGGGGTTCATCAAGCAAAGAACCCAACTCTTCCTTTTCTATATTAGTCTAGATTCATAGTTATAGGTGGACTAGCAAGCCATGGCTTAGAGCACTGACCATCATGTAGAGATGTTTTGCACCTCGCAGTGACAAATCATAAGAAACAATGTCAACATCGTCTACTCCACCTCTTGGCACTGGTAACCAGTATTGTTAGTGAAATGTTTCTTGGATAGAGACCCTCTAATTTAAGTTAGTTGACTTTAGAGTATATATATACACATATATATACATATAAGGATGCGCTAAACTACAACCGGGGTGCACAATTACTAAAATGCTCCCCTCACATACACCGTCACCCCACTACCGATCCACCTAACCACCCTTTCCCTGTCCAACCACCCCCACCCCTAAACCCCTAGTCCACTCCCCACCCCACTCCTTTTCCAAAAATGTAGTATAGTAAAATTATTACTAAGACTTTGTTCGTGACATAGTACACTATATGTAAAATATTTACTATACATAAAATTTTGATGATGTACCCATCCGCACCTTTCTTGCTAGCTAGTAAATTATTTACTGAAGTAGTTTGTGTGATAATCATTTTGGTTTTTTTTATAATTTGACTTAGTTCAGCAAAATATGTACTTAATAAGTTATTTGTAGATAATTCCTTGGTTATCAAAATATGTACTTAATAAGTTATTTGTAGGTGCTCAGAGTCCCAAGTTAGTTTGGTCGGATGAGTGCTAGCTTTGACATAACCGACTAAGACACATTGAGACCCCGAGCACCTCATATTCTATCATGTTTTGATAATTTAAGGTAGTTTGCTAAATTATCATCAAACTTTGAACAACATATCATCAAAATTGATTACTACGCCTTGCATTACTCATTACTTACTACATTGTATCATTCAATCGTTTTCTCCCTTTTTTGAAATGATTTGTCATCGTTCTTATTCACAAGGCATAGGCTACAAGTTTGCAGCTTTATGTGCTCATGAGAAATTGGGTAAGTTTGTGGCTTCATAGTGATGAACCCTGAGTTCCACTCGACACTCAAGGCTGTTGTTTGGCCCGATCATTCGGTGAGTTGAGATAACTACGATTTGGAAGAAACGTTGACTATCTGACTACAACTGTACAAGACATTGCGTTGCGCCTTAGCGATCGATACACCTCTCCGTGGGTTGTTGATCTTGCCAGTGCAGATCAACCCTATTCCTGCAAGCAAATCGAAGAAATAAGTAAGAACAAGATAAGAGCAATCTGATATTGTAAATAGGAATTGAATACAAATGATAAGTTGAAGTTCCGTAATGAGCAAACCGGCGATCTAACCGATCATGGGATTACACGGCAAAGTAGTGAAGCTAAACTTTTATCTAAACGAAACCCAAGAAACCCTGAAGGGGTACCTAGCTATTTATGGAGGTGGAAGGATGACCTAGGGGTGCCTAGGGTCATGCTCCACCTGGTTGGGGCGCACCCCACATGGGCCGGGGTCCCAAACAAAGTTACAAGCCCAAAGGCCCATGACAGGTGACGCAACAACTTTTTTCTTCATCTGCGGATAACTGGAATGGAATTTGGCCTTGAGGCTGGATTCGTTGGAAAGAGGACTCTGAGAGCGTTCCATCAAGTACTCACGGGTCAAAAACGGAGGTCGTATGCAGATTCGGCGGCCGTTTGAAATCAGTAGTGTAGCAGGTGGTCGAACCGGATTCCAGCACTTCGATGCCTTGACCTTGATGTTTTCTTGTTCATCCATGATGTGAGCAATGGTTGCATCCTTGGTAGCCATGGTCACATCATCCTTCCCTTCTTCACGGAAAATCGTCCTCGGTTTTTCCATATGGTGCTCATCGTGTGGTCCATTTAAACAACCTGTTTCATCCAATGAAAACTAGAGAAAGTCGAAGTAATATGATTAGCAATAACATGTCTCTCTAGCTTGCAAGTTTTATCCACATAAACAGGTGGTTCTAAATCTAAACAGATATAAACTCTAAAACTGATAAGTTAGGGTTCCGAAGAACAAGCAGGCGGGCGGTCTAGCCGACACGCACGTTGCAAGCAAGTAGCAATGGCTAAACTTTAATCTAACAAAACCCCAGAAACCCTAAAGGGGTACCTAGCTATTTATGAAGGTAGGAGGACGACCTAGGGGTGCCTAGGGTGGTGCTCTACCAGGTTGGGGTGCACCCCACATGGGCCCCACTTGGGCCGGGGTCCCAAACGAAGTTACAAGTCTAAAGGCCCATGGCAGGTGACGCAACACCTTGTTTCTTCATCTGCGGATGATTAGGATGGAATTTAGTGATTAGGCTGGATCCGTTGGAAAGAGTACTCCGAGAGCTTTCCATCAAGTACTCACGGGTCGAAAATAGAGGTCGTATGCAGATTC
The DNA here is from genome assembly GCA_009805545.1 of Oryza longistaminata. Classification (NCBI taxonomy): domain Eukaryota; kingdom Viridiplantae; phylum Streptophyta; class Magnoliopsida; order Poales; family Poaceae; genus Oryza; species Oryza longistaminata. The sequence goes on from CM020181.1 coordinate 20,944,890, forward strand.
GGTGGCTGTTTGAAGTCAGCAGTGTAGCAGGTGGCCGAATCGGATTCCAGCACTTAGTCAACCTGATCTTGATGTGAGCGACGGTTGTATCAATTGTAGTCATGGTCACATCATCCTCCCCTTCTACAGGGAAAACCGTCCTCAATTTTTCCATGTGGTGCTCTTCACATAATCCATTCAAAACAACCCGTTTCATCCAATCAAAACTAGAGAAACTCGAAGTAGTGTGATTAGCAATAACATGTCTCTCTAAATCCGAATAGATGAAAACTCTGTGCACCAAATATATTCCTCTATCATTGTATTCGCCAAAGATATGAAAAATAGCATTAGTTGGACATGGCAAATCAGACTTAGCAAATAATTTCTCCTTCAAATTATCGAGCTCACAAAAATCATCAAACATAACATAGCCCAAAGTATTTAGAGAAGATATCATTTCATGTTCCTCTACATCATTAGCATCATGAACAACATGCTTAAAATCAGCATAGTAAGAATTAACGGTAGGAATAGCATGTTCCTTTACTAGTTGTAGCATGGATATAAGTGAAGCATTATCACACAACTCTTCTTTATCACAAGGAACAACAAGTAAATCAACTTGTGACAAAGGCATCTCAGCAATTGGTTCCACTAATTGTTGCTCTACTATAGCATGAAAAGTGGACATGTGTAGCTCAGCTTGAGAATACTCATCTTCATTTATCTCAGCACCATTTAATTTACCTTGCAAACTTTCTTCAGACATCACAGGTGCTTCATCCTCTTTCTTCTCAAGTACACCATTCTCCTCCTTTTGTTGTATGCGCTGATCTCCCTGCAAAACGTTAGTAACGAAAGAGACAAAAGATTGCTTCTCCAATGTTTGCACATTATCATTGCATAAGGATATAGAAGATAAATCACATTGGTAATGCGTCCTCGGCTTTGATATGTTCTGACTCTCAATGCTACGAGCAAACATGAATAGATGTCCAATATGATTATATGTCACATTAGCAAGCAAAACCTGAACTTCTGAATTAAGCCCATTGAAAAATCTACGCATTGTTTTCTCATTGCATTCTTTTAGAGCACTGTAGATGATACAAACTTTAAATTCTCGGATGTACACCTTAACAGTTCTATCACCTTGTTTCAGATGTTCTAATTTCTCAAGAAGTGTACATCTATAATAAGAACTCACAAAACGTTTCCTCATCAAGATTTTATATTCATCCCAAGTTTCAGGTTTGTTAATCACATAACTCCACCAAAATAATGTAGAAGAGGTCAACTTATTACTAGCAGCCACAATCATTTGAGCATCAGAAAAATCATATTTGTCAAATTCATTGTCTACTGCTAGCTCCCAATCAATATATGCAACAGAATCATACTTACCATCATAGAATGGTAACTTAGATTCGACTCTTCCAAAATTATATTCATGTATCTCATATGCATCACATGGAGAAGTCGACATATCTCGTCGAAGGTGAAGAACTCGATGTTGAGCATGACCATCTCGTATCCCCTTGCGCAATCCTACCATGATTAGTAGCAAACAAGAAACATACACAAGAATATGCATGCTCCTATCAACTACTAGGTAGTGGAAGCTCCAATATCACACACACTCAAGCTTTTTACCAAGTTCTTACAAGTTCTTACCAAAGCAAGCGGAATGCTGACATACTCCGACTCAACCAAGCACTCCAATGGAAGTTGGATGTATAGATGCCTTGGCAAACACTTACTGTACGGCTGCAATCAAATCTGTAGAGCTCTGAGTAGGCTTAAATATATAGCAAAGGAATAGCAAATGCTCAAATCAGATAATACAAAGTTGAATGATCGTTCAAAGTCAAGTGCAGTGCTGGTTGTAGGCTAGAACGTACTAGAGGCGCGAGCCAAGACACAAACCGTACCACAGGATAGCACTAGAAACAACTCAAGCACACTCTGATTTGAGTTTAACAAGTGATTTTTCTCTTTTCCTTCCTTCTTTTCTTTTTCTTTCTGTCTTACTTCTTTTTTTATTTCTTTTTTTGGTGCGCCTTTTTCTTTTCTCTCTTTTTTTTTTTTGCACCTTTCTGCCTTTTTTTCTTTTTCTAACAAAAACTTACTCAAGGACCTCAATGTAAGATCATAGGGACTCAAACGTAAATATGAAATTTACAGGGACTCAACTGCAAAAGTCAAAACCAAAATTAGAACTATAAAAAAATGGAATGCTCAAGTTATATTGGTTCTGTTTTTACAAACGGATATTGAATCTGACACCAAAATAAAATTTTACCAAAGTGTTTAGCAGCTCACGGTACAGATTGAAACCGAACAGGAGAGGGAGGGAGTTGCACTTGTGATGGATCAGGTGAGCACGCAAGGTGGTGGGACTCGGCACCCGCGTGGATAGCTTGGCTAAAAATCAAAAAATCTCGCATGGAAGGAAACAAAGTCTGATCTCAGCAGAAACCGACCTGCTATCCTTTCTTTCTCCTTAACCAACCGCAATAGATCTTCTTCCTCCCGTCAGCGTCGACACAAGCACGGCCAAAACAGAAACACACCAACTCGGCAAACCCTCGATGCAACTTAACAACTCCAAAACCAACCGATGGAAACTCACTTCTCTGAAACAGATATGTGAGCAGCTGACCTGCTAAAAGTTGCAGCTAATATTACCTCTCAAAGGCCATCCTAGCCGGAGTAATGATTAATGAATCTGACTGTGCATCCAAACTTCCCTCTAGCTGTTGAAAAAGGGTAATTTTACCCACTAGCCAAATTCATGCACTAAAATTCTAAAATTATTTATACTTAATATGGAATTAAGCAATCTAAAGAAAGCATGGTTGAGAATCAATATAATGACTAAGCACATCTTCATCTTTACCTATCTCTATCTCTAGTATTATAAAAATAGAAGATATTTTTGCCGGTACTTTCGTACGTCATCTGTGTATGAGTCGGCTTTTAAGTTCGTTCGCTCTTGGAAATACATATCCGTATTTGAGTTGGTTTTTAAGTTCATTCGCTTTTGAAAATACAAAAGGAGTCGTATAAGAAATCTTTTTTTTAAAAAAAAACTCGCATGCTAACTTGAGACGAACGGACTCCTATTTGCAGCTCATGATTTTATAAAAATAACCTCAGACAGACTCGACGTAAAGTTGAGAGATCTCAGGTGAACTTATTCCAAAAGAGAAAAAGTGGGAGGGAAAAATTGGTCGGGCCAAGGAAGGCCGTGCCGTGTTGTCCCAAGGAAAAGCTGGGCTGGGTGGTGGCCCAAGCACGGTGCCATGTCTGGGCCCACCACATTTTGCCACCACTACCGCCTCCTGTTCCGCAGGAGAAATTTGTATATCTGTCACCCATAAAAACTGGCTTCACTAGAATGCCACCGTCAAAATGGGATTCGATCAAACACCACTCTCAAACCATGGGCATTCGCTGCAATGCCACTTTTGTGGTTTTTTGTATTTCAAAATTAATTTTCCTCAATTACAATTTTTGTCGGACGTTTATGACCCTGGGTCAACTGGTTGAATCTGACCTGGTTTCTTCTTAGTCTCTCTTGTCTGGTTGAATCGAGCAAGCAAGCATGAGCGCGAGAGGAGAAGAGGAGGCGACACCGCGGCCGCCCACCACCACTGCTGATACGACCTCGGTAGAGGTGATGTCCTGATCTTCACGACGTAGGATCAAGAACCGATAACTAGCCTCAAAGAGACCAAGATAACTAGCTGCAAGCAGCCAAGATAACAGTGCAACCTGACGATCATACTCGAAGTCAACCACCGTCTCTATTACGGCAACCTGAATCGAGGGTTCGCCCAACCACACTCTAAGTTACCAACCAACACAACCTGAAATCAATCAAGGAAAAACCTCGAAGGGACCAGGAGCACCAATTGGGGGGGCGTCGAATGCTGCTTTTGTAATATCACAAGGAAATCACAAGAACAAAGGGGTAAAGGTCTCTCTCTGAATTTGTTAGCACACAGCTTAACAAAAAGGTTTCATATTCTCATTGTCAAAAGTCTTTCAAATGATAAAACATAGGGGATATTTATACTAGGGACAACCCTCCTAGATAGGAATGAAAGGTCTTGAAAGTTTGCAGGACATATGCTAGCTCAAAGGTCACAATAAGTGAATTCCCGAAAAGACTCGCGCGTCTGTTTGGCTTCTGGGCAGACATCAATGATTTGTCCATAACTCCTTATTGGGAAGTCGAAATGATGAGTTGTTTGTTGGAGGTGAAACTAGACTTGATTATCTTTCCAACCTTATATATTAAGCATAGAGAAAGTTTATTGGCTGGGTCGCACATCCCTTGGAAGTTGAGCCTATGCAGCGTAGACCATCTTCTTGTTGGCGTAGACAGCTACTAGTTGGGCATGGGCTGATTCCTCCTCGACGTAACCCTTTTCGTCCTCAACGTAGCCCATCCTTCTTGGCGTAGTGATGATGTCCTCGGGCGTAAACCTTAGCAATACAAAGGTAAAGCATTTAGGTAGTATAAAATTCTCACTAAAATTTGGGTTAAGTTGAGCAAAGAGCGAGTTCACCCTTTGTTGTATTTTCCTAGCACGGCTGCGCGTAATTGGACCATGATATGCTTGCTCATTCTTGCTGAGATGTAATCCATCAACTTGGTTTATTTTGAAAATTATTATTCCCTATTTTTTCTATTTCTTTCCCTCAATAATTCCTAGTCCACTAACTTCCATCTAAACCAAGGGTAAACGGATAATTCATTTTAAAAAAGTAGGGGCAAAATCGAAAACCCTAAAAAAGTAGCAAAAACAAGAGTAAAGTCCATCACCGGCCCCTAAACTTGTACCGTTGTGTCATCCCGGTCCCTAAACTCGCAAATCGACTGTTCAGGTCCTCAAACTTGTTCGACTGTGTCATCCCGGACCCTAAACTTGTAGATCACTCATTTAGGTCCTCCAACTTGTTCAGTTGTGTCACCCCGGTCCCTAAACAGGACGGTCTAAACACTTTATATCAAAAAATAATTCATAACTTTTTCATGTGAACTCTAATGATGACAAACTTTATATCAAAATTGTAGCCCTCAACGCGACCTACAACTTTGTAGTTGAAACATTTTTGAATTAAAACTGTTTAGTGTCCCAAAATATCGTTGCATGTTTATAGATTTTGATATTTTAATTTTAAAATTACATTTTGGGACAAAAATGACTTACAATAAAAAAAAATCAACTACAAAGTTACAGATCGTGCTGAGGGCTACAAGTTTGATATAAAGTTTGTCTTCATTAGAGTTCACATGAAAAAGTTATGAATTATTTTTAAATATAAAGTCTTTATACCGTCCTATTTGACCCAGATGATATTCAAATCCAAGTTTCGGGACCGGGGTGACACAACTGAACAAGTTGGAGAACCTAAACTAGTGATTTGCAAGTTTAGGGACCGGGATGACACAGTCGAACAAGTTTGAGGACCTGAACGGTCGATTTGCGAGTTTAGGGACCGGGATGACACAACGGTACAAGTTTAGGGACCGGTGATGGGCTTTAATCCAAAAACAATATTGAACATCAAAGTAGGGGTAAGAATGAAATTATCCCTATAAGAAATGATTCTTACGACTGCATAAGCGATGGTGCTTACTAAAAAAATATCTGGGCAACAATAATTGTTATTCGGGAAATATCAAACTTCTGATCCCTATATGTTATTTGGGAAATATCAAATTTTTTTGAAGTGATGTTCAATTGTTGTCCTTGATTATTTGTACAACATTATAAATGATGATTACTCTTGGAATTGAATGAATTTGTGTGCATATGCGATGTATAGGTGCTGATTCTTACATAAATGGTGTATAAGCAATGATTATTCAATGTATTGAGTGAATTTTTCTGTTTTAGGAGTTGAGTGCATATTGGTATGCTCAAATATAGTACTTATGAGTGATGTATATCTGCATAATGTGATGAATATAGATCTGATTCCGATATGTTTTATTGGGAAAGATCATTTTTTTTAGTGATGTTCAATTTTTGTCCTTGATGATTTGTATAGCATTATAAGTGATGATTACTCTTGGGATTGAATGAATTTCGTGTGCATATGCGATGTATAGCTGCTGATTCTTACATAAATGGTGTATAAGCGATGATTATTCAGTGTATTGAGTGAATTTTGTGTTTTAGGAGTTGAGTGCATTTTGATATGTTCAAATATAGTACTAATGAGTGTACATCTGCATATTGTGATGAATATTGATTTGATTCCTATAGGTTTTTTTTTTTTGGGAAAGAAGTAATGTTCAATATGCAGTATTGCTGATTGCATTTGGCCGCTAATTGTGATGTTACCTATTGGTGCCTCATATAAAAGTAGTGGTGTAATATAAATGAAGTGATAGTTCTTAAAAAAATACACCGAAGGTGCCTCACTGCTGCCTCATATTTGTAGGTGTTGCATGTGTTGACGGTCCTAAATCATAATATTTGACCGTCAATACTTGCATATAATGACATAAAATATGGCATCTAACTTAATGGTAGGAATAATTACTAATCATTTCCACTAGTGTTGGTAAAATATGTGTATGCAGGTAATTTGAGGAGAAAACACATCCGTCAAGCGACAAAATGCACCTCCACATATTCAGGACACATTTACACAGATTGGAGGCCCCATAAGTCAATAAAAACAACTTAGAATTCTGCCAAAACATAGTGCAGGTTATTGGGGGCCCATTGAGCAACCTACCGGCCAAAGGAGAGGCAGGGAGTGTTTTTGGGTTCGGCCGAACCCGTTGTGGCGCCGTTGATCACCATTTTACACATGTACGCTCTTGATTACTTCTTGATGGCGGTTGCGGGGCAGAATGGTCATTTCCCATAGTAGTAACCATCATTTGGAGCCTATATAAGGAGGAGCTCACTCTCATTCCAATACACACAACTTTGAGCTTGTCGAGGAGTGATCCTCTCTAGCGGGAGGTCGTGAGACCCCCCCTTTGTGAGTTCGGCCGGGGGATAAGGCGCGATGATCAAGAGCGTATCTCCGCCTAGGATCTGGCTAACTAGATCGTTCGACCACAAGTGTGAGAAGCACGGGATTATGCAGGTTCGGGCCACCTGGATGCGTAACACCCTACTCCTGTGTGTGGAATTATGGTTGAGTTCTTACAAGAGATCTTGGGCTCCTGGGAAACCCTCGAGCTCAAGCTATCAAGAGTCGTCCTTTTGCTCGGTGGGTAAGGTCCTCCGTTTATAGTTCAAGGGGATACCACATGCACCGTCCCTACCTACTCCTCCATGGGAGGGGGGCCCACCTAGCCTGGGTCAAGCCACCGTCCATGCCTTCAACCGGAAACAAGGCGGTTGTTCGCCCTCAGGTGGGGCCCAGCGCCATCCTCCACCTGACACAGAGGACATCCATGTCATTCCCTCTTAATTCCATGGAAACTTTGGTGGATTCATCATGTACAGGGGGCACACTCGGTTGCGTGCCGATGGGACGGGGCATACCTGCCCCCACTCCGCCTGACACAGGGCGGGACGTGGGTGCAGTGCCACCCATCCCATCCGCCTGTGACCAGCCACAGGCTGGTCAAGGCCGATTGATGTGCGTCAATCGGGCAGCGCCGCACGCCTGCCCACGCCGCATTAAATGCGGTGAGGGACGGTTGGGGCGCTGCTCATTTAAGACGCTGGGCAGCACCTCCTGCTCTGCTCACTCGGCCGCCACGTGGCAGCCGGGTGAGGGCCTCGGGGTGGTGTGCTCCAAGGGCCCGAGGGGTGTGACGAGGCACCCCGAGGCCCCCTAGCCACTTCATAACCGCCCGACTTTCCTCTCTAGCCTAGCTAGCCTATCTATAATTGTTGTCCTTGGATAGTCTTAGCCTTAGGTAGATTACACACGTTACTTGAGTTCGATATCCTTTTGGGGTCACTAGAAGGTGAAGTGCTACAACGGTATTCCGTGCGCTTGCGGATTTATCTGTGGTCGTAAGAAATACCAACAGCATGACTGCAGAAGTAATGATTCTTAAAAAAATATCTATGCGACACTAATTGTTTAGAGAATTAGATTTTATTTTTAAAATTTCTGATTCCTATATGTTTTGTGGGAAGTATTAACTTTTTTAAGGTGATGTTCAGTATCTAACTTGCTGATTGCTATAGTATTAGATTTTATTTTTAAAACTTCTAATTGTTGATTGCTATAGGATTCAATTCTGACTGTATAGGACTGATTTTGTATGAACTCATTTGACAGGTATCGGCATGGCTAGAGAACTCCACTGATCCTATCGAGGGAGTTAATAGGAAGGATGAGACATATTGGACAAAGGTGGCCGAGGTGTATAATCAGACAACGCCTCCTAACATACAAAGGGATCCCAGTTGTCTCAAGTCACACTGGCACAAGACATCATGGAAGGTTGCCTTGTTCAATATATGCTATATTCAGCTCCGAGATGCACCTGTGCGTGGTAGAAACGATGAGCAGTTCATGCAGGAAGCCTTGGCACTCTACACCAGCCAGACGAATAGGAAACATTTCAAGTTTATGCACTGGTGGAAGGTTGTATGTAATTCTCCAAGTAGAATATACATGCCAAGATCTATGGTAATGGTGCTAGGAAGTTCAGTCCAAATCAGAACATTAATTCTCCACCAACAGCCCAACCGAGTACTATGGGGGTTAAGAGGGCGAAGAAAGCAAAGGGAACATCCCAGAAGTGGGGAGAGCAATTGTGGATATCAGTCAACATCTCAAGACCGTTGAGTCCAATGCTTCACAACAAGAGGAGGTAGAACCTAGTTGAGTCTAATGCTTCACAAAAAGAGGAGATAGAGGCTATGAAGGAATATCAGCAAAAGCTTTCTGATCAACGTGTTGAAGCAGCTAACCCTCTTAGCTGCCCAAGAGAAGCACAAGTACAAGCTGATTGACCAGAAGAGCTAAGTCCATGTAGATGTTTACCAACTCTTGCAAATGGACACATCTCAAATGGAGGAATGGACCAAAGAATACTCGTATGAAGCCTGTATCCAACCTTTAAGGGGACAGTGCACAAGATTCCTAACCAGAGGGGACAGTGCACAAGATTCCTAAGCAGAATGGTTGGTAATTCTGTTTACGAACCGAAACCATTTTCTCCTTCTTATGTTAACATGATTGCTGATCACATTTTGATAAATATATTTTTTTTATCTTTCCAGGTGCCGGCACATAAGCACTTATTCGTTTTTTCTAGACATTTTGAAGGATGATACCTATCTATTTGTTGGTGCAACAGTAGCTAATATATATAATATGGGCTTGATAGGTGGCTTTTTTTGTTGGGAAAAGGGCTGCAATGGCAGGATAGTTGTTTTTTTTCATACATGTGCATATTGGCTAGTGACTAGTTTAGATGGAAAACATATTGTTTGTGGTTGATGGTGAAACTTTTGGTCATTACCCTACAGGGAAGGCATAGCTATGGTGTTGATGTGTTGTTAATAGCCAGTTGCAATTTAGATATTGCCCAATGTGATATGCATTAGTTAGTACTAGAAAATCGGCGTGCTAGTTAACCTATATATACTTATTATTACCCGATAATATTACATGGTAAAATTAGTGTGCTCACTAATTTAGAATATGTATATACTTCTTTTTCTTATTTGAAATTTTAGAATTTTCATAAAATATTTTAGAAAGAAAAATTGAGAACCATTATTTTAGTTTTGACACATAAATGTATGATATTAAGAAAAAACACTTATGGACATATGTATAAATGATTTATTTATTATGTAGAAGTGAAAAAAATATTTGTCATAAAAAATATAGAACTTGTAAGTCATATCCAGCAAAAGTTCAAAATATAATGTGTCATTTTATACATAAACTTTAATGAAATCCAAATAAGTAAAGTAACTTTTGAGATTAATAAAAATTAATTGGTTCAAATATATTTGTTTGTGGATTTAAATATTTAAAAGACCAATTATTTAGTATATTCAGAGTTTTTTTAACATATCTTGTGTAACAAAAAAACATATTCAATTTTTTTTGGCTGAGGAGATATTAATGATCCTATTTTGTGATATAAGAAAGGTTGCTTTCTTTCTTTGTTTGTTTTGGATTTTTTTTGCGTAATAATTTTGAGTTACTATATATTATAGAGTAGGCGTAGTATATTTAAAGAAGGAAAATAAATGCAAATTCGTTGTTTTAGATTTGTTTTTTGCTTAATAATGTTGGGTTTACTATATATATTCTAGAGTTATAGGAGTAGTACCGAGTAGGCGTGGTATACTTATAGAAGGCAAAGGAGTAGAAGTTCCTATGATTGGAAAGGGGAGAGATAGTTTTGGAAGCCTCTGGAGTTCATATGTGATATTTTTCTCTAGATTTTTCCTCACATATGATTGTTAGGTGTTTTTTCTCTACTATAAATTTATGATTTTTCTTAGAGGTGCCACGTGGACCAATCAAAAGCTAGCAAAAGAGCCAGCTTTAGATTATTAGATTGCAAGCTTGTCTTATGTGGGACCAATATATGCAGATTCAGACCTTGTATTAATGTGGCAGTGTGAGACCATGTACTATTATTTAGCATATGTCTTATGTCATGTAAAATGTGCCATGTGATTGATGCTTTAGATAATGGACACATGTGACATGTTAAGCCTTGAGGGGTTTGTACTGAACTTTATTTTTTGGCTGCCAACTGTGACGGTACAAAATGCACATGAACTGATTGATGTTGGTTGTGGTTGCAAAATGGACTCATAATTTGTGAGATTGGCTTGTTCTTTCTACTATGACTACATGTGAAATTGGCTTATTCATTGTGGTGTTGTTGGATGTGAGATTGGGCTATTCATTGTGATCTGGCTGCATGCTGATATTGAGCTAATCATTGTTTTGTGATTGTAAAATTTTGGCTGCAATGTATGTGATGCCCTAGGTTGCTCTTTGCCCTGCAAGTAATTAACTAAGTGCTCACATGATTCACTTTTTATTTGATTTGTGATTTTTTTTTCAAAATTGCCGTGAACTTGAATTGCTGTTGCCGTGAAGTTGAATTTTTAAGTAGCAGTCATGCCAAGAATCAGCTGAATTGCTTTTGTATGCTTGCAAAGCAACCATGATGTGACCATGGCTACCACAGATGCAACCATAGCTCACATCATGGATGAACAAGAAGATATCGAGATCAAGTCCTCCAAGTGCTGGAATCCGATTCGGCCACCTGCTGCACTAATGATTTCAAACGGCCGCCAAATTTGCATACGAGCTCCGTTTTGGGCCCGTGAGTACTTGATGGAAAGGTCTCGGAGTCCTCTTTCCAACGGATCCAACCTCATCGCCAAACTCCATCTCAGTTGGCTGCAATCAAAGAAACAAGGTGCTGCGTCACCTGTCATGGGCCTATGGGCATGTAACTTCGTCTGGGATCCCGGCCCAAGTGGGGCCCATGTGGGGTGCGCCCCAACCAGGTGGATCACGACCCTACGGTCCCTTTGGTCGTCCTCCCACCATTATAATTAGCTAGGTATCCCATTAGAGTTTCTTGGGTTTTGTTTAGATAAATGTTTAGCTTCGCTACTTTTTCGTGTAATCCCGTGATCGGTAAAATCGCCGGTTTGCTCGTTACGGAACCCCAACCTATCATTTGTATTCATTTCCTATCTGCAATTCAGATTGCTTTTATCTTGTTCTTGCTTGTTTCTTCGATTTGCTTGCAGGAATAAGGTTGATCTGCACCGACAAGATCAACAACCCACGGAGAGGTGTATCGATCGCTAAGGCGCAACACAACAACGTCTAGTACGGTTGTAGTCGGGTCGTCAACGTTTCTCCCAAATCGTAGTTATCTCAACTCACCGAAAGATCGGGCCAAACAACAACCTTGAGTGTCGAGTGGAGCTCAGGGTTCATCAGGTGGTATCAGAGCTTTCGTTGTTCGGTGAGTCTTTATCTACCCATAACCAGAAAATAGCCAAAAAAAAATTGTATCATTTACCTAGCCATATTGTGCCATTGCATTGTTCTTTTCAGTTTTTGCTTTGTTGAATTTTGTGTTGCATCGTCACGTCGTGTTGTTGGTCATAGCGTTTAGTTCGTTTAGAGTTTTGAGTTCTTGTCACGTCTAGTACCACTGTCGCTGCCGCCACCATCGTCATCATCTTTGTTCTTGTCGGGACCTACGAAAACGGACTCATCTCACCGCTAGGGTTCTATTTTCGTAGTTTTCAGAAGTTTTTTTCGGTCGGTTTTGGAGTTAATGAGTTGCATCTAAGGTTTCTGTCATGTGAGTTTGCTCTGTCATGAGGCCGTGCTGTTGCGCGTGAGAGAGGAAGAAGGAAGGGGGCGAGTGTTTTGTGGATTGGATTAGATTGGGTTGGTTTGTTTCCATCTAAGGCTAAACTTTCCACTTGGGCTTTCCTCCCCCACGCGTGAAGGCCGGTTGGCGTCCGTCTCCTTCTGTCGCCCACTTTAGCTGAGTCCGACTCCCACCATCTTACACGTTGGTTCCTCTAGTTCCGAGTGTGTCATACACCTTGGTGAATTTTTGTTTGGTGTCGGTTTCGAGATCTGTTTGGAAAAACGGAACCGTCATAAATTCAGCTTTCCATTTTTTGCATAGTTTCATTTTTTGGGTTTGGACTTTTACACTTAAGTCCCTGTATATTTTATATTTGCATTTGAGTCCCTGTAACCTTACATTGAGGTCCTTGAATCTGTTTTTGTAAAAAAAAACAAAAAAATGAAAGTAGGAAAAAGGCAGGAAGGTGCATAAAAAGAAAAAGAAAAGAAAAGCCGCACAAAAAAAGAAGAGAAAGAAAAAAAAAAGAAGAAGAATAGAAGGAAGAAGAAGAAAGAAAGAAAAGAAAAAAAATCAGTTGTATCTTTGAGCTGAATTTCATATATCATAGTGTACTTGAGTTGTTTCTAGTGCTATATTGTGATACCGTTTGTGTCTAGGCTCGCGTCTCTAGTACGTTCTAGCCTAGGACCAGCACAGTAGTTGACTTTGAATGATTATTCAACTTTGCATTCTCTGATTTGAGCATTTGCTATTCCTTTGCTACATACTTAAGCCTACCCAGAGCTCCACAGATTTGATTGCAGCCGTACAGCAAGTGTTTGCCGAGGCATCGACACATCCAACCTCTATTGGGGTGCTTGGTTTAGTCGGTGTACATCACCATTCCACTTGCATTGGTAAGATCTTATAAGAGCTTGGTTAAAAGCTTGAGTGTGTGTGATATTTGAGCTGCCACTACCTAGTAGTTGATAGGAGTGTGCATATTTTTGTGTATGTTTCTTGTTTTCTACTAACAATGGCAGGGATACGCAAGACAATTGGGGATGACTGTGCTCAATATCGACATCTTCGTCGCGACATGAGGAGTGATCAACATTATGCTGATGAGGTACATGATAATGATCTTGCAAGGGTAGAATCTATTTTGCCAGTTTTTGATGGTAAGTATGATTCCGCCCTGCAAAAATCGGTTTCTTGTGTAGTGCGCAACAATTCCCCCAATAAATCACACTCAATCCCGCACTAACTCGCACTGAATCGTTTCCTCTAACCGGTGTCTTCAATAGGGAGTTCCAATGTCGCCGGCGCCGTTTCATGTCCATGCGGTCGACCTGCTCCCCTTCGGCCTATATAAAGGGAACCCCCGTGACCTCCTCCTCCCATTCCCCGTGCCGCTTGAGCGCCACGCTCGCTCCATCGCCGTCGTGCCGCTTTTCTTCCAGCACTACCGCCGGCATGCGCTCCAGCCGCCGCTTGGCATCGGGAAGGACGTCGCCTAGCCTATTTTTATGCTAATTTCCCTTAATCAGTAAAGAACCTATTTTTACGATTTGTTTCTGCATTTTATATGGTTTTTATTTATGTTTTGGCTCTTTTTCTTTGTGTATCCCGTGTCGATGCTATAGATCCGGAAGAGCCGCTCTACCTCGAGGTTGATCTTGAAGATTTTGGTAGCGAGCTAGGCAAGTCATGTCATTTTGATCATATTGCTGCCCTAATTTATAAAATTAAGTTTATTTAAATTAATACATTTTGCTTTATTAAATTCCGCGCTTATCATTGTTTTATTTAGCATTACCTATTCTCCTTGTTATAGCCTTATTACTTGTATTATTACGATCCTTGATAACTCTAGGAAAAATACAACTAGTGAGAACTCTATGTATGTGGTGCTTACTATTAAATTTAGGAATAGGCTTAGCCCTGCTTAAATAAAAATAATTAGATGTTTTCCAATAATTAGATTTTGGGAATAACTTTTAAATAATGGCTAATATGGTTTAGTGGCTATTCAGCCATGACATGATATTTCCCCTTCAAAATTCCCCAAACATGTTTACGGCTGGGCTCGGGGTGCTTGGTTTCGCTATTCGCACTTCGGCCGTCATAAGGACCGGTCTTCGGGCCTATGTAGCAATTTGCAAAGCATATTTCGTACAACCACCTGTCTAATAGGCAAGACTTAATGCATCGTCTAGTATGGTCATAAACAAGGAACACATGGATAGGGATGGATGAAGCCCTTGATGGGGTTGACGCCTCTGGGTGTATGCTCGACCCAACGCACCGGGCAGGGAAGTCTATGTCCGTCCTCTTTGTTTAGGGAGGTACTAAACGATGGATTATGTCATAGCTTCTGTTCGTATGCCGTGGTGGCATGTGGCACATGGCAACATGGGAGGAAGACGTGTCTGGTGGGTAACTATGATTAGAGTATAATCTATTCGAATAGTCATGCCCTTGGTTATGAGCAAGCCGAGCAATGTACCCAAGTTTGAGTTTAATTCTATTAAAATTTGAAGAACTGGACTTATCACTTTTTGGTCTGGGTAAAGGCAAGATCGCGTTGGAGCGTGGCTTGGTAATAATTTGGCATTGGAGCGTTTTATTCAAATGCCTTTAAATATTTAAATGCTTTGAAGTACTAGTTTTCTGGAAAAATAACCTTATATATGAATTCTTTGTACTCCCTTGCATTATATTTTGCATTTTTCCGGCATGGCTTGCTGAGAACGGTGGTTGTACTTAGCCTTGCTCCTTTTTCCCCATTCCAGCAGAGGAGTATTTTGGAGATGATGGCTTTGATGTCTAGCTCGTGCTTGCCGTCAAGCGCCTGTGGTGGCCTGACGTAGCTTCCAGCTTTTTATTGTTTATCTTTCAGCGTTGTGCCTTTGGTCGCTAATGTAAAAAAGTATTGGGGCAATTGCATATTTGACCCTATTTTCAAAGCTAACTACCAGTTTGACCCTATTTTTTCAGCTTTGCTTTTTTGACCCTATTTTTCAAATATGAACATCAGACATGACCCCATTCGGTGAAATCAACTTGACGGTGTTAATTTAAGGTCAAAATACCGTTTATACCCTTACTCATTTGACTATATTATGTCAAGAGTTTTTTTTTGTATACTTGACCTAGTTTTATGCACTTGTGAATATGATGCAACTTCTGGTAAATTCGATTTGGAATTGATATGTTTTGTGCGAATTTGAATTAGTTTTGAATTTTAGCAAAAATAATACAAATGATAATGCAAATCAAATCACCACACAAATGGATCTGGAACAACATGCCAGCATCGATTTAAATCCATATCAACATGCAAACAAATCCCTGCTAAGAACATCATGCAGCATTCAAATGCATGGATAAAATCCCCAATGCAAACAAGAGCTGGAAAAACAGCCAGTAGCAGCGCACTGCTTGTTGTCATTGCAGTGTCGTTGCTATCGGCCTTCACGCTCTCCGCTGCTGACTCTCTCAGCGATTGCGGCATCTTCTCCAGCCTTTGGCTCCCTCAACGACAGTCCTCCGCTTGCCAGCCCGTCCGCGCCGCCGCTCCCTCCCCCGCGAGCCTGCACTGCCACAGATCCCTTCCAGCCCCAGCGCTGCCGCCGCTCCCTCCCTCCATGAGCCGGCGCAGGCACGAATCCCCTCCCTCCGCGTGCCGCCAGCCGCCGGTCTCCGCGTCCCTGCCACCGCCGCGCCAGCGGTGGATCCCCTCCATCCGCGTTCAGCCGCCACCTCCACCCCTGCCTCCCTCGACGAGCCGTCGCCGGGGCGGATCCAAGCCCCTCCGCCGCCACCGCCGCTCCCTCCCTCCACAAGCCGGCGCCGGCGGATCCGCTCTCTCCGTGCCCCTCCGCGCCGCCACCACTCTCTCCCTCGACAAGCTGGCGTGGGCACGGATACGCTCCCCTCCGCCGCCGCCGCCGCCGCGATATGGAGTGAGAGAGAGAGAGAGAGACGGGAGGATAGGGTTAGGTTTGGATATGTTCCTCGAGGGCATTTTGGTCATTATTAAATTTTATTTTTTAAAAAATTAAAACTTTAACGTTGTAATGGAAGTAGGGTCAGACGGGGTGTTCGTTTTCGAAAAATAAGGTCAAATAAGCAAGCTAGAAAAAGTAGGGTTTATTTGGTAGTTAGGCTTTCAAACGGAGTCAAATAAGCAATTGTCCCTAAAGTATTCTATTTACGCTTCCTATTATATACTCTGTTATTTACCAACTTTGTAATGTGTACATTGCCTCCTGGGACAAGGATTTATGCATTCACAAACGGAATATAATGTTCTATTTTTCGGGTGTGACATGGGGTCAACTCGCTCGTCCTAAGGTCAAAGGAGGCTCTGATACCAACTTGTCACGCCCGGAAAATAGAACACTATATTCCATTTGTGAGTGCATTATTCCTTGTCCCGGGAGTCATGGTACACATAACCAAGTTGGTAATTAACAGAGTTTACAAGCATAAGCATAAATAAAGTGCTTTTATTACATGGGCGACCAGAGGCCTAGCACTGCAAAGATAAACGACAAGACGAAGACGGCCAACACGTGGGCAACCACAGGTACTTGACGTCAGGCACGAACTAGAAGTCGAACCCACCGACTTCGAAGTACTCTTCTGCTAGAGGGGGAGAGGAGAGAAAGATTGAGTACAAACCATCGCAATCAACAAACCATGCTAGAACAATGCAAGTAATGCAAGGTACAAAGGGGGCGTAAGTATAGGGGTTAATTTGCAGTACACCAGCATTTTCAAAGGTTCAATTATTTGAAGGCATTTTAGATAAACCACGACCTAGCTCTAGTCAAATTATTATCAAGTTGCACTCCCACATGTTCTTGCCTTAAACCAGGCCCTGATGTTAAAACCTATTAGACTGAAATCTCTAACTTTGGGTCGTTGCTTCACTTGCCCATAATCGATGGCGCGGCTATTCGAATAGATTATACTCTGGGCAGAGGTGTGTCACTTTACCCACCAGACGTGCTGTCACGCCCAGAAATTCACGAACCAGAATTTCAAAGCTAAATGCGTATTAAATCCCTGTCCAGGACCAGCCAGGGTACACAAACGACAATTGTTGACATACAGATCCACGTCTTACAAAAATGTAAAAGATTACAAACGCAGCGGAAAAGATAAAAGCGAGCTAAACTTGGAAGCTCGACTTTTGCAGCGGGGCGACTCCACTCCACAGGCAATCCTTGATGGCAGCGACGAAACCAACTTCAACAAGACAGCTCCCACTAGGAAGATCTTCAGCTCTGGTGTGGGGGAAAAGAGAGCAAGACTGAGTACTACCCACTGTACTCTGCAAGTCATACCGGAAGAGGAGGTATGATGCAGGATATATCCAAAGGAGGCTAAGGGGTTCATTTGCAATAAAGCAGGCATTTAAAAGCAGTAGTTGAAAGCAGTAAAACAAATATCGAGATCAAGTGCTCCAAGTGCTGGAATCCGATTTGGCCACCTGCTGCACTGCTGATTTCAAACGGCCGCCAAATTTGCATACGAGCTCCGTTTTGGGCCCGTGAGTACTTGATGGAAAGGTCTCGGAGTCCTCTTTCCAACGGATCCAACCTCATCACCAAACTCCATCTCAGTTGTCCACAATCAAAGAAACAGGTGTTGCGTCACCTGTCATGGGCCTATGGGCATGTAACTTCGTCTGGGACCCCGGCCCAAGTGGGGCCCATGTGGGGTGCGCCCCAACCAGGTGGATCACGACCCTAGGGTCCCTTTGGTCGTCCTCCCACCATTATAATTAGCTAGGTATCCCATAGAGTTTCTTGGGTTTTGTGTAGATAAAAGTTTAGCTTCGCTACTTTTCCATGTAATCCCGTGATCGGTTAGATCGTCGGTTTGCTTGTTACGGAACCCCAACCTATCATTTGTATTCATTTCCTATCTGCAATTCAGATTGCTTTTATCTTGTTCTTGCTTGTTTCTTCGATTTGCTTGCAGGAATAAGGTTGATCTGCACTGACAAGATCAACAACCCTTGGAGAGGTGTATCGATCGCTAAGGCGCAACACAGCAATGTCTAGTACGGTTGTAGTCGGGTCGTCAACGTTTCTCCCAAATCGTAGTTATCTTAACTCACCGAAAGATCGGGCCAAACAACAGCCTTGAGTGTCGAGTGGATTGAGAAGAAATATACTAGTACTCCATATGGACCTCCATGCATTGGCTGCAGCTTTGATTTGGTCATATCAAATACTAATTAAGCAAATACTTCAAGTACCTGGTACTGGGTGACAACCTTAATTTTATTAGGTCATGCATGAGTACTAGGGGTGTGTTCGGATGCCCTTTTTCCCAACCCCTATCCCTCGTTTTCCGCGCGTACGCTTTTCAAACTGCTAAATGGTGTGTTTTTTGCAAAAAGTTTCTCTACGAAAGTTGCTTAAAAAATTCAAATTAATCCATTTTGAAAAAAAATAGCTAATGGACCGCTCCGTTTTCCGTGCGGGAGGGATTAGTTCCCAACCCCAGTAATCGAACACAGCCTAGGTCACTTAAACTTCAGTAATCTTGCGGTATTGCAACCAAACAGCAGTACTACTGCAGCTAGCTGGTCTCAATTTTGGTCACAGGGTGGAATGGGCTTTAATCACATATAATGCTACTGCATATAATTAATTGATCACAATATGAGCTTCACTTTTTATTTGATTTTGTGATTTTTTTTCAATAAAATTTCTTATGCTCTATACGTCCACGATCATGTAGATGATACACTTGTGCTGTAAGTAATTATGTCTTCTCAGTCTGATGATGACGACGAGGTGGAATTTGTTGATCCGGCAGAGATCTTCACTATGGATGATTATTTGGCTCGGCAGACAAAATTCAATAATGTTGTATCTCAAGTCGCTTTCAATATGCATAATTTATTTCAACCATCATCCTCGAATACCCATCGTGCCAGTAGGACATATATAAGGAGAGATCGTGAAGCCCATCATGCCATGATCTGGAATGACTACTTCTCAGATAATCCAATTTTTACCCAGCAAAAATTCCGAAGACATTATCGCATGAACAAGCCATTGCATCTTTGAATTGTCAATGCTCTCGGTCAATGGGATGAATACTTCACCCAACGGGTTGATCCCTGGGCCAGCCTAGACTCTCACCTATTCAGAAGTGCACTGATGTGATGTGGATGTTAGCATACAGTTGTTGTGCCGACCAAGCCAATGAGTATGTGTGAATTGGTGGCACAACTGCTTACAAATCGCTTGCGAGGTTTTGCGAAGGTGTCATTGCAATATTTAGACCTCACTATTTGAGGAAGCCTACAGTTGATGATGTTCAACGCCTCGTACAGATGCATGAAGAACGTGGATTCCCAGCAATGTTAGGAAGCATTGATTGTATGCACTGGAGGTGAAAGAATTGCCTGAACGGTTGGAAAGGAATGTACACACGGGGAGATTACGGTGCAACAACAATCATCCTTGAGGCAGTGGCGTCCCGTGGCCGGTGGATCTGGCATTGTTTTTTTTTTTTTGTATGGCAGGTTCCAATAATGATATCAATGTTCTGAACCAATCCCCAATATTTACTGACATACTAATGGGGACATCAACAAGGCTGCGATACACAGTAAATGGAAATCAATATGACTTAGGTTACTATCTAGCCGATGGAATCTATCCAGAGTGGGCGAATATTGTTAAGTCGATCCGACATCCTCAATTGGAGAAGCACAAACTATTTGCTCAACAACAAGAATCGGCAAGGAAGGATGCCGAATGTGCATTTGGTTTACTCAGAGCTCGTTTCAAGGTGGTCACGACTGCTACTCACTTATGGGAGCAATCAGACATATCCAATATAATGACAACATGTATTATAATGCACAATATGATTGTGGAAGATGAAGGTCATTTGGTCCCGCTAGATGCACATGAGTTTGAGGGTGACTATGAGATTGAGCCACCGAAACATATGTACAGTACATCGATACCAATGGCTAATCTAGTTCAGCGCGACATATCTGTCCACAACTGAGACATGCACAACCAACTTAAAAGAGATTTGGTGGAGCATATATGGACAAGGTTATGTCCATAGTAGACTCCAAAATTCCTTCACTACCAACGAAGGATGTTATCTAAAGTCACTACAACTTAGACCTAATTAGCAAATGAAAAGTAGTATAGTAGTAATGAATAAGGATCACTATCCATGTATCTTAGAATAGAAATTGACTTAAAATAATTAGAAGTTCAAATAAGGTTTATTATCCATGTATCTTAGAGTAGATATGGAGGTAAAATAATCCTAATAAGGATTATTATCCATGTATATTAGAGTAGATGTAGAGGTAAATTAATTAGAACTCCTTCTATCGGGGATGTCCCCAGTTATCTTATGCATGCAATTTGAAGTATTTGTATCTAAGATGAGACATGTTATCCTTGTAAATAGTCAATGCCTTATAAATAAATGAAAATATAGGCATTGCCTTGTAAATAAAATAATATTGTAATTCCCCAAACTTGTTTTCCCACATATTAGTTGCCTATATCTGAAGCTGTCAACAGTGACTCCTCGTAGTGACCATTTCTGCACATATCCTGCAAATAATGAGCTGCATATAACAAAAGTTTTATCATACATCTTCTCCTAAACCCAGCAAACATCCTTGATCATATCACACTTTGCATAAACATCAAGAGTTATAGTCCCAACAGATCTGCTAGAATAATTTTACCAACATGACTTGGTTTGATTCACTGATAATGGCAGCTAATAATAGCCCACAGTTGGCAACTAATTATGTATGACAATTCATCACATACATGTTTGCATCACAACAAAAAATGAGCTTCCAGACTTGACAGTTGCATCCTTTTACTAAACAAGCACAAGGTTCCGCTTACATAATTAGAGGTAGTATCATCACCTTGGTCACATGGACAACAAAAACAGACCATTTGAGGCGAGAAACCGACTTGCATGTCATCACATACTTGACCAAAAGAACCAAAAGATGCTATGTTAACATCCACCAGCCATATCAACTTCCCTAACTACATAACAACTGGCATCCAACCCATTCCAGTAGTCATTACATTACACATCTCCAAGACTAGCTATAGCCTAACTGTACGTATTATAGGTCCTTTGCAGCAGGTTCTTTGCACGATGAGGTAGATTGCTCCTCATCATCCTAAATATCCTGCCCAAAAAAAATTCCAACAATCAAATGTGAGTTCAAATTGTATATAGTACACTATCAGAATTACAAGAACCAAAAGTTTCTATAACCTAACCATATCTATATATCAGGTTGCTTGAAATCACCAAAATTACAATATTGATCAGAACATTAGATGGTAATGAAAATTCCTAAATACTAAAGCATAGAAAGTTCAACATGCAATTTATTTTTTTCCATACTGTAGAATAATTTGAGGACCTGAGGCTCCAAAACTATGTTGATATGTTCCAAGTATACATCATAGCCCGCTAATGAAAACATCAAGGTCTACAAGATGTTTGTACCATTCTACATCAAGCAAAAATTTTAAGAGTTATAAAATTGATGTCTCAATGGCTAAAGTTCAGACTATCAATCTTGTTACAGCAAAAGAAATGATGAGGGTTTAACTCACAGAACATTGCTGACTTGGATAGAGAAATTAATTGAGTCAAAATAAGTTCCGTTCCCCCAATTCAAGATTAGGCTAACCCAATAAAAAAGTGAAACAAAACAAACCCACAAGCCAAATTTGCTAAGTTAGATATCCTCTTTATATGTAATGTTAGTATGTTAACATAGTCAACTCGGCACTATACCAAACAAAATATCAGGATAGCATGCCGGCTTGCAGTGATCAACATACAACCAATTTGAGCACACATATGTGCATATGAGTGTTCAAATTACATGCATCAAACTTAATGGCATAACTCCTACATTGCTAGCACACCAAATTTTTTTCCCCAAATCCCCAAACCTGCTCAGTACATTTTTCACTGATTTTAGGATAGAACTTGTTAGACCACTCCACAGGCACATCAAAGAATCACAATATTGCAAGACATCTCATGAATAAATACCGAAATTTTTAGATCAAGAAGGATTCGATCTACGAGCAAACCCTAGGTTCGGTGCTACACGAATTCGTTACCTTAGGTTGGGTGGTTCGGCTGGAGCAGCCGGCGGTGGGATTGGAGCACCTAGCGGTGGCGTTGGTGAAGCCAGCAGCGGTGCCCTAGGTGGAGAAGGAATACCCTCCTCCACCAAGACCATGCGTCCCCTTCGTTCGGTCCACATCTCAATGGAGGAGTCCGAGCTCTCCTCCTCCAGATCGACGCCTCGAACTTGCGCCCGCCTCACCTGCGTCGCTGCAGATATGGTTGCCCATGGCCATGGGCTAGGGCAAGGGTACTAAAAGCCGCTGCGGAACTTCATCCTCGCCGTCACATGGAGGAGAGCGAGCGGAGGATGGGAAACAGAAGAGGCACGAGAGGAGGGATGGAGGTGAGGCGGCACCCGATGGAGGAGTGCGGAGCAGATGAGTTGCGGGCTCCCATCCGGGTGAGGGGCGGGGGGTACAATTAAAATTTCACGCAGACCTGCATCCATTTGGCCATTTGTGCAACATGGGCTGTGCCATGCCCACTTTGGCCGAGTAGCCTCCATATGTGTCTTCAGACTTTGCAAGTGTGAATTTAAGTCACATGCATTGTGGATCAAGTGTCTTTTGGTATTCCTTTGCCCAGTGGGTAGCCCAGGCGCAGCAATTTCCAAGACGCACTGTGAGTGCCCTTGCTAGAAGAGAGGGAGATTCGACAAAGGCATGTATCTGGGAATCGAAGAATAGGAGGGCTAGAGCCTGGAGGGGACATGAGTGCGCGACATTGTGCAGCAGATAGGAGACGAGCTGGATTTGTTTTGGAAATCACAAAGGATACGATGGAAACGAGGTACGAAGGAATCGAGGCAGCATTGAAATGTATCCAAATCAGAATCAGGTAAGCTCTTTAGTTAAGAATCTATTAAAACTAATCTGGAAGAATAGTTTCATTTCTCCCAGGGTGAAAACTTTTGGCTGGCGCCTGCTCAGGAATGCTCTTCCCACTGCTGAGAGAATTCACCATAGAATCAAAACTATCAGTCCAAATTACTTAACTTGTGGTCAGAGGGAGGATGACATGCATCTTTTTTTTCGCTGTAATTTTAGTCGTTTATGTTGGTTTATCTCTGATTTTAATTTTAAATTTGATAATCTTACCCATTTGCAAACTGTTCAGGATTTGATTGCTTATCTTTTAGCAAATGGTGCTGGGATGCACAATCTTTTAATCATGCTTTGGCAGATTTGGAAGGCAAGGAACGATATAAATTTCAAAAGCAAGAAATGGGAGCCTCAACAAGTTTGTAAGAGCAATGCCAGGATACTGATCAAGAAATACAGATGCATAATTACAAAAACAACATTTCTAAAATTCCTATAGGTACAACAATCTATGTGGATGCTTTGTGGAAGGAGGGTCAAACAGGAATTGGAATCTTCATTCACAACCCAGGGACACATAATGCTATAGTGATAAAAGTCCAACATCTGAGAGCTAGCACTCCTTTGCTAGCTGAAATTGAAGGTCTTTGTTTAGCTGTGCAGGCTTCTTGTCAACTTCAACTTCAGCAATTGTCAACTTCAACTTCAGCAACCAATCTTTCTTTCAGACAACTCTTTGGTGGTGTAGGTGTTGAACAAGGAGGGCTACATGAAAGATCCAGGACACTGGTCTTTAAGACCTATATTGTCAAAGATAAAGAATATTTTGCAGCGAAGACAATTTCTAATCAAATGGATTCCTAGAGATCTCAATAAGGTGGCGAATGGTCTAGCGAAATCAGCAAGACAAGCTAAAATCACTAGTCATATGGCCTTTGATTGTTCCAACATCTCCCGTATGTCAAAGAAATGTTTGTCCTGTTAAAAGAGGCCTTCTAAATACTCCCAAGGGAGTTGTAACCATAACTCATGCCATTTGTTTCTAACTCTTTTTTATTAATAAATTTCTTACGGAATTGCTAGATTTATGTCGCCATAATTTTTGGCTAATTACAGTCAGATCAGTCGACGCTGAGATTTGGTGCTGTCACACGCCCATGAGAACGTTTCCAGTGTTGCCTGTTCGATTTCTGATCAAATCCTGTGGCTACTCTGTCTTTCTCCGTGTATTTTTTTTCTTTGGTCAATACTAAGAGTACTGACAAATCATAAAGTCATGGCTGTAACGTATTTACATCACGATTTAAACTGGCTGTGTTTAGTTTGTGTACCAAATCTTCTTTTAAAGTATACGGACACATATTCAAAGTATTAAACATAGACTAATAACAAAACAAATTACAGATTCCGCCTGTAAACTGCGAGACGAATCTATTAAACCTAATTAATCCGTCATTAGCAAATGTTTACTGTAGCACCACATTGTCAAATCATGGCGTAGTTAGGCTCAAAAGATTCATCTCGCGATTTACATGCAAATTGTGCAATTGAGTTTTTTCATCCACATTTAATGCTTTATGCATGTGTCCAAACATTTGATGTGACAGAAAAGTTAGAAGTTTGAAGTAAATATTTTGAATCTAAACACGGCCTAGAGTTCCATGTTAGTTACATGTGACTTGCATAGATACACTGCAATTACATATGTAATTTAGAGGCTTACATAGATAATTTTGGGATTTACATTGTAAATACACTTTAGAAACTTACAATGTAAATACATACAGTCTATTTTTTAAGTAAAAATATATGGCGTCATAAATATAGCTACTCCTATAAATAAAGTGTATGAGTTCTTAAAGAAAAAAAGAGGCAGCATTGACGCTTCGTCAGCCGCGATGGGTTGGGGGCCCAGGTCGGTCGCCCTGACTGACCTGGCTCAGGGCCGGCCCTGACCGTGCCGTCTCTCCCCGCCGAGATCTCCCCGGCTGCCCGGCAGACCCCGGCCAAACCCTAGCCACCTAGCCGAGCAAGAGGAGAGAAGGGCCGCCGCCTCCCCCGCCATCCGCGTGGCCGCCTTCCCCAACCGCAGCGCTCTCAAACACAAACTTCCCCAATCCCCAACCCCCAATCCCCCAATCTACCCCAGCTTTCTCCCGATAATTCTCTCCTCCGATCTCGCCGCCTTCCCTCCCGCTCCGGCCATCGACGCAGCCTCCCCTAAAGAACAACACCTACCCTCTGCCGCGTCGGCGAAGAGATGGGGAAGCACGAGTTCCTGACGCCGAAGGCGATCGCGAACAGGATCAAGGCGAAGGGGCTGCAGAAGCTGCGGTGGTACTGCCAGATGTGCCAGAAGCAGTGCCGCGACGAGAATGGCTTCAAGTGCCACTGCATGTCGGAGTCGCACCAGCGCCAGATGCAGGTGTTCGGCCAGGCCCCCGACCGAGTCGTCGAGGGCTTCTCC
Organism: Oryza longistaminata; assembly: GCA_009805545.1. Classification (NCBI taxonomy): domain Eukaryota; kingdom Viridiplantae; phylum Streptophyta; class Magnoliopsida; order Poales; family Poaceae; genus Oryza; species Oryza longistaminata. The sequence continues at coordinate 20,970,661 of CM020181.1, forward strand.
GAGGAGTTCCTCGACGCCTTCCTCACCTTGCTCCGCCGCGCCCACCGCCACTCCCGCATCGCCGCCACCGTCGTCTACAACGAGTTCATCGCCGACCGCCACCACGTCCACATGAACTCCACGCGCTGGGCCACGCTCACCGAGTTCGTCAAGTTCCTCGGGCGCGAGGGCCACTGCAAGGTTGAGGACACTCCCAAAGGGTGGTTCATCACCTACATCGACCGCGACTCCGAGCAGGCCGTGAAGGCCAGGCTCAAGCGCAAGAGGATCAAGTCCGACCTTGCGGAGGACGAGCGGCAGGAGCGCATGATTGCACGCCAGATAGAGCGAGCCCAGCAATCCATGGGTAAAACTAATGGTGAACTTGGTGATGATGCTAGTCCGGATGGTAGCGAAGGCGAGTCCGGCAGCGAAGATGAGTATTCGGACTCAGAAAATGACCATGAGGGACAAGAGGAGGATGCAAAAGAAGCCAACAAAGCAGCAGGGAAGATTGCAATTGCACTTCAGCGGGCTGCGCCAGGGCCAAAGGTTAACCCTCTCGATGATAAGCCAAAGGTTAAATTTGGTTTTGAGGAAGAGGATGAGTTGAGCGCGCGGGATAAGGAGAAGGAAGAGTTGGCCAAGAAGAAGGGAAAGGATGCTATAAACGCAGCAGAAGCTAGGAGGTCAGCATTGGATGAGCTGATGAAGGAGGAGGAGAAAGCAAAGGAGCGGAGCAATAGGAAGGATTACTGGCTATGCCCAGGTATTGTGGTCAAGGTGATGAGCAAGTCGCTGGCAGAGAAGGGGTACTACAAACAGAAGGGTGTGGTGAAGAGGGTGATTGATAAGTATGTTGGGGAGATTGAGATGCTGGAGAGCAAGCATGTTCTTAGGGTCGACCAAGATGAGCTTGAGACAGTTATCCCCCAGATTGGTGGGCTGGTGCGTATTGTTAATGGAGCTTACCGGGGATCTAATGCAAGGTTGCTTTCAGTGGACACAGAGAGATTTTGTGCCAAAGTGCAGGTTGAGAAGGGCCTCTATGATGGGAAGGTTCTTAAGGCCATTGAGTACGAGGACATTTGCAAGATTTTTCACTGAGATATCATGGAATTCCATCTTATTTCTGGAGCATTACTGCTGTCAAATGTCAAACATGTGACTATGCAAGCCAATGTGTTGGACCTTTCTGTTAGTTGCCTGACAATGTATGTGCTTGTGCTCGAATTTGTTCTATCGAATATCTTTCACATGTTGATGTTTCTACTTTCTAGTTCTTCCTAGCTGCCGAAAGAACTCTGTGTAAGAAAATGGTCTGATGCTTTCTTGCTTGTTTGGTGATTAGAATGATATGACAATTTTGCAACATGTAATCTCTCCATAATTGTTTCTGATAAAACTTGTTAGTTACCAAATAAAATTTACTCAGCAGTTCTTTTTTTGTTTTGCATAGTTTGTCTTGTTTAACACATCCGTCTGATCATGCCCATCTTTTAATCATCAAGAAATCCAAAGTGCAGTTAAATGAAAAGACAACCAAACCAAGTATAAATTGGGAGTCAGGGAAATATAGTCTCTAGACTCTTTATTAGCGGATTTTGTGTGCTCTCTATCATTATGCCTCTCCAAAACATATTATGTACTGCTGTGAGTTTGCTTGGGACTGCTTGATAACAATTGAGCGTTCCCTGTCTTGACTTGTAGCTTCAAGAGAGTTCCAAAAACCGTGCGTTAATTTTCAGGTAACCCATAATAATGTAATCTTTTTTAACCTAGCTGAGTTATGTCTGGTTCAAATCCCTTAACAATGTGATCTTTCTTTAATGACAATTACTCGCTATCGTTCACGTGCTTAACTTCAAAAAATTCATACTAGATAAGTTTGGCAAACACAGAATAGATTTTAACAACAATCGACTCTTTGAAGGTGGGTTTATTTTCTTCTGCTTCATTGTAACTTACAGAACTTATGGAAAATCTTGGAGCAATCTCTGCTTTAATTGTCCATGCAGTTTATTTGGGTCCTGTACCTTTGATAGATCTCTTTATTGTTGGTTGGGAGCTGGTGGACTCGGTGATATCAAGAGGTCACCATCATATTTTTCTTTATAATGCATTTGGAGGAGTTATGTTCAATTTATAACTGTAATTCACCTTATACTTGCTGTCTTCCTTTCTGCTCTTTCCATTTGGAAGTTGACATGAATACACGATTCTTGACTCCTGTTTATCAGGCCTTAAATATATGTTGTGCAGATTATGTTCTTCTGAATGGATATGTTGTGCAGATTTATGTTTACCTTTCTGTATATTTCCTTATTAACATTGGATTTGTTTGTTGAGAAACCCTGTACTTTTGTGGACAATGACATGTAGTTTTTTTTTTTCAGAATAAGACCCTGCAAGCTCGGATTCTTCAATCTAAAAGTGACAAGAGACTATCTTGGTAATTATAGTCTTTCTTATGTATATTATTTTGTTTTTCAATTTCTATTGCAGTGAAGATGAAAATACACATGGAGAGTTCATCCACAGATATTACCGTCTGAAGTTTGTTTATGTATTTGTTTTTCTTAAGAATCAAGGGGTGCCCTCCGTAATATTATGAATATTTTGGAAATTTTGACACTGGATAATGTAGGCCCATATTATTAACAGAAGTACAGAACTAATGATGTTAACTTAATTAAGTTGGTTATGGTATTGGTTAAGACATTCCTTTGCAATTTCCCTAGTTTATTGCTTACTTCAGAAAGTTTAAACTCGTTACTACTATATGTCACTATAATGCCCATATAAGAATTTATCTTGGGCCCTGCTTAGTTCCAGGACTTGACCTAAGCTTCCAGAATTGCAATTAGAAGTGAGCAATTCACCTGTTTGGATGTAATACCAGGGACTGCATAATGAAGATAAATTTTCTGTTGAAATAAAATAACTATGTGATACTCCCTCCATCCACAAAAGTTAGACATATTTCACATTTGAGTTTTTCCAAATAAGTTGTTCCTATTTGTAGTCTTTATGCATTCAAGACTTAAATGAAGAGATAAATTAAATGTTTGATTAGAACCCAAGGAGTCATCTAAATACTCATTAGTTGCATGTTTGCTTTTACTCCTTGATTTTGTAACATCCAAGATGATTTAATTTCTTCTTGGTCTTGGTGACAAAAGTAATAGGTGTAACTTTTGTGGATGGAGGGAGTATAACTATGGTGATATTTACAAGAGGAATTTTTAGATTTACATAGTTTAACATTATGGCAATTGGCCACAGTTTCAATAGCAGGGGGGCAGCAGATGATGTCCTTTTGTGGGTGATGCCAGAGCTGCTAAAGCAATTAAATCAACTGAGTAACTGGCATTGGTTATTAGTGATAAACACATGCCTGCCCCCTTTAGTTACTATATGCTTTATGCAAAGGACGTGAGAGCACCCATGGGAGCGGATAGGTTTTGGTGAAACATGGGATCTCTTGAAGCTTTCTAAGTTTCCATTATCAATTCTCAGTGAAGCACACCTGAACAGCCACTGGGATTGGCATAGAGTTGGATACGGGAAGAGGTGTTGCTTGTGATCCAAACATCTGAATTGTGTTAGATCTATATGTTGCCGTATGTGTCCACTTCGAGTAGGGTGTTTTCTGCATATTTTCATGTAGCCCTATTGTGTATATGCTTTCTGTATTGGCCCATTAGGATTCAAGATCTAATTCCTCAACATGTTATCATGAGCACATGGTGGGAGTTAGGGTTTCCACCACTCCAGCCATCAGTGGTCTCTACCATTGGAGACCTCTCCGCCTGGCCAGTCTCTGCACATCAGATTGCAGTGAGGCTCAGAGCCGTGGCCTGGATAACAACCGGAGTTGGTGAAGAGGTGGCAGCTGACGAGGGGAAACACTAACCCCTATCCATGGCTCATGATATTGTGTTGATGAATTGAACCTTGTATTCCAATAGGTCATGGGCCAAAGTATAATACAATAGGTTTACAAGCACATGTGCACAAGTCACGCTGTACTAGAATATAAGTGCACAGCTATACATAAAGATATAGATATAGCAAAAGGGGAAAAAGGTGGCAGCCATCTGTCATTTGGAAAAAGATGGCAGCCATCTGTCATTTGTCCAATCATTTACAGTGCGCATTGGTGCATGCTTAGTGAATATATGTCGTTCCACATCACAAAACATTCTTTGGAAGCCCTAGGATGAACTATTTAGGGGGCTTAATCTGCAGTGTGATTTTTGTGAACTGTGTTTCCAGTTGAGAAACAGTATGCTGTTGTTCAAATGTGTGTCGTGTGAACACAAGGTAGATCCTTTTGTAGTCACAACCTACAAGGACACTGTTTCAATTCAGTTTTTTCTCTCACTGTAGCTGTATGCCCAGTTTTGATATATTTAACTGCAACATGCAGTAGATCCTTTAGTTATTTTCCTTTTGGTACTTATCTCCATCTATGAATCAGATATTGAAAAGGGAGTCAACAGAAGACCCTTGTATGAGAGTCATCCTTTATCATCATTTTCGTGGACAACAGCTGACAATATGGATATGGTATTTTTAATGTTACATTTCTGTATTCTTTACAAAATCATTTTGGCCTGCATCAACGTGTTATTTTTTGGTCATTGTGTTGGCCATTCCAAACATTTCATCTGTGTTCAACCTTGGCCGTAACTAACTTTGTTGATGAAGCTTGAGGTTGCATAACATAGTCAACCACAAAGCTAATCAAATATTGACTTGCTTGCTACTAACTCCCTCCGTCCCAAAATAAATCAACTTCTAGCTACGAACCTGGATATAGGTTATGTCCAGGTTTGTAGCCAGAAGTTGATTTATTGTGAGGCAGAGGGAGTAGCTAATTACTCCCTCCGCTTCATATTATTAGTCGTTTGACTTTTTTCCTAATCAAACTTCTTTAAGTTTGACCAAATTTATGTAAAAATATATTAGTATTTTCAACACAAGACAAACATATTATAAAAATGTATTTAATGTTACATTTAATGAAACTAATTTGATATTTCAATGTTGCTAGATTTTTCTATAAACTTGGTCAAACTTAACAAAGTTTGACTAGAAAAAAAGTCAAACGACTTATAATATAAAACGGAGGGAGTAGTTCATTAGACGGTTACATTGTTTTTCCGTACATGCATGTATTCAGAGTGCTTAGACTTTTCATCTAATGAATTCAAGAAAGTGTTATATACTGCAACTGGTTTATACAACTTGCCATGTATTAGAAGTTGCACTTGAAATTTTAGAGTTCAGTTATTTGGTTTGAAGGTCTAAAAATGAATATTTTGTTGCTAGTATAGTATGGAATAGCACCAATTTTGATATTCAACTGCTTGGAATTAGGAACTGCAGTACTGCACACATCCTTCTTGACTTCAAGTACTGACTTTTGTTGACACTTGGAATTAATGAATTAAAAAGGATACTGTATGCCCATTGGAATTTGGAATTGATTAGAATGCATGATACAAAGTTATGAAGGCGAACATTCATCAAAAAGTTTTAATGTATAAACCTAGCGGAATGCTTTTATTCAAATTCTTTAACAGGGGGATTGGTCAAAGAAGTGAAAGGAAGCCTTAAGCAATTTTGAGCTGTTGAAGGAAGGAAAGAGCAAAGATGATACTCCCTCTGTTCCCTTTTGATCATCGTATTGCAAAAAAAATGAAAATTCCATTTTGATCGTCGCATTACGGTGGGGAGGCGATGAAAATCCCGGGAAGGACGTTAATGACACTTCCTAACGAACACTGCATGCATCTGATTGGTCAGGCTATGCGGCATGCAAAACTGATTAGGAGCTGCTGCATGCATGGATTTTTTTTTTTTTTTTGAGGAGAACGACGGCAGGAGATCTGCCGGAATTTTAATAGATGAAAACAAAACAAAGAGTTAAGATTACATGGCAGGTTTGGGGAGATAGGAAATTACACCTTTTTACAAAGATAAGAAATCAAGGTGGCTTAAAAGCCGAACTACGCAGGTCTAAGTCCTGCTTTATCTGAAGAGCTACTGCAAGTTCTGAACAAACTGAGTTTTGAAAGATTCTTCTATTTCGTTCTAGCCAAATGTTCCACCATGTAGACAAAAGAATACCTCTGATCGTCGCTCTTTGCCTCTTGCTTCCCACTAAATTAAGATTAGCCCACCAGGTTGAAATATCTGGGGGAATAAAGGAGCCATCAGCGCCAATAGATTGAAACCTGCACACTAGCTGCCACACACGCCTGCCACACTAGCTGCATGCATGGATTTAATATGCTCACAACTGATTGGCCAGCCATACGGCATGCAAAATTGATGGCGCTACATTCACGGATACGAAACGCTAATGCATGTTTTCGATGCTGATTAAGTGCTCCGCAGGATTGTCTTGGTATTGATGCACAAACCATATATGAAGATCAATTAGGAATGGAGGGAGTATTGTTTATGACAAAGCTGTCCAGGTGTCACATTTTTGTTGGTACACTAAATGAAATATCTCTATAGTTGCGTGTCTAACATCACAGTATCACATGCTCTTGTAGGTATTACATGGCAAAAAGGATGAGTTGCATGATATATTTGAGAGTGCACTCAAGTCCAGTGATTTGAAGGGTCTGCATGCTGAATGCCTTACGGATATGTGGATTGGCAGAGACAGGTCTGCTGTTGTTTCATTTCATGAATAGTTAAAATCTTAGAGTTAGGCTAGTTCCTGTTCTTCTAACCAAACTTTATTTTCAGATTTGCTTTCATTGATCTGAGTGCAGGGCCATTTGCCTGGGGCCCTGCTGTTGGTGGGGACGGTGTTCGTACTGAACTTAGTCTACCCAATGTTGCAAAGACTGTTGGGGCTGTTGCAGGTCACTTCATTTTTGTCATCAGGCCTTCTCTACCTATTCAAATTCAGTTACTGCCTAGTGTTATACAATTTGTATAGTGTGCTGTGTCAGTATTTCTTTTGTTTAAAAAGTCTCGTTAGTTTTCCTTTGTATAGTGTGCTGTGTCAGTATTTCTTTTGTTTAAAAAGTCTCGTTAGTTTTCCTTAGTGGCCTGAACGGAACTAATTCATCTCTAGAATCATAAGAAGTTTTTTAGTACCCCAGGTCAAAAGTGAAGTTTTTGTAAATCCTTTTTTGACTAAAATGGTTGTTTCTTGTGATGATTTCTGTGTTCTCCCTCATTATTCATGATTGGACGCTATCTTAGACAACTCAGTGTATGCATATTGGTTTTGGCATTAGTTTTTGTAGTAGCACCAGGCACTTGAATCTTTTACCTGTATAATTTTTTTTATTGGCCTAATTTGCTTTTTTTTTTTACTTCAAATTTAATACTCATTCCATATGCACTTGCAATGTCCTAGAACAAAAAAGAGAGAGGACAATTTAGCATTGATACAAAGCTAGCATTTTTAACGGGTCTTGTGTTGTGTCAATAGATTATTCATGGTAACCAAACATGGGTAGTCATGTTATTATATTAACTCGTTATACCCAAGCCCGTTTACATTAATCTAAATTATATACTAATCGCACACAAAAGGAAACTGTACACTCATTATGTCATTCAATTATATTATATTAAGGCATTCTTGCTCTACTTGTTTCAAACGTCATAAATTGTTGATTCAACAAACTTGCAGTTATTTTTCTTAATATGTTAGACTCAGTTGCTTCATATTTCTTAGTTGTTAACGTTGCCATGAATTAATGGGATATGGCAATCACATTAAATGAGCCCATGCCAATCTTCTTGTGTCTATTGTAAACGAAAACCACATAAGTTGTATTCATTTCGTCATGTTTCAAATTCTGATAGTCTTATAGAAGTATTGCCATCCTGATTATTAAATATAAGTGAAGGACAATACCTCAAGAAGACAACCTATCAATTGTGTGGCAGAATCATAGTTGTTAAACCTGGACTGGTGATCTAACTGTTGAGTCCATCAGTTCACCTGGTCAGACCACTGGTTCACCGGTTCGGCCACTGGTTCAAAAGGAGATAATAAATATATTTTCCTTAGAGATTTGCTCAAAAGGGTTAAGTTTAATCTATTTTACCTTCCATACCAACCAACTGCCTTGCCTGGCTGTTTTGGTCCTCGTGTATGCAACGCGAGGTCCCTAGTTTGATCCCCTCCGCGCACCTGTGGGCAAATTGTTTAGAAAATTTGTTCTACCCGGTCCAAAGGGCAAAACCGCCTGGTTTAACCCCTTTTTCCAGGTCACATGCTGGTCTTTCAATCAGACCAGACTGGACTAGGCTCTGGTTCCCCTTTTTTACTGTCGAACCCCGGTCCAGTCTGGTTTAATAACTAGGGGAAGAATACATATTCAGACTCTGTAATTATTCAGCTAGGACCAGGCCATCTGGTCATGTTGTTTGCACTGTTGTTGCTCTGATTATAATCACAAGGATCCGGTCCTTAATTGACCGGAGCAAGTCTTGTATCTTTATCATTACAAAGCTTTTTTATTACAATTTGAAATACTTATACAAAGATGGTAGTAAATGATAAAAATCACTGTAACTTATCCATCGCAGATCTTGTTTTATTCATAAAAACATCAGTAACCTACAGATGGATTCCACTCACAAATTGGATTTGTATAAGTCAAAAGTTACAGGATCAAAAAAGAAAAGAAATATTGAATACACCCTGTTAGGTTCCTCAGCCATGGCTGTAAATACGACTGTTGATTTATGGTTTGAACAATGCACATTTACAGCATGGGATGGTGGGAGGGCAGAGGGTTTCTCGAGCATGGGTAATGAGGCCAAATTGCTGTTTAAGCTAAACAATGCCCTGGACTGGTTATAGGCTCAGTTTGGCATTCAGTGAATTATCATATTCTTGTTTGGTGCAACTACTTTAGAAGTTTTGTTGTTTGGCAAGCTTGCTTTTCTTTTGATTTAAGTTGCAAAAGATAATAGTAGTATTACTTTCCGAAAATGTGGAACAAATGAAGTGAACATGATTGTTGAATAACATAGAGTGAAGTGCACCAGCGGTCCCTAAACTTGTGCGGGTGTGTCATCTAGGTCCTTGAACTCTGAAAATGCATTTTTGGGTCCCCGAACTTGTCTTGGGTGTCATATAGATCCAAACGGGCTTCGACCCGCTCCATCCGCTAATGTGGCATGCCACAGTGGCATCTACGTGTCAGTGAGGACCCACATGTCAGTCATATTTATAAAAATAAAATTTAAAACCATATTTTCTGGATACACACGGACGAGCACCTTGGGTGCGCTCGACGCCGTGCGGCCCGGACCCGTGTGCCCTCAACTCCGACGCCGCCACCTCTTCTTCACTCCCCTCAAGAAAACTCGCCACCCCCCCGCCATTTTCCTCCGCGGAGCCGACGGAAGCGACGCCGCGGCCGAGCCCTGTGCGACCGGCGGAGTAGGAGGCATGCGCGGGCGTGTTGAGACGGCGGAGGCAGCGGGGTCGCGGCGGGGAGCCCTGCGCGGAGGCGACGACGCTCGTCCGAGGCTGAGTGCGAGCGTCGCCTGCGGCACGGAGATGGAGGCCATCAAGCGCCATCCTGCGGCCGTGCAGCTGCTTGAGGGCGGTGCACGAGGCAGCCTCCGCCCGGGACAAGTGCCATGCATAATGTGGCAGTGCATCCAAAACGCACGCATGCCTGCTGGCTAGACGCATGCATGCCTGCGTGGTCGTGGGTTCATGCAAACGCATGCATGCCTGCTGGCTGCTGCTGTATTTTGCGCGACGAGCCAATGAGGCACCCAGGAGCGGCAGCCCGACGGGCAGCGCGGTGGCGACGGTGCCGCACGTGGCTGGCGTGGCGGGCGGCAGGCGATCCTGCACGGCGAGGCTGCCCGGCCCGACCCCGCATGACCTGGCACGGCTCTGCATAGGCAGCGCAGCGCGCCGCTTCGACCCGCGTGTGCGCCGCCCGCGTAACCATCGCCTCGGCCGGGCCGCGCGCTGCGCCGACGTCGCCACGGTCGCCGCGCCTCCCTTTCCATCCCCACCGCCGCCTCTCCGCGCCGCTGCACTGCGCCGACATCGCCGGCCCGCCACCCGCGTCGTCGCGCGCCAACCGTCTCCCGCGCGCGGCGCGCGCCACATAGTGAGAGGGGAACGAGAAAGCACACAGCAAGGAGAGGAGGAATCGAGAAGCGGAGAGGAAAGAATAAGGAGGAGAGAGAGATACCGACAGTTGGGACCCACATGGGCCCCAGCGACACGTAGACGCCACCGTGGCATGCCACGTCAGCGTGGATGGAGCGGGTCCGGAGCCCGTTTGGACTATTGACACCTAGACAAAATTTGGGGACGCCAAAAATGCATTTTGAGAGTTCAGGGACCTAGATGACATACCCGCACAAGTTTAGGGACGCTGGTGCACTTCACTCCAATAACATATGTTCTAGCCTTATCTAGATTGCCAAAACAAACTATAATGATTCTAATTTTTTTTATTTTCCATTGTATCTGGAGAATAATCGCAACGGAGCACAGCACAACAACCACAAACTGAGCCTTCTGTATTTCTATGTGTCTAACATATCAACGAATACTTGATTCATGTTTTTACTACAATATTTTGGGACTTTGCTATTTTCCTTGCTGATTCCCAGGCTTCCAGCAAACCAGTAGGGCTAGAAACCAAATGACCTAATTATCTGGACCAGTATCTGGATGCTGGGCTGGCAAATCATTGTTTTTTCCTTTCAATAATTTCTACATGCATACCTGATACAATATTAACACCGAAACAGTGCTGGTTAAATGTTAATATGTCAAAGTAAACGGTGACAAGTAGTATTCATGAATGTATAGAGTAGCATCTGATACTTTAGGGTCCAAACATAACTCGTTGTGGGCTGTGTTGACCCCTTTTGGAGAAGCATGGACAAAAAGCTCTGGGGATGCTTCATGTGCATGAGCATATCCTACATGAGGATTAGACACAAGTGAATTTGGGTGGTACTAGACTGTCTGTGTGGGACATGTGGATGTGGGCCTATGTGGAGCATGTAGTGTTGGATAGTATAGGGACAGAGGGATACGCGAATATTGGACACATTGTATTGAGACCTCAGGGGCCTATATATATAGGAGTACATGGGAGAAGATAAGGAAGGATTACAGACGGGCACAGGTTGATGGGCGGCGACCGGTTGGCGCGCGGTGAGAGGGCGACGAGTCGGGGCGCGCGGACGTGGCGGCGGAGGATCCCGGCGGCGAGGTCGGCTGCGTCGCGTGGAGCAGCGCCAGGTCAGTGCGTTGAGGTCGTCGGGTCGGCGGAGTCCCCAGATCGGCGTGACGGTGTGGATGGAACGATGCTACTGCTTTACTTCCTCACGATGACGCGAAAACTAGACCCGTCCTGTGAGATCGAGATCAATCCCTGGGACGAAGAACCAAGATGACGCGAAGACGAAGACGAACGTCCAGGAGATTGGTCTCCTGGGTGACACGACGAGAAAAAAAAAATGTCGGTGGCGCCCCCGCCGGAGATCGAAACCCTCCCGGGGGCGACGAGCGAAGCGTGAGCGGCGGGAACGACCCTAGATCGCGCCCGCTCTGATACCATGTTGGTAGTATAGGAGAGAGGATACTGCGAATATTGGACACATTGTAATTGAGCCTCCAGGGGCCGATATATATAGGAGTACATGGGGAGAAATAAGGAAGGATTACAGAATGGAAGGAATCCAAACAACCCAATCCTATCCTAATATGACTTAACTACCATATACTCTAACATGTAGTGTGGATTTTTGCCATCACTTATCTTGGTATGCAGCTTTGACTTTTGGGGTGGAACAGGGTGAGTGTGACTCCACAGTCAAATTGCCGGGCGGCCAGTGGTGGCTTATATGACACCAAGTTAGTTCCATAATCCATTTATAGTCTGGAATATGGAACAGTTCATAATGCTGGACAGTCCAAATGTTGCAACTGCATGTTAGCCCTTTTGGCAGAGGTGGCTGTCCAAGCATGTTGCTAGCTTTTTATGGGCTATGTGTGTAGGCTCATTTCTGGAATATGGAATAATTCATAATGGTTGACAGTCCAAATATTGCAACTGCACGTTAGCCCTTTTGGCGAAAGTGGTTGTCCAAGCATGTTGCTAGTAGCTTTTTATGGGATATGTGTGTAGGCTCATTGCTGGTGGGGCTAGGCTATATCAGGGCTGGCAAGTGTTGCAATTTGACAATTTATTTCTGTAACACTTAACATGTATACAATGTGTTTGCTCTGTACTGAGATTCCCTTTGTGGCACTAATTTATGATTGTTATTCTTATGCAGAAGTTACAGAAGAAGAGGCTGAAGCTAAATTACAAGATACAATCAGAGATTCTCATCTTTTGGCGAGGTATGCTGGATTTCTCTTAGAATGCACTGGATATTAACAATCTATTCGTTTATAAATTATTTTTTACTACTCAATCTCATAGGCTAAATGATGGTACTTATTCTTGTAATCCCCATGTTAGGCACCGTAGATTTTCAAGGTGCACATGTTGCTTATGCAAATTCCTTTTCTTTCTCTTGCCCCTAGCTCTTATTTTCGAGGGTTGTTGTAAAGTTCAATTGAGATCAGTAGAGTGAGAGCTTTGAGATCAGAACTGTAGAGAAGAGAGGGTGTAGAAATATTTTGGCAGCTTGGAAATATTTTGCTCTGCATTGTACTCAATACATTTTTTTGCTAGACCTGTTGACGATTCAATATACAAGTGGTCCCATAAATCATTATAACTAGCACGTCACTGGCAACGATATTCCACAACATAGTGGCATCCCAAGACCCCACTGATGTTAATCACTATAGACAACAAGTTTCCTCTTGCTATCTTGTTTGCTGTGTAACTTTCCCTTTTGTTTCTGTATATTGTTATGACATCTTGAACTAGCTCTTGACTTGTTTATCTGATGCCATTTTTGGGGTTCAGAATTACCATGCAGTAGATATCCTATTGGCAGAGATTGATGTATACGAACTTTTTGCCTTCAAGCATTGTGTTGGAAGAAGGGTACAGCTTGCCCTTTGCAAAGGTACTTTTGATGGCCATAAATTTGGGTGTTCCTTTTAATTATTCACATTACTACATAGTGGTAGACTTTACTTGTAGTTGATATTTCTAAGTTATATGCACTTGAGCTACTGTTTGTACCATACATGAAAGACATTCCTTATGTTTCTCTCCAATCATTACAGCATTCTTCGCTCTTTTTTTATTGTTTTGTCCTTTGCCCATGTTTTCTCACAAGTTGTGGATGCCAATAAGCTAATAAGTGTTCTTTTCTTTGCTGAGATCTTCAGTTTATGGTAGCTGCTGGACAGCCTTGTACTGTTCACGAATTTGCTTTGCTTTATCAGAAAGACCTTCCCTTTAACTAGAACCTTAATTTTTCTTCAAATGTAGAACTTGATGAGAGAATGCATGATCTGAAAAGTGAACTGGAGGGTTACAATACTGGAGATTCGGATGATATTAATAAGAAGAAAGCTCTTGATGCATTGAATAGGATGGAAAAGTGGAACTTATTTAAAGATGTTCCAGAGGTTAGCTTTGTCCAGCAGCTTCTACTACACAACGTAAAAGGAACATTGTAAAATCAGTTTCTATAGCAAAACATTTTCCCTAATAAGCAGGATAACTAAAAACACATATTCACTGTGCATGCAATTGCTGAAGTCTAATATTTATTTGTTAAGTTAACAGAATTTTAATCATACTTCTAATGACGAAGTCCAATCACTTGTGCCAGGAACATCATAGTTACACTGTGGCTCGCGATTCATTCCTCGCACACCTTGGTTCCGTGTTATGGGGCTCTATGAGTCATGTAATTGCTCCTTCTGTTTCTCATAGGGCTCACCATTACTATGATAAGTTGTCGTTTCAACTGTACTTTGTGACACAAGAGGTAAGTTCAAGGGGCAACTTTTCTGTCGCTTATATTCGAATGCAATACAGTTATCTCTACATGTTTTTTAACGTAATGCAGAAAGTCAGGAACATGAAGCAGTTTCCTGTTAATGTAAAATCAGTAACAGAGGGCCTTAGTTCTGTGTTACTACAATTCCAGAAGCCAATGTTCAGTCAACACATGTATGTAACCTTCATCCTGTAAATTTTGGTTTGTAGTCCTGCTTAACTTACCAGGGGTTTAATATTCATATTGGAAGTTATATGTGAAAGTCATCTGCACCTGGCTAGTTTTTTATTGTAGCAGTCTGACTTCCTAATTCCTATCGTATGTCTGCATGTCCAATATAATACTGGATCAAACTTATTTAGAGCACAATATTGATCATAAAAGTATTAGAAAGATTGGACCACGCCAATGATTTGTATCCATTTAGTGTTTGATTTTTTGATACTTATGCTGTGCACTGAGCCACTGACCCTGTGGGTAAATGACCTAAAGTCTGTATGGTGGGTGGTCAATATGGCTATGATTCACGAAGGCAGAAGGAACAGATAATCACAGTGCAGGGGATGGGTGCATCTGAAATCAGGAGAGATTAGAACTGAGGGAGTTCAGATATCACTTGAAAGCTGTACCCTTTATAGGCCCTAATAAACAATATCTAATACATGGAAATCAACTGGCAAGTCTTATGTCTAAGTGGCTTAAGTCCAAAGCAAGGAGCTAACACGAAACTCGAAACTCACTGTTGCTGAGCTGTTGCCTTCGACACCCTGGCCACATGAGCGACTGCAGACAACTCAGTTCTCTACCCAAACAAGCCAATGGGCGGTGGATTGGGATTGTAATTCTTTGGTTTCGTTTGGAAGATGAAAACAGTTACTTAGTATGCTTTCTATTCGTGACTGGTCTAATCATGTAAAGTGCTCTATCTTCCATGATTATAATTCTTGTAGAATTTTAGGAGTGACCTAAGCAAAATTACTTGCATATTCAATAAACATGTGTGCGTGAGTAGTTTGTATTCAATAAGCCCTAGTCTATCTTGAATAATTTCATAAAGGCTTATAGATGTAAGCTAAGGACAATTCTATCTATTGGATGAATGATACTTTATTTCTGTTCGACATATACAAGTTACTCATATACACACTACAAGTTATTTTGTATAAGTTGTCTGATGGATTTGTTCTATCAATCTTTTACCAACATTACTAGTAATTCTTACATACTTGCAAAGTTGCAAGTTGTTATGGATACCCTTACAGGTTGCTAACTAATTTATTAATCATATGTACTTAGTTCAGTTAGTTACAAATCAATCATCTGCAGTGGCGGAGCCAGGATTTAGACTTGGGATGGGCCTATGAGTCTTGGACGGGGCCTAATACACTATTACTTAAGTTAATTACCTAATTAGTTAGGTGATTGTGTGTGAAAAGAAATCGTCTGTCTCTGACATGGATCTTCTGTGCTTAGAATTTAGTTGCGTCATTTAATTTAGTAGAACCTTGTAAGCTTATTATGGAGTGCAATACCTATAAGGGAGTTAAATGTACTTACAAGATATATTATATCCTCTATAAACTAAATATGTAATTATTTTTTCCAGTCTAATTTGTTATGGTTGTTGATATATAGGTTGTCATTATCAGAGGATCCTGCCTTGATGATGGCATTTTCAATGGCACGTCGTGCAGCTGCAGTCCCACTTCTGTTGGTTAATGGTACCTATAAGTCAACTGTCCATACATATCTTGATTCTGCCATTCTCCAACATCAGCTACAGAGGTTAAGCGAGCACAACTCGCTCAAAGGTATGCACATTTTAGTCGCCTGGGAGAGGCTCAATTAGCCAGTCATCTTAGTTGCCTGGGAGATTTGGAAACATAGAAATGATTGTGTTTTCCATGGAGCTACCCCTAGTGTGTCTGTGGTAAATCCAAGCTATAGTTAACGAGGGTGCACTTTGGTGCTGGGCAGGAGATTCAAAGCTCCAAGAGCTGTTTGCTAAAGCAATAGCTCCTGTACCTTAAGCATGTGTTTGGTTTGGGGACCAAGTGGGATGGGTTAGACCTATCCTAGTTTTTTTGGGATGGGATGGTTCCAGTTGTTTGTTTTGTTTATGGTATGGGATGGTTCTAGTATTTTGTTTGGTAGAAGGGATTGAGGTGGGATGGGATGGACAACTTTGCATTGACCATTAGTGCCGTCTGGCTCCCAGCGGCTGGGGTGCAGTGAGCGGAGAGCGTGGGGGCGGAGGAGCTCATCGCCGCGAGTGGCACACAGGCAAAAGAGTGGTGGCTAGAGGCAAGGGAGTCGACGGCGTTCGTGGAGGTGGCGGCCTGTCACGGCGGAGGAGAGGCCGCGGTGTCTTGGAGAAGCGCTGGCGCTCACGGAGTTGGCGACTGGCGCAGACGAGCGCCAGCGGATGAAGAGGCGAGCTGACGTCGTGTGCTTCGTCCAGGTTGGACGAGCTCGTCCGGTCGATTTTGCTTGATGGCTTGGTCCTGGATCTGAGAGGAATATTCCTCTCCAGGGAGTCCCTAAACCAACCCAACTCACTCATCCCTAAACCAAACACTCCTAAAAATGGCCCCATCCCATCCCATCCTTGCAACCAAACACATCCTAGGAAGTCAAAGTTCGTGTTTGGTGTTGTGTGTGCGTGCGTACATGTGTGTGTGTGTGTTTTTGTGTTTTGTAAGACCTTGGTGGGTGGGTGCTGGGGTTGGCTAATTCCTTCACCTCTCGCCTCTTTTTTTTTCCTGCTTAATTAAACGATATGCAAATCTCATTCGTATTCGTAAAAAAAGGTGTACACATTTTCTTTGCTTTTCATGATATAGGAACAGAAGACATCAAGTTCTGCATAGTATAAGATGCTAAATCATATGACATTACAATTTATGGACCAATGAACATAAAATGCTAAATATTTTGTATTGATCATAATTTTAATGCTATAAAAATTCCAATAAGAATCATGATTTTTGTACACTCAACATTATACAGACTGGCAAAAATCTGATATCAGATTTATCCTATTTGTCAGGATCTATACAACACAAATTGTGCATCTATTCCATGATGAATAGTTTTGATTGTTTTTTTTTTTTATTGAGAATGGAAATTTGATGGTTTGTACCTTTATATGTACTATGATCATGATTCGTTTTTGAACGTTCGAATCACTTAAAACGTGGTGAATTTGACTGAAGACACAGGTACCCTAGGACAGAAAAACTGCATTCTTTATGAGCAACTAATGACATGCCCGTGCCTTCAACGGGATGTTAAGGAACAAGGACGAATGCCTGTGCTTAGCAACGGGGTGATGGTTTTACGGGGTTAAGTTTTTCCTATCCAGTTCTTTTAGTTGGTCGTAAAAACACAGGATTTTGGTGGGGTGGTTTTTTGAGGTAGGGTGGTTTTCTTACGTGGAGGAAGAGGTGGTTTTTGGGGGAGTGTTTTTTTGAGGCAGGGTGGTCTTTTTACGTGGGGGGAGCCAGAGAGGACAACTCTTTTTTTACAGTAGAGAGATTATGAACAAAAAATATGTGCAAGGAGGCCAAGATTTTACAGTAGAGGGTTGAATGATATTGATCGAGGCTAAAATGGCAGTGGGGAAGTTCATGGGTCATGGCTGAGCTGTTTAATCTATTATTGCTAAATATTACCTGTATTGTGTTATTTGTTATTTGTTGATATCAGTGGGCCTGCAAACACAAACCTTTGACAGCTACTTTCTATTGCAAAAGTGTTAACAATATAATCAGTTGAAATTTGATGGCATGTTACTAATGCCATTTCTGTGTGACAGTATAACATTACATTTACTTAGGTACGTTAGTGGTTAATATCGTGAGCAAGTTTGTAAGCTAGATTTCTCTTCTATATGCAGGAGGACACTCAAATCACAGGTCAACATTGGAGATTCCAATATTCTGGTTCATACATAGTGAACCCCTATTATTGGATAAACATTATCAAGCCAAATCTCTTTCAAACATGGTTGTAGTAGTTCAATCAGAAGTTGATTCTTGGGAAAGCCACTTGCAGTGCAATGGGAGGTCAATCTTATGGGATTTGAGGTAGGATTGCCATATCATACACATGATTTATTTGGTTTCCAGTTGGTTACCTTCGCAATCTATTATACAGTCTTGTCTTTCATGTACCAAATTGTAACCATTCTTGATTTTAGAAAAAAAGAAACACTGGGCTCGATCACAGGCCAACTTTAAATTGAAATTTAATGTTTTGAAAATTTATGTTCATCCGTTTGAAAATGGACCAGAATCTGACATGTTCAACTGAAGCGGTGACCACATTTAGTGTTCATTCAGTTTATGCACACATGTGGACCCCTCATAGTTAGTTGCGATAACCTGACTTTGGCCCAGTCCTTTTCAAATTTACCGGATTGTTGAAACAGATTATTGGCTCTACTCTTCGAAAAATACATTTTCTCAGAAAACTTTCTTCTACTATATTGCTTAGACCACTTATTTTAAGTTCCTTTTTAAGTTTATTTATCAAAATATTTTATTTATCTCTATAATCAAGTAGATAATCTGCAGCAACAATCTGCTCAATAATCTGATTCAAACTGAGCCTTGAGCATTGTCGAGCAGTGAGAATAAGGCTACATAATTTAATGAACACAAGTTAAGAAAAAAATGGTGGCTAGACCAGTTTAACTTGGGCATTCCAAACCTGAAGAAGAGAACGCTTAGACCACTTGTTTGGTACTTTGTTTCATTAGCATCGGTCAACCTTTTGACATCAACACCACACCAGTTTAATCACAAGATTGTACAGAGCCAACTTGCTGCAGAATGTGGCCATGCCAATATTTGGGCTTTGGCAGGTCTTAATATCCATCCTCAAAAACTACCTTTTTTCCTCCTGATTTTGAGTTTGATTGAACTGCATTAATGCTATTAATAAACTGACTTGCAGGAGACCAGTAAAAGCTGCCATTGCTGCAACTGCCGAGTATGTATCTGGTTTAGTTCCTTCACATCTGGCTTATAGCCCAGCTCATGAAACTGCAACAGAGGTTTGTCATACGACTATACCTATTAGTCTTCCTATTTGTTAACTGATGGGCAGGATATGTTTCTTTTCTGGAACCAGATAAAATTATCAATATTTTTACATTTTTTTCATTTGCCCTTCGCAACAGAAAGCATGCAGTCAAATTTCTATATTTTTTTACCAGTATGTATGAAAGACTTTAACACTTATCATGTGGTATACTTAGATATGCTGTACTGTAGATTTTCTTCAACATGTTCATATAAAACTTAGTGATCAAAGTTATATTTTGGAGATTCTGCCGATGTACAGAAAACTGCAGTCTTAAACAGATTGAGTGATAGTTTAGTCTGCTACTCATTACATTTTCTGTTTTCTAATAATTCTAGGACTGGACTTGGTCTGTGGGCTGTAATCCCTTATCTATTACTTCAAAAGGCTGGCAACTTTCGGAGTTTCAACGTGATGTTATTGCTCGTAACTACATCATTACTGCAGTGGAGGAATCTATACAAATCATCAATTCAGCAATTCAACAATTGATTACAGAAAGGACAAGTATCCTAATAATTTTGCTTTTTTTTAATCTAATACGCTCGAGAGCTGCATATCATTTCATTAAAGAAGAGAACGGTATGAGTCTGGAAACCTTACAAAAAAATAGCAACAAACAATTGCGCCACGGACTATTTTGCTCGGCAAAACTAAGAACAAAATTTTGCTGTTTCATTATTCAAATTCCGGACAATTTAATGTTTGTTGGGAATCATGTTGTTTTTTTTGAAAAAGATAACAGAGATGGATCAACTTTATGTATGTGTCATGTTCCCATGTGAACTAGCTGAATCTTTGAAGAGCATGACTTTTACACTAGTTGATTTTTACATTCCAAATTTTTTACTATGTAAAGACATTAGCTAGTTTCTCTGCAGTGAGATAATTAAAATGACCCCTAATAGTCCTCCGACTGGTATTTATAGTGTAGGTTGTGGGTTGAACCCCAACCAAGAACAGGTTAATGTCTTCTGTAAAAAGTTGGGTTTTACCATTAAGTAGATGAAAGCCACAAGCCTATTAGTTCATTTGTATTGCTTGCTCTCAAAACTTTTCTTGAAGGGCCTTAACAATATTTAGGTGAACGAGGCTTTAAACTTTTCAAGGCTCAGGAGAGAGTGCTGGTTGAAAAGTATAATTCTGTTGTTAGCTTGTGGAGAAGGGTAAGTCGCTTCTTGATGTGCCTTTTTTTTTTCCTTTGTTTTACATAAAAATATTATGGCACTTATGTTTGGTTTGTATTTAGGTTTCTGCTATGTCCAAAGGATTACGATATGGTGATGCTGTAAAGCTTACTTCAATGCTCGAGGAGGCTTCTCATGGGTCAGTGGTTCTTATGCTGCGTACAGGAACCTTTTTTTTTTTCTTGCAATCCATTTTATTTCTTGACCTTGAGATTTTTTTTAAAGCGCCGAATAAAAATATGAAGGGATTATAGCTTAATGCTCTACTTCTGTTTATTTATTATTCATTTGATGAATGGGCCAATATCCTCAACTACAATACCAGCCTCATTAGTTGTCTGGTATTCTGGATTCTCATGTTGCTTTCTCTTTCCAGATTTGCTAATGCTGTTAACTCAACCATTTCAAGTCTACACCCTGTGCAATGTACTCGTGAAAGAAAAGTCGACGTGCAGCTAGACTTGACAACGATTCCTGCTTTCTTGGCTGTTTTTCTGCTGCTCTGGTTTCTTCTACGACCAAGGCGGCCAAAGCCCAAGATCAACTAAACCAGCTAATTTTCAGTGTGGCTGCTGTATGCTAATACCGAGGACGTGAATATTGTGAATATGCACACATGTCATGGGGGACAGCTGCTGCTGGAGCGCAGTAAGTCCTAGATTCAAAGGGGAAATGACAAGGCCGTAAACGACTTGTGCCAAACAGTGTCACTGTTTAGAGAGAATAGAACTGAAATTTTGTTTCCGAAACTGGTGCAAGGTTTGAAGTTGCCACATCTTGAGCAGACTTGTGTAGTGCATTGTTGGACTTGTTCTGGATGGACGTTGATATGAATCTAGTTGAGTAAGCACTGTAGAGGTGTAGACTGAGCCGCTTACTGTGTAGAGAACTCAATACTGTTTTTGTTTTCCAGAGAACAGCGGGAGAACATCCCTACCAATCTTGTCAATTGACTCAATTCTATTTTGGTTTGGTTCTTGAGACGGAACATTTCGGATGTGGGTCCAATCGCTGACACATTAACCTGGACTCGCATATCAGCGTCTGCCACTAAACCAGCAGTACTGCTTACTCCTCCCTGTCGAGCATTAACAAACAATCCTTGGGTTAATAGAATAATATGAATCTATTAGAGCAAGGTCAATAGTAGGTCAATAGTATAGCTGTATAGCCATTTAATGGCTCCAAAAATTTTCATGTCACCTAGAGCCATAGCTAGAGACACATGATACAATAAAAAGCTGCAGTGATTTCTGAATATTACTTTTCATTTTATTTATTGCATTGCATGTTCTTCATTTGCATATAGCAAGGCCAACTGCTCATCTATTTACTAGCTAGGGCTGTTTGGATCAGGGACTAAAATTTTAGTCCCTGTCACATCGGATATTTGACACTAATTAAAAGTATTAAATGTAGACTAATGACAAAACCAATTTCACAAACCTGGACTAATTCGCGAGATGAATCTATTAAGTCTAATTAATCCATAATTAGTTTATGTGATACTACAGTAAACATGTGCTAATTATGTATTAATTAGGCTTAAAAAATTTGTCTCGCGGTTAGCTCTCATTTATGCAATTAGTTTTATTATTAGTTTACGTTTAATACTTCTAATTAGTGTCCAAACATCCGATGTGACAGGGATTTAGTCCCTGTATCCAAACACCACCTAGTCGCTAGCTGAATCTCTCTCTCTCTCTCTTCAACTTTTGCTTTCAACTCAGTTTTTTAAGCCACGGAGGACAGCTATCGCCGGCTTGAAGCATCTATTGCACCTGCTCTTGTTATATAGAATTCCCTCCAGTTATTAATATATACATTTTTACACTAAAATTAGTGTTAAAAGGTAATATATTAATGACCAAATGGAGTACCTTATTGAATTTCGTTTGTAATCATGTTTAAAAAAATATAAGAATTCATAACAGATATAGTTTAAGGCTTTTAAAAGTCCACATATAGCTTAATATACAAAAGGGATAAATCTACTTGACCCCTAACTACTGTGTTTAGAAACAACCCTCAACTCTAAAATTGGGTATTGAACATGTCTCAACTCTTAAAATTGATTAATTTGCCCCCTTGTTGTTGGAGCCCACCCTATCAGCGCATGTCATCTTCCCCCTTGTTGATTAATTGAGCAGTACTGCCACTCTACACTCTTTTCTCTTCTCCTCCCTCTCTTTGAGCCCTAATGCCACTGGGCATCGGGCTAGATGTGGTGGCAATGGTTGTCATCATTGCGCCACCAGATGTCAGCTCGATGAGGCGCCACGACCCTTGGCGCTAAGACGTTGGACCTCAACGCCAAGATTCGTGGCACTGAAGTTAAGGTCCATTTCTCTTTAGTGTTTTTATGGTCTATTTGTGAAACAAGTTTTATAAAAGGGCTAAAGTGTTAAATTTCACAAGTGAAGTAATGAGCACAACTTCGGCCTTGTTTAAAGCTAAGACAAATCAAGATTAAGTGCGGGCACGCAAAATAAGACAAGTCATTAGTGCATTATTAATTGAGTTTTAATTATTTTAAACTTGAAAAATGGATTTATCTTATTTTTTTAAAGCAATTTATGTATAGAAAGTTTTCGCACGAAACATCTTTCATCAGTAAACCAAAGATATAATCTGCATATTAATAAAAAAAAACAATTTGGTTCTTGGGGCAAGTTCAGGTGACCCACAGGTCTCTTTTCCATCCCATCCCGAAGCCCTAGAAATTGTCGAGCCCCAAGGGACATAAGAGCAAGTTTAATAGTATAGTCAACTACTGGCTCCAAATCATACAATAGCTACCTATAAATATATACTACACAATTACTACCTGGTCACATCTAGCATACACACATGCATCTTGGATTCCGTGCTCGAGCTTCTCTCTCCTCTTTTATCATCTCAAAATGTGTTTATAGTTGGCTTATAGCCTGCTATTGTACCTGTTCTAAGATCTTACATAGTGTGGGGATGTGGGGAGTGGTATCGCCTCACCATGTTGGATCCACGTCTCCACATTAGTCGGGGTTGTGCACCTGCAGAGCCACGCTTGTCTTCTGTGGGGGCACGAGCACCTTATCAGGCAGAGGCTGCTAGCGCATGGAGGCACGAAACAGGCCATGTTGAGTGAGGCCACGCCTCACGGCACGGTGCTTCATCCCTCCCCCACCACCCCACCCCTAGCACAGAGCACCCAACAAATAGCTGATGTAGTTGGGAAAGGAGGGGAAAATGTCACGCCCAGAAGTTTCCCCCTTTTTCCTTGCTTTAAAAATTTGTTAAATAAATCGTCCGAAGAAATTATCTTAATTAACCTAGAGCTAATTCCATAATTAATAAATACAATTAATAATCGGAAATAGCGTGGTGGAATTTTTCTTGAGTTCCCCATGCTCCAATGCATTAACAAGATTTTTAGTGGAATTTTCAGAGCCTTGGAAATAATTTTAACCAATTAAAAATCACCAAAGTGCAATATTTAATCCCAGGAAAATCCTTAGGAGAACTAGTGATGCTTGCAATGCATATGTTTGTTAGAATAATAATATGCTACTAGTATTGGGTATACTAACCTTTTTGCAGAGAATGACAATAAAGTGGAGGAGAATCGACATCAACTCAAACGATAAATCAATCGGACGATGTCGAGAATCAGACTTATGAATGAATGGGCCAAGAACGCAGAATTGACACGATGAATTAGGCTAAAATTCACAAGTCTACGAAGTGAAGCAGCGGAGGAGGCCACCAGCCAAAATGTGGGCTGGTTGGGAAACCTATGC
The DNA here is from genome assembly GCA_009805545.1 of Oryza longistaminata. Classification (NCBI taxonomy): domain Eukaryota; kingdom Viridiplantae; phylum Streptophyta; class Magnoliopsida; order Poales; family Poaceae; genus Oryza; species Oryza longistaminata. The sequence goes on from CM020181.1 coordinate 20,994,650, forward strand.
CAGCGCCGATGGATGCAAGGTTTGGAGGGAATGGTGGAGATTCACTCCCTATGGCGGTTGGAGGGTATTACCGACCTTTCCAACTGCCATAACCGTCATTACCTGCCTATTTAAGGAGTTCACTCTCTTCACTTCAACACACACCTCAAGCAATAGCTCTCTCATTTCTCTCAAGTTTAGTTTAGTAGTATCTAGCCGGTGGAATAGGAATAGAGTAGAAATTAGGAGTCCAGAAGTCTTCGGAAGAGTTCGGGTATGCTCTAGTAGCTTTCCTTTCCTCTTTTGTAAGCTTTGCACTTTTATATTCTTCTAAATACATTTATGGTATTGAAATACTTTCCGAGTATATGAGTACCTACTTTACATTATGTTCATGTTATACTAAATATACAGCTAGCTTATCTGGGAGATGCTTTGGTGTGGGTATAATGTTTTCTTATGCAATTACTCTATGTCATGGCGATGATATTAGAGTAGTATCTGGTAGTTTAGACGTGGTGTCTAGATTACGGGATATCATTATTTGGGGTTATATATTGCGGATGAGAGGTGGGCCGCTGATGGTGACAGCTCAGTACGGATATTCCTCCGCGCCGGTATATAATCCTAAGTTAATTTCCTGGGGAGGGTATTCCTCCGTATTTAGCCCCGGTTGTATGGTCATGACGGGCTGTCGTAAGGAACTCGGCAGTCAGGGATGGCTTCTCGAAGTACCAGGAGGGCATCGGATAGAGGGTATTAGCTAGTATAGCAGTTAACTAGAATGTATGTATACTATGTATAGTAGAAGTATAAGAATAGATTTTCTTTCTCTTTTCTTTCCACCTAGCTAAGATAATATATTATGAGAATGAGTAGTAATGCTTGTGTGTCATTCTACCCTTGGATTATCTTAACCCCTGCTTAGAATATGATTATCACAAGTAATATATAAATTATTAGTCAAGCTCTCTCTACATGATCTTTCCACGGGATAAAATAAATACGATACCTTTAGAATACTCTCGGGTGAAATGCTACAATGGTATCCGTGCGCTTGTGGATGAACTCTGTAACCATAATATACCAGGAGTATTTCTGTGCCATTGCTGGGAATTATATTTTAATTTCAGAACTCGCCTGGAAACCGCGAGACGAATCTTTTGAGCCTACTTAAGCCGTCATTAGCACATGTGGGTTACTGTAGCACTTATGGCTAATCATGGCCTAATTAGGCTCAAAAGATTCGTCTCGCGATTTATAGCTAAACTGTGCAATTGGTTTTTCTTTTTATCCACATTTAATGCTCCATACATGTGTCCAAAGATTCGATGTGATAGGTGAAGGGGAAAATTTTTGGGAACTAAACTGGCCCTTATTTTGGGATTCGTCCTCTCTCCACTAGGGCATGGACCTCCTTTTATATCTCAAGGGGTTACCACAAAGGTCCAAGCCCTAGCTTCAACGGCAAGGAAAACATTCTTTACAGGCAATTAATACCTATCCTGTCTTCCGACGTGCGGAGCCACGCGCGCCTTACCGCAGCATGGACCCTTCCCATCACGCCGAGTGACACGGGCGCACACCCGTGTCATTCCTTCTTAATTAACGACGACTTCCGCCCGTTAGTTCCCACTAGTCGGTGGTGATTTCTTCGAACGGATCAGTATAAGGGGATTTGGTCTGGGTTCAAATGAGAGGCAAAAAGCCCCTCATTAATGGCGATTAGACGGAGCGTGGCACAAACCACGCTCCCTAACAGCAGCAGGCGCACGCGCAGAGCGCCTTACCCGCCATCACATCAATCATTCCGGCTTCAAGTGGTAGTGCGCCTGCACGTCACATTTAATGCGACGTGCCGCGCTTACTGTTGACGGTCGTTATCGATCAGTTTCGACCGTCAATATTACCAAAATAGAGGAGAACTAGTGATGCTTGCAATGCATAAATATGTTAGAATAATAATATTCCACTAGTAGTAGGTATACTAATCTTTTGCAAAGAATGACACTAAAGTGGAGAAGAATCGACATCAACATAGAAGATAAATCAATCGGACGATGTCGAGAATCAGACTTATGAATGAATGGGCCAAGAACACAGAATTGACACGATGAATTAGGCCAAAATTCACAAGTCTATGAAGTGAAGCAGCGGAGGAGGCCACCAGCCAAAATGTGGGTTGGTTGGGCTGGCTCCTGGTTCGGCCGAACCAGGCGGTTCGACCGAACCTATGCCAGCACCGATGGATGCGGGGTTTTGAGGAAACGGTGGAGATTCACTCCCTATGGCGATTGGAGGGTATTACCGACCTTTCCAATCGCCATAACCGTCATTACCTGCCTATTTAAGGAGTTCACTCTCTTCACTTCAACACACACCTCAAGCAATAGCTCTCTCATTTCTCTCAAGTTTAGTTTAGTAGTATCTAGCTGGTGGAATAGGAATAGAGTAGAAATCAGGAGTCCGGAAGTCTTCGGAAGAGTTCGGGTATGGCTCTAGTAGCTTTCATTTCCTCTTTTGTAAGCTTTGTACTTTTATATTCTTCTAAATACATTTATGGTATTGAAATACTTTCTGAGCATATGAATACCTACTTTACATTATGTTCATGTTATACTAAATATACGGCTAGCTTATCTAGGAGATACTTTGGTGCGGGTATAATGTTTGCTTATGCAATTACTCTATGTCATGACGATGATATTAGAGTAGTATCTGGTAGTTTAGGCGTGGTGTCTAGATTACGGGATATCATTATTTGGGGTTATATATCGCGGATGAGAGGTGGGCCGCTGATGGTGACAGCTCAGTACGGGTATTCCTCCGCGCTGGTATATAATCCTAAGTTAATTTCCTGGGGAGGGTATTCCTCCGTATTTAGCCCCGGTTGTATGGTCATGACGGGCTGTCGTAAGGAACTCGGCAGTCAGGGGTGGCTTCTCGAAGTACCAGGAGGGCATCGGAGAAGGCATCGGATAGAGGGTATTAGCTAGTATATCAGTTAACTAGAATGTATGTATACTATATATACTAGAAGTATAGGAATAGATTCTCTTTCTCTTTTCTTTCCACTTAGCTTAGATCATTTATTACGAGAATGAGTTGTTAATGCTTGTGTGTCACTCTACCCTTGGATTATCTTAACCCCTACTTAGAATATGATTATCACAAGTAATAGATAAATATTAGTCAAGCTCTCTCTACATGATCTTCCCACGGGATAAAAAAATACGATATCCTTGGAATACTTCGGGTGAAATGCTACAATGGTATATCCGTGCGCTTGCGGATGAACTCTGTAACCATAATATACCAGAGTATTTCTGTGCCATTGCTGGGAATTATATTTCTAGTAATGTCGTTAAGAAATACCAACACTTACTGTTCTCAATAACGCAGTGGGTGGGTGCTGGAGCGTCTGCCAAACCACACACGTGTGGCGGTGCGTGGAGGGGTTGGGGCGGCCCGACCTCTTTCTTGAGGGATAGCCAGCACACCAGCCCCGGCGCGAAACCCCCCCCCCCCCCCCCCACCCCCCCCCCCACACACACACACACACACAAAATCCCCGGGTCGGAAAGCGCCATGTGGGCTTGAGGCAGACTTTTTCCCTTTGTATGTAGTACCCCAGGCCCATATCACCGACAATATTGATATGCCGATTTGTCTCGTGCATATCAAAGTCAATATATGTTGTTGGTTGCTAAAAGGCCTCGCACATGAGAATGAGAATGTAAGTTAAAAGGCCTCGCGCATGAGAATATAAGTTTAAGGAATAAATATCAAGTGCAGAAATAGACTGTGTCGCATCGCATGGCGGAAGCAAGATGAACTGGAACCGGACACGAAGAGGGGAGCGTGCACACGGACAGACCAACGACGTGGGGTTGGAAGCAGATGAGCACCGAGTCGCACGCGTCGCTCTCGGACGATGGATGATCACGATGTGATGAACGGAAAATTATCAATTTTTTAAGTAGTTTAGATTAGATTAAAAAAGGAAAAGAAATTAGAGAAAAACTCTAATCAATAATGCTTAATTCTTCTTCTACAAGTTCTAAAAAAAGAGAGAAACTCTTTCCAGTTTTGAAAATAGAAAAAAAATAGGATAACTGCAAATTAACCACTGTTTTGAATCATTATTGCAAGACTACCACTGGAAAATTACAAAAATAACACTAGAACCGTCATTCAAGTGGCATCTTGCAAAATTAAAAAAACCGTTAGCAAATTTGAAAATGCCGAAAAAAAAAATACGATCAACGTATCACTTGCTGCCTTCTTGGAATTGCCTTCTGCGAAACAAAAGCGAAAAAAAATCAATAGGTACATGTTAAAGTTATATGTGGGATTGTGGGCGCCAGTGGTGCGGCCAGGGCTGTTGTATTCGCGAGCAAACATATGTTTGACCTGAACGTAGAGTCGGCTCCACGGCGGCGCATGAAGCACCAACAACGGTCCAACGGATGGATGAAAAACTAAATGTGACGATTGGAAAAATCCTTTTTTTTAAGTAGGTTAGATAGATGTACTAAGAGCAGTTTTATATTGGATGTGAAGACACCCTAATTTTATCCACGTCATCAACTAATTAATTAAGAGACAGTATATACAATAAATTACCTCTAACACACTTGCCCCCAATACACCATATTAATTTTACTATATTTATTTCCTATCAATTTATTGACCTCTTGCTCTTATCTCTCCTTAAGTTTATATAGAGGCTGCCAATTGTATGAGAGGTGGTTCCTTCTCTCTTTATTTCTCTCATCCACTTTATCATATGAATTTATATGATACTCCTAGAGTAGTAACTAGGACTTAATTAATGATTTTTTATTTCGTGTGCACTGGAAATTTCTTTCTAAGGTGACTGAATGGATGCGGCCTTATTAATGATTAAAATGCAATTTATGAATAAAAATTTTATATACATATTCTTAATGATTTGGAGTAAATGTTAAAAAAGCAAACTATGATGAGAAAGTCCTAAAATTTACTTAAATTTGAGTCTAAAACTAAAATTTCGGTTATGCTTGAAGGCTGTACAACGGGGATTGCTAATCCTCTATCCTGTCCGTAAAAAAAAAAAAAGTAATATGCGACCTTTTCTGTACAATGAAGGACAGAGGGTTAAATTTGTCGAAAAACCTTTTCTAAATTGTTTTTTTAACGAAGAGAGTACTTTCATCCGAGTGCCCTGTAGAAGTCTGTCCATCTGTGTCCAATCCATCATCGTTGTACCCGTATTCGGCTCTGAAATACTCCCTCCGTTTCAAAGTATTTGACACCGTTGACTTTTTAGTACGTGTTTGACCATTCGTCTTATTTAAAAAATTTAAGTAATTATTTATTCTTTTCATATCATTTGATTCACTGTTAAATATACTTTCATATACACATATAGTTTTACATATTTTACAATTTTTTAATAAGACGAACGGTCAAACATGTGTTAAAAAGTCAACGGTGTCAAATATTTTGAAACGAAAGTAGTACGTAGACCCACCTCTGAAGAAAGTACTGGGTCGTGTGATCATTTTCGTGGATGTACAGTGTGGCCCCACCACCACCTTCCTATCCACTGTTCCATCGTGGGGTAGCATAGTACTACTCCCTGCATCCCAAAATATTACTCTCACTCCCATGGTACTCTCTCTATCTATCACTTTGATAGCTATATTTTTAAATCTAAAAAATTTATTTTTGATAGGCATATTTCAATCCAACCATCTATCATCTTAATGACTTTTTTGAATTTAATGAGAAAGTAATCTCATAGCTTCTAATTTCTCATATACTATAAAGTTTATAGCAACAAAATTATAACCATTTGAAAGTAAATTTAATTCTCAATCTAATGATATATTTTTTAATAAATAAAATTCATTTCATATTATACTAAGTGTTGGCCAAATGTTTTAAAGATTGAATCTTAAAATGCAAGCACGTCTTATATTATGGATCGAGGGAGTAGTAACCTAGTAGAGCTAGATGGAAATCACCTAATCCTAACCTAGTAGAGCTAGATGGAACATCACCTAATCCAATGTTGCTGACTCTCATCGTCAAAAAAAAAAAAAAAAAAAAAAGATGGGACAGTAATTTTGGACTATCCTTTCATTGTTCTAGGGAAGATCTCCTCCTAGGTTAATTTTTTTATGGAGAGAGAGTATGAATCTAGATATTGGATTATCTTCTTCTAAAATATAATAAATTTTAGCTATAAATATAAATAAAGTGAGTAATACACATCTACTTTTAGATTATTGTATTCTTGTCATAGACTGAGGAAGTACTCCCTCCGTCCCAATGTATAAGCCAGACCCATCTAAAATCTCTTATTTCCTCCGTCGCATGATATAAAAGATTTGGGTGGATGTGACACATTCAGGATAATAAATATGTCGTACTAGATGTGTTATATTATCTAAACTTATACTCCCTCCATCCCATAATATAAGGGATTTTAAGTTTTGCTTACATTATTTGACCACTTGTCTTATTCAAAAAATTTATGCAAAATAAAAAACGGCAAGTTGTGCTTAAAGTACTTTGGATAATAAAGTAAGTAAAAAAATAAATAATAATTAAATTTTTTTTAATAAGACGAGTGGTCAAAGAGTATAAATAAAGACCTAAAATCATTTATATTATGGAAAGACTTAAAATCCTTTATACTATGGGACGAATGGAGTATTACAGATGTGGGTATATTTTAGGACGGACAGAGTAGCAGTAACAATACTCCCTCCGTCAGAAAAAAGACAAACCCTGGTTTCCATGCCCAACGTTTGACCGTCCGTCTTATTTGAAAAAAATATGAAATAAATTAAAAAACAGTCACGCACAAAGTATTAATCATGTTTCATCATCTAACAACAATAAAAATACGAATTATAAAAAAATTTTATATAAGACAGATAGTTAAAGTTGGACACGGAAACCAGTGATTGTCTTTTTTTTTTTTTTTTTTACGGAGGGAGCAGAGGAGTAGCACACGCCAGTGCATCGCCACCATGTGACCCATCAATGCTTACGCCTGCCCGATTCCCACGCCACGTCTCGTCCATCTGACCAACCCTGTAGTACTCCACGTCTCTATGGCGTGTCTCTAGTTCTATACCCCCCTCTGCGTCTGCCACGTGGGCCCACACCACGAGCGGCGCGCTACGCCGCCTAGCTATACTACTACTCCTAGGGTGTGTTCGAAGGGGGTCTTCTCAACCCTCCCTCTCAATTTCCACGCGCACGTTTTTTCAAACTACACAGTATATTTTTTTATAAAAAAAATTTTCTATATAAAAGTTGTTTAAAAAATTATATTGATTTATTTTTTTAAAAAAAGACTAATACTTATTAATCACGCGCTAACGACTACTCCGTTTTCCGTGCGCACTATACATGTTTCCATCCTCCCATAGCAAACCAGCCAGCCTAGTCCAGTACAAAGCAGAGCACTGAGCACGCCGTCGCGGCTCAAGCTTACTCGCTAGTACTCCTCCAGTAGTAACTGCCGCTTCCCTTTCCCCGTTCGCCGCATGGCACCGGCCGCCGGTGAGCCCAGTGCAGCCCGCGGCGCGGCGGGAGACACCGAGGCGCATGCGGTGATCGACGTCAGCAGCAGCGACACCGACTCCGACCCCGACCCGGCTTCGGCGGCGCCGGGAAGAGGCCGCGGCGTGTGGTGGCAACGGCTGGCAGTGGCCGGAGGCGAGAGAGGCTAGGATTCTGGCCGCCGCCGTTCCACGGCGATTCCTCGATCCGCTACCGCGGCCTTCTGCCCCTCCTCCTCCTCCGCGCCGGGAGGAGAGGTGACGAGGCCGTTCTGGAATGCCGGGGACTACGACGGCAAGCCGGAGCTGCTCGCGGCGACCCTTCGCAGCGATCCGGTACGAACATATTCTCGAAGCTTCTAATGGATAGAAACCATCGTTGATGTTGCTTCCAATGAACAGAAACGGAGAGTGTTGTTGCTGCTTGCATAAAGGGACTACTTGCTTCTTATTGTTCATGCAAAAGTACTGAATCAAGTTACATTTAACCCATTGTCAATCCCAGCCCCACTATGGCGCTGTGCTACTGCTAGAGAGTAGAGAATTACATTATTGTGGGTAAAAGCTGGAAAAAAAAACATGCATGGATGGACTACCTATATTCTGCTTTCTGCACAACGTTCTAATTTGGGTCTATACTCTGGAGTACTAGTTTTTTTCACAACGTACCTTGATGCTCTGTTTCTGTTGCATGTTCTTTTGTGTGGAAGTCAACTTTGTTTCAAGACAGTATGCCGTTACAACACCGGATACATTGGTTCTGCTTATAGTTGAGATACATTTGTTGTTGCTCACGAGATTTCTTGGATGTCAGATTCGGGAATGGACCACATTCGCGTCCATCCAAGATTTCTACACTCAAATGCAACGAGCCACAGTGGGCACTGGGGGTACGGTCTATTTTTCCCATTTCAATTATCTACTACCGAATATATGCCCATGCATGCAGCCGACCATAAGTTCGCTAACGTTGGCAGCAACAACTTTGTTAATGTATGGTCTTTACTAACATGTGCAGCATTCGCGGAGCTTCTGACAACTCTCTGGACGAAGTACGACTTGACTGAAAATAGAACATTGTTTTTGTTACTGTGTCGCGGTTCCTCTTGCTTACTCAGGCAGAGCATTTCTTTAAAAGGTTGCGAATGGAGCTACTTATGTGAACATTGACATGTTGGAGAATAAGAAAGATGGAACTCGAATGGTGTCTGTGGAAGGTGAGAAACTATCTTGCTTTGCATGCATGGGTGTTAGATTTATTTGACACAAGGCATCAGTTTTCGCCAAACCTCTGTTGTGAATCAAATCCATCTTCTACATTGCTTTAAACTGTATCTATTTCATACCCCCAAGGTTGAAAATTGATACTCCCTCTCATCCAAATGTAGGTGTTTTAAACCTGGACACAATAATTAAGAAAACAATCAAATGACTTTGTTGCTCTTCATTTATATTGCATTGGGAAAGTTGAATCGCTTTATTGCGAAGATATCATCTAGGAGTATTACCAAGGGCAAACAAGGAGGCATAGTTGAAAAGTTGAGTAGTATTAGTAAAGAGTTGAGAAGCTAGAACGACTAGGGTTGTTCATGTTCCATTTTCCAAACCCCTGGTTTAACATGCCACATGGGACAATATTGAGAATTGAATGCCAAATTCAGTTCATACTAAACCCTGTTGCATGTTACATGCTAGAATTGGTTTTGCTGTCCACAGTTCTAATGAAATCGTGTTATTTTAGATGCTTGTAAATGTGTATATCATACCTGAGGTTTCATTCTAAATTGATTTATAGATGATGGTGGTGGGATGGACCAAGATAAAATTCGGCATTGTATGTCTTTGGGTTATTCAGCAAAGAGCAAAGTGAAAGATACCATTGGACAATGTAAGTTTTGGTAGGATTATTATTTAGCCATATAAATAATTGATCTGAATCCACATGCTTTTGTATCTCTATCAAATGTTGTATTTAATTTTGCTCAACACACTCACTAGATGAAATGGTTTCCAGACAAGTACAATGCGACTCGGTGCTGATGATATTAGTCTTATCACGTAGTGTGTTAATGGCGGAAGAAGGTTATCTTCTGTTACCTTGAATACTGCAAGATATGTGTTATTTATGATTTTTTCTACCATTTTCCATATTATCACTCCTCCATTCAAAACCAAAGCATGTTCTGAATATGTCAACTCAAGCTTTCCTAGCTTGACAACTAATAGAGGCAAGTACTTTGACAAAATAAAGTTTTTTATGGTTTTAGGCAGCATAATAATATACTTTTTTTTCTTGAGGCAAATTTTAATATGGATGGTATAGTTCTAAGCTCAGGATCTACCAGAGAGTGCAAAACTTTGTTGGCCAAATCCTGGATGTAAAGGCAGCAACATTTCTAACTGTCGCGTCTTCCCATTGCATCCATCTTCAGGATGATGATCGCAGGTTTTCACTTTTCAATGTCACCAAACCAATTTTTCTTTAAGTAATGTGTCTCAATATTTCATCATCATCTTGGCCAAGTGATATATAATTATCTGACTGTCGAGGTTAGAACATGGCGAGTTCTTTCTATTCACTGAGTACAATTCCAGTAAATATCTCCTGATAATGTGTAAACAGTAGAGTTCCTGTCCCATTGTGTGAACACATTTTAATTCTGACCAAATTATGTCTCGTATATTTGTTTTCCACATGGACAAGATGCTGATCCTTTTCCCTCATGACCTGGTTGTGCATAAAAGGCGCACACAAGTATTGCGCATGCTATCTTACACATTCCTGAGAGAGACCAGGAAAGATGATATTATTGTTCCAATGGGTAAGCTCAATTTCATCTTTGTGTTGTTGTATCAATTTTACCATTTTACAGACTGGTTCCTTTGACATCAGTTAAGTTAGCTGATTGAATCAAAACTCTGCAATTTTAGTTAATGTCTTCCTTTATTCGTTTTAACCACAGCATGCAGATGTTTGTATACCTTGCAGATTGATTATGAAAAGGGACAACAATATTGGAAAAAGATGATGAGGACAACATCGATTGACTGGCAGACAAGCTTAGCAACGATAATAGAATGGTCCCCTTATTCCAGTGAAGCAGAACTTCTTCAAGAGGTTTATGTTACGTTTGTTGTATTTATATTATATTATTTTATTGGTTCTAAATGTGGATATAGCTGTGTTTTGAATGTGTTCGGAATAACTTGTTCATTGTTGCGAATAAAGGAAAGGGCACAGCTTTGCAAACAAAAAATACATTACCAATGTAGTAAAACCAAGTTAACTGTTAGATTACCCGACACATTGTTGAACCTGGCATATCATAAAAATAAAGTACTGATCGTTGTTGCTGATGTCTCTTCTTTTCTTGGCGTAGTTCCTTAAATGATTTTTTCTCTGTACTTTGTTACCGTTGTCCTCATCTTCTTTTCTGTGTGTCTAATGGCTTTATAATAGTACAGTTTAGCTCAATCAAGAACAAGGGACTCGGATTATTATATACAATCTATGGGAGAATGAACAGGGGAGAGTTGGAGCTTGATTTTGATACTGATGTAAATGTGCGTGCCAACTAATAATTAATGAAGTCATATAGCCAGCAACAGAAAATGGCTAACTATGAAATTTAGTGATGTTTGAGATGGCAGGATATTCAAATTAGAGTGGTAACCGAGATCAGAAAATATCCAGCTGGCAAAGCAGTTTCCAAACTCCAGACATTTTTTTTACATATAGACATTCACTGCGGGTAGGTTCCAGATTTACTTTGGTCTGTTTGTGCCAAAGCAATGCTCTGAATGCTTTTTTTTTTTTCTTTTTACTGAAACCACTGCTGAGGAGGCCTCTGCAGTTAATGTATCAAAAGAAAAAGGAAATTTTTAGTTTCAAAGAGAAATAAAAAATCATGGTAAAAAAAGAGAGAAGAAATTACAGGGAAGACAACAAAAAAAGAGCCTCTAATCTGAATCATAATTGATATTGGAATACCATTTAATGTTGGATGGCTACTTATTTCTTAGAGAACATACAAAGGCACTGCATATCATTTTATTAAGCAGGACTTAGAAATGATAACAAGGCGATGGTTGATTGTAGTGCTATTTGCTAATCCACTAATTCTATGGTGAATTTTCTGCAGTAGAAAAGACAGTAGTAAACATATGAGCCATAAATAGTTCATTGGAAAATTTAGCACACTTACATAAATTGTGCAGAGGATATATGTCAACCTGATGTTACTTCCTTTCTGCAGAGCTATGCATCGATTTTGTATCTTCGAGTTCCATCTGTATTCCAAATGATTTTACGAGGCAAAGAGATTGAACATCATAATATTATTGGTGACATGATGATGAAGAATCATGTTATTTACAAACCAGTGATGACTGATGGATTTCCGAGGGATATCGATGTAAAGATTACAAGTTCTGTACCCATCGTTTCTTGTATAGTGATGTGTCAGCATTGATCCCTTAACATATTTTGTGCATGGTTCCTCATCTTTGCATGCTAGATGATGACTGATGTTACAATTGGTTTTGTTAAAGATGCAAAACGTCATATTCCCATTCAAGGATTTAATGTTTACCACAAGAACCGCTTGATAAAGGTATTCATTTAGTTATGCCACATATATATTCTTATGATGATGAAAATAAATACATTTTTATTTCTAGCTTCTAAAATGACTGCACATCCATATACCAATTTTACAATTAATGGAAAGTAAATAGATTTGGGATTTGCACATTTATGTTCTATGTTAAATTTCTCTGTAACTCTTATGTTTTAAGCTGATCTATTTTTGGAGTAAAATGCACCATAGGTCCATATGGTCCTGTTGTCAATTGGGCATCTCACTTGGGTTCTTCAAGTTGCGGGCATGTCACTTTGGTTCCTACTTGCAAATTGCACATATAGGTCTGTAATTTTGTAAAGCAGTGTCAAAAAAGGTCAAAATCCTTCGGTAGTTAAAGATGATATGATAGCTTAGCTCAATCTAAACCACAATGTGACCATGTTATCACCTTTTTTTAGATAATGGAAGATGAGGGATACATCTCTGGTGGTCTGGCCTATGCAGAATGCACCCAGCCAATGTTTCACCATTTGAAGTCATTGGGAAACTAATATTTTTTTGTTTGAATAATAAAGTTTGTTTCTGCGTGCCGTTGATTTTCGATGCTTCTAATTGATGGTAGTTGGCAATAGCATTGTCATATTTTAGCTTAAATAGGATTGAGGTGCCACATTTCCAATTAAACTCAGTGTCAGCTTCTATTGGTACACCTACACATCTAAGGATCTAGATGTGCAATCATCACGTTGAGGATAAATGATAACGTGCCCACACAAGTTTATGGACTTATCGCACACCTTATTTCTCTTATTACGCTTGGTAATCAACTGAATATTTCTTGTTCTAAGCATGGCCATAAGCCTGTCTTAGGTGATTATAACAGTCAGGATACGAGTCTCATCAGAAGTATATATGTTTTTTTAGCCTTTCTGGAGAGTGTGGGCTCTACCTGGAATTCAAGGACGTGGTGTTATAGGTAAGAAATCCTTCTATAAGCCCCTTTGGCACAACTTCTTCATGTGTGGAAAGCTGATACTGGAAGAAGCTGGTGACAGACAGCTTCTCCTTCATAGCCGTAAGTTGCTGCGGAATCAGATTCTGTCAAACAGCGGCACTTCAACTTCTTAGTGGAGAAGCTGATGTAGAAATTGTGCCGAAGGGGTCTGTAGGTCCCTTCTTCAGACCATGTGTAATCATTATAACAGTGATTGTCCTTGTTTGCAGGTGTACTTGAAGTCAACTTTGTAGAACCAGCTCATGATAAGCAGGACTTTGAACGCACAAATAGCCTTGCAAGACTCGAAGCACGATTAAATTTAATGCAGAAGAAATACTGGTTTGTCATGTCGTTTTGCATTGTCCATTTATTGTCTGTAGGCATACCAGTTCTTTGAAGAATTCTAAGTAGAGTCTAATTACCATGGAAAACGTTTACTTCTGTTTCAGGTCTGATAATTGCCATCGAATAGGTTATGGTGGCAATTCTGCTAACAGAAAATCTGGGAGAGAATATAAAGGTAGGTAGTGACGCAGGGCTCCCTGCTTGCTTTATTTGGATTACTTGGTTTGGTTAATAGCTTAATATTTGTATTTTTTTTCAACTACATAGTACAAAACCAGATAAACCAAATTGGTTTGGAACTTTAGATAACCCTGAACGCATGCATACCTTTGAACCTAGCAACCTTAGTTATTTCTTTTCTTTGCGTTTTCTTTTTGGCAGAGGTTTTCTTTTACACAGTTTTTCTGCATAATCTGTGCTAACAACTGAGAATTTTTTTTTTGTTTCATTCTAAGGACATACTATTATATGTTGATTCAAACAAATACACTGGCATGCATGTCAGTTGAGGGCCGGCCCTGGCCCTATGCAGCCGAGGCGACCGCCGGGGGCCCATGATGGTAGGGGGCCCATAATGGTGGGGTGCCAACACCTAATACTAGTAATCTAGTATCTTATCCGATGTTGAGATCAATGATTTTTATTTAGAATTAAAGGTGTCGCAAGTGAGTTTGCCAGATTCTTCGATGTTCGTGCCTGAGATTCTGAAGTTTGTTATGGATGCAGATTTCTATCCAAATATTTCAGTTGCCTATCGAATTCTCTTAACCGTACCTATGACGGTAGCTTCATATGAAAGAAGTTTCTCAAAATTGAAGTTGTTGAATAACTATTTGATATCAATTATGTTGCAAGAAAGGTTAAATGGCTTGGCTATACGCTCAATCGAGAAGGATATCTTGGATACTATTGATCTTAATACCGTTCTCGATGATTTTGTATCAAGAAACACCAGAAGAAGTATCTTTTCATAGGAAACAATGGATGTGATGGGGTTCTATTCTTCATTAAGTTAATGAATAATGATATTAGTTCCAAGTTACAAATATATTGTTATTTTGGTCGACTTTATTTCTTGAGTAATTACCATGCATGTTAAATTTAATATATGGATGTATTTGTTTTCGTTTTGCAAGTAAAATTAGCGTATATATATATCAATAAATTTTATATATAGCTTAGAGGGCCCATCACGATGAGTTCGTCTAGGGCCCTCAAATTCATAGGACCGGCGTGGGTATATTTTAGGACGTACAGATCAGGAGTAACAATAGATGAGTAGCACACGCCAGTGCATCGCCACCGATGTGACCCATCAATGCTTACGCCTGCCCGATTCCCACGCCACGTCTCGTCCATCTGACCAACCCTGTAGTACTCCACGTCTCTATGGCGTGTCTCTAGTTCTATACCCTCCTCTGCGACTGCCACGTGGGCCCCACACCACGAGCGGCGCGCTAGGCCGCCTAGCTATACTACTACTCCTAGTCCTACTACAAAGCAGCACGCCGTCGCGGCTCAAGCTTACTCCATAGTAGTACTACTCCAGTAGTAACTGCCGCTTCCCTTTCCCCGTTCGCCGCATGGCACCGGCCGCCGGTGAGCCCAGTGCAGCCGCGGGCGGCGGGGAGGGAGACACCGAGGCGCATGCGGTGATCGACGTCAGCAGCAGCGAAACCGACTCCGACCCCGACCCCGGCTTCGGCGGCGCCGGGAAGAGGCCGCGGCGTGTGGTGGCAACGGCTGGCAACAGTGGCCGGGAGGCGGAGAAGAGGGCTAGGATTCTGGCCGCCGCCGTTCCACCGGGATTCCTCGATCCGCTACCGCGGCCTTCTGCCCCTCCTCCTCCTCCGCGCGGGAGGAGGAGGGTGACGAGGCAGTTCTGGAATGCCGGGGACTACGACGGCAAGCCGGAGCTGCTCGGCGGCGACCCTTCGCTGCGATCCGGTACCGAACATATTCTCGAAGCTTCTAATGGATAGAAACCATCGTTGATGTTGCTTCCAATGAATAGAAACGGAGAGTGTTGTTGCTGCTTGCATAAAGGGACTACTTGCTTCTTCATTGTTCATGCAAAAGTACTGAATCAAATTACATTTAACCCATTGTCAATCCCAGCCCCACTATGGCGCTGTGCTACTGCTAGAGAGTAGAGAATTAGATTATGGTGGTGGTAAAAGCTGGAAAAAAAAACATGCATGGATGGACTAGCTTTTCAGGGATATATTCTGCTTTCTGCACAACGTTCTAATCTGGGTCTCTACTCTCTAGTTCTTTTCACAACGGTACCATGATGCTCTGTTTCTGTTGCATGTTTTTCTGTGTGGGAGTCAACTTTGTTTCAATCCCGGATACATTGTTTTTTCTGCTTATAGTTGAGATACATTTGTTGTTGCTCACTGAGATTTTCCGGTTGTCAGATTCGGGAATGGACCACATTCGCGTCCATCCAAGATTTCTACACTCAAATGCAACGAGCCACAAGTGGGCACTGGGGGGTACGGTCTATTTTTCCCATTTCAATTATCTACTACCGAATATATGCCCATGCATGCAGCCGACCATAAGTTCGCTAACGTTGGCAGCAACAACTTTGTTAATGTATGGTCTTTACTAACATGTGCAGCATTCGCGGAGCTTCTTGACAACTCTCTGGACGAAGTACGACTTGACTGAAAATAGAACATTGTTTTTGTTTACTGTGTCGCGGTTCCTCTTGCTTACTCAGGCAGAGCATTTCTTTAAAAGGTTGCGAATGGAGCTACTTATGTGAACATTGACATGTTGGAGAATAAGAAAGATGGAACTCGAATGGTGTCTGTGGAAGGTGAGAAACTATCTTGCTTTGCATGCATGGGTGTTTAGATTTATTTGACACGAGGCATCAGTTTTCGCCAAACCTCTGTTGTGAATCAAATCCATCTTCTACATTGCTTAAAACTGTATCTATTTCATACCCCCAAGGTTGAAATTGATACTCCCTCTCCTCCCAAATGTAGGTCTTTTTTGAACCTGGACACAATAATTAAGAAAACAATCAAATGACTTTGTTGCTCTTCATTTATATTGCATTGGGAAAGTTGAATCGCTTTATTTGCGAGAGATATCATCTAGGAGTATTTACCAAGGGCAAACAAGGAGGCATAGTTGAAAAGTTGAGTAGTATTTAGTAAAGAGTTGAGAAGGCTAGAACGACTAGGGTTGTTCATGTTCCATTTTCCAAACCCCTGGTTTAACATGCCACATGTGACAATATTGAGAATTGAATGCCAAATTTCAGTTCATACTAAACCCTATTGCATGTTACATGCTAGAATTGGTTTTGCTGTCCACAGTTCTAATGAAATCGTGTTATTTTAGATGCTTGTAAATGTGTATATCATACCTGAGGTTTCATTCTAAATTGATTCATAGATGATGGTGGTGGGATGGACCCAGATAAAATGCGGCATTGTATGTCTTTGGGTTATTCAGCAAAGAGCAAGGTGAAAGATACCATTGGACAATGTAAGTTTTGGTAGGATAATTATTTAGCCATTTAGCCATATAAATAATTGATCTGAATCCACATGCTTTTGTATCTCTATCAAATGTTGTATTTTAATTTGCTCAACTAACTCATCAGATGGAAATGGTTTCAAGACAAGTACAATGCGACTCGGTGCTGATGTATTAGTCTTATCACGTAGTTGTGGTAATGGCGGAAGAAGGTTATCTTCTGTTACCTTGAATACTGCAAGATATGTGTTATTATGATTTTTTTTCTACCATTTTCCATATTATCACTCCTCCATTCAAAACCAAAGCATGTTTCTGAATATGTCAACTCAAGCTTTCCTAGCTTGACAACTAATAGAGGCAAAAGTACTTTGACAAAATAAAGTTTTTTATGGTTTTAGGCAGCATAATAATATACTTTTTTTCTTGAGGCAAATATTAATATGGATGGTATAGTTCTAAGCTCAGGATCTACCAGAGAGTGCAAAACTTTGTTTGGCCAAATCCTGGATGTAAAGTCAGCAACATTTCTAACTGTCGCGTCTTCCCATTGCATCCATCTGCGTCTTCCCATTGCATCCATCTTCAGGATGATGGTCGCAGGTTTTCACTTTTCAATGTCACCAAACCAATTTTTCTTTAAAGTAATGTGTCTCAATATTTCATCATCATCTTGGCCAAGTGATATATAATTATCTGACTGTCGAGGTTAGAACATGGCAAGTTCTTTCTATTCACTGAGTACAATTCCAGTAAATATTTCCTGATAATGTGTAAACAGTAGGTTCCTGTCCCATTGTGTGAACACATTTAAATCTTGACCAAATTATGTCTCGTATATTTTGTTCCACATGGACAAGATGCTGATCCTTTTCCCTCATGACCTGGTTGGCATAAAAGGCGCACACAAAGTATTGGCATGCTATCTTACACATTCCTGAGAGAGACCAGGAAAGATGATATTATTGTTCCAATGGTAAGCTCAATTTCATCTTGTGTTGTTGTATCAATTTTACCATTTTACAGACTGGTTCCTTTGACATCAGTTAAGTTAGCTGATCGAATCAAAACTCTGCAATTTTAGTTAATGTCTTCCTTTATTCGTTTTAACCACAGCATGCATGATGTTTGTATACCTTGCAGATTGATTATGAAAAGGGACAACAATATTGGAAAAGGATGATGAGGACAACATCGATTGACTGGCAGACAAGCTTAGCAACGATAATAGAATGGTCCCCTTATTCCAGTGAAGCAGAACTTCTTCAAGAGGTTTATGTTACGTTATGTTGTATTTATATTATATTATTTTATTGGTTCTAAATGTGGATATAGCTGTGTTTTGAATGTGTTCGGAATAACTTGTTCATTGTTTGCAGAATAAAGGAAAGGGCACAGCTTTGCAAACAAAAACATACATTACCAACGTAGTAAAACCAAGTTACTGTTAGATTACGCGACACATTGTTGAACCTGGCATATCATAAAAATAAAGTACTGATCGTTGTTGCTGATGTCTCTTCTTTTCTTGGCTTAGTTCCTTAAATGATTTTTTTTCTCTGTACTTTGTTACCGTTGTCCTCATCTTCTTTTCTGTGTGTCTAATGGCTTTATAATAGTACAGTTTAGCTCAATCAAGGAACAAGGGACTCAGATTATTATATACAATCTATGGGAGAATGAACAGGGAGAGTTGGAGCTTGATTTTGATACTGATGTAAATGTGCGTGCCAACTAATAATTAATGAAGTCATATAGCCAGCAACAGAAAATGTGGCTAACTATGAAATTTAGTGATGTTTGAGATGGCAGGATATTCAAATTAGAGGTGGTAACCGAGATCAGAAAAATATCCAGCTGGCAAAGCAGTTTCCAAACTCCAGACAGTTTTTTACATATAGACATTCACTGCGGGTAGGTTCCAGATTTACTTTGTCTGTTTGTGCCAAAGCAATGCTCTGAATGCTTTTTTTTTTCTTTTTTACTGAAACCACTGCTGAGGAGGCCTCTGCAGTTAATGTATCAAAAGAAAAAGGAAATTTTAGTTTCAAAGAGAAATAAAAAAATCATGGTAAAAAAAGAGAGAAGAAATTACAGGGAAGACAACAAAAAAAGAGCCCTCTACTCTGAATCATAATTGATATTAGGAATACCATTTAATGTTGGATGGCTACTTATTTTCTTAGAGAACATGCAAAGGCACTGCATATCATTTTATTAAGGCAGACTTAGAAATGATAACAAGGCATGGTTGATTGTAGTGCTATTTGCTAATCCACTAATTCTATGGTGAATTTTCTGCAGTAGAAAAGACAGTAGTAAACATATGAGCCATAAATAGTTCATTGGAAAATTTAGCACACTTACATAAATTGTGCAGAGGATATATGTCAACCTGATGTTACTTCCTTTCTGCAGAGCTATGCATCAATTTTGTATCTTCGAGTTCCATCTGTATTCCAAATGATTTTACGAGGCAAAGAGATTGAACATCATAATATTATTGGTGACATGATGATGAAGAATCATGTTATTTACAAACCAGTGATGACTGATGGATTTCTGAGGGATATCGATGTAAAAATTACAAGTTCTGTACCCATTGTTTCTTGTATAGTGATGTGTCAGCATTGATCCCTTAACATATTTTGTGCATGGTTCCTCATCTTTGCATGCTAGATGATGACTGATGTTACAATTGGTTTTGTTAAAGATGCAAAACATCATATTCCCATTCAAGGATTTAATGTTTACCACAAGAACCGCTTGATAAAGGTATTCATTTAGTTATGCCACATATATATTCTTATGATGATGAAAATAAATACATTTTTATTTCTAGCTTCTAAAATGCTGTACATCCATATACCAATTTTACAATTAATGGAAAGTAAATAGATTTGGGATTGGCACATTTATGTTCTATGTTAAATTTCTCTGTAACTCTTATGTTTTAAGCTGATCTATTTTTGGAGTAAAATGCACCATAGGTCCATATAGTCCTGTTGTCAATTGGGCATCTCACTTGGGTTCTTCAAGTTGCGGGCATGTCACTTTGGTTCCTACTTGCAAGTTGCACATATAGGTCTGTAATTTTGTAAAGCAGTGTCAAAAAAGGTCAAAATCCTTCGGTAGTTAAAGATGATATGATAGCTTAGCTCAATCTAAACCACAATGTGACCATGTTATCACCTTTTTTTAGATAATGGAAGATGAGGGATACATCTCTGGTGGTCTGGCCTATGCAGAATGCACCCAGCCAATGTTTCACCATTTGAAGTCATTGGGAAACTAATATTTTTTTGTTTGAATAATAAAGTTTGTTTCTGCGTGCCGTTGATTTTCGATGCTTCTAATTGATGGTAGTTGGCAATAGCATTGTCATATTTTAGCTTAAATAGGATTGAGGTGCCACATTTCCAATTAAGCTCAGTGTCAGCTTCTATTGGTACACCTACACATCTAAGGATCTAGATGTGCAATCATCACGTTGAGGATAAATGATAACGTGCCCACACAAGTTTATGGACTTATCGCACACCTTATTTCTCTTATTACGCTTGGTAATCAACTGAATATTTCTTGTTCTAAGCATGGCCATAAGCCTGTCTTAGGTGATTATAACAGTCAGGATACGAGTCTCATCAGAAGTATATATGTTTTTTTAGCCTTTCTGGAGAGTGTGGGCTCTACCTGGAATTCAAGGACGTGGTGTTATAGGTAAGAAATCCTTCTATAAGCCCCTTTGGCACAACTTCTTCATGTGTGGAAAGCTGATACTGGAAGAAGCTGGTGACAGACAGCTTCTCCTTCATAGCCGTAAGTTGCTGCAGAATCAGATTCTGTCAAACAGCGACACTTCAACTTCTTAGTGGAGAAGCTGATGTAGAAATTGTGCCTAAGGGGTCTGTAGGTCCCTTCTTCAGACCATGTGTAATCATTATAACAGTGATTGTTCTTGTTTGCAGGTGTACTTGAAGTCAACTTTGTAGAACCAGCTCATGATAAGCAGGACTTTGAACGCACAAATAGCCTTGCAAGACTCGAAGCACGATTAAATTTAATGCAGAAGAAATACTGGTTTGTCATGTCGTTTTGCATTGTCCATTTATTAATCCCTTTCCGCACCTCCTTCGGCCGGTTCTTTGTTGCTTGGCTCCACCACCTTAGAAAGCGGTCGGTAGAGGGCTGAGGCGCAGCCTCGGCTAACCCTAGTCTCAAAAAGATTGCCGTCCAAACTTGGCGGGAAAAAACACAAGAGATCAAAATGTGTTGGATGGATTCTTCACTTTGATCACAAAGGGGACAGATCACTGTGTGCTGCAGCCCACGTTTAGCTAGACGATCGGCTGTCCAACACCTATTATTGATGGCCAGCCAAATGAAGAATTTGCACCGGAGGGGAGCCCAACACTTCCAAATACGTTTCCAGGGAGCAAAACGAATCGAACCCAAGAAATAGGCTTCATAAGTTGATTTGCAAGTGTAAACGCCATCTGCAGTAAACTTCCAAACATGTTGATCCTGGACATCTTGTAGCAGCACCACCTCTTCTACTAGTTCCCAAATGGCCAGGTACTCAGCAAGAACCTGGACCGAAAGCCCCCTTTGGATGTCAGCAACCCAACTTCTATTTGTCAAAGCTTGTGCCACAGAACGTTGCTTTCTTGCCTAGGTTGTATTTTTTTTCAACTACATAGTACAAAACAAGATAAACCAAATTGGTTTGGAACTTTAGATAGCCCTGAACGCATGCATGCATACCTTTGAACCTAGCAACCTTAGTTCTTTCTTTTCTTTGCGTTTTCTTTTTGGCAGAGGTTTTCTTTTACACAGTTTTTCTGCATAACCTGTGCTAACAACTGAGAATTTTTTTTTTGTTTCATTCTAAGGACATACTATTATATGTTGATTCAAACAAATACACTGGCATGCATGTCAGTTGGGCAACTTCCCTTGTGTGTTCATGTTTGTACATCCATTGCCAAACATATGTCAAGACATAGGCTAAATATGCTAATTATATAGTTGATGCATGAGACAATTGCTTTATTAAGTACCCTATTATTTTGTTGGAATAGAGACTTCACCTGAAAATACTCCACACACAGGACCAACGTCAGATCAATCTCCTGAAGGCTGTAGAAGTTCGAATTATTTACAAAGAAAAAGAAGTTTTGGAAGTCCATATTCTGGATCAAGTAATAACAATAGCAAAACTGGAATAACATCCTTGAACACAAGTAAAATAAGTCTTCCTGAGAGCAGATTCTCTTTAAGAACAACAGCTCAGCAGACAGTTGAGAAGACCAAAAGGACCTTAAGATATACGAGACCACTACTGCACAGTCTATCACATACAAGTAATGATAGTGATGCTCAGACTGCAGGCACCCCATCAAGATCAACTTCTCATATTCTAAAGACACCTGAAAAATCATGCCACAATGAGAATACTTTGCCTTTAATTCCATCTAGTGAAGCAATAAGAAGTGAAGGGACAACAAGATATCAGTCAGAGGTATTTGTGTTCCTCTACATGTAATAAACTGTTTCTGTTTCCAATATTTGTGGGTATAGTGTTAGTTAAATAAGCTTTATCATGATCTTACACAATAAGTTGCATTCATAATGGCTGCAACATAGCAGATAGCACAAAGCTTGGATTGGTTTTTGGTAGATCCTTTACTGTTGAAGTGTTCGATTTCCTTTTGGCCTCAGGAACAATAAGATGAGTGTACTCTGCACAACTTATCTCACTGTGGGACCAAAATAAAGAAAAAGAAGCAAATGATAATACCCTACCTTGTTCTTTTCCTCCATCTTAATTACATTGGATGACCTCCTTCGGTCATCCCGACAAAAAAAAAAAAAACATACCTTGTTCTATTCCAGTAATTATGTGATGGAAAATAGTTGACATGGGATGATCTCTCATAGTTTTACTTTCTTCTAGATGACTGTTTCAGTAGAGATGACCTCTCACCTTAGGAAGACAGTAACATTCCTCCCATTAAAAGTTAACAAAGTATGTAGTACCAGAAAAAGGAATGCAGATGAGTGAAGTTTAAGTACAGTGTAAATTATAGTAAGAAAAAACTGAAGAGCAATGAGAGATGGTCATTAAAGATGTACTGAATGTCCTAATCTATCCTTCTTTACATTTTGCAAATTTTCCTTGGTTTGTTCTTTACATATCAAGAGCATTTTTTTTTCCTTTTGAGACAACTGATATATATGCTTTACAGGAAAGAAATGTAACAAATAATGGAGATGGACAAACTGTTGATAACCCTGAGACAGTTATCAAATTGTTGACCGATGAAAATTCGTCCTTAAAAGAAAGGTAGCTATTACCAGTGCTTCATTCATTTCTTTTTTACGTTTTACTGGCAGTTGTATGGACAATAATAGGCGGTAATCAGTTGAAATCTGAAATCTTAAGTAATGTTGAGAGGTTAAATGTTACTGTAGTTGAATTTAGCCAACATATGGGTGTTTATTCCAGGAACTTTAACATTTGCCACATGTTCCTTTTTATTCCTTTGTTAACATCAGTACCCTTTTTTGAATTATTAAAATTGTTTCCTGATGTATGATCAGCAGAAACTTGTTTGTTTAATTCAAAATTCATGTAAAATTTTTATTTTAAAATCATTTTATTTCCAAACAGAAGTATATAACACCATTTAATATCAAACCCAAGATCATGAAAGCTTGGCTTAGATATTTGGCTTTTCAGTGTTCAATATATCAAAGGTCCTAATCCAATGGATTGCTTGTTAAAGGTTTTCCCCAAATGACACTTAGTTGTTCGCATGAAATAAGATTTGGAACTTAGAGTGACTTTTCCTCTTCATTCTTGTTTTTTTCCCTGTGTGATAGTATCATGAAGATGGAGGAATCTTTGTCAAGAGAATTACATATCGAACGGGACAAGAATAAGTCTCTCATTGAAAGGGTAAGCAATACTAACTTTTACCTGTGGGGCTGTTGGTAGTATACTGTGTGCTTGTCCTGAAATTTTTACTATTTAGCCCTTATTCAAAACTTGCTGCAAAAATGAACCCCGCCAAAAAAGTTCAACAAAAAATGGCCCCTGATCTCTGCACCATCGGACTGACACTGAGATCGCGATGTTGGCATTGACCCTTGCCACGGAGGTGGGTGGGGAGACTGGCGTGGCAAAGGGGGTCAGCACCAGAGGTATTGGCGCTAACCTCCTATTGGTAAAAGGGTAATAGGCTATTCTATACAACGATGCAAAATGTGGTGCAGTGGTGTGATGTCTCATGCTACCAACATTTATTTTCTTCTTTATCCAAATCATGCCTATATATGCCTAATTCTGACCAGCTAATCGAAAGTATGTTTTATGTTTAGCTAATGTGAACTGTATATTTTTGCAAAAGTGATTGGTACCTTTCTTTTTTAAAAAAAACAAAGAATTTGAACATGTGTGTGTATGCTTAATAATGGTCATTCAAAGAAGAGGGAAAAAAAGAAGAGGGACTCATCCTAAGAAGGCCTTCTTTGGTAAAGCAACAAACTACTATAAGGCCTTCTTTGTGTTAAAGGTGTGCCTATTACATTTTTAAGTTATAGGAGGTTAGTGCCAAAGGCCTCGGGGCTGACCCCTTTGCCACATCAGTCAGCGAGCTCCCCTGCCACCACCGTGGCAGGGTCGGTGCCAGCATCGATAGTGCTGAGTACCTCAGCGCGAGGTCGGAGTCAATTTGTGGTTAAAGTTTTTGGTGGGGTTCATTTTTGCAATAAGTTTTCAAAAGGAGCAAAATAGTCAAAACTTCAGCTTGCCATGCGTTACCCCAATTACAGGTTACCAGAATTTTATTCAACTTTGCACCTACTGAGGGCAATTTATTCTTTTTCACTACAGGTTGGTGTAGTGATTTATAGAAACATTTTAGGCGTCACAAAATATACTGACATGACACATGCGATGCGATTTACTGGAGCCAATAATGGCTTGAAGGGTTTGAAAGGTCAGACTGCATTATTTCAGTCTTTGTAACCAAGTCCTTCCATATTTTGTTTTCCAGTTGGAGAATGTTCAGAAGCAACTTGAAACTGCAAACAAGGAGCAAGAAGCATTGGTAGATATCTTTACAGAAGAAAGAACGCGTCGAGACCAAGAGGTGGAGAACCTGCGGACGAAACTAAAGGTTAGTTAGATCTTAAAACTGTAGTGGATTTATTGCGCGAATGCGCCGATCCGATCCGCCTTGTCGTTGAGGATGGCATCACGGCATAACTAAGCTCCTCAGTCGGCATAGCCATTTTTGATGTCGTCTCTGCTGTTCCAGGAGGCGTCGTCCACCATACAGAACCTGCTGGATCAGCTGAATGCTGCCAGGAGCTGCCGCAAGAACTAGAAATGGAACGAAGAAGATCAATTACCTCGTTGGTCCGTTGTGGCTATCGCCGTAAAATGAGTTTCCCTTGTACATGTTAGAATAAGCTGGCCTTCTTTGTGTTAAAGGTGTGCCTACAACATTTTTAATTTATAGGAGGTTAGTGCGAAAGGCCTCGGGGCTGACCCCTTTGCCACATCAGTCAGCGAGCTCCCCTGCCACCACCGTGGCAGGGTCGGTGCCAGCATCGGTAGTGTTGAGTACCTCAGCGCGAGGTGGGAGTCAATTTGTGGTTAAAGTTTTTGGTGGGGTTCATTTTTGCAATAAGTTTTCAAAAGGAGCAAAATAGTCAAAACTTCAGCTTGCCATGCGTTACCCCAATTACAGGTTACCAGAATTTTATTCAACTTTGCACCTACTGAGGGCAATTTATTCTTTTTCACTACAGGTTGGTGTAGTGATTTATAGAAACATTTTAGGCGTCACAAAATATACTGACATGACACATGCGATGCGATTTACTGGAGCCAATAATGGCTTGAAGGGTTTGAAAGGTCAGACTGCATTATTTCAGTCTTTGTAACCAAGTCCTTCCATATTTTGTTTTCCAGTTGGAGAATGTTCAGAAGCAACTTGAAACTGCAAACAAGGAGCAAGAAGCATTGGTAGATATCTTTACAGAAGAAAGAACGCGTCGAGACCAGGAGGTGGAGAACCTGCGGACAAAACTAAAGGTTAGTTAGATCTTAAAACTGTAGTGGATTTATTGCGCGAATGCGCCGATCCGATCCGCCTTGTCGTTGAGGATGGCAGATGGCATCACGGCATAACTAAGCTCCTCAGTCGGCATAGCCATTTTTGATGTCGTCTCTGCTGTTCCAGGAGGCGTCGTCCACCATACAGAACCTGCTGGATCAGCTGAATGCTGCCAGGAGCTGCCGCAAGAACTAGAAATGGAACGAAGAAGATCAATTACCTCGTTGGTCCGTTGTGGCTATCGCCGTAAAATAAGTTTCCCTTGTACATGTTAGAATAAGCTGTATATGTCCCAGATGGTTAATTGGTGCTAGAACAGCTAGCTGTTGGTATGTTTTATGTGCAAGGTATGCAGTGCTGCATTTTCCAGTGCTAACAAAGAAGGGTGAGTCGACCACCACTCTAAACTCGAAAGTGTGGGAGATCGACCATATCGGTTTCAGACCTTCAGTATCATTCGATGCAATACTTTGTCTAAACTTGAGCAGTATGTAAAACTGTAGTTCTAAAACTCCTATCATAATGTTAGTCTGGTTAATCTTGTATTTTTACGAGTTCACCTTGGTGTGTATTATGTTTCTCGGTATTATAATTGTCTTCCGTGTTGATACGTACACATGCTTTTCCTATGAAGTCCATTTTTTGGTAGTAAATTTATTTTACAGAACATTAATCATGAACTTGGTATATGCATGATCACCAAAAGCTTATCTGGAATATGAGGTGATGAACCGACCGGTTGAAGAGACAGAATTGTAGATGTAGGTGTTGACGTAGTAGGTGAACGTTGGCGTGAGGATGTTGCCAGAGAGTACGCTGGGGTGAAGCTATAGATGGCCAAAGGACTATCTATACATTTGTCGATAAATTTTTCCCCAAAAATTTAACAGATGTAATTATAGTATAATTGTAGTGTAATTACACTGTAACTTATATGTAATTACAATGTAACTACAGTGTAACTTATATGTAAGTTTCACATAATTTTGAATCGTTAGATCTATTACAAGATTTGTTTTGGTGAGGAAGAAAACAAATCATATCACACACATATGTGAAAGAATTTGTTCCCACGACCTCTATTTTACCGAAATAACATGTTACGAAGAGATTTTTGAAAGTTACATAAAGTTACACTATAGTTACAGTGTAATTACATGCAAGTTACAGTGTAATTACACTACGATTGTACTGTAATTACATCTGTCAGATTTTTGGGGAAAAATTTGTCGACAAATATATGGCAAAATCGATGGCGAAATGGCCGCCCCACCCGGCACGGCCGTGCCTGGGCCGAGGTCAGCCGGGCCAGGTCAAAGGCATTGCAGTTTATTGTGCTTCCCCGCCGAATAAGTCTATTTTTATTCCCTCAACTCTTTGGGCTGTGTCTATATAGCTGAAAATAAGTCTATATGGTTGATTAAGTCTATTTTGGATCCCTTTACTATTTTTCTTCCATTGTGCCAGACCATGCCAGCCCACCGTGCCAAGGTAACAGCCCAGGCACGGCACGGCTGTTAGGCCGGGCCGGCACTGGCACAATCCCAGTTGGGCCATGCCGTGCTTGTGTTGGGCCAAATTGAAGTGCCTTGGGCCGGGCCGCCGGGCCTCGGACCATATGGCCATCTATAGATGAAGCAACAAATGTCAGTGATGGCAAAACTTGACGCCTTGTAACTTGAACGCCGTGATTAGGGGCTCTAATAAGTCAAAAACTACAGGTAAAGTCAAAATTTAAATTTTTAAATTAAATTTTAGAGTTAATTTTTTGATATTTTTAACGTAGTTTTTTTAATATTAGCTTTTAAGTTGCTAAGAGCATCACCAACAGTCATCCTATTTCCTTCCCAAAACTGATTTTGAGGGAGTTTAATGAAAAAATTGGATCCAATCGATTCCCCAAAAGCACTGCACTAGTTTTGGAGTTCCCATTCCCATATATTTCGCTATATGGATTTGAAGGTGAGAGAGCGACTCCCAATCTCTCGTTAGCACGTTTCTCCTCTCCCGCGAGCGGCGAAAATTTCTTTTGGTGATCGCGAAGAAAAATATGGGGGTGATAACCTCTGCTTCCGTCATGAGTGGGAAAACTTCTCAAGTGCTTAGTTTTTCTTGAAAAAGTATTGCACTGGATTTGGCTTGAAAAGTGTTGTTATAATATCAAAAAACTTAAATCCTATCTTACTATAAAGTTATCCCCCACTAACTCCTTAAGCTTGACATGCAAAGATACCACATCATCATCCACTAACAAGATGCCACATCATCATCCACTAATCCACTAATTAACAAGATGGCACATCATCATCCACTAACAATCATCACATTTAAACATCATGCAAACATGCTATATCTTTATAGTTATTATGATTTAAGAGATTTTCAAATACAAACATGTTAAATTATCATCCAACATAATTCACATAATGTTTCAATGTATATCTTTATTATATTTTATAATATCCTATATACTTATATAGTTCATCCTCACTTAGTTAGTGCTTAAATGATTAATCTATGGTCTAAATTATCTTTCTTATCTTTTCCTCTAATTAAGTCATATCACATATATTGTTTTTAGCCTTTAGATGATTAATCTACGGTCCAAATTATCTCCCTACTTTTCTTCTTCCATAAAGTCATACCAACTTACTTTTTACGTTTGAATCACCATTCTACATACTATTTAAATTTAAATTATCATAAACCACATTAATTTACTTAATCTGATGTTATCAAGTTATCTTATACGTTATTTTTTTTTGTTATCATACTATCTTTATTAGATAGTTGAAGTTTTAAAAGTTTGGCTCCTAAATGCTAGTAAATTTATGACCAAGCACTTGTTTAGTGGGTTTGTAATTGAAAGACCACCACATAACAACGAACCATGTGTTTATCGACTCAAATAACGATTGGCTAGAGTATTATAGTTCGAGTTCGTCAAATTGTTGAAGTGCCGTAGGCTCATGTGTCTCTTGAACCGTTGACGTCAGTTTTTTTTTTTTTGGGCATATTGTCCTAAATTGGAACGTCTCGAATACGTCTTGTTGCTTATTATTTTTTATCAATTTGACATTTCTGTATCTGTATGGTTGGCAAATAATCTCACTCTTTAACCGTCGATCTGGTTAGGTTTACTTGGAATGCAGGATATTAGGTTTACTTTGCAACGCAGGATAAAGAAAATATAGGAATAGAAAAGTTATAGAAATATAATAGGATTGTATATGTAAAATAGAGGAATGGGTTATTTGGAGTGACAGAATGCAAAGAATAAATAGGATTATCACTAATCTCAGTACTTTATAGCATGCTAAGCCATTGCCAATGGGCCACGCAGGAATTAATAAATTAAGTAGCAAAATAACGGAGTGTTGTCTCTGTTCCTAGCATAGGAAAATAAAAAGAATGAGGTTTGAGTGGACGGTTTTTTTCTCCCGTAATTTTCCTTTGAGTTCTTCCTATGTTCCAAAGGCAGGAATAGTACCTAAATCCTTTATAATGTGAATACTGAGTTTTTCCTTAAAAAAAACTGCAATCCAAAGTACCCTAATTGTGTTTCTCATTTTCCGTCTAATATTTCCATATTATATCTACTCACTCTTACACGAATGTATATAGCATGCTACCGCTAATTGCAAATGGTTCTGTTACACTGTTTCTCCCAAAAAGATATACGAGTTCTAAACGAATTTTTAAAATGGGATTAAATTATATTTAAAATCGGAGATAGCAATTACTCCGAATTCCGAAAGCTCAGTTTGACATCTCCAGGAGCTCATCAGCAAAATCCAGGACATACGTAACGCACTGGCCAGCGAGGGTTGGCCAAGTTTCGCTTGGGGGAGTAGAATTCTAGGTAGACACAGATATTTCCAAAGCAAACGAAACGTGTCGCCTTCCCCTCCTTCCCAACGGGGAGGGTCCCGCACGCCTCCTCTCTCTCTCTCACACACACACCCAGACCGGTCATAGGGCACGTGGGGCCCACCTGTCAGCTGCCGATCGACAAGGACGGGTAGATGATCTTCTGCGACGTGTACGTGAGCTCACTGGCGTTCCTGCTTTTATTAACGCCGAAAGAGACGACGACGACTTTTTGTGCTTTTATTTACTAACCCTTGTTGTTGTTGTTTTTTTCAGAAACGTCCTCCATAAATCGTACAGTTGTTTCGTTGGTTGCTGTTATCGTTACTGACTTCCTGTGCGCTGAAAGATACCTTCGGCCAAGCGGGCTAATTGTAGCGTGTGTAGCTTGGGAATAAAGTAGCAGAATTAATTTTTGAAATAATATTATTTTTGAAAAATTGTAAAAGTAGAGGTTGATGTTGAAACAATAATTTAGCAATACTAAAATGGGTAGTGAACAAGTAGGAAAGTGGATGGGTTATAAGACAAATGATTTATACAAGTTCGGGCCTTCTCAATAAGAATAAGAAGTAATAATCTACTTCTGTTTGAGGATTTGATCCACCTATTTTGGTATTGATATGACGATTTCAAGTGTGGTTATGTTCACAAGGGGCCCCTGCCCTCCTTAGATAGTCGGAGGAGACAAGATTACAAGATAGAGACTTTATCCCTTACAGTCTAAATCCCTACAACTACTTTACAATCGTAACTGACTAAGACTACATGATATTTCCTTGATATACAGGTTAATACAATATCCGAGTCTTAGCCTATACATATTCTAATCATATGATATATCCCCTGTAATCAGTTGGATAGTCTAGCCTTGTGGGTATATGATACCCATAATCTCCACAGTAGCCCCTGAGACCTTCACAGTCTGAAACAAAACCCTTCTCTCAAACTACATTATATAACAGCCGAATGCTTCAATTCTTCCTCCTGCAATCTCCCGAGTGCTTTTATCCCTAGTAGGTTGTGAAGGGCTGAAAAATAAAAGTTAGGTGCATCGACTAGATACATCTAATTAGGTGTAGCCCACGACTATGGGATTAGTTGAATAAACTAAACATATAGTCAAGGATAAAATAAAATAACCAACTGAGTGGTTTATAACAATTATAGTTATCAAAATGACTTAATATTATGCAACACATTGTGTAAATCCTTGAATAATATAACTCAAGTGATATATCGACTGCTTTTTATTAAAAAAATATTCCAAACATATATTCAACCTAAGCCATAAGGTTGATTAATAAAAATATGCACTTACGTGACAATAAGCAATGATATTGTATCCAATCAATTGCTAATATAACCTAAGCAGTGTGTTGACTTATAATCATATAAAAAAGTCAGCGGGACAGTTATGAAAAACTTCATTGCTATGCACCTTTTAAAATGCATTGTATCAACTCCTAAAATATTGTATATCTGCGGTATATATAAAAGGATTTTAAGGTATTAGGTACTTGACCATGCGTATTTTTGTCTAAGAAAAAAAAGGCCTAAGTCTCTATGAGAATGTGACAGACCACACCTGAAATTATGGGTTGAAAACACTTCATGGGCCTCGGCCCAAATGAACAGTGTTCTCCGATATCCTAATTGTAAAAAAAATTGGTTTTTGGTATTTCAACCATTCGCCCTTCTCTGGTAGGCTTGGTTCTTGTATTCGATCCTACACATCACTCGTCTTGATAATATGGTATTCCTAGACTCTAACCAAAGACTGATTTAAATTTGGATTATTTTTTGTCTTTTTTAATTTTCAAGATCACCAATCGTCATTAATTTCCTCATGGAACTAATACACTTTCAATCTTTCATACAAACATTAAACACAATAGATATTTTTTGTTTTATCATCAATTCGCCAAAACCCACGGGGGATCTAAATGCACTTTCAACACGTTTATTAGTAGGGTTTCAATAATGCCTTGTTGGTACTTTTGCAATACATAAACTCAAATAATTGTTTGTTCAAAAGCATAGTAACAACAATAATAGAATGCCTAAGGCTGTGTTCGAACTATAAGGAAGGTTGGGGATCTTCTAGTTCGTGCACACAAAAATGGAGTAGCTTATTAGAGCACGATTAATGAAGTATTACTACCTCCGTCCCAAAATAAGTACAGCCGTGGGTATCCATGTCCAACGTTTGACCGTTCGTCTTATTTGAAAAATTTTTGAAAAAAAATAAAAAAATAGTCACACATAAAGTACTATTCATGTTTTATCATCTAATAACAATAAAAATACTAATCATAAAAAATTTCAAATAAGACACAAACGGTTAAACGTTGGACGTGAACAGTGTAAAACATTACTTATTTTGGGACGGAGGGAGTAGTTGTAAAAAACTTAAAAAATAAATCAATATAATTTTAACCAACTTTTTATATAGATTTTTTTTTTCAAAAAGATTCGGGAAGCATGCATGCAAAAGAGAGAGAGAAAGCAGAAGTCGGGTTTTATCTCTGATTTGACTGTGCTTGCATTTTATTTTTCTTTCTCTTAGGATGGCTAGGCCTTCTCTCCATTCTATCGTAACTATTCTCCCATTCTCGACATTACATTATCTAAAAGGAGCACTATTTTTTCCGTAAACTATAATCTGTGTTAAATAACCTAGAAAGCAACTACTATACTCTATATTATAAGATGTAAGCATTTTTATATTTTTTCACGGAAATTAAAGAAATAGGTGAAATTGAACGGTAGAATGTTGTAATTACTCCCCCAGTCCCAATATGTAGCTATCCGAGGTTGCTACGTATTGAAAATGAGAGGGTAGGGGTGTAGGTAAGAAGAATTAGGAGGAGAAACTAAATGAGATATGTTTGTGATTGTTTGGGATGAGAAAAATGCAGAGAAATAGTTATATCTTCGGATAAATTTAAAACTAATAAAGGATATATTTTGGAACGATGGAGTAGTACTTTAGGAGGGAAGGAGTAGTGTATTTAGCAAACTAACTACCCCTGGTAATTGGCAGGTGTACGTTCGTGTTCATAGAGAATAGAGATGAGTGTGTGAGCTTTGTGAGCGCATATATTTGTAGTGCTGTGTTTTAACAAAATATCCACATCCTTCTACTTCAATATAACCAATCTATAGAGGACCATTTTGTAATTACCACAACACCCAGAAGTCTAAACAGATAGAGTAATACTATTGCAAATCCCCCACCCCAAAAAAAAAAAAAAAATCTGCTCTTAACAACTCCCTATAAAGCTACCACTACGCCCCCCTACCGCGGAGAAGCAACCAATCCAATTCCAAACAAGCAAGGCACCAAATCCCCCCACCATGGATCACCGCCTCCTCCTCCTCGGCCTCCTCCTCCTCTCCCCGGCGGTGGCCGCCGCCTCAGTCCCCTGCGAGGAGGAGCAGCTGATCCGGCAGGTGGTCGGCGGCGGCGACGACAACGAGCTGGAGCTGAACGCGGAGCGCCACTTCGCCAGCTTCGTCCAGAGGTTCGGGAAGTCCTACCGGGACGCCGACGAGCACGCGTACCGGCTCTCCGTGTTCAAGGCCAACCCCCGCCGCGCGCGCCGCCACCAGCTGCTCGACCCCTCCGCGGAGCACGGCGTCACCAAGTTCTCCGACCTCACCCCGGCCGAGTTCCGCCGGGCCTACCTCGGCCTCCGCACGTCGCGCCGCGCCTTCCTGCGGGGGCTCGGCGGGTCCGCCCACGAGGCGCCCGTCCTCCCCACCGACGGCCTCCCCGACGACTTCGACTGGAGAGACCACGGCGCCGTCGGCCCCGTCAAGAACCAGGTCCCCCGTCGATTTTTGTTTCCCCCCCACAAACCAAGAAATTTCTCGATTGAATCTGCCGTCTTAGCGTTTCTTGAATTTTTTTGCAGGGATCGTGCGGGTCGTGCTGGTCGTTCAGCGCGTCGGGGGCACTAGAGGGAGCGAACTACCTGGCGACGGGCAAGATGGACGTGCTCTCCGAGCAGCAGATGGTCGATTGCGACCATGAGGTGAGAGGCGTTTGCTTCCTCTTCTTGTTCTTGCGTACTGGTATATTATTATCCTTTTATTAGGAGTAAGTTTTATTTGTAATTTTGTGATTGGTCTGTGCTTCTATGGGTGCTACAAAGAAAGGATGGATTTTTCTGGCTTTCCGCCAATGTTTTGTCAGCTGCTGCGCTGTCCTTTTCCTATTTATTTTCATGGTTTGTGATTGGGCAGCGCACCCAAATGAGAAGGGGAAAGGGAAATTGGGGCAAATGAATGGGAAAGGGAAATTTGGGAAAGGAGTTGCAAGATTCCTTGGCTAATTATGAAAGGGAAACTATGAGGAAAAAAAAAGAGTGGCTTGTGGTATTATCAGTGCTTAAGAAGTCAAACCAAAGTGGTGAACTTAGCAAGCAAATTTGTCGTGGTCGATTTTATAGTGGTGAAGTAGGTGAATAAAACAAAAGATGATGAATGCAAGGTTGAGTGGATAAAATCTCCAATTGATACTGGCACATGTCGCTCTGGAAGATCGGTCTAGGTAGGCGTCTCTCTGGGTCTACCGCAGGTGGATAAAACTAAGATGAGATCTAGGTAAGCGTCTGTCTGGGAGTTCATGGTGACCTTGTGCATTGATAGGTCTATGGAATAAGAGAGTTCATGCACCCTTGTGCGTTGGTACGTGCCT
The DNA here is from genome assembly GCA_009805545.1 of Oryza longistaminata. Taxonomy (NCBI): domain Eukaryota; kingdom Viridiplantae; phylum Streptophyta; class Magnoliopsida; order Poales; family Poaceae; genus Oryza; species Oryza longistaminata. The sequence goes on from CM020181.1 coordinate 21,029,317, forward strand.
ATGGTATGGTAACGAACAAGCGTATACAATTGGGCACAAAGGGTTGTTTGAGTGGGCACTTAATGAACTGAAAAGTGCTGAACTTGGGAAACCTATGATTAGTTAATTTTTAGAGAAAGGGAGTTAAGAAAGTACCTGATGTTCTGGGGTTGTTATGTATTCCAGCAATTTGAGTTTTTAGGCACTAGTGAAGCTACCATGAGGAAGTTGGTAAATTACTCAAATCTCAACCATTAAGTTCACTTGAGTGAAAAATATAAATGGAGTCGATATCAGCAACAGGTTGTTTCTGTCATTGCTTCGTTTCTTATTTTACTGTCTCACCTGATGGATAGACAGCAAAACGTTTGTGTGCACTGGCTTGATGTACTCTTTCGTTTTGGTAACTGGGCCCCAGGTGAGACCCCATCTTGGTGATATTGTTGTACAACTGAATAACTACTGTACCTTTTATATCATTATATCGATTAAGAAAAAAAAAATCCCATTTCCTCTTTTCTTTTGGATGTGTCATCATATTTTAGGGGCAAATTTCTGGTTTCCTCTTTCATTTGGTTGTGTCCATCATATTTTAGGGGCTTGCTCTTGACCTATTTCTTTCCATATTTACTTCTTGAAGCTTTACTCCTAAATCCTAATTAATTATAAAAAAGTTAGTGCTCCTCTGTTCTGTTCAAAAATAAAACAAATCTTATTCCAAAATAACCAAATTCACAAAACCATCCTTACAAAGTTTGCACCACCGTTTTAATTTCCGCCTATATAATGGGTGATTCTCTTCCTAGTTGAAAACTCTGTGTAGGATTTTTTGGTAGTAAGATGTAAGTGGCTCTATGATTCTAGAAGGCTTTTCATTACTAAGCTTCTACATTAGGGAATGCGAGAACTATTTGTTCAGCAAAAAAAAAAAATTCTCATATATTTAAGAGATAATCAACAGTGATTTGTGTGGTAATTTTACGAAGTAGCACCAGGCTAATGTCTTGCACAACCTCTACAATTTGTCGTAACCAGCTTAAGTGATTTTCACATTGCTTTCATCACAAAGTTCACATGTAAAGCTTACCCGAGTCGTGCTCAAATAACTTTTAGCCTTCCTGGTATTATAATACCTGTTTTTGACTTGCCAGTTGGATATGTACTGTTGTAATTTGTTTTCTACTGTTATCTGTTTCAACTGAATGGGGTATCTCAACTTACTGGGCTTCATTGTTATCTAATTTTGCAGTGTGATTCATCAGAACCTGATTCATGTGATGCTGGATGCAATGGTGGATTGATGACTAACGCCTTCAGCTATCTTCTGAAATCTGGTGGCCTTGAGAGCGAGAAGGATTACCCCTACACTGGGAGGGATGGCGCCTGCAAATTTGACAAGTCGAAGATTGTTGCTTCAGTTCAGAACTTCAGTGTTGTCTCCGTCGATGAAGATCAGATTGCTGCCAACCTTGTCAAACATGGGCCACTTGCAAGTAAGTACCATAACCATCTCTCGGAACGATGTATTTGCAGGTCTCACTGTTATATGCAAATACATGAATAGATTGTGCAATTGCTGATGCATGATTTCTCATTTTCCTGCAGTTGGCATCAACGCTGCGTACATGCAAACATACATTGGTGGTGTGTCGTGTCCATACATCTGTGGCAGGCACCTTGATCACGGTGTTCTTCTCGTTGGCTACGGCTCATCTGGTTTTGCTCCAATCCGCCTAAAGGATAAGGCCTACTGGATCATCAAGAATTCCTGGGGCGAGAACTGGGGAGAGCATGGGTACTACAAGATCTGCAGGGGCTTCAACGTCCGCAACAAATGTGGCGTGGATTCTATGGTCTCCACCGTGACTGCCATCCACACCTCAAAGGAGTAGATTCTGATCAGTAGTCCCCCGACCATCCTGTGGATGGTGCACAGTTGGTGATTCCGATATTATATATAAGCTAGAACTACGAAATATACTTAGTTTATGCTCCATCTGCGCTGTTATTGCAGTTATGATAAGCAGCGATGATGTGAAGCTGCAACTGAATGTTTGTCCTAAGTTATATGCTTGGTTTGCTACGCAATGCTACCTTCTATTTGGAGGTAGCTTTAAGTATTATCGCCATTCACGAACTTGTATTTTTACTATTACCAATCTTTTGAATGGTCTGTATTATATGCATGTGGTCTGTTTACATGGAACAACTCTGTCTATTGCTACGGATTTGCGTCTTGCACATTCTCCATTTTAAGGGACTCTGGTATTGATATTTCAGTATTTGAATCTGTACAAGCTGCAAGATGGTTGGGTTATTACCATACGAGTTATAACTACTTATGCTTAACAAATTATGGACGATAGCAAAATCTTGGTATAATCCCTCGAGTGGAACTTTCTCTCTTTAAATTTAATGTAAATGGTTGTAAAAAATATTTAGCAATATAGCGTATAGTAACATCTACCACTCTACCAAAAGTCATTCAAAATGAATGTTGTTAATTTTTTTTTAGAACTTTTAGCAACTATTTAGATAGCGTTTGAATAAATGAGGGGATATCTCCTCGAGAGTTTAAAATACTTTCTCATTGTCCGTGGCATTCTCATGTTAGTAAGACTACAATCTCTACTTATATGATCATATCAACACATTTTATTCATATTATGGAAATTGCAAGATTTGCCATTCATCCATTGGGTAGGGGAGGCGGGAAGAGAGGAGAGGAAGAGAGATGACAAGGACTCTGTGGCTATGGTAGCGATGGTACAAAGTTGTTTCTCTTCCCTAGCAAGAAGGGGCATGTAGTAGCCTTAGTAGCATCCCAGGTCCTGAGTTCAAAGCTCTATTAGTGGCGAATCCAAAAAGAAAATAGAGGGGGTGTTTTATTCGAATGAGAGTTTCAGGCGAGTAGTCGTCTAGCTTATCACGTCAGTGGCGAATCCAAGAAGAAAATAGAGGGGGTGCTTTGTTTGAATGAGAGTTTCGGGCGAGTAGTCGTCTAGCTTATCAGACAAGCTATTGACGTATGATTACTTAAGCGCCGACTATTATAAACTTTAAAATTTGATTTATTTGAATTGTGATGAAATTTCTTTATAAGATCTTTTTTCAAAATTAAGAAAGTCTAGTGGTTTGACAAGCATGCCCACAAAAAGTACCTTAAAAAAAACTCTAAATCCCAAACAACAGGGCCTAAAGCTAGTAAACTATACTACTCCATCCAAAAAAGACCATCCTAACAACGAATCTGGACACGCATGTATCTAGATTCATACTTAAAATTGGTTTTTTTATGGGACGGAGGGATACACGCCAATCTATTGTCAATCAAATTTCTGATTTGTACAAGAAAGAACTCAAAATAAAGAATAAAAATATACTAGGTATGATAGCTATAGTTGGCTGTAAATATATATATATGAAAAACGGTTCGATGTTCTTTTTTCATTTTTTTTATTTGGTTGCACTTATAATAAAGGAACCAGTTAGATAAATATATATGACCAAAGGCAGGTAGTACTGCTTCCCTAGCTAGCCAGCTACTAGTTTGTTTCTTGCTGTGATGACTTCACTAGAGCACGTACTGGATGTATGTGGATAGATACTTGTTACATATGGGCTATGGCCGGCCGGAGCTGGGGCTGGAGCCCTAACCAGCCCCAACGATGAATCCGCCGCTGAGCCTTGTGGGAGCGAATTTTAGGCTAGGTAAAAAAGGTCACTCGCTAGGGACCAACTAGTGATGATGAGCATTATTGGTGACGACTTGACGGATTAGGGTTTAGGGTTGGGTTGAGGGTGGTAGGAGGGGTTAAGGGGAGATGGCCAGCCAACAATAGGCTGTGGATAGTGGACAAGGGTGCGTGACAAGGTGGCGATGAAGGTAGAGTTTGAAGTAATTTGGTAGGACAGGTCTCATCAGCAACAATGATGAAGCAGAGGGGGGTGGGGGACGACCCATGTGGAATCGGTTAGGGAAAGAGCGAGAAGGGAGGTTGAAGGCATCCAGTAGGATCAGGGACAACCCTAGGCTCCGAGCACCCTGGGCCATGATCCAGGGCCTAGGATTAAGAGGCAATGGGCCAAGATAAATTTTCACCACATTGGGCCAACCTTGTGAAAATCCAGTATAGGTCATACCGAAGAGGGGGGGGGATTAAGGGTAATCTTGTCGACACACGAAGGGTGAGGGAGTGCATGTATCGTGGAGATGGATACAAGGGGAAGATAAGGCTTCTATTTAAGCATAACGAATCTTGGCATGAGCTAGACCATTCAAAATGACTAAACTTTGCAGGTAATTGAGGTGACCGAGGAAGAGGGAATATGTTGTTGGGTGCAATGTACTAGCTGTAGAAAGGGGTTGGAGCATCCGCCGCTAATGCGTGGCGGCAGACATCGAGGTGGCAGTGATACTGCTGTCGTGGCGGCGCCACTGCCCCGCCCTTTTTGGCTAGTCTTACTGCGTCTTAGATCCACTGCCTCCCCTTCCTTCCACTCACCCCTACTAGAGCAGGCCACCGAATTTGCCCGCGTGAGCAAGACCTTAACGGGCACCGAGGAGGATAGTCTGAGGCGGAAGATGAGGGAGTTGAGCCACCTTTGATTTTTCCCATATCCGTGTCGAGTACGCCGTGGATGGGGACACTGTTGAGCTCGGTGCCTCGGTGGGTGCCCTTCCTCTCTTCCTCATCTCACCGCGGTTTGAGCTTCTTCCCCTCGATGCTTGAGTTCTCCCCCCTCGTCGCCTCAGCCTCCCGGCTCCTTCCTCTTCGCCCCGCCTTGCCGCTGCCGACTTTCCCTTCCTTCCCCGTTGGCGTCGGTGGCTTCACTGGAGGAGAGGAGATCGACATTTGCACCATCACACTACTGAGTACTGACTTGCTAATGGCGACTTCATTGGTAGAGAGGAGAACGGGTTCGTGGAGAACCGTAGGCGTGGATGCATGGAGGCTCACAACAATGTCTCGGATTCTGCTGCGGCGTCATCCACTGCCACCCGCCTCCTTTGCATTACCGCTCGCTGACATCTTGCCCTCGCTCCGTTGCCCTTTGGTAGGAGATACGGAGAAAAAAAGGGAAAGAGAGAGAGAGAGAGAGGAGGAGGAGGAGGAGGAGGAGGGAAGTAGAGAGAGGATGACACGTGGGTCCTACTATTTTTTTTTGGGTTAATGGGATCTATGCCATTGCAAATTTGCCTATTCAGAAAAATACCATTATAATTCGTCTATTCATAGTTGTGCCATTGAAATTTTACAAAATTTGAACTGTGACACTGCTGTCATGTTTTCCATCCAACTCCTTCCTTTTTCCATCTTCTTCCTTCCATAGGGAGGGGCAAAGGCCGGAGCATGCGCCATCATTGTAGAAGAGCTCAAAGCTGGTGGCTGCGGCGAGGGAGTCGTCGTTGCCGGCGGCAATGGCAGCGGGGGAGCAGTGCAAGACAATGACAGGGTTGAACGGCAAGCGGTCGCCGGCCACCCCCACCGTCACGACAACCCGGCATGTGGGTCGCAGGTCGTTGGCGACGGCGGGCCGAGTGCGGTGGGGTTACGTGCCAGCCAGTCCTTGAGAAGTCCACCGCCGTCGTTGGCAGCGGCGAGGAGGGATGAGGTTTCTTCTCCCCGTTGTTGGGTGGCAGGGCCAACAACAGTGCGTCGTCGGCGTGTAGGGGCGATGGGGGAGGACCATCCTGCAGCGGCGTATGTCCCCCCGCCAGGCACGACGCAGGCAAGCCAAGCCGGGAGGCTGGACTGATGATACCTCGCCAAGTCGCCATGTGGGTCCCACATGTTGACTTAGCGAGTCAACAACGGTCAACTACCATATTAGTAGAAACCACTTTCCAAACCACCAAAGATTTGCACTGGTTTTCGAAGATTGGGAAAGCATTATACCCGGTTTTATAGTTGAGGGAGAAAATTCAGTAAGGAGCAAGAGTTGAGGGTTGCAAATAAACTTATTCCATGTAAGGTAGGTGTTCTGGGCCTTAAGCGATTATGCCCAACCCATGCGAGGCCCAGTCCTCCAGGCACCTTGACACAGGCTTGCGAATATTAGCAAGTAGCAACCATACGGTCGCTAATTCGTCATTCCTGCAGTTTTCTGAATCAACTCCTCATTCGTTTTGTCTAAAGAAAACAAAAAAGAAAGGTACCTATAGTTGGCCTACCTCGAATCACCAAGAGCCACAAGTGTCAATTACCTGAAATGATGGTGAACCAAGCAATCGTTGAAAATTGCAATACATAGATATAGAGAAGCCAAAAAACTTGGCCTTTCGTTTTCACATCTTAAATTTTCTTGCACATAAGTGGCACTTTGCCAACCATATATATATAATATCACATAACTTTATCAACCATATATACGGTATCACATGGTTCCGTTTTCTTTGTATAAATGTGCATGCGAGGATCATATGTGCGTGTATGGCGACCTTCCCACCATATTCATCAATAACTTTGCCTCGCCTTTCCTGATTTCAATTCAACGCCACGCAAATCACCTTCATTTCTATTCATCTGGTTATCAAATACATGTCGAATTGGTACGTGAGCTTTTCAAATTTCACTTCTACTTGGTTACATTAAAAAAACATTAGAGTATTTTTGTTAGGAAAATTCCTTTATATGATTTGTTATAAAAATAGATGTACAACGGGTACCCTTTGCGGGAAAAACCACAAGTGCCGACCAGTAATGATCACTATTTGAGGAGTTGGATACAAACGATAAGGGATACATTGGGTTGTCGCACCCTCGCCGTGCGGATCTAGGAGTTCCAGTGGGCAAGACTTAAAACTCATGCTAGGAAACTAATTCTAATAGTTAAGTTCTATTAGGGAACTTATCCGAATATATTGCAGGTCTAAAATTCGGATCACATATTTAACATGATTAATTATATTTTTACACTATATACTAACGACGATGCCTCTTAAACTAATCTACATAAAACACCCAATATGTGTTTTTCAATGGCAGATCCATGTCCGTTCCATGCGTGCTAGTGCGATATGGGGGCCAAATCAGCTGTAATACTAACAGTTCTTCTATCCCATATATTAGTGATCTTAAATGTCTCTCAGTATTACAGAGAATTTATATCCTATCACACGACATCAATAAACCACACTATAAATCTTGCAAATCACCCCTTTGAACTTCATGGTAAAAAGAAATTCAAATCTAAATAGATAACCACATATAAAACCAATTAAGGCGAATATTTCCTATATAAAAAGATGGTAACACATTTAATAGAAAATATATTTTATTTATTTTAAATCATATTATTTTTTATTCGTAGTAACTATTAAAGCATGGAGATTGAGCTAGTTTTCTATAAAATTATTGTAGCCTATGGTTGTGTATAGGGATAAAACTGGTACATATACTTTTGGTACGTCCGAACGTTTTTTCGGAATCGGATAGGTTTGTTCTGATATTTTCGAATTCAGAAACAAATTTGGATTTTTTTCTCCGTAACAGAAACGAATACAGTAAGGGAAATATCCATTGGAATTGCAAAACGGTCAGAAACTATCCGTGAATATTTTTCGAATATCCACAAACAAGGATCAAATTTCAGAACAAACACGTATATATACATAACTTTTCTATACTGAGTCAGATGAAGACAAATTTTATATCAAAATTGTAGAGCTCAACGAGATATACAACTTTCTTGTTAACTATTTTATTATTTGAGATCATTTAAGGGTATAAATATTCATTATAAAATATCATATCTATTTTTACAAAATCTCATATCTGTAATTCAAACGACATCCTATAGAGATGTGTTCCATATCAAAGTTACAGAGCTCAATGGAATCTATCACTTTGTAGTTTATAACATTTGTATTTGAAAATATTTAAACTATAAAACAAACATTACAAGTTTCGAAGATATGAAATAAAATAAATAGCATCTTCAATTTATAAAACAAGACCTTGATAAGTGATATGGTAAGTAAGCTATACATGAAGTAAAAGGTATTCGGACTAGAAAGTGAATAACCATATTTACATGTTGGTCTCTTCGGGGAACGGTTATGAAAATCGATTTTCACATATGGTTGTGGGACCGCCTACAAAATTAACGATAGATATTTAAATATGTTGACCTAAAATAACAAGCGATATCTCTTTCTTGATTAAGGAAGCTCAATTTGAGGAGTTTTTATATCCTGGCAAATATTCGTTACCGTATTTGTTCCGTTTCGTATTCGCTTCGTATCTATATTTGATAATATTCAATTTCATTTCCGTATCCGGGTTTTCGATTACGATTACGATTCCAGAAATAAAAAAAATATGAAAACGAATATAATAAAGCTAGTTTCCGATCCGTTTTCATCCCTAGTTATGTACATTTACCATGTTCTCGTGTTTGGTGCTTCCTTCATTTAAAAATCAGTGAAACCCTCACACAAACAAACAAAAATGCATTGATAGATTGATTTTGTGTCAATGCTACAAAATATTCTCCATGGTCCTATGATTAATTTCACTATATTTAAATAAGGGTGATGTCGTTATACATGATTCCCTGCATGTTCTAATTCAAGGTGAGTACTAAATGTGGTGCATTCACACATTTTAAGGAGTAATTAATTGTTACATTGTTGGGAGGAGCAGTAGTTGAGAGTATAACAGGAAAAAAAAATTAAATGAGAGGCGATAAATAGTACAAGTAGTACATTAGAGTGACAAGTATTTTAGGACAAATTTCAAATTCTAGAAAGACAACTATTAGAAAGACAACTATTTTGGAGATAGTACTCCATACTTTTATTTCTTTTTTTTTTAAAAATACTCCAATGAAGGTGACAGTCTGCCACCCCATCTACATATAGTAGTTTTACATATTATCTATTGAAATTCTTAATATTACATAACACTTAAATTTACATGGATATATAGTTACAAATAAAATTAAACTAAAGTAACTAGTTATTTATTTCAGTTAATATCATGGTTTTTTTTCTTTTAGCTGTAGCAATTAACTGAGTAATATGTAACAGCTATATCCATGCCAAATGCAAAACGGTGACATTTTGTACATAAAAAAAAGACCCATTAGAAAAGGAACCGACATCCCTCATTTCTGGGGAATAATTAATTATTTGCCACTTTTATGAGTGGTGAGAGAGGATTTGCCACTAGACCTAGATATCGTAGATACATGAGGGCCCACATGTCATAGATAGTGAGTGGCAAATAATTAATTACCACATATTAAAGTGGCAAAAAGTTAAATGTTCCCATTTCTTGAGGTTCACTTCTGAGCCGTCCATCTGTCACCCCAGCTAAGCGAACACAACCTTGTTTTGTTGTGTTGTGCAACTCAGTTCAAAACAATCCAAAGAAGCTTTATTGGAGGTGTTTGGGGGAAGAGACCACTATAATGCCACGTCACTAAATCCCATCCAACATCAACGGCATTTGTGTAAGTACGTTTAGCAAATTAAGATCATCTCATCTCTATCCATGTATTCATTAACACTGATGCTACATCTCAACTCCTTTGATATCCCTATTGTTAGATAACCAATTAATCAATTTTAATGCAATAATAAAACCTTCCGACTAACGTTTCACGTATGAATAATAATGATGACAAAATTATATCCAACGTCAACACCTGACTATATCGACGACTTACTATTATATTAAAAAACACACCATCGTACACCATATTTTACTGGCTATCATTTACCACTGCGGCTACCGGTCACCCCAAATATATATACGTATGCCATATGCTAGTCTCTCTCGTCTATTTATTATTTCGGAGAGAGTTGGTACCAATTTTTCTGTAGAGATCCATTTATTTTTCCGAGAGAGCTTGACACCCCCAGTTTCTCCCTGGAGATAGATAATCCCACCCTTCTATATCCATCTATATCTATCTATTACTATCTATATCTTCTTTATATTTGACGGTAACACATATGGCTGTGCGTGGCTCCACCATTGGAAAGAATAAATACCAGCCGGGTATGGTTGTTCAGGATGGTTGGGCCTGAGCAGCATGGGTGTGCTGTTCAGTGTTTGATTTAAATTGATGATTAATTACTCTATTGTTTTACAATTCTCAAATGTTTGCTAAATACTGCTTTTGCAAATGAGCCCTGTATTATGCCATTCTTTGGTATCCTTGTGCACTTGCATATTTGCTGTGTGGCTTGCTGAGTATGTCATATGCTCACCTTGCAATAATCAATCAAACCTCAGTTGAAGACAAGTTGCGAAGGAGAAGACGTTTGGCTTATACCCCAGTTGAGCTGCCTGTGGGAGTGGAGCCGGAGCTTCGCTAGACCGTAATTCCGCTGCAGTTTTATTTTCTTTTGTAAGTATGTCACGTTATTATATTGATGATTCTGTATATTAAATTGTCAGTTTGTGTACCTCGGCTGATTCCTGGACGAGGATTTAATGCACAAATAAGTTTGGAAATTACTAGTGAATTTCTGGGCGTTACATCCTTCCTTTTTCCGTCTTCTTCCTTCCGTAGGGAGGGGCAGAGGCCGGAGCATGCGCCATCATCGTAGAAGAGCTCAAAGCTGGTGGCTGCGGCGAGGGAGTCGTCGTTGCCGGTGGCAATGGCAGCGGGGGAGCAGTGCAAGACAATGACAGGGTTGAACGGCAAGCGGTCGCCGGCCACCCCCACCGTCACGATAACCCGGCATGTGGGTCGCAGGTCGTTGGCGATGGCAGGCCGAGTGCGGCGGGGTTACGTGCCAGCCAGTCCTTGAGAAGGCCACCGCCGTCGTTGGCAGCGGCGAGGAGGGATGAGGTTTCTTCTCCCCGTTGCTGGGTGGTAGGGCCAACAGCAGTGCGTCGTCGGCGTGTAGGGGCGATGGGGGAGGACCATCCTGCAGCGGCGTATGTCCCCCTGCCGGGCACGACGTAGGCAAGCCAAGCCGGCAGGCTGGACTGATGATACCTCGCCAGTCACCATGTGGGTCCCACATGTTGACTTAACGAGTCAACAACGGTCAACTACCATATTAGTAGAAACCATTTTCCAAACCACCGAAGATTTGCACTGTTTTCGAAGATTGGGAAAGCATTATACCCGGTTTTGTGGTTGAGGGAGAAAATTCAGTAAGGAGCCAGAATTGAGGGTTGCAAATAAACTTATTCCATATATGGTAGGTGTTCTGGGCCTTAAGCGATTATGCCCAACCCATGTGAGGCCCAGTCCTCCAGGCACCTTGACACAGGCTATTATTTTCTGCGAATATTAGCAAGTAGCTACCATACGGTCGTCAATTCGTCATTCCTGCAGTTTTCTGAATCAACTCCTCATTCGTTTTGTCTAAAGAAAACAAAAAAAGAAAGGTACCAATAGTTGGCCTACCTCGAATCACCAAGAGCCACAAGTGTCAATTTACCTGAAATGATGGTGAACCAAGCAATCGTTGAAAATTGCAATACATAGATATAGAGAAGCCAAAAAACTTGGCCTTTCGTTTTCACATCTTAAATTTTCTTGCACATAAGTGGCACTTTGCCAACCATATATATATAATATCACATAACTTTATCAACCATATATACGGTATCACATGGTTCCGTTTTCTTTGTATAAATGTGCATGCGAGGATCATATGTGCGTGTATGGCGACCTTCCCACCATATTCATCAATAACTTTGCCTGGCCTTTCCTGATTTCAATTCAACGCCACGTGGTTATCAAATACATGTCGAATTGGTACGTGAGCTTTTCAAATTTCACTTCTACTTGGTTACATTAAAAAAACATTAGAGTATTTTTGTTATGAAAATTCCTTTATATGATTTGTTATAAAAATAGATGTACAACGGAGACACGAATTTTAAGTGGAAAACCCTTTGCGGGAAAAAACCACAAGCGCCGATCAGCAATGATCACTATTGAGAAGTTGGATACAAACGCAAGGGATACATTGAGTTGTCGCACCCTCGTCGTGCGGAGCTAGAGTTCTAGTGGGCAAGACTTAAGACTCATGCTAGGAAACTAATCCTAATAGTTAAGTTTTATTAGGAAACTTATCCGAATATAATGCAGGCCTAAAATTCGGATCATATATTTAACATGATTAATTATATTGTTACACTATATACTAACGACGATGCCTCTTAAACTAATCTACATAAAACACCCAATCAGATCCATGTCCGTTCCATGCGTGCTGGTGCGATATGGGGGCCAAATCAGCTGTAAAACTATCAGTTCTTCTAGCCCATATAATAGTGATCTTAAATGTCTCTCAGTATTACAGAGAATTTATATCCTATCACATAGGGGTGAAAACGGTCACGGAAATTACCGATCGACCGGGCGCCGTTTCCGTTTAAGGGGTACCGTTTCCGAGTATACCGTTTTTGGCTATTTTTAAATTTCGTTTTTTCTAATTTCTTTCTGCATCGTATTAATGTCGATACTGAGTAGTTTAAATGATAAATATGGTCAATTACCGGCCGATCGAGCATCGTTTCCGAAGAGATGCTACCGATTCCGACCGTTTCAGATCGTTTTCACCCCTACTATCACACGACATCAATAAACCACACTATAAATCTTGCAAATCACCCCTTTGAACTTCGTGGTAAAAAGAAATTCAAATCTAAATGGATAGCCACATATAAAACCAATTAAGGTGAATATTTCCTATATAAAAAGATGGTAACACATTTAATAGAAAATACATTTTTATTTATTTTAAATAATATTATTTTTTATTCGTAGTAACTAGTAAAGCATGGAGATTGAGCTAGTTTTATATAAAATTATTGTTGCCTATGGTTGTGTATAGGAATGAAACTTGTACGGATACTTTTGGTACGTCCGAACGTTTTTTCGGAATCGGATAGGTTTGTTCGGATAGCTCCGGATATTTTCGGATTCGGAAACAAATTCAGATTTTTTCTCCGTAACAGAAACGAATCCGGTAAGGGAAATATCCGTCGGAATTGCAAAACGGTCAGAAACTATCCGTGAATATTTTTCGAATATCCACAAACAAGGATCAAATTTCAGAACAAACACGTATATATACATAACTTTTCCTACTTCATTAGCAATGTGAACAACATGCTTAAAATTGGCACACAAAGAAACATTAGAATTAACATGTTCATTCTCTAGTTGTGGCACGGATATAAGTGAAGCGTTATCACACAACTCTTCTTTATCACAAGGAACAGCAAGAAAATCAACTTGTGACAAAGGAATTTCAGCAATTGATTCCACTAATGATTGTTCTACTTTAGCATGATAAGTGGACAAATTTAGTTCATTAAGAACACACTCACCTTGATTAATTTCAGCACCATTTAATTTACCTTTAATGCCCTCTTCAGATGATGGAGGTGCCTCGAACTTGAGTGTGGACAATGGGACTGACGGCTCATTCATGTCTCTCTCCTCCATTTCATGATTATGCACTTCCTGCAAATGGTTAGTAAAAGAAGACAAAAACATAGCATGTTGCTTCTTCATGTCCTCTATTTTACTTTCAGCATTGCAAGCAAATTATAACAAATGGGAAAGAGATGTATATCTTTGACAATCAAGTATGTCCTGAGTTTCTTTGTTAAGTCCACGTAAAAACCTCAATTCTGTAGCTTCTTCGCATTCATCTAAACCACAACGTAATAAACAAGCTTGCATGTCATGATAATATGAAGTAACACTTTTGGTATCTTGTTTTAAACATTGTAGTTTGTTGAGCAGAATATCAGCATAATACATGGAAACATAAACATCTCTGAAATATCGTTTCAGGTCTTTCCAAGATTGTGGTATTTTGTTATGCCTACAAAGATGTTTCCAATCATTAGAAGCATGTTTAATTAAAACACTAGAGGCACGCATAACCTTTTGTTTCTCAGACAAGACATGTTTTTGAAATTCTCTATCAACTGCTAGCTCCCAATTAATGTAAGCATGAGGATCATAATTTCCTTCGAAATAAGGTAGTGCATATTTGATCTTAGTTAGAACGTCATCACGTACCTCATTAGCATCATGTTGATCACTCCTCATGTCTCGATGAAGATGTTGATGTCGAGCTAGGTCATTTACAATGGTCTTGCATTTCCCTGCCATTGTTAGAAGAAAACAAGAAACATACACAAATATATGCACGCTCCTATCAACTACTAGGTTGGTAGCTCAAATATCACACACACTCAAGCTTTTAACCAAGCTCTTATAAGATCTTACAAATGCAAGCGGAATGGTGACATACACCGACTTAACCAAGCACCCTAATGGAGGTTGGATGTATCGATGCCTTGGCAAACACTTGTTGTACGGCTGCAATCAGATCTGTGGAGCTCTGGGTAGGCTTAAATATGTAGCGAAGGGATAGCAAATGCTCAAATCAGAGAATACAAAGTTGAATGATCGTTCAAAGTCAAGTACCGTGCTGGTCCTAGGATAGAACGTACTAGAGACGCGAACCTAGACACAAACGATACCACAAGATAGCACTAGGAACAACTCATGCACAACTCTGATATATGAAGTTCAGCTCAAACATAACAGTATTTTCTCTTTTCTTTCTTTCTTCTTTCTTCTTTTCTTTTTTTTTCTTTCCTTTTCTTTTCTGTTTTTTTTTGGTGCGGCTTTTTTTTTCTTTTTTTTATGCCCCTTTCTGCCTTTTTTTTTTTAACAAAAACTGACTCAAGGACCTTAATGTAAGGTTACAGGGACTCAAACGTAAATATAAAATTTACAGGGACTCAAATGTAAAAGTCTATACCAAAATTAAAAATTATACAAAAATGGAATGCTGAATTTATACTGGTTCCGTTTTTCCAAACGGATCTCCAATCGGACACTCTGAAAATTTTTACCAAGCTATGCGGGAAGACACGGTATGGATCTAAACCGACAGAAGAGGGAGGGAATCGGACTCCTCACGGTGGTAGTGGGCGACGGGTGGATGGATACGGCATCTCTAGGAGTCCGGATTTGGTGAGAGAAAAAAAAGGAAACTGATCTTCAATCAATCTGATCTACTATTTCTTTCCAAATTAAACTCTCAAACTTCCAAAAACAAATTTGGAAATTCTTCTTCCTCCTCTCAGCACCGGCAACAAGCACGAGCGACCTATTCACGGGCAAACCAAAACTCAAGCAAAAGCTAGATTCAACTCCAAAACTGACCGATAAAAACTTCTGAAAACTACAAAAATAGAACCGTGGCAGCGAGCCGATTCCGTTTTCGTAGGTCCCGACGACAACAGAGACACGGAGGCGACG